>CM077669.1:61111827-61783940 GCA_039707655.1 Elymus sibiricus
TCTCCCACCAATCAAATCTACTACAGATGCAGAAGCAAGGAACATATACTAAGTAAGAACTGTGAGAAGGAGAGAAACTAATTGGGCGGAAAACAATGTCTTACAGCTAGTGGGCGCAAGCATCTTGGAGTTGCCATGCGACGAGTTGCTGATGATCTTAACTGCCCTCCTGTTCCACAGCAGCACGGACCTTCAAATCATGAAGGTGATGATTACATATACCTCGATGCACGGTTATTCCATCAAGAGAGAAGTGCATTGATCTTTTTTCACAGATTTATGTCCTACGCAGAAATGAAACATGGCCACCCTACCTGCAAAAATAGCATGAAATAAATATTATTGTCTGAGGCAATCATGCTGATACATTTGCTAACATTTGTATTTGTTGCATGTATTGGAGCACACGCTACATCAGAAAAGTTGGATTTTGCATGTATTGTTGTAGCCTAATACGACATGTCTAATATATCACATGTGTCTGCATATTTTGCTGTAAGGCAAGCATTTTAGTATAGTAATGCCATTCCAAGGAAATATTAGTCTTCAATTTAAATACTCCAAGCTTTCGATAAATTTCAGTTAGGGTTTCCTTTGTGTAATCGACCATATAGAAACTGAACTGATCTGACTAGAGCACTGAAAACCCTTACTAAATTATAACATGCAAGCCCATAAAAGTATTTCTGAAGAAAGGTAGCTTTGACATTGTTCAGAGAATACACCACTAGTAGAAAACAGGGCATCAGTCCCGGTTCTAGAGGGCCTTTAGTCCCGGTTCTGCAACCAGGACAAAACGATTGGGACTAATGCCCATCACTTTTAGTCCCAGTTGGCTTACGAACCGGGACTAAAGGAGCTCCACGTGGCCGCCATGGGGCGCCTGGCAGGAGGACCTTTAGTCCCGGTTGGTAACCCCGACCCGGACTAAAAGGCAGCCACGCGTCAGCAGCTGCCAGGCTCTGGGTTTTTTTAAAGGAGGGGTTTAGGGGTTTTCATATTGTGTTTCCCCCTTTTATTTTTGTGTTTACCATTTTTATTTTATGCTTTTCATTCAACTCGACGCTAGCTACTACATATAGCAATGAAAGAATCATTACACAACATCGTCATGATCAATATATCACTAGTAGAAAAGGGCCCATTTGTCCTGGTTCTAGAGGCCCATTTGTCCCGGTTCTGGAACCGGGACTAAAGCCCAAAACCTTTAGTCCCGGTTCTCTTACGAACCGGGACCAAAGGGGCTCCACGTGGCCGCTGCGGGAGCCCAGGCAGGAGGACCTTTAGTCCCGGTTGGTAACACCAACCGGGACCAAAAGGCGGCCACGCGTCAGCAGCTCGCAGTCGCTGGGGGTTTTGGTTTTTTTTTGGAAGGGGGGGTTTTGGGGTTTTGGAGGGTTAATTTAGGGGTTTCATATTGTGTTAGAGAGCTAATAGAGAGAAGTGACCTCTCTTTTTCCGTGCTTGGTCGACGCTAGCTACTACACATATAGAGAGAACTCGACGCTAGCTAGTAAGCAAATAAAGGAAACCATTAATTACACAAGATCGTCATGAACATATATAGAGAGAAGTGACATCTCTTTCTTCGTGCTTGGTCGAACAACAAGTTTTCGTATATCTGTCCGACGCTGCTACATATGTACAATATATAACATCCCTTACAACCATTTCAATTTCACATGGTATTCTCCGTGTTCAGGTATGACGTGGTCAAGAAAGAATCCCGCCAATTCCTCTTGAATTGCTCGTATGCGATCATGTGGTAGGAGTTCATCCCGCATCTGCTAGATCTAATTTAAAGAAGGGGGTCAATACATATATATGAATGAAACTCAACACAATTGATGGTAATATATAAAATAAAATTGTGAATATTGTTTACGTACTTCAAATTGTTTGTCAGAGGAGGCCCGTTCAGAGGTATAGTAGCGAATGAACTCGCATACGTAGTATCCACATAAATGAGTGTTGGGTGCATGCAACAAGCACTTTACGAGAATAGAGTTCAATTAAACTGATAAGCAAGCATGATAATGGTATTGATGAAACTAGAATCAATGAGAGATGCGCGGAACTAGCTAGTACTACTTACTTTGGGGTGTGTAAATCGCAGCTCCTTCTTCAGACCCGGAACCTTAGCGGTGAACGTTTTCCAAACCCTGGCAGGCAAAGAAAATGATTACTTGATATCAGGAAATGAACGAAAGTTGCCGATATGGTCCCGGTATTGATTGAACTTACTTCTGGAGCATTGCAGCCATGTCCGCATAATACTTGGGATCTTTACGGAGCGAGTCTAAGACAGTTACTAATGCCCCGTCAAGGTTAATGGATAGCAGAATATAGTGGAAGCCGCGCACGCATAACTCATCAATTACATTACTTAACCACGAGTAAGCGGAACCGAATATGCAGAAGACAGTAACACTCACTTGAAGTTGTAAGGAAAGAGTATTTCCCTTTTGTTTTGATGTGTAAGGAACGTTTCTAGCAAGTTGTTCTCGGTATCTTCAGCCGCCTTTCGTATCGACCATTCATTTACGGTATTTGGGCTAATGAACCCAACGTCGAAGATTCCTGTTTTTTTGCATTCGACCATCTTCAATCTGCATAATATAGTGAGGATAATTATATATACATGCAATGAACGAGCTGAGCTAGAGACTTAATTATAGAAGTAATACTTACAGACAGTAGCAAGTCATGAGTTGTTTGTCGAGGGCCTTTTGATTGTATAATTGAAATAACTCCACAAATTCAACGGGCAGCAGGTCGACTCCAGGGAAGTCATGCTCTTTTTTAATTCCGACTAACAAACTGTCTTTCCCAGACTTCCTGCAGGTTTCCATGTACCAGTCATGCAATTTTTGCATCATCGTTGTTAGATGAGGATGATCAGGTTTGACGAGAGGCTTCCCGTGCTCGTATCTAAAGACGTCTACTACCTCAGTCGTTTCAAACTGTACATCATCGGGCAGGTAATCATCAAGAGTGGTACCGGGCAGTAGCACCGGATGATTAGCGATATCGCTAGACACCTTGAGCGGGGGGCACGATTGCTTCTCCTGTTCGCCGAGCTGGGGAATTGTTTTCCCACTTCTTCGTTTTTTCGCTCTTGCAGCACTGGAAGTACTTCCCGACTGCTGCGCTTCAGCATGTGTCTTAGTAATTATGCGGTCATAGTTGGAATCCGGCGGAGGCGGTGGTGGTCGCTTCAGGGCATTGATAGTGCGCTTCACTTTCACCGGATCTACCTTCTCCTTCGGAGGTGGAGTTTTCTTTGCAAAATGGTCCCTCAGTTGGGCACGACATATGTCCTCGTTTTCCTGCTCGGTCCTCTCATATGGTAACTTTTCCAGAGGCTTGAGAGATGGACCGTATCTGAATTGGCTCCCGCCTCTGCTTGTACTGCTAGCCGCCGGAGTGGCGGTGTCTCTCTTCCGTCATTGCTGACGAGGCGGAGAAATCCGACGCGTCGGAGGAGCCGGAGCGGCGGCGTCTGTCTTCCGCTGTTGCCGACGAGGCTGAGGAGGAGGCGGACTGCTCCGACGCGCCGGAGTAGGCGAAGGAGGAGGCGGAGTGCCCTGACGCGTCGGAGGAGCCGGAGAAGGAGGCGGAGTGCCCTGATCACTCGCCGTAGGAGGAGGAGGAGGAGGAGGTGGAGTGCCCTGACTCGCCGGAGGAGGAGGAGGAGGCGGAGGCATCCAGTTTGGAAGCTTGATGTACTCCTTCTGCCATAGACATGTACTCCTCAGAGCACGAACCAGCTGATTCTCCCCTTCACCTGTAGAGTGGTCAAGCTCGAGCTCCTCAAATCCCTCCATTACTTCATCCACCATCACAACAACATAGCCATGTGGAATCGGACGGCAGTGAAAAGTTCCGTTGGGTTGAGGAGGTGCAACAGAGCCGACAGCCGCCTTGAAAGTGAGGTTCCGGCATTTCGTCATAAGCTCGCAATGTTGAGCCTCCGTGATAGTATCCACGGGGTAGCTAGGAGACGTGAAGTCAGGCTGAACGGGCTCCGTGGAAGCGATGCTGCTTCTCCGCTGAGATGGCAGGGTAGCTTCGTGCCGCTGAGATGGTTGGCCGGCAGCTCGTTGGCTCTCAGCTTCCTCTAGCTTTTGTAGTCTTGCAATGAGCTTCTGCATGTCGCTCAGCTCCGCTTTTCTCTTTCTCTCCCGGCTCCTATAACCGCCTGTGTCGGGAAACCCAACCTTCCACGGAACGGAGCCTCGTGTGCCTCGTGTTCGTCCAGGGTGCTCAGCATTCCCTAGGGCCTCAGTCAGCTTGTCCTTCTCTCTATCGGGAATGAACGTCCCTTCCTGCGCTGCGGTGATATACTTCTGAAGCTTCGTGACGGGTATTGCAAGTTGCTCGTCCGTCCAACGGCACTTCCCTGTTTCAGGGTCCAAAGTTTCCCCAACCCCGAAGAACCAAGTCCTTGAACGGTCTGGCCAGTTCAATGTCTGTGGTATGACCCCTTTAGCAATCAGGTCATTCTCAGCTTTGTCCCACAACGGCCGGGCTTTGAGGTAGCCACCTGACCCCGTGTGATGGTGATACTGCTTCTTTGCAGCGTTGTTCTTGTTTGTCTCTGACATTTTCTTACTCTTGTCCGATGTCTTGTAGGCCACAAATGCGGGCCAGTGATCTCTTATCTTCTCAAATCGGCCGGTGAATTCTGGAGTCTTCCCTTTGTCGACAAACTTTGATTTCAACTCATTCTTCCACCTCCTGAATAGATCTGCCATCTTCTTAAGAGCACACGCCTTGACCAGTGGCTCTATAACTGGCTTATTCGGATCCTCCTCTGGCGGTAGGGTGAAATTTTCCTTCAGCGCGGTCCAAAGATCATCTTTCTGTCTATCGGTGACATAATCACCTTCAGGGGCTTCATCCTTAGGCTTATTCCATTGCTTGATGCTGATCGGGATGTTGTCCCTAACAATAACTCCGCACTGAGCAGAAAATGCGTCCTTGGTCCGCTTGGGTTCAATCGGATGGCCATCGTCCGCGAGTGCTGTGATCGTGAACCTTTCATCCTTGCGCAACCTCTTCTTCGGGCCTCGTCTGGTTACCGAAGTTTGGCTCGATCCGGAGGGCTATAAAAGAAGAAAGAAGAGTTAATATATGTACATACCAAAACAATTAATGCATCAATTAGCTAGTCAGCACAGGCTTAATTAATATATATACCTCGCCGGACTTTGCAACAGCTCCCTCCTCCGTTCGGTCACCGGAGCCGTCATCATGGTCTCCTTCTTCCTCCGGCATTCGGTCACCGGAGCCATCATGATCATGTCCTTCCTCCTCCATTGTTCGATCACCGGAGCCGTCATCCTCTCCTTCCAGACCATCGGTGTCGTTGAGAAACGACAAGACATCACGTCCGCCAAGGATTATGTCCCCCAACAACTGTTCTTGTTCCAAGTCTCTTTGAGCCATAGTTTCTGCAAATATTACAACATGGCAATTAATATACAAACATGAATGTCCGACGTCCGGACCGCCTCTCTCATGAATGTCAAACAAGGGATTCTCTTAACCTTTAAGGGATTTAATTAACAAAATGGCGCCATTCTGGATGTGCAGAAAATGGTCCATATTTTTCCTGATCTCATCTACCCTTCTATATGTCACGTTGCCTAGTGTCAAAGGATTCAAGAAAACCATGGCTTCATCATTAGCCGGAAGTAACAGGCGCATAATGGTATGAAGCTCTCCAAAATTGTTTTGGAACGGAGTCCCGGATAGAATAACTAATTAGCTTTTTGGTACGAAGTTCAGCAAGAGCCTTCCGAATATCGCTATTTGGAAGGCCTTTGCTGAAATTCGTACCAAAAAGCGAATTATTCTATCCGGAACTCCGTTCCAAAACAACTTTGAAGAGCTTCGTAGCATCATACGCCTGTTACTTCCGGCTAATGATGAAGCCATGGATTTCTTGAATACTTTGACAGACAACGTGACATATAGAAGAATATATATATAGATGAGATCAGAAAAAAATTGGATCAACTTGTGCAAATCCATAATGGGGGCATTCTTGATAAATCTATGTTACCGGAGTTTTCTATATGAACAAAAAAAAATTCCACATGACATGTCCGACGTCCCCCCTCATGTCGAAGTTATCGGGGAGGGGGTAGACGACAACGACGCTCACCCCTCATGTCATGTCCGACGTCCCCCCTCATGTCGAAGTTATCGGGGAGGGGGTAGACGACAACGACGCTCACCCCTCATGTCATGTCCGACGTCCCCCCTCATGTCGAAGTTATCGGGGAGGGGGTAGACGACAACGACGCTCACCCCTCATGTCATGTCCGACGTCCCCCCTCATGTCGAAGTTATCGGGGAGGGGGTAGACGACAATGATGCTCACCCCTCATGTCATGTCCGACGTCCCCCCTCATGTCGAAGTTATCGGGGAGGGGGTAGATGACAACGACGCTCACCCCTCATCAAAGAACTCATATCATCAACAACATCATCATTGCTCATATATCCATGGATCATATATAAAAACTTTCTATGAACAAAAAAAAGTTCTATGAACAAAAAAAATTTCTATGAACAAAAAAAAGTTATATGAACAAAAAAATTATACATCAATGCATACATATCCATGGATCATCCATATACATCTGCATACACATCTGCATACATATACATCAATGCATACATATGAACAAAAAAAAGGCGGCGGCGGCGCGGCAAGCAGAGCGCGGCCGGGGCGGCGGCGGCGGCGTCGCGGTGGGCGGCCGGAGCGCGGGCGGCGGCGTCGGGGCGCGGGGGGGGGGGGGGGGGGGGGGGAAGAGGAGAGGAGGGGAACGGCACGGCGGCTCACAGTGGGAGCGGGGACGGCGTCGGGGCAGCTCGGCGACGGCGACGACGGCGAGGTGGGGCAGCCTGACGGCGTCGGGGCAAGGCTTGGCGGCAACGGCGACGAGGAGCAGCCTGGGGGCGTCGGGCAGAGAAGAACAAGTGATTCCGAGAAACTGCTAAGTGTGGGCTTATATACACAGAGCATTGGTCCCGGTTGGTGGCACCAACCGGGACCAATGCACCCCTTTAGTCCCGGTTGGTGCCGCCAGTAGGTGGCATTTTTTTTAAAAAAATTCCAGTTTTTTTGTTTTGTTTTTTGCTTTATTTATTTTATTTTATTCCTACTTACTGTTTGGTTATTTTAGTTTGCTATTAAAGTTTCTAACAAAAAAATTCGTTATGAAAATTCTTTTTGCTATTAATGTTTTGAACAAAAAATACTTTGATACTTTTAGTTGCATAAATTTTATATAATTTTAGTTTCAAAAATATTTTAATTGATTATTTTTAGTTCATTCTTTTTGCTATTAGAGTTTCATAAAAGTTTTCTTGTTCATTCTTTTTGCTATTAGTTCATTCTTTGAGCTAAATGACCCTGAAATTGAAAAGTACTACAAATGAACTCTGAAAAGGTTGAAAGTTGGCATGGTATCATCATTTCACCCACATAGCATGTGCTAAAAAGTTGAGAGGGTTACGGCGAAAACTGGATGCACTTCGTGTACAAAATGGACAATCTCTTTCGAAGTATCAGGGTTTCGGACGAAAACTCATCTGTTACCAAGGGATTTCATTTTTTTTGAACTTATTTGAACTCCAGACTTTTTGTGTGTTCAAAATGCACCATTCAAAGCCACATCATCAATTTTCAACCCTTTCTGACTTCATTTGGTATTTTTCATGCATTTACTGATTTTTTTTGAGCTAAATGACCCTGAAATTGAAAAGCACTACAAATGAACTCTGAAAAGGTTGAAAGTTGGCATGGTATCATCATTTCACCCACATAGCATGTGCTAAAAAGTTGAGAGGGTTACGGCAAAAACTGGATGCACTTCGTGTACAAAATGGACAATCTCTTTCGAAGTATCAGGGTTTCGGACGAAAACTCATCTGTTACAAAGGGATTTAATTTTTTTGAACTTATTTGAACTCCAGACTTTTTGTGTGTTCAAAATGCACCATTCAAAGCCACATCATCAATTTTCAACCCTTTCTGACTTCATTTGGTATTTTTCATGCATTTACTGATTTTTTGAGCTAAATGACCCTGAAATTGAAAAGCACTACAAATGAACTCATCTGTTACAAAAGGCATTTCATTTCTTCACATGTAACTGCAATGATATAGTTGTGGAGAGAAAGTCTTCACTTTTTCTTCGCTTGTGTCCTTTGCTTATTGCGCCGTAACCATGGATGATCTTCATCGTTTAACAGGGTGCTTGGGTCAGCCTTGACTTTGAAGGGAGGAATTTCATGAAACTTTTCATAATCTTCGGACATGTCTGTCTTGCCCTCCAATCCCCCGATGTCTCTTTTTCCTGAAAGAACTATGTGGCGCTTTCGCTCATCGTATGATGTATTCGCTTCCTTATCTTTTCTTTTTCTTGGTTTGGTAGACATGTCCTTCACATAGAAAACTTGCGCCACATCATTGGCTAGGACGAATGGTTCGTCTGTGTACCCAAGATTGTTCAGATCCACTGTTGTCATTCCGTACTGTGGGTCTTCCTGTACCCCGCCTCCTAACAGATTGACCCATTTGCACTGAAACAAAGGGACCTTGAAATCATGTCCATAATCAAGTTCCCATATGTCCACTATGTAACCGTAATATGTGTCCTTTCCCCTATTGGTTGCTGCATCAAAGCGAACACCGCTGTTTTGGTTGGTGCTCTTTTGATCTTGGGCGATCGTGTAAAATGTATTCCCATTTATCTCGTACCCTTTGTAAGTCAATACAGTCGAAGATGGTCCCCTGGCCAACGAGTACAACTCATCAGAAACAGTGTTGTCACCCATGAGACGTGTTTGCAACCAACTGCCGAAAGTCCTGATGTGTTCATATGTAATCCAGTCGTCACACTGCTCTGGGTGTTTGGAGCGCAGAATATTCTTGTGTTCATCGACATACGGGGTCACCAAGGTAGAATTCTGTAGAACTGTGTAGTGTGCTTGAGACCAAGAATGCCAGTCCCTACATATTATTGAGTCCGCTCCTAGCATGCCTTTTCCAGTCAGTCTCCCCTCATACCGCGATTGAGGGAGACCAATCTTCTTAAGGTCAGGAATGAAGTCAACACAAAACCCAATGACATCCTCTGTTTGATGGCCCATGGAGATGCTTCCTTCTGGCCTAGCGCGGTTACGAACATATTTCTTTAAGACTCCCATGAACCTCTCAAAGGGGAACATATTGTGTAGAAATATAGGGCCCAGAACGACAATCTCGTCGACTAGATGAACTAGGACGTGCGTCATGATATTGAAGAAGGACGGTGGGAACACCAGCTCGAAACTAACAAGACATTGCACCAAATCACTCCTTAACCTTGGCAGGATTTCTGGATCGATCACCTTCTGAGAGATTGCATTGAGGAATGCACATAGCTTCACAATGGCTAATCGAACGTTTTCCGGTAGAAGCCCCCTCAATGCAACCGGAAGCAGTTGCGTCATAATCACGTGGCAGTCATGAGACTTTAGGTTCTGGAACTTTTTCTCTGCCATATTTATTATTCCCTTTATATTCGACGAGAAGCCAGACGGGACCTTCATACTGAGCAGGCATTCAAAGAAGATTTCCTTCTCTTCTTTGGTAAGAGCGTAGCTGGCAGGACCTTCATACTGCTTTGGATGCATGCCGTCTTTTTCATGCACACGTTGCTGTTCCTCCCGTTCCTCCGGTGTATCTTTTGTCTTCACATACACTCCCAAGAAGCCTAGCAGGTTCACGCAAAGATTCTTCATCACGTGCATCACGTCGATTGCAGAGCAGACCTCTAGGTCTTTCCAATAGGGTAGGTCCCAAAATATAGATTTCTTCTTCCACATGGGTGCGCGTCCCGCATCGTCAGTCGGAACAGATAGTCCACCAGGACCCTTTCCAAAGATTACTTGTAAATCATTGACCATATCAAGTATGTGATCACCAGTACGGAGGGTAGGCTTCTTCCGGTGATCTGCCTCACCTTTGAAATGCTTTCCTTTCTTTTGACATTGATGGTTGGTCGGAAGAAATCGACGATGCCCCAGGTACACATTCTTCCTGCATTTGTCCAAATATATACTGTCGGTGTCATCTAAACAGTGTGTGCATGCGTGGTATCCCTTGTTTGTCTGTCCTGAAAGGTTACTGAGAGCAGGCCAATCGTTGATGGTTACAAACAGCAATGCATGTAGGTCAATCCTCCTGTTCGTTCTCATCCCACACACGTACACCTCTTCCATTCCATAGCTGTAAAAGTTCATCAACTAATGGCCTTAGGTACACATCAATGTCATTGCCGGGTTGCTTAGGGCCTTGGATGAGCACTGGCATCATAATGAACTTCCGCTTCATGCACAACCAAGGAGGAAGGTTATACATAAATAGAGTCACAGGCCATGTGCTATGCTTGCTGCTCTGCTCCCCAAAAGGATTAACGCCATCTGCACTTAAACCAAACCATACGTTCCTCGGGTCACCTGTAAAGTCGCTCCACTTTCTCCACTGCGACCCGTCAGCGGGTGCTCTCAACTTCCCGTCTTTCTTACGGTCTTTTATGTGCCATTGCATCAACTCGGCATGCTTTTTGTTTCTGAACAGACGTTTCAACCGTGGTATTATAGGAGCATACCACATCACCTTGGCAGGAACCCTCTTCCCGGTGCGCTGGCCCTCAACATCACCAGGGTCATCTCTTCTGATCTTATACCACAATGCACCGCATACCGGGCATGCGTTCAAATCCTCGTACGCACCGCGGTAGAGGATGCAGTCATTAGGGCATGCATGTATCTTCTGCACCTCCAATCCTAGAGGGCATAGAACCTTCTTTGCTTCGTACGTACTGCCGGGCAATTCGTTATCCTTTGGAAGCTTCTTCTTCATTATTTTAAATAGCGAACTAAATCCCTTGTCAGATACACCATTGTCTGCCTTCCATTGCAGCAATTCCAGTGTGGTACCGAGCTTTCTGTTGTCATCTTCGCAATTTGGGTACAACCCTTTTTTGTGATCCTCTAACATGCGATCGAACTTCAACTTCTTCCTTTCACTTTTGCATTCTCTCTGTGCATCAACAATGACCCGGCGAAGATCATCATCGGGCACATCGTCTGGTTCCTCTTGATCTTCAGCTTCCCCCATTGCAGCATCACCGTATTCAGGGGGCGGGTAGTTGTCATCATCCTCTTCTTCTTCGTTGTCTTCCATCATAACCCCTCTTTCTCCGTGCTTGGTCCAAACATTATAGCGTGGCATAAAACCCTTCTCAAGCAGGTGGAAGTGAAGGGTTTTAGAGTTGGAGAAAGCCTTCGTATTCTCACAGACAGTACATGGACAATGCATAAAACCATTCTGCTTGTTTGCCTCAGCCGCTTCGAGAAAATTATGCAGGCCCTTAATATACTCGGAGGTGCGTCGGTCACCGTACATCCATTGCCGGTTCATCTGCGTGCGTTATATAGTTCTCATTATTGAACAACATATAACTCTCTAGAGCATCTAATTAAATCATACAAGTAAGAACTATCTAGAACAACATATAACCAAAACCATCGAACTATATAATAACAAACAATAATAAAAGTAAGAAAGTTACACAAGTATCTATCTAAATCATACAAGTAAGAACTTTTTTCTTTTAGAAAGAAGATAAGAAGAAGAGGCTAACCACGGTGGTGCCGGCGCCGAGATGGGCGCGGGCGATCGACGGCGGTGAGGACGGGGACGGGACAGGACGGACCGCCAAACCTAGACAAATCTTGAGGAAAATGGAGCTTGGACAAGGAGCTTCCAGAGGAGAAAGCTTAAGTGTGGCTTGGGCATTTCATCGAACACCTCATGTGCATAGGAGGTGAGCTAGAGCACCACAAAGCTCTCCCACGGCCGGCCAAAAAAACGGAGCAATGCACTGCTCTCCTCGCGGGCAGGGGGGTATATATGTTGGAAATATGCCCTAGAGGCAATAATAAATTGGTTATTATTATATTTCCTTGTTCATGATAATCGTTTATTATCCATGCTATAATTGTATTGATTGGAAACTCAAATACATGTGTGGGTACATAGACAACACTGTGTCCCTAGTAAGCCTCTAGTTGACTAGCTCGTTGATCAAAGATGGTTAAGGTTTCCTAGCCATTGACATGAGATGTCATTTGATAACGGGATCACATCATTAGGAGAATGATGTGATGGACAAGACCCAAACTACGAACGTAGCATATGATCGTGTCAGTTTATTGCTATTGTTTTCTGCATGTCAAGTATCTGTTCCTATGACCATGAGATCATGCAACTCCCTGACATCGGAGGAGTACCTTGTGTGTATCAAACGTCGCAACGTAACTGGGTGACTATAAAGGTGCTCTACAGGTATCTCCGAGGGTGTCTGTTGGGTTGGCATGGATCAAGACTGGGATTTGTTACTCCGTGTGACGGAGAGGTATCTCAGGGCCCACTCGGTAATACAACATCACAATGAGCCTTGCAAGCAATGTGACTAAAGTGTTAGCCACGAGATCTTGTATTACGGAACGAGTAAAGAGACTTGCCGGTAACGAGATTGAACTAGGTATAGAGATACCGACGATCGAATCTCGGGCAAGTAACATACCGAAGAACAAAGGGAACAGTATACAGGATTAACTGAATCCTTGACATAGAGGTTCGACCGATAAAGATCTTCGTAGAATATGTAGGAGCCAATATGGGCATCCAGGTCCCGCTATTGGTTATTGATCGTAGAGGTGTCTCGGTCATGTCTACATAGTTCTCGAACCCGCAGGGTCTACACACTTAACGTTTGGTGACGATTAGTATAGTTGAGTTATTTTGTTGGTGACCGAAGGTTGTTCGGAGTCCCGGATAAGATCCCGGACATGACGAGGATCTCCGGAATAGTCCGGAGGTAAAGATTGATATATGTGATAATAGTGTTTTGGTTTCCGGAAGGGTTCCGGAATTCACCGGAAGAGGTTCCGGATGTTTCCTGAAATGTTCGGGTACGAGAAAACTTTATTTGGGCTAATGGGTAAAGCCCACGAGGCTTAGGCAAGGTGCAAAAGGAAGTTTTGCTGGCGTCTGGGGCGGTACTACCACTTATCGTAAGCGGTACTACCGCTACGGGCGGTACTACCGCTTATCGTAAGCGGTACTACCGCTACGGGTGGTACTACCGCTTATCGTAAGCGGTACTACCGCTTGTACGCGATACTGCAGGGATCCGAGTTGGACTCTTTCCCTGCGGGCCAAACCGACCTTGTGCGGGCAAAACCGACCTGGAGGAGGCTTTTACTCCAAGTTTAGACCCCAAGGCTCAACATATAAATAGAGGGGCAGGGCTAGCAAACGGGACACAATAAGATTTCCCAAGCCGTGTGTCGGCAACCCTAACCCTCTAGTTCTCCCGTCATAATCTCCGTAGTGCTTGGCGAAGCCCTGCAGAGATTGTTCCTCACCACCATCACCACGCCGTCATGCTGCCAGAACTCATCTACTACTTCACCATCGCTCGCTGGATCGAGGAGGTGAAGGCGTCATCAAGCCGTACGTGTGTTGAACGCGGAGGTGCCGTCCGTTCGGCGCTAGTTCGTGATCGGATCGAGGGACGACTTGCGATTTGGATCGCGGAGACGTTCGACTACATCAAACGCGTTTCTTAACGCTTCCGCTTAGCGATCTACAAGGGTATGTAGATTCACTCTCCCTCTCGTAGATGCTCATCACCATGGATAGATCTTGTGTGTGCGTAGGAAATTTTTTGTTTCCCATGCAACGTTCCCCAACAGTGGCATCTGAGCTAGGTCTATGCATAGATGAGATCTCGAGTAGAACACAAACGAGTTGTGGGCGTGGGTGTATACATATTGCTTGCCGTTACTAGTTGATACTTGATTCGGCGGTATTGTGAGATGAAGCGGCCCGGACCAACATTACTCGTACGCTTACGAGAGACCGGTTCCTTCAACTGACATGTAACTTTGTTGCATAAAGATGGCTAGCGGGTGTCTGTCTCTCTCACTTTAGTTGAATCGATTTCAATGAAGAGGGTTCTTTTAGAAGATCAAAAAGCAATCACTACACCAAGTTGTGGTTTTGCGTAGGTAAGAACGGTTCTTGCAAACCCGTAGCAGCCACGTAAAATTTGCAACAACAATTAGAGGACGTCTAACTTGTTTTTGCAGGGTATGTTGTGATGTGATATGGCCAATTACATGATGAGATATATGTGATGTATGAGATGATCATGTGTTGTATAGAATATCACGACTTGCATGTCGATGAGTACGGCAACTGGCAGGAGCCATAGAGTTGTCTTTAATTATTTTCGCCGTTTTGCTTTACTTTATCGCTATGAGTTAGCAATAGTCGTGGAAGCAACAGTCGGCGCGACAACCTCATGGCGACACGTTGATGGATATCAAGATGATGGAGATCATGGTGTCATGCCGGTGACGATGGAGATCATGCCGGTGCTTTGGAGATGGAGATCAAAAGCACAAGTTCATGGCCATATCATGTCACTTATGAATTGCATGTGATGTTAATCCTTTTATGCATCTTATTTTGCTTAGGACGACGGTAGCATTATAAGGTGATCCCTCACTTAAATTTCAAGATAAATTGTGTTCTCCCCGAGTGTGCACCGTTGCGAAAGTTCGTCGTTTCGAGACACGCCGTGATGATCGGGTGTGATAGACTCTACGTTCACATACAACGGGTGTAAGCCATGTTACACGTGCGGAACACTCGGGTTAAACTTGACGAGCCTAGCATGTACAGACATGGCCTCGGAACACAAGAGACCGAAAGGTCGAACATGAGTCATATAGTAGATATGATCAACATGAAGATGTTCACAATTGAAACCACCTCAACTCACGTGATGATCGGACTTGAGTTGGTGGATTTGGATCATGTTACACTCGAATGATCAGAGGGATGTCAATTTGAGTGGGAGTTTTTAAGTAATATGATTAACTAAACTCATTATCTAGAACAATAGTCTAAGTTGTCTTTGCTATATTTATGTTGTAGATCATGGCTCACGCAGTAGCACCCCTGAATTTTAATGCGTTCCTAGAGAAAGCTAAGTTGAAAGATGATGGAAGTAACTTTGTGGACTGGGCCCGTAATCTAAGGATTATCCTTACGGCTTCCCAGAAGGCTTATGTCCTTGATGCACCGCTTGGTGATCCACCCGCTCCAGTTGAGTCTCTAGACGTTGTGAACGCCTGGCAGGCTCGTTCTGAAGATTACTCAATAGTTCAATGTGCAATATTGTATGGCTTAGAACCGGGACTTCAAAGACGTTTTGAACGTCATGGAGCATATGAGATGTTCCAGGAGTTGAATTTTATCTTTCAGAAGAATGCCCGGATCGAGAGATATGAGATCTCCGATAAGTTCTATGCTTGCAAGATGGAGGAGAACGGGTCTATCAGTGATCACGTACTCAGAATGTCTGGGTACTCCACCCGTCTGGCTGAATTGGGGATGCCCCTTCCGCCAGAGGCTATCACTGACAGAGTTCTTCAATCATTGCCACCTAGCTACAAGAGCTTCGTGTTGAACTATAACATGCACGGGATGAACAAGTCAGTCGCCGAGCTGTTTGCGATGCTGAAAGCCGCTGAGTCTGAAATTCAGAAGGAACATCAAGTGTTGATGGTCAATAAAACCACTAGTTTCAAGAAAAATGGCAAGGGTAAGAAGGGTAACTCCAAGAAGAGTGGCAAAGCAGTTGCTCCTCTCATGAAGAAACCCAAGGCTGGACCCAAACCAGAAACTGTGTGCTTTCATTGCAAGGGAACTGGACACTGGAAGCGGAATTGCCCCAAGTATTTGGCTGACAAGAAGGCGGCCAACAACAAACAAGGTATATATGATATACATGTTATTGATGTGTACCTTACCAACTCTCGTTGTAGTGCCTGGGTATTTGATACCGGTGCGGTTGCTCATATTTGCAACTCAAAACAGGAACTGCGGAATAGACGGAGGTTGGCAAAGGACGAAGTGACGATGCGCGTGGGAAATTGTTCCAAGGTTGATGTGATCGCCGTCGGCACACTCGCTCTTCGATTACCATCGGGATTAGTGATGAACCTGAATAATTGTTATTTAGTGCATGCGTTAAGCATGAACATTATATCTGGATCTTGTTTATTGCGAGACGGTTACTCATTTAAATCAGAGAATAATGGTTGTTCTATTTATATGAGTAATATCTTTTATGGTCATGCACCCAATGTGAGGGGTTTATTCTTATTGAATCTCGATAGTAATGATACACATGTTCACAACATTGATGCCAAAAGATGTAGAATTGATAATGATAATACCACTTTCTTGTGGCACTGCCGTTTAGGTCATATTGGCGTAAAACGCATGAGGAAGCTCCATGCTGATGGACTTTTGGAGTCACTTGATTTTGAATCACTTGACACATGTGAGCCATGCCTCATGGGCAAGATGACTAAAACGCCGTTCTCTGGAACAATGGAACGGGCAAGTGACTTGTTGGAAATCATACATACTGATGTGTGCGGTCCGATGAGCATTGAGGCGCGCGGTGGTTATCGTTACTTTCTCACCTTCACTGATGACTTAAGTAGATATGGGTATATTTACTTAATGAAACACAAGTCTGAAACATTTGAAAAGTTCAAACAATTTCAGAGTGAAGTTGAGAATCATCGTAACAAGAAGATTAAATTCCTACGATCTGATCGAGGAGGAGAATATCTGAGTTATGAGTTTGGCAGTCACTTAAGACAATGTGGAATTGTTTCACAACTGACACCGCCTGGAACACCACAGCGTAATGGTGTGTCCGAACGTCGTAATCGAACCTTATTGGATATGGTGCGATCTATGATGTCTCTTGCCGATTTGCCACTATCGTTTTGGGGTTATGCATTAGAGACAACTGCATTCACTTTAAATAGGGCACCATCGAAATCCATTGTGATGACGCCATATGAACTTTGGTTTGGCAAGAAGCCAAAGCTGTCGTTTCTTAAAGTTTGGGGATGTGATGCTTATGTCAAAAAGCTTCAGCCTGAAAAGCTGGAACCCAAAGCGGAGAAATGCGTCTTCATAGGATACCCAAAAGAGACAGTTGGGTATACCTTCTACCTCAGATCCGAAGGCAAAGTGTTTGTTGCTAAAAACGGAACATTTCTTGAGAAAGAGTTTCTCTCGAAATAATTGAGTGGGAGGAAGATAGAACTTGATGAGGTTGTTGAACCTTTACTTCAACCTGAAAGTAGCGCAGCGCAGAAAGATGTTTCTGTAGAGCCTACATCAGCCGAAGAGGAAGTTAATGATGATGATCATAAAGCTTTGGATCAAGTTGCTATCGAACCTCGTAGGTCGACAAGGACGCGTACTGCTCCTGAGTGGTACGGCAACCCTGTCTTAGAGGTCATGTTGTTAGACAACGATGAACCTACGAGCTATGGAGAAGCGATGATGGGCCCGGATTCCGAGAAGTGGTTAGAGGCCATGAAATCCGAGATGGGATCCATGTATGAAAACAAAGTGTGGACTTTGGAAGTATTACCTGAAGGGCGTAAGGCCATTCAGAACAAATGGATCTTTAAGAGGAAGACGGACGTGGACGGTAATGTCACCGTCTATAAAGCTCGACTTGTGGCAAAGGGTTTTTCACAAGTTCAAGGAGTTGACTACGATCAGACCTTCTCACCCGTAGCGATGCTTAAGTCTGTCAGAATCATGTTAGCAATAGCTGCCTTTTTCGATTATGAAATTTGGCAGATGGATGTCAAAACAGCGTTCCTTAACGGTTTCCTTAAGGAAGAGTTGTATATGATGCAACCAGAAGGTTTTGTCGATCCAGAGAATGCTGACAAAGTTTGCAAACTCCAGCGATCCATTTATGGACATGTGCAAGCATCTCAGAGTTGGAATCTTCGCTTTGATGAGGTGATCAAAGCGTTCGAGTTTATACAAGTTTACGGAGAAGCTTGTATTTACAAGAAAGTGAGCGGGAGCTCTATAGCGTTTCTAATATTATATGTGGATGACATATTGCTGATTGGAAACAATATAGAAATGTTGGAAAGCGTGAAGGAATATTTGAACAAGAGTTTTTCAATGAAGGACCTAGGAGAAGCTGCTTTCATATTAGGCATCAAGATCTATAGAGATAGATCGAGACGCTTAATAGGACTTTCACAAAGCACATACCTTGACAAAGTTTTGAAGAAGTTCAAAATGGATCAGTCCAAGAAGGGGTTCTTGCCTGTATTGCAAGGTGTGAAGTTGAGTAAGACTCAATGCCCAGTGACTGCAGAAGATAGAGAAAAGATGAGTGTCATCCCCTATGCTTCAGCCATAGGCTCTATCATGTATGCAATGCTGTGCACAAGACCCGATGTCAGCCTTGCCATAAGTATGGTCGGAAGGTTTCAAAGTGATCCAGGAATGGAACACTGGACGGCGGTCAAGAATATCCTGAAGTACCTGAAAAGGACTAAGGACATGTTTCTCGTTTATGGAGGTGATCAAGAGCTCGTCGTAAAGGGTTACGTCGATGCAAGCTTTGACACTGATCCGGATGACTCTAAGTCACAAACCAGATACGTATTTATTCTTAATGGGGGTGCGGTTAGCTGGTGCAGTTCCAAGCAGAGCATGGTAGCTGATTCTACATGCGAAGCGGAGTACATCGCTGCCTCGGAGGCGGCGAAGGAAGGTGTCTGGATGAAGGAGTTCATGACAGATCTTGGAGTAGTGCCTAGTGCGCTTAACCCAATGACTCTGTTTTGTGATAATACTGGTGCCATTGCTCTAGCCAAGGAACCAAGATTTCACAAGAGGACCAGACACATAAAGCGACGTTTCAATTCCATCCGCGATTACATCAAGGAGGACGACATAAATATTTGCAAAGTACACACGAATCTGAATGTTGCAGATCCGATGACTAAACCTCTTCCAAGGGCTAAGCATGAACAACACCAGAACTGCATGGGTGTTCGATTCATTACAATGTAAATCACATAGTGATGTGAACTAGATTATTGACTCTAGTGCAAGTGGGAGACTGTTGGAAATATGCCCTAGAGGCAATAATAAATTGGTTATTATTATATTTCCTTGTTCATGATAATCGTTTATTATCCATGCTATAATTGTATTGATTGGAAACTCAAATACATGTGTGGGTACATAGACAACACTGTGTCCCTAGTAAGCCTCTAGTTGACTAGCTCGTTGATCAAAGATGGTTAAGGTTTCCTAGCCATTGACATGAGATGTCATTTGATAACGGGATCACATCATTAGGAGAATGATGTGATGGACAAGACCCAAACTACGAACGTAGCATATGATCGTGTCAGTTTATTGCTATTGTTTTCTGCATGTCAAGTATCTGTTCCTATGACCATGAGATCATGCAACTCCCTGACATCGGAGGAGTACCTTGTGTGTATCAAACGTCGCAACGTAACTGGGTGACTATAAAGGTGCTCTACAGGTATCTCCGAGGGTGTCTGTTGGGTTGGCATGGATCAAGACTGGGATTTGTTACTCCGTGTGACGGAGAGGTATCTCAGGGCCCACTCGGTAATACAACATCACAATGAGCCTTGCAAGCAATGTGACTAAAGTGTTAGCCACGAGATCTTGTATTACGGAACGAGTAAAGAGACTTGCCGGTAACGAGATTGAACTAGGTATAGAGATACCGACGATCGAATCTCGGGCAAGTAACATACCGAAGAACAAAGGGAACAGTATACGGGATTAACTGAATCCTTGACATAGAGGTTCGACCGATAAAGATCTTCGTAGAATATGTAGGAGCCAATATGGGCATCCAGGTCCCGCTATTGGTTATTGATCGTAGAGGTGTCTCGGTCATGTCTACATAGTTCTCGAACCCGCAGGGTCTACACACTTAACGTTTGGTGACGATTAGTATAGTTGAGTTATTTTGTTGGTGACCGAAGGTTGTTCGGAGTCCCGGATAAGATCCAGGACATGACGAGGATCTCCGGAATAGTCCGAAGGTAAAGATTGATATATGTGATAATGGTGTTTTGGTTTCCGGAAGGGTTCCGGAATTCACCGGAAGAGGTTCCGGATGTTTCCCGAAATGTTCGGGTACGAGAACACTTTATTTGGGCTAATGGGTAAAGCCCACGAGGCTTAGGCAAGGTGCAAAAGGAAGTTTTGATGGCGTCTGGGGCAGTACTACCGCTTATCGTAAGCGGTACTACCGCTACGGGCGGTACTACCGCTTATCGTAAGCGGTACTACCGCTTGTACGCGATACTGCAGGGATCCGAGTTGGACTCTTTCCCTGCGGGCCAAACCGACCTTGTGCGGGCAAAACCGACCTGGAGGAGGCTTTTACTCCAAGTTTAGACCCCAAGGCTCAACATATAAATAGAGGGGCAGGGCTAGCACACGGGACACAATAAGATTTCCCAAGCCGTGTGTCGGCAACCCTAACCCTCTAGTTCTCCCGTCATAATCTCCGTAGTGCTTGGCGAAGCCCTGCAGAGATTGTTCCTCACCACCATCACCACGCCGTCGTGCTGCCAGAACTCATCTACTACTTCACCATCGCTCGCTGGATCGAGGAGGTGAAGGCGTCATCAAGCCGTACGTGTGTTGAACGCGGAGGTGCCGTCCGTTCGGCGCTAGTTCGTGATCGGATCGAGGGACGACTTGCGATTTGGATCGCGGAGACGTTCGACTACATCAACCGCGTTTCTTAACGCTTCCGCTTAGCGATCTACAAGGGTATGTAGATTCACTCTCCCTCTCGTAGATGCTCATCACCATGGATAGATCTTGTGTGTGCGTAGGAAATTTTTTGTTTCCCATGCATCGTTCCCCAACAGTGGCATCTGAGCTAGGTCTATGCGTAGATGAGATCTCGAGTAGAACACAAACGAGTTGTGGGCGTGGGTGTATACATATTGCTTGCCGTTACTAGTTGATACTTGATTCGGCGGTATTGTGAGATGAAGCGGCCCGGACCAACATTACTCGTACGCTTACGAGAGACCGGTTCCTTCAACTGACATGTAACTTTGTTGCATAAAGATGGCTAGCGGGTGTCTGTCTCTCTCACTTTAGTTGAATCGATTTCAATGAAGAGGGTTCTTTTAGAAGATCAAAAAACAATCACTACACCACGTTGTGGTTTTGCGTAGGTAAGAACGGTTCTTGCAAACCCGTAGCAGCCACGTAAAATTTGCAACAACAATTAGAGGACGTCTAACTTGTTTTTGCAGGGTATGTTGTGATGTGATATGGCCAATTACATGATGAGATATATGTGATGTATGAGATGATCATGTGTTGTATAGAATATCACGACTTGCATGTCGATGAGTACGGCAACTGGCAGGAGCCATAGAGTTGTCTTTAATTATTTTCGCCGTTTTGCTTTACTTTATCGCTATGAGTTAGCAATAGTCGTGGAAGCAACAGTCGGCGCGACAACCTCATGGCGACACGTTGATGGAGATCAAGATGATGGAGATCATGGTGTCATGCCGGTGACGATGGAGATCATGCCGGTGCTTTGGAGATGGAGATCAAAAGCACAAGTTCATGGCCATATCATGTCACTTATGAATTGCATGTGATGTTAATCCTTTTATGCATCTTATTTTGCTTAGGACGACGGTAGCATTATAAGGTGATCCCTCACTTAAATTTCAAGATAAATTGTGTTCTCCCCGAGTGTGCACCGTTGCGAAAGTTCGTCGTTTCGAGACACGCCGTGATGATCGGGTGTGATAGACTCTACGTTCACATACAACGGGTGTAAGCCATGTTACACGTGCGGAACACTCGGGTTAAACTTGACGAGCCTAGCATGTACAGACATGGCCTCGGAACACAAGAGACCGAAAGGTCGAACATGAGTCATATAGTAGATATGATCAACATGAAGATGTTCACAATTGAAACCACCTCAACTCACGTGATGATCGGACTTGAGTTGGTGGATTTGGATCATGTTACACTCGAATGATCAGAGGGATGTCAATTTGAGTGGGAGTTTTTAAGTAATATGATTAACTAAACTCATTATCTAGAACAATAGTCTAAGTTGTCTTTGCTATATTTATGTTGTAGATCATGGCTCACGCAGTAGCACCCCTGAATTTTAATGCGTTCCTAGAGAAAGCTAAGTTGAAAGATGATGGAAGTAACTTTGTGGACTGGGCCCGTAATCTAAGGATTATCCTTACGGCTTCCCAGAAGGCTTATGTCCTTGATGCACCGCTTGGTGATCCACCCGCTCCAGTTGAGTCTCTAGACGTTGTGAACGCCTGGCAGGCTCGTTCTGAAGATTACTCAATAGTTCAATGTGCAATATTGTATGGCTTAGAACCGGGACTTCAAAGACGTTTTGAACGTCATGGAGCATATGAGATGTTCCAGGAGTTGAATTTTATCTTTCAGAAGAATGCCCGGATCGAGAGATATGAGATCTCCGATAAGTTCTATGCTTGCAAGATGGAGGAGAACAGGTCTATCAGTGATCACGTACTTAGAATGTCTGGGTACTCCACCCGTCTGGCTGAATTGGGGATGCCCCTTCCGCCAGAGGCTATCACTGACAGAGTTCTTCAATCATTGCCACCTAGCTACAAGAGCTTCGTGTTGAACTATAACATGCACGGGATGAACAAGTCAGTCGCCGAGCTGTTTGCGATGCTGAAAGCCGCTGAGTCTGAAATTCAGAAGGAACATCAAGTGTTGATGGTCAATAAAACCACTAGTTTCAAGAAAAATGGCAAGGGTAAGAAGGGTAACTCCAAGAAGAGTGGCAAAGCAGTTGCTCCTCTCATGAAGAAACCCAAGGCTGGACCCAAACCAGAAACTGTGTGCTTTCATTGCAAGGGAACTGGACACTGGAAGCGGAATTGCCCCAAGTATTTGGCTGACAAGAAGGCGGCCAACAACAAACAAGGTATATATGATATACATGTTATTGATGTGTACCTTACCAACTCTCGTTGTAGTGCCTGGGTATTTGATATCGGTGCGGTTGCTCATATTTGCAACTCAAAACAGGAACTGCGGAATAGACGGAGGTTGGCAAAGGACGAAGTGACGATGCGCGTGGGAAATGGTTCCAAGGTTGATGTGATCGCCGTCGGCACACTCGCTCTTCGATTACCATCGGGATTAGTGATGAACCTGAATAATTGTTATTTAGTGCATGCGTTAAGCATGAACATTATATCTGGATCTTGTTTATTGCGAGACGGTTACTCATTTAAATCAGAGAATAATGGTTGTTCTATTTATATGAGTAATATCTTTTATGGTCATGCACCCAATGTGAGGGGTTTATTCTTATTGAATCTCGATAGTAATGATACACATGTTCATAACATTGATGCCAAAAGATGTAGAATTGATAATGATAATACCACTTTCTTGTGGCACTGCCGTTTAGGTCATATTGGCATAAAACGCATGAGGAAGCTCCATGCTGATGGACTTTTGGAGTCACTTGATTTTGAATCACTTGACACATGTGAGCCATGCCTCATGGGCAAGAAGACTAAAACGCCGTTCTCTGGAACAATGGAACGGGCAAGTGACTTGTTGGAAATCATACATACTGATGTGTGCGGTCCGATGAGCATTGAGGCGCGCGGTGGTTATCGTTACTTTCTCACCTTCACTGATGACTTAAGTAGATATGGGTATATTTACTTAATGAAACACAAGTCTGAAACATTTGAAAAGTTCAAACAATTTCAGAGTGAAGTTGAGAATCATCATAACAAGAAGATTAAATTCCTACGATCTGATCGAGGAGGAGAATATCTGAGTTATGAGTTTGGCAGTCACTTAAGACAATGTGGAATTGTTTCACAACTGACACCGCCTGGAACACCACAGCGTAATGGTGTGTCCGAACGTCGTAATCGAACCTTATTGGATATGGTGCGATCTATGATGTCTCTTGCCGATTTGCCACTATCGTTTTGGGGTTATGCATTAGAGACAGCTGCATTCACTTTAAATAGGGCACCATCGAAATCCGTTGTGACGACGCCATATGAACTTTGGTGTGGCAAGAAGCCAAAGCTGTCGTTTCTTAAAGTTTGGGGATGTGATGCTTATGTCAAAAAGCTTCAGCCTGAAAAGCTGGAACCCAAAGCGGAGAAATGCGTCTTCATAGGATACCCAAAAGAGACAGTTGGGTATACCTTCTACCTCAGATCCGAAGGCAAAGTGTTTGTTGCTAAAAACGGAACATTTCTTGAGAAAGAGTTTCTCTCGAAAGAATTGAGTGGGAGGAAGATAGAACTTGATGAGGTTGTTGAACCTTTACTTCAACCTGAAAGTAGCGCAGCGCAGAAAGATGTTTCTGTAGAGCCTACATCAGCTGAAGAGGAAGTTAATGATGATGATCATAAAGCTTTGGATCAAGTTGCTATCGAACCTCGTAGGTCGACAAGGACGCGTACTGCTCCTGAGTGGTACGGCAACTCTGTCTTAGAGGTCATGTTGTTAGACAACGATGAACCTACGAGCTATGGAGAAGCGATGATGGGCCCGGATTCCGAGAAGTGGTTAGAGGCCATGAAATCCGAGATGGGATCCATGTATGAAAACAAAGTGTGGACTTTGGAAGTATTACCTGAAGGGCGTAAGGCCATTCAGAACAAATGGATCTTTAAGAGGAAGACGGACACGGACGGTAATGTCACCGTCTATAAAGCTCGACTTGTGGCAAAGGGTTTTTCACAAGTTCAAGGAGTTGACTACGATGAGACCTTCTCACCCGTAGCGATGCTTAAGTCTATCAGAATCATGTTAGCAATAGCTGCCTTTTTCGATTATGAAATTTGGCAGATGGATGTCAAAACAGCGTTCCTTAACGGTTTCCTTAAGGAAGAGTTGTATATGATGCAACCAGAAGGTTTTGTCGATCCAGAGAATGCTGACAAAGTTTGCAAACTCCAGCGATCCATTTATGGACTGGTGCAAGCATCTCGGAGTTGGAATCTTCGCTTTGATGAGGTGATCAAAGCGTTCGAGTTTATACAAGTTTACGGAGAAGCTTGTATTTACAAGAAAGTGAGCGGGAGCTCTATAGCGTTTCTAATATTATATGTGGATGACATATTGCTGATTGGAAACAATATAGAAATGTTGGAAAGCGTGAAGGAATATTTGAACAAGAGTTTTTCAATGAAGGACCTAGGAGAAGCTGCTTTCATATTAGGCATCAAGATCTATAGAGATAGATCGAGACGCTTAATAGGACTTTCACAAAGCACATACCTTGACAAAGTTTTGAAGAAGTTCAAAATGGATCAGTCCAAGAAGGGGTTCTTGCCTGTATTGCAAGGTGTGAAGTTGAGTAAGACTCAATGCCCAGTGACTGCAGAAGATAGAGAAAAGATGAGTGTCATCCCCTATGCTTCAGCCATAGGCTCTATCATGTATGCAATGCTGTGCACAAGACCCGATGTCAGCCTTGCCATAAGTATGGTCGGAAGGTTTCAAAGTGATCCAGGAATGGAACACTGGACGGCGGTCAAGAATATCCTGAAGTACCTGAAAAGGACTAAGGACATGTTTCTCGTTTATGGAGGTGATCAAGAGCTCGTCGTAAAGGGTTACGTCGATGCAAGCTTTGACACTGATCCGGATGACTCTAAGTCACAAACCAGATACGTATTTATTCTTAATGGGGGTGCGGTTAGCTGGTGCAGTTCCAAGCAGAGCGTGGTAGCTGATTCTACATGCGAAGCGGAGTACATCGCTGCCTCGGAGGCGGCGAAGGAAGGTGTCTGGATGAAGGAGTTCATGACAGATCTTGGAGTAGTGCCTAGTGCGCTTAACCCAATGACTCTGTTTTGTGATAATACTGGTGCCATTGCTCTAGCCAAGGAACCAAGATTTCACAAGAGGACCAGACACATAAAGCGACGTTTCAATTCCATCCGCGATTACATCAAGGAGGACGACATAAATATTTGCAAAGTACACACGGATCTGAATGTTGCAGATCCGATGACTAAACCTCTTCCAAGGGCTAAGCATGAACAACACCAGAACTGCATGGGTGTTCGATTCATTACAATGTAAATCACATAGTGATGTGAACTAGATTATTGACTCTAGTGCAAGTGGGAGACTGTTGGAAATATGCCCTAGAGGCAATAATAAATTGGTTATTATTATATTTCCTTGTTCATGATAATCGTTTATTATCCATGCTATAATTGTATTGATTGGAAACTCAAATACATGTGTGGGTACATAGACAACACTGTGTCCCTAGTAAGCCTCTAGTTGACTAGCTCGTTGATCAAAGATGGTTAAGGTTTCCTAGCCATTGACATGAGATGTCATTTGATAACGGGATCACATCATTAGGAGAATGATGTGATGGACAAGACCCAAACTACGAACGTAGCATATGATCGTGTCAGTTTATTGCTATTGTTTTCTGCATGTCAAGTATCTGTTCCTATGACCATGAGATCATGCAACTCCCTGACATCGGAGGAGTACCTTGTGTGTATCAAACGTCGCAACGTAACTGGGTGACTATAAAGGTGCTCTACAGGTATCTCCGAGGGTGTCTGTTGGGTTGGCATGGATCAAGACTGGGATTTGTTACTCCGTGTGACGGAGAGGTATCTCAGGGCCCACTCGGTAATACAACATCACAATGAGCCTTGCAAGCAATGTGACTAAAGTGTTAGCCACGAGATCTTGTATTACGGAACGAGTAAAGAGACTTGCCGGTAACGAGATTGAACTAGGTATAGAGATACCGACGATCGAATCTCGGGCAAGTAACATACCGAAGAACAAAGGGAACAATATACGGGATTAACTGAATCCTTGACATAGAGGTTCGACCGATAAAGATCTTCATAGAATATGTAGGAGCCAATATGGGCATCCAGGTCCCGCTATTGGTTATTGATCGTAGAGGTGTCTCGGTCATGTCTACATAGTTCTCGAACCCGCAGGGTCTACACACTTAACGTTTGGTGACGATTAGTATAGTTGAGTTATTTTGTTGGTGACCGAAGGTTGTTCGGAGTCCCGGATAAGATCCCGGACATGACGAGGATCTCCGGAATAGTCCGGAGGTAAAGATTGATATATGTGATAATAGTGTTTTGGTTTCCGGAAGGGTTCCGGAATTCACCGGAAGAGGTTCCGGATGTTTCCCGAAATGTTCGGGTACGAGAACACTTTATTTGGGCTAATGGGTAAAGCCCACGAGGCTTAGGCAAGGTGCAAAAGGAAGTTTTGATGGCGTCTGGGGCGGTACTACCGCTTATCGTAAGCGGTACTACCGCTACGGGCGGTACTACCGCTTATCGTAAGCGGTACTACCGCTTGTACGCGATACTGCAGGGATCCGAGTTGGACTCTTTCCCTGCGGGCCAAACCGACCTTGTGCGGGCAAAACCGACCTGGAGGAGGCTTTTACTCCAAGTTTAGACCCCAAGGCTCAACATATAAATAGAGGGGCAGGGCTAGCACACGGGACACAATAAGATTTCCCAAGCCGTGTGTCGGCAACCCTAACCCTCTAGTTCTCCCGTCATAATCTCCGTAGTGCTTGGCGAAGCCCTGCAGAGATTGTTCCTCACCACCATCACCACGCCATCGTGCTGCCAGAACTCATCTACTACTTCACCATCGCTCGCTGGATCGAGGAGGTGAAGGCGTCATCAAGCCATACGTGTGTTGAACGCGGAGGTGCCGTCCGTTCGGCGCTAGTTCGTGATCGGATCGAGGGACGACTTGCGATTTGGATCGCGGAGACGTTCGACTACATCAACCGCGTTTCTTAACGCTTCCGCTTAGCGATCTACAAGGGTATGTAGATTCACTCTCCCTCTCGTAGATGCTCATCACCATGGATAGATCTTGTGTGTGCGTAGGAAATTTTTTGTTTCCCATGCAACGTTCCCCAACAATATATAGGCCGACCATTGGTCCCGGTTTGTGGCTGGAACCAGGACTAAAGGACATCATTTGGTCCCGGTTCCAGCCACAAACCGGGACCAATGGTTGTGGGCCAGGAGCGAGGCCCATTGGTCCCGGTTCGTGTCTGGAACCGGGACCAAAGGGGTCAGACGAACCGGGACCAATGGCCCACGAGACCCGGCCGGCGCCCTGGCCTCACGAACCAGGACCAATGCCCCCATTGGTCCCGGTTCGTGAGTGAACCGGGATTAATGGGCTTTTCAGGGCTGGACCAAAGCCCTGTTTTCTACTAGTGTATAGAAAGAACCATCAGTATCACTTGAAACTTGTTCAACTTAAGAAACAAACATCAATGTATCACATTCATCTTAACATACTAATTAATTAACTAACAATTATCCAGCTGATATATTCATGACTTAGTTCTAAACATGGTCAACAACAACCATCATCTGATAGTCCTTGCGGTTGCTCTTCCTTATAGTGATTACCACAAGGGTGTCCACCCTTAGTTCTCTCTTTCCCTTGATGAACTCCTGCCAGCCGGCCTTGTGGAATGATATGCGCCCATCATCCTCTGTCTTGTATTGGACGTTCGTGACAGGCCCTCTTGGTCCATGGATTACTCCAGCAGTGCCGACGGCGGGGATGTCCACTCCGGAAACCATCTTCAAAGGTAACTTCTGAAGACCCCATCATTAAGAGAAAATAGAGAGCACCGAATGTTAGACATCTCTCCATACTTGGTTATGACCAAAAAGAGATGAAAGAATATAAAACATCTCACCATAACTTTTTTGACCATGTTTGTTTTTGATAGACGGTGCACAAAGGGCTTCCACAAGAACACCGAAGAGGATGGTAACATTTCTTTCACACTAGCTTTATCATCCCGAGTAAGCTTCTTCATCCTTTGAGAAAAATTTGCAGAAAGGATAGGACCATCATCTTCATCTTCGATGTCCTCCTCTTCATCTTGGTTGTCCTCATCTTCATCTTGGATGTCCTCATCTTCATCTTGGCTGTCGATGTCATCTTGGTCATCTTGGCTGACGATGTCATCTTCGTCATCGTCATCATCATCGCTTTGGACATATAATGTCCTTAACCTATTCACCTCTCCTATTAAGGAAAAAAGCTATGAGTTCTCCTCCTTTAAAATTGTTCACTGCAATGTACTACTCCCATCCATCACCATATATGATGGTTTTATTCTTTTCTTTGCGCAGATCCAATTCGAATTCGCGCTCCTCATCATCCTCAAAGTACAACACGTTACCATATGAATTGTTGAAGTCCTCCCTTATGTTGCATGGAACACACTATGCAACAGTTAATAATCAACAATAAAGTCAGTAAAATAGCTAAACAAATGATCAGAATTCAATACAAATTCAAGTTAAAGACCGTCACCACTGATTTTTGAAATCCCTTTCTCAAAAATACCCCGAACTGCACTACAGTTCCAAGACTGTCCATACATGAATTTTGGCAGACCTTGCAGATCTTACGCCTCATGGTCCCTAATAAGCCCAAGTAGTTGTCAAACGTAAGAAAATGCAATTAACACGGTAGATCACCATAAACATATGAAAATTCGGTGAACATAAAAAATATAATGCATATGATATCACCGGCGATCGTCGGGGACTCTTCATATAATATTATCATATAATATCACTAATACATCTCGAACAATCAAGTTAATGAAGCATCAAATATTATCACTAATACAGCTCGAATATTATCGAATAATCTAGTTCACTTGCGGTTCCTGAAGCGTGGGCGGTGGACACCCAAAGAGAAGGAACCATCACAGGATCATACCTCGGGTGAGATCCCTGAAGGAACTACCAGGTATTGGAGAACCTGGCATCCAACGCGACCATGTAGCGACGGACGTGCTCGTCCTCCTCCCTGACACGGCGACGTACCACCTCCTCGGTTGCCGGCTGCCTCCGCACCGATAGTGGCCCACGCGACCGCCACCAAAGAAGCTCCGGGTCGACGACGATACCCGGATTCCTCACCAAACTGCGCGCCCCGGAAGGTAGCACCCCCAGTGCCAGCCCGGCGGAGCCTAGTCCCGGACATGGCGCCTCTCAAACTGGTTGCCGGCACCGAGTCGACGACGAGGATGTGGGATTGGCATCGTCGACGAGAACAAATTGTGGCTATAGCAAATATCATTTTATTTAACAACAATAAAACAACAATACCATTTTTAATAAGAAAGCCTAGTGATGTGTATGTGTGTGTGTGGCGCGCGCCTAAAAACAGTAGTTTTGATACTAGAGTATTTGCCAAACCATAGTATTTTCTCTGCATAAAAAAAGAACCCGAGACCTCTTTTTTTAAAACTGAGCAAGGTGAGAAAACGGGCACGGTGAGAAAACTAGAGTATTTATGTTTTACCCAAGCAACACCAAACATGTTTGCAGTATTCTCAATACTCTAGGAAATTTCTTCATGTCAAACACGGCGGATCCATATGGGGTCATGGGTGTACAGATGTACACCCAATTTTTTTGGCTAAGATTTTATATATATGATGTATACTACGTACATGTATTAAATGTGTTGCAGTTTGTGCAATAAACACATGTTAATTCATATAAAACTTGTCTCAAATCGTCAATCCAACAAGCAGAAGTTTTGTCAGTCTATCCCACACACGACCCAAGTGGCTGCAAGTAAAGGATCCCTACTTGAAATATGTTTTTTTTTACATTTCTGCTCAAAAAAAATTCTGCAAGTAAAGGATAATGACACCACGCCTTGTTTTTGACCATGACATGTTGTATGATTGTGTAGTAAATAATCTTCGTTTTCGTTATTTCTATACGATACTGTCATTATGATGGAAAAAAAATCTTGCTAGCTACATGAACATTTTAGAATTGTACATGGCAAAAAAAAAATTGAACACACAAGTTCAAAATCCTGGATCCGCCTGTGGTATTTTCTACCTATAGGTTAAAATGTTGTAGTTTTCAATACTTTGCTATCAAACAAGGCCTAGTGTGGCCGGCGACGGATGACGTCGGGGGCGGCGACGGACGCGGGCGACGACGGTGACCGCGGGGGGGACGGAGGATAGCTAGGAGGAGGAGGAGGGGAACGGCGGTGTGGCCGGTGGCTCACCTAGGAGGAGGAGGAGGCCGGAGCGGGCTCGGGGAGGCGACGGCGTCGGGCGCGGCGATGAGGAGCGAGCGGGCTCCGGAAGGCGACGGCGTTGGGGAGGCGACGGCAAAATCCGGCAGCCTGGCGGCGTCGAGGCGGTTTTCGGCGCCGTCAGGGGAGAGGAGAGAAGAAACTCCAGATGGATTTGGAAAAATTTCCAAGTCCCGCTTATATAGCCCCCCCCCCTTTAGTCCCGGTTGGTGGCTCAAACCCGGACTAAAGGCCCCCCTTTCGTCCCGGTTGGAGCCACCAACCGGGACTAAAGGTAAATTTCAGGAGCCCAAAGGGCGGGAAACAGAGCCCTTTAGTCCCGGTTGGTGGCTCCAACCGGGACTAATGGGCTGTGCTTCCCGCAGCCAAAAGTTTAGTCCCACCTCGCTAGTCGAGAGGGGCTCGGAGTGGTTTATAAGCGCTGCTGCCGCGGCCCTCTCGAGCTCCTCTCTATTGCAGGCAGTACCTGACTATCTCACGCCCTGTTGGGCCTGCTAGCACTGCGGGCCTGCATCCTGGCCCATTTCTAGGTTTTCTAGTCGTATGCAGGCCGTTGTGGCTAGAAGGCGGGCCTTTTTTTATTTTTTGCATACATTATGTTTTTTAAATATTAATGTTATTTTTTTGCATATGTTTTAGTTGATTCCTTTTGCTATTAGAGTTTTATAAAAGCTTTTTACTAGTAAAGTTTTTAACAAATAAATACTTTGATAATTTTAGTTAATATTATTTTGATTATTTTTAGTTGATTCTTTTTGCTATTAGAGTTTTATAAAATCTTTTTAGTTCATTCTTTTTGCTATTAGAGTTTTATAAAATCTTTTTAGTTCATTCTTTTTCCTATTAGAGTTTTATAAAAGCTTTTTAGTTCATTCTTTTTGCTATTAGAGTTTTATAAAATCTTTTTAGTTCATTCTTTTTCCTATTAGAGTATTATAAAATCTTTTTAGTTCATTCTTTTTGCTACTAGAGTTTTATAAAATCTTTTTAGTTCGTTCTTTTTCCTATTAGAGTTTTATAAAAGCTTTTTAGTTCATTCTTTTTGCTATTAGTTCATTCTTGGAGCTAAATGACCCTGAAATTGACAAGCACTGCAAATGAACTCTGAAAAGGTTGAAACTTGGCATGGCATCATAATTTCACCCACATAGCATGTGCTAAAAAGTTGAGAGGGTTACAGGAAAAACTGGATGCACTTCGTGTACAAACTGGACAATCTCTTTCGAAGTAACTGGGTTTCGCATGAAAACTCATCTATTACAAAAGGGATTTCATTTTTTTAATATATTTTAACTCCAGACTTTTTCTGCATTCAATATGCACCATTCAAAGCCACATCATCAATTTTCAACCATTTTCTGACTTCATTTGCTATTTTTTATGCATTTCATGATTTATTTTGAGCTAAATGACCCTGAAATTGACAAGCACTGCAAATGAACTCTGAAAAGGTTGAAACTTGGCATGGTATCATAATTTCACCCACATAGCATGTGCTAAAAAGTTCAGAGGGTTACGGGAAAAACTGGATGCACTTCGTGTACAAACTGGACAATCTCTTTCGAAGTAACAGGGTTTCGGACGAAAACTCATCTATTACAAAAGTGATTTCATTTTTTTAACATATTTTAACTTCATACTTTTTCTGCATTCAATATGCACCATTCAAAGCCACATCATCAATTTTCAACCCTTTTCTGACTTCATTTTCTATTTTTCATGCATTTCATGATTTATTTTGAGCTAAATGACCCTGAATTTGAAAATCACTTCAAATGAACTCTGAAAAGGTTGAAACTTGGCATGGTATCATAATTTCACGCACATAGCATGTACTAAAAAGTTGAGAGGGTTACGGGAAAAACTGGATGCACTTCGTGTACAAACTGGACAATCTCTTTCGAAGTAACAAGGTTTCGGTCGAAAACTCATCTATTACAAAAGGGATTTCATTTCTTGACATGTAACTGCACTGATATTCTAGATCAAAGCCATCATCAGAATATTCTTGACATGTAACAGGGTCTTCACTTTTTCTTCGCGTGTGTCCCTTCCTTATTGCGCCGTAACCATGGATAATCTTCATCGTTTACCAGGATGCTTGGGTCAGCCTTCACTTTGAAGGGAGGAATTTCATGAAACTTTTCATAATCCTCAGACATGTCTGTCTTGTCCTCCACTCCCACGATGTTTCTTTTCCCTGACAGAACTATGTGGCGCTTTGGCTCATCGTTTGATGTATTCGCTTCCTTATCTTTTTTTTCCTCGGTTTGGTAGACATGTCCTTCACATAGAAAACCTGCGCCACATCATTGGCTAGGACGAATGGTTCGTCTGTGTACCCAAGATTTTTGAGATCCACTGTTGTCATTCCGTACTGCGGGTCTAACTGTACCCCGCCTCCTAACAGATTAACCCATTTGCACCGAAACAAAGGGACCTTAAATTCATGTCCGTAGTCAAGTTCCCATATCTCCTTTATGTAACCATAATATGTGTCCTTTGCCCTATTGGTGATTGCTGCATCAAAGCGGACACCACTGTTTTGGTTGGTGCTCTTTTTATCTTGGGCGATCGTGTAAAATGTATTACCATTTATCTCGTACCCTTGGTAAGTCCATACAGTCGAAGATCGTGTCCTGGCCAACAAGTACAGGTCATCTCCAACAGTGTTGTTACGCATGAGATGCATTTGCAACCAACCGCCGAAAGTCCCGATGTGTTCACGTGTAATCCAGTCGTCAGACTACTCCGGGTGTTTGTAGCGTAGAATATTCTTGTGTTCATTGATATACGGGGCCACCAAGGTAGAATTATGTAGAACTGTGTAGTGTGCTTGCGCCCAGGAATGCCCGTCCCTACATATTATTGAATCCGCTCCTAGCGTGCCTTTTCCACTCAGTCTCCCCTCATATCTCGATTTAGGGACACCAATCGGCTTAAGGTCAGGAAAAAAGTCAACACAAAACCCAATGACCTCCTCTGTTTGATGGCCCGTGGAGACGCTTCCTTCTGGCCTAGCACGATTACGAACATATTTCTTCAAGACTCCCATGAACCTCTCAAAGGGGAACATATTGTGTAGAAATACAGGACCCAGAATGGCAATCTCGTCGACTAGGTGAACTAGGACGTGCGTCATAATATTGAAGAAGGATGGTGGGAACACCAACTCGAAGCTGACAAGACATTGGACCAAATCATTCTGTAACCTTGGTAGGATTTCTGGATCGATTACCTTCTAAGAAATTGCATTGAGGAATGCACATAGATTCACAATGGCTAATCGAACATTTTCTGGTAGAAGCCCCCTCAATGCAACTGGAAGCAGTTGTGTCATAATCACGTGGCAGTCGTGAGACTTTAGGTTCTGGAATTTTTTTCTCTGCCATGTTTATTATTCCCTTTATATTCAACGAGAAGCCATACGGGACCTTGATACTGAGCAGGCATTCAAAGAAGATTTCCTTCTCTGCTTTGGTTAGAGCGTAGCTGGCAGGACCTTGATACTGCTTTGGATGCATGCCGTCTTTTTCGTTCATACGTTGTTGGTCCTCACGTGCCTCCGGTGTATCTTTTGTCTTCCCATACACGCCCAAGAAGCCTAGCATGTTCACGCAAACATTCTTCATCACGTGCATCACGTCGATTGCAGAGCGGACCTCTAGGTCTTTCCAATAGGATAGGTCCCAAAATATAGATTTATTCTTCCACATGGGTGCGTGTCCCTCAGCGTCATTCGGAACAGATTGTCCGCCAGGACCCTTTCCAAAGATTACTTGTAAATCCTTGACCATATCAAGTATATCATCACCAGTACGGAGGACGGGCTTCTTCTGGTGATCTGCCTCACCTTTGAAATGTTTGCCTTTCTTTCTTAAGGCATGCTTGGTCAGAAGAAATCGACGATGTCCCAGGTACACATTCTTCTTGCATTTGTCCAAATATATACTTTGGGTATCATCTAAACAGTGCGTGCATGCGTTGTATCCCTTGTTTGTCTGTCCTGAAAGGTTACTAAGAGCAGGCCAATCATTGATGGTTACAAACAACAACGCTCGTAGGTCAAATTCCTCTTGTTTATGCTCATCCCATACACGTACACCTTTTCCATTCCACAGCTGTAAAAGCTCTTCGACTAATGGCCTTAGGTACACATCAATGTTGTTGTCGGGTTGCTTAGGGCCTTGGATGAGCACTGGCATCATAATGAACTTCCGTTTCATGCACAACCAAGGAGGAAGGTTATAGATACATAGTCACGGGCCATGTGCTATGCTTGCTCCTCTGCTCCCCAAAAGGATTAATGCCATCTGCACTTAAACCAAACCATACGTTCCTTGCGTCACCTGCAAAGTCCCCCCACTTTCTCTCGATTTTTCTCCACTACGACCCGTCAGCGGGTGCTCTCAACTTCCCGTCTTTCTTACGGTCTTCTTTGTGCCATCGCAACAACTTGGCATGCTCTTTGTTTCTGAACAGAAGTTTCAACCGTGGTATTATAGGAGCATACCACATCACCTTGGCAGGAATCCTCTTCCTGGGACGCTCGCCCTCAACATCACCAGGGTCATCTCGTCTGATCTTATACCGCAATGCACCGCATACCGGGTATGCGTTCAATTCCTCGTACTCACCGCGGTAGAGGATACAGTCATTAGGGCATGCATGTATCTTCTGCACCTCCAATCCTAGAGGGCAGAGAACCTTCTTTGCTTCGTACGTACTGTCGGGCAATTCGTTATCCTTTGGAAGCTTGTTCTTCATTATTTTCAGTAGCGAACCAAATCCCTTGTCAGATACACCATTGTCTGCCTTCCATTGCAGCAATTCCAGTGTGGTACCGAGCTTTGTGTTGTCATCTTCGCAGTTTGGGTATAACCCTTTTTTGTGATCCTCTAACATGCAATCGAACTTCAACTTCTCCCTTTCACTTTCGCATTCTCTCTGTGCATCAACAATGACCTGGCCAAGATCATCATCGGGCACATCGTCTGGTGCCTCTTGATCTTCAGCTTCCCCCGTTCCAGTATCACCGTATTAAGGGAACATAGGATAGCTTTCATCATCCTCTTCTTCTTCGTTGTCTTCCATCATAACCCCTCTTTCTTCATGCTTGGTCCAAACATTATAGTGTGGCATGAAACCCTTCTCAAGCAGGTGGGAGTGAAGGGTTTTTGAGTTAGAGTAATCCTTCGTATTCTCACAGACAGTACATGGACAATACATAAAACCATTCTGCTTGTTTGCCTTAGCCACTTCGAGAAATTTATGCAGGCCCTCAATGTACTCGGAGGTGCGTCGGTCACCGTACATCCATTGCCGGTTCATCTGCGTGCATTATATAATTAAGTGTATCAAAAACCATTACAGAACATCATGAATAGAGAAGTGGCCAAATTAATACAAGTATATATGTAAATCATACAAGTAAGAATTTTTTTTCTTTCAAAAAGAAGATAAGAACAAGAGGCTCACCACGGTGGTGCCGGCGACGAGATCGGCGCGGGCGATCGACGACGGTGAGAACGGGGACGGGAACGGTACCCTACACATGTGCAGACTCTAAGAAGTTAATTTCAGCTCTAATTGTGCGTCTAAATCAAAAGAACTCCCACATACACTCCTCCACTAAAACCCACAAACCACACTCTACTTCTAGAGCATTTGAAATGAGCTAAACTAGCAGTGAGAGATGAAACGATGAAGTCGTTAACCTTTTAGAACACTTGTGTAGTTGGTGCACCGCCAAACCTAAACAAATCTTAGGGAAAATGTAGCTTGGAGGTCGAGCTTGGAGAGCAGAAAGCTTAAGTGTGGCTGCGGCATTTCATCGAACACCTAATGTGCATAGGAGGTGAGAACAGAGAGTAGCACACCTCCCACACGCCGGCCGGCCAAAAAACAGAGGAGTGAGCGGGCAGGGGCGAGCATATATATAGGCAACTCTGAAGTCTCGGTTGGTGGCTAGCACCGGGACTAATGGTGTCTCTTTAGTCCCGGTTGGTGGCTAGCACCGGGACTAAAGGGGCTGGGCCAGGAGCGAGGCCCTTTAGTCCCGGTTCGTGTCTGGAACCGGGACTAAAGGGGTTAGACGAACCGGGACTGGTTCCTGCCGAGGCCCGGCCGGCGCCCTGGCCGCTCGAACCGGGACTGATGCAACCATTGGTCCCGGTTCGTAACAGAACCGGGACTAATGATCTGATCTGGCCCGGATCAAAGCCCAGTTTTCTACTAGTGCACACAAAACTGACTCAAGTATGGAGCAGTAAACACACCAGTAGCGTCGTGTGGCAGCTTATTTATCTACCAAGCATATAAAATAATATTTCAATACTCTAAGCATGCATTCATTCAAATAAAGAAAGGAAGATTAATTGGAACTAAAAGGAACAAAAAGGCGGGCACATACCTTCTTGAGCATCACACATCTTGGGCTCACATAGCTAGAAAAATCCTCTTCTACTGAACATCGCCTAAATTTCTCTCAACTTTTCTCCTCTAATCTGCCTGATTCATCACCATAGCATCATTTAGTCCAACACTTCCTTTCCGACCTCTCTCTTCTTCACACAGCCGCCCCAACCATAGCTGTTGGACCCGCCACCCAGCGCCTCCCTTCACCTGTAACCAGGGCTCCTCTGCATCTCGCCACCCTAGCCTAAGAGCATTTCAAAAAATATTGTTTGGGTTAGGAAAATGTAATGATATGGCAAAAATTACCCAATAATGATTGTAAGTAGTGCCTTATACCCTCATTGTTATAAGATAAGCATTCCAGTACTATATACTATTCTTATTAAATATAGCATGAGAGAGCTCAAATAATGTAATCTGTATTGAACAGATATAGGTACAAAAATGATCTCTACAGTTATATCATATCAAATCATTTCAAAGAAAAAAACATGATTTTTTAAGAGAATTTACCTTAAGGTTGACTGATGAAAAGATGAAGAGAAGAACTAAAGATTAATTTAATTAACCTCTATGTGAGCTCCAAGCAATCCTATCATATGGGTTAGCCCGCCGTGCACACAGATACCTGAAGTTCTCATAAGAAGTCTGCAAAGGTGAAAGAAGAGTTTTAAAATAGAGAAAAGGGGGGAAGGGAAGCGACCTGATTTTTGCTCTTCAGGTAGAAATGAAAGATAACAAGACCATGGTGCTCTAAAGTGAAGCAAATACTGACGTAAATGTAGCAAGGCTCTAAAGTGGCTTGATGACAAATTTGAAGTCTGAATACATAGTTGATGTAGCATATATCATAATCATATGTAACAGAAAATCCAAAATTCGGCAGTATTTGAAACTAAATTTAAAATAGTATCAACCAAAACCAGGTTTGATGCATATATACAATCACAGAATCAATACTTATGTTCTGACACATTTATTTTGCTATTTACTTATAATAAAACTGAAAAGCATATTAACTGCTACTACTACATGATTCCCTTATGAACTGGAACAAGGGGTTATTCTTCGAAAAGAAATCAACAGTCTAAATAAGGGAAGTAAGCCATCGCGTATTGAGAGGGACTCACAATACCATAATGTCCTTATTATAAAGCTGAGTAAAGCAAAGAGGAAGATTAAACAGACGATTCACGAACAATGACAAACTGCCTGCTCACTTATCACCAGCCTGCAAAAAAAGAGCACATATCAGATCATAGAAGAGCAGCACCACAGCCTAAGCAAAAAATAACATCCAGTGCAATCAAAATCACCTCCATGGCAGCCACCAGGAGACCGAGCAAACATGCAGAATAACTAAAAGTGACCTCCCTCCCTGCCTGCCTCCTATAGACGACGTTTGTTCTCCTCCCTGCAACACGCAGAATTCAGCAAGACGCCGCAGAGCAATCAACAGAGGGCAGTTACCCATCTTAGGGAATCCGCCGCCTCGGTCGATGATAGGCCACCACATTTGTTAAACTGGACTATTTCACCTCATCTTCAAAAGCTTTCATGAGTGATTTTCGAAAGCACGACTAATTCACATTTTACCTGCTTCAAACATACAGCAAAAAACCGTACAGTTTCTTCTAGCAATTCATCGAATAATTGGTGTGCATAACCAAAAAAGGACACCTCCTCGCCGGAAGCCGGTGGCCGGCATCTTCCTGCGCCCGCGCGCCGCCCTCCTCGACCCCGCCTCCTCGTCCTCCTGCGCCCGCGCGCCGCCCTCCTCGACCCCACCTCCTCGTCCTCTTGCGCCAGCGTGCCGCCCCTCATCGACCCCGCCTCCCCCGCCTCCTCGCGCCGGCGACAAGGCCCCGCCCCGAGCTCCATCGCCTCCTCGCCCGTCAGCCCGGCGGTGGAGGACGTGAATGGATAACCCAGGGGGGCGTTACGTAAAAACAAAACGTTTTTTTACTTAAAAAAGACTGCGGGTTCTATTACCAGAAATCACAAGGGGTTTTCTGCAAAACTGGCGACGACATACGACCAGAAGCTATCTGTGGTTTATTATTAGACTAGCATAAATGCCCGTGCGTTGCAATGGGAGAAAGAATTGAGTTTATTCACATTTAGTTAGAATAGCATGGGCAAATACACATTCGTTCTAAAAGCAAAATTTAGTTATTTTTTTTTCAAGAATCAATTTTATCGAAATAGGACATTCTAATCTGTTTATAAAATATTTCTTTACCTATCTCAACGTATTTTCCCCGATGAAACAAATTAGTTAGGAACTTCCCCTAAAAAAACTATGAACTCCAAAAAGATTAGCCAATACTGCTCATAAAATTCAGAGAGAGATGCCATACCCTTGCAGACTATTTGTGTGGATGAACATTCACATTCAATAAAAGTGGTCTATTCATCGCCAAAAAATTGGAAGTTGTCTATTAGATTTTTTTCTGTATATATTTTACAAATATTGTACAAAGTGTTTGGGGCTCCCGTATGGTTCTTGTAAAAAACAAAGTGATCTATGATGTTTATTTTTTCATAGCAAAAATGCCCAGAATCGTATCAGATCTTTCCTTAGCTGCTCTTGCTATTTTGTAATACTTCATTTAGCCCGCTGTACAAATCAACAGATTCAGATATAATTCTCCTCTTCGACTTTTCCGAGCCGCATCCCTTCCCTCATCTCCGGCCACCTACTGGATCCGGGCGTCGGCTGTCCGGCCGCCTCACTCGGCTTGGCAGCTTGCTTGAGACATCATCATCATCATCTGTCTGCCGGCGTCATCTTTTGTCCCATATTGATGCCTCAGACCATTATACCGGCATCATCAAACCCAAGCAATCCCATCTCCCTTGAGAGCAGCCCACAGTCCAGCCATTACATGTGATTCCCATCGGCCTCTCCTTTATTTTCACGTGCTTGCATATGTTTTTGTTGATTACTGAGCAGGCTGGTTGATACAACAGACAACTTGGGACGTATTTGAATTGGTGAAAGTTGGTTCAATGAAGCAAGGTGGGACTATTCTGTATCTCGTTCCAGTGTATTTTGCTATATCTTAATTTTCCAAACGCATAATTTTGAGCATGACGCAGGCCCAACCAATGGGAGGCCCAAGCAAGCATCCTACAGGGAAATCGATCGCAGCCTACAACGTACGAAGAAATAAACAAACGAACGTATGAAGAAACGGATTAGACGGACGAAAATTCACGAGGAAGAAGCAATCACCCTTTTTTAATATATATATATATATATATATATATATATATATATATATATATATATATATATATATATATATATATATATATATATGATGGCCATTTGGGACACCTAGGTGCCTGGACACCTTTCCTAGAAACCGTTGGATGACACTAAGATATGTGCACATGTATTTATTATTAGCACTAATGGGTAAATCCGCCATTATGAGGAAAGAATTAGTGCTTGATATGGACATTTAATGCCCAGATTATATAAGATTGAGAAAATCAGTAATTAAGTGTCCAAGATTTAAAGCCATGCATGTCTCATGGTACGTTCACATTTTTGCATATTTTTCATCGAGTATTCAATACCTTGAATAAATCACTACGCATGTACATACATAACCCAATATTTCTTAGGTTTGTTTATGTACTCAAAATATATTGGGTATATATTAGAATACTCGTATTAGATACCTCCTGTAGCTGGATATATATGTAGACATGTTTTACTTTATTTACATACGTCAACTAGGTATGTACAATATTTTCCAAGTTTTTTTCACACAGCGGGGTATGTAAGTGTGCATACGCATTGGGTATATTTTCACTTGAGATATATTATTAGATGTACAATATTTTCCTATATTTTTCACGTAGCCGAGTACATATGTCGACTGGGTATGTACAATATTTACCTACCTTTTTCACATACCCCAGTATATACATCAATCTGGATATGTACAACATTTTCCTACATTTTTTCACGTGGCCGCGTATATACGTTGACCGGGTATGTACAATACTTTCCTACGAAAGAGGATCTTAGAACGTGGTGTATTCGATACTAAAAAATGGGTATTGAAATGGGTATCTAATATCAATTTCACATAGCTGGGTATATACTCGAGAAAAATGAGTATTAGTTCCCTGGTATAGTAAGTAGATTCTAGTTATGCCACACTGCCTAATTCACAAAAACGTAAATCCTTGATATATTATTGTTGTGAGGCGTTTTACGTATATTGTATTTACGAGAAAAATGAGTTTTAGTTCCCTGGTATAGTAAGTAGATTTCTAGTTATGCCACACTGTCTAATTCACAAAAACGTAAATCTTTGATATATTATTTTTGTGAGGCGTTCTACGTATATTCTATTTATTTTAAGTCAACTGGTTATATATCCAGAGTTCTGACTACAACTTGTTTTTAATAGGTATAATACCCATAAACCGGCGTCGCGGTTTAATACTGTGTACATGTGTATATTATGATACTTAGTATCGCGGTCTAATAACATATACATTTTGTGTATCACGGACGATGGGTTTTGCATGCAGGGCACGTGTCTTCAAATAGAGCATGCGAATAAATTTGGAAACAAACTATAAATGCTTGATCTCATCTCATATATGGACAATCTTGCATGCAAATGTATAAGGAAACAAATCATGCTGGTTGCAACAAAATGCATAACGGGTTGGGCCCGATCAAGGTGCCCAGGCACCTAGGTGCCCCCCATATATATATATATATATAGCAATCATGCCCATGCGTTGCAACGGGAGAAAAAAAATTGACGAGCTTCGCTGCGAAATAAACGCCAATTATCAATAAAATCATGTTGGACAAATAGAGGATTCTTTGGGGTGCTTCCAAAGTAATTTTACATTGATGCAATTGTAGTTGCTCCTTCATAGAATCAATGTTTGAGGCAAATGGGCACATAAGGTGGTTGTCAGGTTCCTTCGTACCACATCCAACATGTTCATCTTTAGGGACGTCAGGCATCGAATCCTTTTTATGATCCAGAACAATAGCTTCATTGAGATCAACTAAAGACTCTATTGGCATGACATGTAAATGCCTTTATTTTGACACTTATGGTTTATTACACAATTGTAAGAACCGAGATCAATATCGCATGTACACAATTTATTTTGTATTTACTTGACGTGAAAACATATATGTTTTCGTCGTGTGTGTCCTAACGTGTGTATATACTTCCTCTGGTCCTAAATATAAGACATTTTAGAGATTTCAATAAAAACTACGTAATGTTGTACATAAACATATTTTAGGGTGTACATTTATGCATTTTGCTCTATATATAGTCATATTGGAATCTCTAAAAAGTCTTGTATTTAGGAACGGAAAGAGTATATATGTTCGTTTAACGATTGCATATTCCTTATCCATCTATGTATCGTGTCTGTTTGCTTTTTAGTTTCCGCGTCCTATTAGCAAGATAGTATGAGTTCATGAGAGACATAAACAGACTCAAATTCATCTTTCTTGTAGATAAGTCAAATTTAACCTTAAAACAAAAAAGGACAGCGCGCGCATAGTGAGAACAAACACATTTTTGCACGCGAAGATGGACTCGGAGATTTTTATTGGTCCGTGAAGGATCCATCTATTAAAAACAGAAAAGAAACCGTCCATGTGCACTTGCATAAAAAAAAACATGTGTGCAAACCTCGGCTGATAATAAAGCTAGAAGCAACCATCCCTAAAAAAAAGAGAGAAGCAACCAGAGCGTCAGATGGACTCGCCGCTCGCAGCCTTATCTCATCTTTCGTTCCGCTAGGCTCTCACAACCTCCCCTGAGACACGCCGTCGGGATCCCGCCCTCACCCCAAGCTCTAGCACCACCGGGGTACCCGGCCCCTCCCCACCGGCTGGCCGTGGCGCGGTCTACCGCGCCACGCGCCACCGGGACTCCCCACCAAGACCCTTTTATTTGTATATTCAGATTTGCTCTCTCCTCCTTTATTATTAGCTCAAATAGCTGCAACTCCCTTCTAATAGTCTGTGCCGCATCTTTCTGAATTTCATGCGCCCCTTTTTTCTGTATTTTCAGATCCTTATGCGCCTCTCTCTTCGTTGATTAATTTGTGACTTCTTTTAAGAATTCGTGACCTTCCTCCTCGGGCATCTTTCTTCCTTTCTCTAGGACAAAGATGATCCATATCTAACCCTCATTTGTTGGCTTGTTGATTCTTGCAATTCCAAACATATATAAATTACTACGATTTGCTGTAAAGGGGCAGTGTGGGACTATTAATTAGAATCTATTTTTTTTTGCACATCCATCAGCAAACTCTGTTTGCTGCATCCGTAAGGGAGGGGAGGGGAGGGCATGTACTACGGTTGAATTTTTATAGCGGCCCATAACAAAAAATCGGGCCCATTGAATTACACGAAGCTGAAGCTGCGAACACGGGAGCAAACGGACGAAAACTATGACAGCGAGGACGACGGACGAAATTACGGTAGGAAGAAGCGTTTAGACGGATTCCTGTACGAAGTTTTTCTTTTTTCTGACAAAACTTGTTTATCGTCCATATAAAAGGAGGTTTTCCTATCTTATGACACAATTGGGCTGCTAGGTGAGCTGGTTCATGCAAGCGTACTGAATCATACACGGGCAAGGTTCGAGTCCCTTAGAGCGCAATTTTATATTTTTATTTATTACGGAACGACGGACGAAAAAAGGGAAAAAGGAGGACGTACGAAAACACCATTGATGGACGAAATTGTTAGAAATAATAACCTGGTGGTTATTAAGGGGATAATCCCCGCTCCTCATTGGTCGTGCGGTTTCGAACCGTCATGGCAGTTGCTTCCCGTGGAGGCACCCCTACCGAACCGTCATGTCTTTTCGCATTGTATATAAGCACAAGTACATCATCAATAAAGGCAGTTGAATCATTTTTGTCATCTCTCTCGTTTGTCTCTCGATTTCTTTCAACACGTTATCAGTCACGTGTCTCTACCGAGAGCAATCAGGCCACACAACGCCGGGCCTCTCGCCCCTGCCGCCGGACCGCGCCGGCCGCGCCCGCCCCGCGCTAGGCTGTGGCCGCCCCTGGCCGCGCCAGCCCGTCCGCTCCGAGCAGCGCCTGCGCCGCGCCCCGCGCCCGGAATCGCCAAGCCGTGGCCGCCCGCACTCCGCCCGTCGGCCGCGCCGAGGCCTCGCCCTCGGCCGCCCGCGCCGAGGCTCTCGCCCTCGCCCGCCGCGCCCCCGTCCGTCCGGCCGCCGCGCCGGCTCGCGTCGCGCCGCGCCCCGCACTCGTCCGTGCGCCGCGCTCCGCCCGCGGGACACGGCCACCGCGCCGTTGGACGAGGCCACTGCGCCGGCTGCGCCGAGACGGTTCGCCGCCTCGGCCCTCTTCTGCTGCTTCCGGCCTCTCCACGAGTCACCGGTGATGCATCTGCCATGGGCGGCCTTCGCGTGTGTTGGTCTCGGCCGCATCGCGTGATTCGGGGGATGGATGCTACTGGAATTTCTCTGGTCGCTCTCTCCCTTATCCAACTAGTTGAACAGGCTAGTGCTAGCGATGGTGTCTTAATTGGTCCACGTGCATGGTACTGGGCCACCAACACCCCCGTTCATTTGCTTAATTGCTGAGAACATTTCAGCTTTTAGCAAACTAGTGTTCTAGCAGCACTTCTAGCAGTGATTTAACTCTGTTTTAAACACTGCTAATTACAGTACTTAAATTTCAGTACTGTAAATATGTTGAGTACTATGTATTCCATATAATATGTTGATGTAATATATCTCCATGTTTCTTACATGTTGAGACTAATTACATCTATTATTTGCAATTGAGATTTTTTATCTCTTGCAAAGATAAACTCAGTACCTCTAAAGTACTGATTTGCAATTGAGAATTTTCTTCTCTCGCAAAACAATCTTATTGCGATTGAGATTAAAAAAATTATTGCAAAATATTAATTCACTTTGCTGAATTATCTTGCAACTTGATACAAGATCATCTCATTTAATTTGAGGTCTATACAATTCAAGTTTTTCACTTGAACATCAAGTTTGCAACATCATTACTATTCATTACAATAGTAGTGTATTTCTGTTGAGTACGATGTATTCCAGAATGTATGTATCTCCATGTTCGCTACATGTCGAGATTACTATGTCTATTTGCAATTGAGATTTTCAATTTCTTGCAAATACAGATGCAAAATTCAAAGTGATTTCTTCAAATTGATGCTTGGGATCACAAGGTAGTCATATGGATCTACTGCCTATGCAGATTATCGATGACTACTGTTAAAGCCTACATTTTGTCATCTTGACATTATGATTGTTTTACAAAGTGCTCTCCCGCACATTTTACTAAGTCATGACATAAGGCATTACGAGTGAGTATCTACTGATTTCATCAGATTATACCCCCTAGTGCTGCGAGATCTACTCCATTTTGGAGATTATCTTCAAGGTGTCATATTTAGCAATTTGAGATTCACACTGATGGTTTCAAGATAACTTCTTGAAATACCCATTAATTTTGCTAAGTTCATTTGAACATCAACCATGATGGTTTTTAATTTACCGACCGTAAATTAATTATCTCTGGTAACTGATGGCTAGGGAATTTGAGGCTTCGCCCTCAATGGCCACCGTACCACTACCCTACCTGGGCATGGACATCATGATCGCTCTTGTGTCTCGTGGGATAATGTGTGCAATCCAGGATTCACCTCTAGTCAGGAACACACCGCTAACAGAAAAATGTTGTCTTATACATTATAAGGCATTAGATTCAGATCTCAGCATCTGATTATTCTGTATCAGCAATTCCTGGGATACAATGAACTCAAGGGCAAAGGTTTGAATCTCACTTCAACCTTCAACCCGACATCACCAGTTGTGATGGGACCCTATGGGTACGGAGAACATGATGGTTGAATATGCCTCAACCGACATGTTTGGAGACTATGAATAGTCTCTGAGTCTCCTGAGTGATCAATATAATTTATGTCCATTGATGTTGTAATAATAACATAAATATTGTTGTCATCATATATTGTATATCACAATATATTGTATCAACACTTTGGTACAAATACATTTGTATGTATTCTATATATCCGACAGTGATTTTCTTTAGAATCTTCATGTCTATATATAGATTTCTACGGGGGTCAATCTGATGAAAGATGATTTGTGCCTTGTGGACATATGCACCACGAACTCTATACTCAGGGAAGTGAAATGTTTCCACTCTCTTTGAGAGAAAGGAGATATTTTAAAATCGCTAGACGTGATGAGGTATTTGTTGGCTCAACTCGAGTCATATTTACTATCCCTGTGGGTACTCGAGTAACGTGAGGATGCTTTATTGCTTCCCGGTTTAACTCATACCCTACTAAACTATAGAGTTATCCGTCAAAATAGTTTCCATAGCGAAACTTATGATGACAACAAAGAGGACTAACTTCTCTTTACTATATGCAACGGATATGGCAAGCACATTCTCTATATATCATCTGGATTGTACTACACATACTACAAACCCGTAGCACATGTTGCGTCCAAGATAGTTTTCCAAAATGTCTTGTATATGACAAACTTGGCATACTCGCCTTGGTCATCTAAACATTGGGTTGAAACCGAAACTATCAGCAATTCCAATAGTTTATGATTGGATTTTATGTGCACTACATGTGACATAGGGAAGCTAATTTTAAGGCTCACGCACCTTAAAATCTACGCTGAACCACCCAGACTCCTTGAACGCATCAAGTTGAGGTAAGTGGCTCTTCCCATCCATTGACTAGACTATTCAGGTGTTTCATGGTTCTAAAAGACACATCTATACGATGGTCTCAAGTGTGGTTTATCCACACGAAACCATTGGCTCATTATCCTGACATCGATTTCAAGCAAATCGAATGGATAACATTGCGGAATTCTCCTTGAGTGCCTTCTCTATGGCTCTTGGATTGAATCTTAGCAATTTATCCTAATGTCTAGACTCAAAATGGTTTGGTAGAATCCTATATCCAAAGAGTTAAGCTCATTGCATTATCTTTACTTTGGAGTTGCAACTTACCAACTTTACGTTGGAGTCATGCAGTTTTACACGCTCATGACCAAACTGCATACTATTATTCCCCTCTATCTTTGATACGTGGAAATCTACCAAGTATTTCCCATCTGCGGTATTTCGGTTGCATACCGATATCACCACCCCAACATACATCATTGGCCCCTCAACATATAGTTGGGATCTATGTGAGGAATAACTGTATTTCCGTCAATACCTCAAGCCCCTCGCATGGGGAGTTATTCAAGGCCAGTATGCTGATTCATGAGGAATATTTCCAGGCATTAGTGGGAGATTTCAAGTACCATAAAGAATGCCAGGAAATTAGTGGAATGTTCAACACATTTCTGCCTCAATTCCACGTACTCAAAGATCTGAACCATGCGTTCAGAAGATTTGCAACACATTGCAAATAACCTGCCAGATTCATTTACTGACTATAAAGGTGTCACACAATCCTACAATCCTGCATAAGTAAGCCTGAAAGAGTGGAGGTACCAACAAAATCCACTCCACTCCCCGTTCAAAGCAACAGGGGGAGATGTATGGCAAAAGTACATCAGGATTTAGCTTCTCGCAAGCAAGGATATCAAGGCCTGTGAATCAGTAAATGCAAGTCAACTTCACGTTGACAGACACCTAATGGGTAGTATATACCCAGTGGATGGGAAACCTCAACCAACCCGGGTCATAGTGCACACAATGACCGGGACATCGGAATACCCGACTCATCCGCTTTGGGAAATCACGTGCAGTCACCATGGGTAACGATATTTCCATCAACTCTATATTGATATATAGATTTTGGAGAAACATATAACCGGAAGTCTACAATTGTCGACATACATTTCTCAACTAGATTGCAAAACCTTTCAAATGATTCAGATCCTAAGACCATGGCCATGGCAAAGTGTGAACAACACTCGGACTGAACTCAAGCAAAGGGTATAATCTAGGTAGAAATGGTCTTGCTCAATAATGGGAAGGTATTCATAAGCAATACCTACACCTGTTTTCTTCTGGAAACAGAATTGAGAACAATGAGGTGGTGAAACAAAGAGCAAGTATTGTAGCACAAGGGTTCACGCAGATACCCAACTATTCTCCAGAGGTGGAATCTCTTTCCGATAACTTATATCATTGGCAATACAAAATCATCTATCTCTGCAGTGGATAGATGTAGTGATCACATATCCATGTGGATCACTAGATTCAGACATATATGATTGATTTCCGATGGAATCTCAATTCTGAATCGGACTCCAAAATGCAACATACATTGTGTATTATCAGTAAGTCATCATAAGACTTATTGTTGTCGGTACATATGGTACAACCGATGTAGTGAGTTCCTTATACACACGGATTACTCCTACAATAATGATTATCCATGTTTTTGTGTCTGTAATGACGACACATGTAATCATCTAAATGACGGAGTTTAAAATGAAGGATTTGGGTAAACCAAAATAACGCTCGTTACTACAACTTGAGCGCCTTCATTCATACATTATGGTATACTATGTTGTCTATATCCAAAATATATTGGAGAAATTCATTGTGGACAAATCTTATCCATCCATAACTCTCATGGTAGTTCATTCTCTAGACGTAGAGAAAGATCTATTTAGACCAAGAGATGATGGAAATGAGATATTGGGACTCAACGTTCCATATGCCATTGGATACACCAAACACAATTGGTTGGTACTCATGAATATCTTTCGATATCTCCAAGGCATCAAACATCTTGTCCTGGTTTTTCAGTTTCACAAAAATGTGAACACCGATATCATTGGATACATCGATCAGATCCCCACTATGTCGAATCGTAGACAAGCTTAGTGTTCCTACTAGGTGTGGAAGCCCTCTCATGAAGAGTCTTTGAAACAGACCTCATGGCTACATCCACCAACCATTATCTTAACGATAATGTTTCTTGTGTTGCCCGGATGCAAACAGGTTACATAATAAGCAATATCACTATATTGCATATCTTGCAAGTCAAATCATGCGACTGATTTGTTCATCAGGTCTCTACCAACTTCTATGTTCCAGAAATGTGTTCATGGAATTGGTATATGACGACTTCGGAATATGCAAGAATCAGGGGGAGTATCTTCCTGAATTGTTCCTGTTAAAAGCATCATATTATACTCTTTTTCCCTTCATGAGTTTACTTTATAGGTTCTCATAAAGGTTTTTAATGAGGTAATATCAACACAAGACCATATGTCATATTTTCTGTTTTCCCCACCGGGGTTTTTAAGAAAGTATATACGACATACTTATTGTCCTCTAAACTCTATGAGTTTTCTCGTATTGAGTTAAAAGAGACAATAACCATTATATGTTGCATCATTTTCTCCTTATTTTTCCCACTGGGTTTGAAGGAGTTTTAGCAACATATCCTACACTACTCCTCATATTTTTCCCACAGGGTTTTTGGAGGAGACTTAATCAAGATGATGGATTCTTATGACAAGCGGTGATTAGGGGGAGTGTTAGAAATAATAACCTGGTGGTTATTAAGGGGATAATCCCCGCTCCTCATTGGTCGTGCGGTTTCGAACCGTCATGGCAGTTGCTTCCCGTGGAGGCACCCCTACCGAACCGTCATGTCTTTTCCCATTGTATATAAGCACAAGTACATCATCAATAAAGGCAGTTGAATCATTTTTGTCATCTCTCTCGTTTGTCTCTCGATTTCTTTCAACAGAAATAATGTGGAGAAACGATCCGTCCTTTAATATTAGGTAGAGATATGTATATATAAAATAAATTAAATAAGTATAGATTAGGTAAAGATAAAGATACGTGAGAAAAATATAACTGATTTAAAGTACTACTGTATGTCGTGCGGGTCCCACGCACAGCTAAAACGGATCATGATAGAGAATATATTCAATATTATTGGACTTTATTCGTAGAGTTTATCGTGCTGAGTGCGATGCTGCAAGCAGTTTATAAATTTGATGTTTGATATTGGAAGGAATAATTTTCAAATGAGATAGATACGTATGTGCAAGCTAGCCAAATTTCTAGTTGTTGTACGCCACGTCCATGGATGCATGCTGTCTACTTTAAATATTCCACATGCCTATATAGTGGACAAGGTACTAATTCACATGGAGCCTTACTCATGGCCGGAACGTGATGGCTCAAGGCCCACGTGTCATTGAGCTACCTGATATATCTTGTTATAATTTTCTGGTAGCTTCCGCTATTAGCAGCCGGTTTTTTTTTTTTTTAAACACAGTACAGACGCAAGCGCTCATATACACGCGCATACCCTCACCCCTATGAACGCACACACGCATACCCTACCCTTATGAGCACCTCTGAGAGACTGAGCCGGCATATCATCTTAAGATTTACGAAGCTACCGTAGGCGCCTCGTCGTCGACGGAAACGTCTCCTCCCACTGAATACGCATCGCCGGAAATCCTGAAATAAATCCAGGAATAATGCAAGCACCAGGACTTGAACCCTGGTGGGCTGGGGATACCACCGTCCCTCTAACCATCCAACCACAGGTTGGTTTGCTCTATTAGCAGCCGGTTGTGATAGGCTTATCTCAAGAAGAATTGTTATGCCCGTATGCCAGCCGGTTGGATAGAGTTTGCTTCCGTTTAAACAGGGTACGCGTTTTCAACTAACCGGCTCGATCGAAGCCACGGCAGCCCATATATAAAGAGAGGCAGCATGACTCTTTATTATTCTTCTTCTTTGACGAACAAAAAAAATCTAAACGGGACGAAATCAAGATTTTTTTTGTAAAACATACGCGACGATGAACCCGACGGAAGCAATAGCCACTTTATTATTAAAAAAAATAGGGAAGATAGAGATATATAGATATAGATAAAAGTGGAATTAGATGCTTTGAGATTAGAGATGTCACGTGTCAATCATCCAGCAGGGTCTCACATTCTTGCCTACGTGGTCTCATAGGATTTTTTTCCGTTGTCATCTCGTATCTCCATACTCCATACCCAGATTCCAAGATCCGCTTCTTCCTCTCTTTCTTGTTGAGCATTCTCAACAAACACACGGTAACCACATCCGGTACGTATGTACCGATTCTCCTCTTCTCCCGCTCGCGTTTTCCTCAACGAAGATCGATCAGATGCAACAGCGGTGTCCTAATTCATCACGGCGTATTGATCAATTCACTTCGGTCTAATCATACCGTGATCAAGGTCCATGCATTGCATTAACAAATTAATCATTAATTATTCTTGGGTGTTAAATTCTTGTTCCCTTCATTGATGCATTTGTTCTTGTTGTTGGGACAAACCCCGGACCAATCCTCCCCGGCGACGCACGCCGAGCAGCCTTCCGGCGACACAAACGCCGGACGAAGGTAGACGAAGGAGACACCATGATTTTTCCGGCGACGAACGCCGCGGCGCACCAATGCCTGTATCTTGGCTTTATTTCTCTCAACGACTCGAACAAACACATGAGGTACGCACGCACGCACGTGGCACAACCCGAAAGAACTCTCACGTCGACCGGGCACACACCACGGTTTCGACGGAGACAACATCTTCTAGGCCCCTCACACTTGGCTCGGCACACCCCGTCGCTCGGCAACACACCGGAGCACGGCTACACACCGGCACCCTTTACATCAGTACATGGGAGGGCTTTTATACCCAAACCTGTGCACACACACTGCACGCACGCACGATGGATCCGGCCACCACTAGCACGTACATAGCCATGCACCATTATCCCAACGAACCCACGCATGCACTACTAGATGAGCAATCCACTAACCAACAACCTGACCATGGCTGCCCATGCACGCAGCGCCTGAGGAAGCGGTCTCCCAGCAGCTCACGCAGCGCCACCGCGCACTACGCGTACGCATGCCCACGCCCTGCATGGACCAGACCTGGCGGGTCGACGTTGGTCGCCATCGCACGGGCATGGCTTGTTTTCAACACTTGTTGTGTTGTAGGTCTTGATCGATCAATCCACATCCACGGCAGAGGTGATCCATCCATGGCCATCAAGGGCAACTCTGGGGAGTACAAGGCGCGGAGCCCGCTGGGCATGGTGATCGCCGTCCTGCTCTGCTGCTTCTTCTACGTGCTCGGCGCGTGGCAGCGCAGCGGCTACGGCAAGGGTGACCGCATCGCGGTGGCGGTGACCCGGCAGACGGCCTGCGCCGATGCCTCTGCCGCGGAGCTCAGCTTCGAGACGCACCACACCGGCGGCGTGGCCAACGCGACGACGTCCGGCCTTGGCGGCGAGCCGCCGCCGTCGTTCGCGCCGTGCGCGGCAGTGCTCGCGGACCACACTCCGTGCCACGACCAGGACCGCGCCATGAAATTCCCGCGCAACAACATGGTGTATCGGGAGCGGCACTGCCCGTCGGACGGCGAGCGGCTGCGGTGCCTCGTGCCGGCGCCGCCTGGGTACGTGACGCCGTTCCCGTGGCCCAAGAGCCGCGACTACGTCCCTTACGCCAACGCGCCGTACAAGAGCCTCACCGTTGAGAAGGCCGTCCAGAACTGGGTCCAGTACGAGGGCGCCGTATTCCGTTTTCCCGGCGGCGGCACCCAGTTCCCCCACGGCGCCGACAAGTACATCGACCAGCTCGCCTCCGTCGTCCCCTTTGCCAACGGCTCCGTCCGCACCGTCCTCGACACCGGCTGCGGCGTAAGCCATTATTCAACTCCCACTTCTTCTGATACATGATCCGTGCGTTCGCACCGTCATTTCATCGATCTTGTTTACGTCCATGTGGGTGCAGGTGGCGAGTCTCGGCGCGTACCTGGACTCCCGTGGCGTGACGGCCATGTCGTTCGCACCGCGTGACTCGCACGAGGCACAGGTGCAGTTCGCGCTGGAGCGCGGCGTGCCGGCCTTCATCGGCGTCCTCGGTTCCGTCAAGCTCCCATTCCCTCCAAGATCCTTTGACATGGCGCACTGCTCCCGGTGCCTCATCCCGTGGTCCGGCAACGGTGAGCTAGCACTTGACGCGATCGACACGCATGCCATTGCCATTGCCATGATTTGATCTAGGATATATAAAAGAAAGTTTTGATGCAGGGGGGATGTACATGATGGAGGTGGACCGGGTGCTCCGGCCGGGCGGGTATTGGGTGCTCTCCGGCCCGCCGATCAACTGGAAGGCGAATCACAGGAAGTGGGAGCGCGCGGAGGAGGACCTGGCCGGCGAGCAGAAGAGGATCGAGGAGTACGCGCAGATGCTCTGCTGGGAGAAGGTCACCGAGATGGACGAGATTGGCGTGTGGCGGAAGCGGACGGACACGGCAGCGTGCGCGGCCATGCCGCCGGCGGTCCGGACCTGCGACCCGGCCAATCCCGACGACGTCTGGTGAGATAAATATCGTATGTATATTAAGAATCGACCTTGGCCGTCGACTTTGAATCAAACGGCTTAACCAGCGTCACGTTCGTTTCCCGCGGTACACGGAACTGAAAGATGTTGGGCCGGCACAACAGGTACAAGAACATGGAGACTTGCATCACGCCGTCCACCACTGCTGCCGGAGGACAACTGCAGCCGTTCCCGGAGCGGCTGAAGGCCGTCCCTCCGCGGATAAGTTCCGGCGCCGTCCAAGGCTTCACCGTGGAGTCATACGAGGAGGAGAACCGACGGTGGGAGAAGCATGTGAAGGCATACAGGACGGTCAACTACAAGCTCGACACCAAGCGGTACCGAAATATCATGGACATGAATGCCGGCGTGGGCGGCTTCGCGGCCGCAATCTTCTCCCCCATGTCCTGGGTGATGAACGTGGTGCCCACCGCCGCCGAGCTCTCCACCCTCGGCGTCATCTATGAGAGGGGTCTCATCGGCATCTACCATGACTGGTAAAGCTAGTTTGTTTGCCTTGATCTTTCTACAAGATGATGCCAAGAGGTTGATTTGTGTTCTTCTTCAGGTGCGAAGCATTCTCTACTTATCCAAGAACCTATGACCTCGTCCATGCCAATGGAGTGTTCAGTCTCTACAGGGACAAGTGAGTGAGTGATCACCAAAGAAATCTTAACTGCTGCAAATGGTAATGTGCTACATCTCTGACAAGCTGATTGATGGCTGGGTGGATCAGGTGCAAGCTGGAGGACATCCTGCTGGAGATGGACCGGGTTTTGCGCCCTGAGGGCACGGTGATATTCCGGGATGACATCGACATCCTGCTGCGGGTGCACAAGGTGGTGACGGGGATGCGGTGGAAGACGATGATGGCAAACCACGAGGACAGCCCGCACATCCGAGAGAAGGTGCTCTACGCCGTCAAGCGCTACTGGACCGTCGACAGCGACAAGAGCTCCCAAGAGAAGAAGGGAACTTCTTCTGAGGACAAGGGCTCAGACTCAGAGGCGTGAAATGGTGAGTGAGATGAGATGAGCTGATGCACTGCAACCCCTGTGAGGATTGAGGAACGCATGTGTTTATTTTAACTTCTTGTGAGTTTTTCTCGAGTGTGTCAGTGAGATCATCACGTGTGTGTATTCCTTTGGTTATGTCGTGTAGGATGAACAATTATTTTCCATTTTCGAGATGGTAGGAAAAAATCGAATGCTTCACACAAAGATCTACCATTTCTGCCAGTGATAGATTCAAGAATGTTGTTATGGCACTCATAATTCGCATTCTCACGGTGACGTTTTCACCCCCATTGTTCCCATTTGAACTATTATTGTCATATAAATTTTTTGTATAGAATTACTCAAGTCTTGAATAAGAACGATTGGCGAACATACAGAGCGCAATTATCGACAAAAACAATTTCTAGAAAGTAGCATGATATATAGCAGGCATCATAACTTTGGCTTTTTGATTTTTTATCCAGATCCACAGATAAGTAAGCCACTGTTCTTGCCATGACATTTTGGCACATTTGGGAGGCGCGCAATTATGCTAGGAACAATACAATATAGATGCTCTGCATCCTCGGTGCACAATGGAGAAGACCAAAGCTTATATTTCTATGATTTTGCAGCATCTCTACCAGCCTGCTATATCATATAGGCGTGAGGCCATTATCTCCAATTTGGAGTGGTCACCGCCGCCGTCAGGTACTATTCTTAATTCTGATGCAGCGGTCTTCTCCGATCACAATCACTCGGGTATTGGGGTCATTTCTAGAGATCATGTTGGCCGATGTGTAGCTGCTTGTTCTGAACCTATTCAGGGTGTTTTGGAACTTGAAATGGTGGAAGCTTTGGCCCTTCAAAGAGTTGTCTTTCTGGCACAAGATGAACAATTTTCTAATGTTACCTTCGCCACAGATTGTCTGCAGTTAGTGCAACGATTGAACTCTTTTGTCCAAGATCGATCTCTCATTGGTTCGGTTGTGGTTGATATTAACATGTGACTGGCATCTTCGCCTCATTGGTATTCAAGCATATTCGTCGACATTTGAATGAAGCGGCTCATGTATTAGCCAAGTCATGTAAAAATTCTGTTAGCTTGTGTGTTTTTCATTCTGCTCCGGATTGCATCCGGGAGACTCTTTGTAATGTTGTCATTTGAGCAATAAAGTGTCGACTTTATTTCAAAAAAAATAACCAATTCTATCTATAATATTGTTGGGCAACGTTGCATGGAAAACAAAAAATTTCTACGCACACGCAAGATCTATCCATGGAGATGCATAGCTACGAGAGGGAGAGAGCTTCTACATACCCTTGTAGATCGCTAAGCGGAAGCGTTTATGAATGCGGTTGATGTAGTCGTACACCTTCACGATCCGTTCCGATCAAGCACCGAACGCACGGCACCTCCGCGTTCAGCACACGTTCAGCTCGATGACGTCCTCACCTTCTTGATCCAGCAAGACCGGCGAAGTATTAGATGAGTTCCGGCAGCACGACGGCGTGGTGTCGGTGGTGGTGAAACTATTTCCGCAGGGCTTCGCCAAGCACAACGAATTTAGAGGGGAGGATGAACTAGAGGAAGGAGATTAGAACCACACGGGACTTCTAATTATAAGGTTTAGAGGTAGCTAGGGCTAGCTCTAATTAGTCAACTAGGACCAACTAGAACTAGAACTAGATCAACTAGAGGAGGCTCTAAAACTTATGTTCTAGGGGCTAGCCCTGCTCCTCTATTTATATGTTGAGCCCTGGGGTCGTAACTTGGGGAGAGGGCCTCCCCAAAGTCGGTTTGGAGCGCAAGGAAGAGTCCTTCCCGAATTCCCGCACCAGACGCCACGGTCCTCGGCGCCCAGGGCCAGACACCAGGGTCCCTGGCGTCTGGTCCCTGACCTCCGCAAAACTTCCTTTTGCACCGACCTAAAGCTCCGTGGGCCTTACCCCTTGGCCCAACCAAAGTGTCCTCGCACCAGAACATTTCTGGAAACATTTGAAACTCTTCCGGTGAATTCCGGAACCCTTCTGGAGACCAAATATTATCATCCAATATATCAATCTTTACCTCTGAACCATTCCGGAGCTCCTCGTTATGTCCATGATCTCATCTGTGACTTCGAACAACATTCGGTCACCAACATACATAACTCATATAATACTATATCGTCAATGAACGTTAAGCGTGCGGACCCTACGGGTTCGAGAATGATGTAGATATGACCGAGACGCCTCTCTGGTCAATAACCAATAGCGGGACCTGGATGTTCATATTGGTTCCTACATATTCTACGAAGATCTTTATCGGTCAAACATTTATGACAACATACGTAGTTCCCTTTTTCTGTCGGTATGTTACTTGCCCGAGGTCCGAGTCTTTAATCTTCCGCTAGGCATGATGAATGCTGATTCTCCCGAGGAGATCGGGAACATAATTGGCCAGTTTGTGGAAGCGGATACCGCAGCTGATGGAAACGCTATTGGGAAGTTCTTGAGGATCAAGATCAGAATGCTTATTAACAAGCCGCTCATGAGGGGGTTCACGCTCGATGAAGAGGAGAAGGAGGATCATGGGGCTGAATTGAGGAAGGTTGGAGGAACTGGGAGTGAGAAGGGGGAAGAGGAGGGAGGATGGTGCCGATTTGAATATGAATACCTCCCCGGTTTCTGCTACACCTGTGATATGATTAGGCATGGGGAGAAAGACTGCCTGATAAAACTGAAGAAAGGGGAAGCACCGCAATTTGGCTGATGGCTGAAAGCAGATATGGGGCAGAGGAGAACTGGATCAGAGGAGGGGTTTTGGCGTAGCGCAGGGCGTGGGGGTGGATGAAAGCACATTTACTCCCTTGGTGGTTTTGGTAATTAATAACAACATATATGTCATTGAACTAATGTTTCCACTAAGCATATTTCAAGAAAAGTTCAATGATGGGTTGGCAAAAGGATTGTGGAGAAACCCCTAGATGCAAGGAAATGGATTGGCAAAGCTTCAAGCAAGAGGACTCTACATTTTACTTTGTAAGAAATCACTTTGAGTCCATAGGAAAGCCAATACTATAAAAAGGGGGTAAGGTACTGTTGGTGAACAAGATGCTCCACGTGCACAAGTGATAGTCACCAAAAACACCCACAAACTCTCCCACAAATTCTGTCTAAAGCCATTCATGAAAATCGGTGAAGCCAACATTTTCCACTTGGTTCCACCGATTCCCAAACTCAGACACAGCCATGCCAAACCCTAGCACATCGGTGCAACCGATCCCACTTCGGTGCCACCGAGTTCAGCTTGCCAACTTTCTGTTACCTCGATTCACAAAATTGGAATTTCCGAGTTTTTGGATCGGCGTCACCGAGATTTGGATTCTGACCGTTGGACACCTGATCGGTACCGCCGAGATTTCTATATCGGTCTCACCGAGATTCAAAAGTTGCTACCTTTGGAGCAACTCGGTACCACCGAGTTGGTCACTTTAGGTCTAACGGTTGGATTTTTGGGGATGCCTATATATACCCCTTCACCACCACCCACTCGAAAGTGAAGCACTCAGAACTATTCCATACTTGCCCCATCCAATTTTCTGAGAGAGAGCCACCTACTCATGTGTTGAGATCAAGCCATTCCACTCTATCCATATGAATCTTGATCTCTAGCCTCTCCAAGTTGCTTTCCACCAAATCAATCTCTTCCACCATAGCCAAATCTGTGAGAGGGTGATTGTGTGTTGAGGAGTCTATCATCTTGAAGCACAAGAGCAAGGAGTTCATCGACATTGCCGAGCCTATTACCTTTTGGAGGGTGGGCCTCCTAGATTGGTTAGGTGTCGCTTGGGAGCCTCCTACTTCGTGTTGTGGAGTTGAACCAAGAAGTTTGTATGTGCAAGGAGATCGCCTACTTCGTGAAAATCTACCCATAGTGAGGCTAGTCCTTCGTGGACGGAAGCCGTTATGGAATAGTCAAGGTTTCTACTTCGTGGACCCTTATGGGTGGAGCCCTCCGTGGACTCTCGCGACCGTTACCCTCCGTGGGTTGAAGACTCCATAAACGTGGACGTACGATAGCACCACCTATCGGAACCACGGGAAAAATCATCGTGTCTCCAAATTGCGTTTGATCTTCCTCCCTACCCTCTACTTCATATGCTTTTCTTTACTTTCCGCTGCTATACTCTTAGACATGCATGTGTAGGGTGTACTTGAATTGCTATAATCGCTAAAATTCGCCAACACTTAAAATTGGGAAAAGGTAGAATTTTTATTTGCTCAAGTAGTCTAATCACCCCCCCCCCTCTAGACATACTTTCGATCCTACAGTGGAGGGGGCAGAACCCTCGGCTAAAGCAGATCAAGTCAAAGATCCGGAAGTGGCAGTGACAGTCTATCCTGGCGAAAGAGTGACTCCCGGTCTAGCGGATGTGCTGACGGTAAGATGGACGGAGGAGAGGAAGTGACAAGCCCACCCAAAGCTGGATACATGCGAGAAAGGGCGGGCACCCCAAGGAAGTTGTTGTTGGAAGAAGAAGGGAGTGTGGGCAAGAATAAGGAGAGCTATGTGGTGCCAGCCATTAGAGGTGATCAGGGGGATATGAAGGGGGAGCAGGCGAGTGAGATGTTGGTGGATCCGAAGGGTCATAACGTCCTGCATGGAGGAGATAGGAGAAGTGAGGGAGCAGGTGCGGAAAAGAGCAAATCTGCGGGTGGACAAGGAAGGAAGGTGGATGGCAAACGTTACAAGAAGCAGGGAAGAGAGGGGAGGGAGAATCTGAAGGGTAGTGCAAGCGGGAGGGAGCAGGTGCTGGGACAGAAGAGAAGCATATTGGAGGAGGAGAAGGAGAGAGACCATAAGAAGGGCAAGATGGCAGAAGAGGTGAAGGCTGACGGGGTGGATGCTTCTGTGGAGGCTGTAAACAACACTAGCATATCGGCCGGGTTGTCAGAGCAGCCCCGCCGAGAGCAATGAAACTGATTGGTTGGAACTGCCGGGGGCTCGGGAATGGCCCGACAGTTCGCAGCCTCCTCGACTTGGGGAGGGTGGAGGATCCCGACATTGTGTTTCTGGCGGAGACTAAGTTGACGGCGAAAGAGCTTGAGAGATTAAGGTGGATGCTTGGCCTTGTTCATATGATGGCTTGGAATTCGGAGGGAAGAAGCAGGGGTGTGGTGTTGTTTTGGCGGAGGGGGATTGACGTACCGTTGAGATCGTATGGCAGGAGACACGTAGATGTGGATGTGAGGGAAGAGGATGGAAGATTGTGGAGGATGACGGGGGTGTATGGTGAGTCAGTCACGGAGCGGAAGAGAGAAACGTGGCGTATGCTAAGAATCTTGGGGCAACAACACCAGGATGGACGGCCGTGGTTATGTCTAGGAGATTTCAATGAAATTCTTTCGGATGATGAGAAGGTTGGAGGGGTGATGCGGCCACAAATAATGATGGACAATTTTCAGGGAGCCCTGGAAGCGTGTGATCTCACTGATATTGGCTACACAGGGGATAAGTACACTTGGAGGAACCATAGTAAGGATATCAACAACTACATATCTGAAAGGCTAGATCGAGCCATGGCCAATCCTGCTTGGTGTGAGATGTTCCCAGACTATCCTGTGATCAATGGACCACCACGTCACTCGGACCATCGACCGGTAATTGTATGCACTCAAGGGGAGGGGAGAACAACCGGCCGGGGAGATAGGGGTTTTAGGTTTGAAGCGTGGTGGCTGAAAGAAGAGGGGTGTAGTGCTGAAATCCAAGGAGCATGGGAGGAAGGAATGTTGGGAGAGGGAGCAAATGTGGCTTAAACTATGCGATGTGTTGCAAGAAGAATGAGTAAATGGCACAAAGAAGTAGTGGGGGAGCTAGAGGAGCGCCTAAAAAAGCTAAGAGTAACTTGGAGGAATGTATGTGTGCCCCGGTGTCGGAGGACAAGATTAGAGAGGAGGCAAGGATGCGGTTTGTTGTTGAAGAGCTAGAGGAGAAGAAGAACATTAAGGCGAGGCAACGATCACATGTTTCATGGCTGTGGGACGGGAATAGAAGCACTCAATACTTTATGGCGGTGGTGAATGCTAGAAGGAAGGCCAATAGAGTAAAGGAGCTGAGGAGGGATGATGGCCCGGTGGTGAAGGAGGAAGAGGGGCTCTCTGACTATGTCTGCTCTTTTTTTCAGGATCTTTTTACCACATCGGCAGGCTCCAGGATAAATGAACTTATTGAGAAGGTTGAACCCCGGGTCACAGCGAACATGAGGCGCATACTCGACGCTGAATTTACTCGGGAAGAGGTCAAGGCGGCGCTGGATCATATCGGCGATCTTAAAGCCCCGGGGCCAGATGGGATGCCCTCTCTTGTGTACAAGCGCCACTGGCACTTTATGGGCAATAAAGTGGTCGAAGAAGTTCTTGCTGTTCTTAATGGGGGTGACATGCCGGAGTGGTGGAATGACACGGTGGTTGTGCTAATCCCGAAGGTCAAGAACCCAAACCGAATAAAAGATCTCCGACCTATAAGCTTGTGCAATGTTATTTATAAACTTGTGTCCAAGGTCATTGCTAACCGGCTCAAAATGATCCTACCCGCCATCATATCGGAGAACCAAAGTGCCTTTGTTCCTGGTAGATTAATCACAAACAATGTCCTTGTGTCCTATGAGCTATCACATTATCTGCTAAACAATAAGAAGGGGAAGCAGGGGGTGACAGCGGTGAAAGCTGATATTAGTAAAGCTTATGATCGAGTTGAATGGAACTTTGTACGGGCCATGCTTACTAAGCTGGGATTCAGCAATACCTGGGTTCAACTGATCATGAAATGTATCACCTCGGTTCGCTGTCAGATCAAGGTCAATGGAGAACTTACACACCAGTTCTGCCCTTCGCGAGGCCTTCGATAGGGTGACCCGGTATCCCCATATCTCTTCGTCATTTGTGCGGAAGGATTAACAGCTCTACTCCATGATGTAGAAAGGACCGGGAAAATCAGTGGAGTCAAAGTATGCAGTGCAGCCCCGGTGGTCTCCCATCTTCTCTTTGCCGATGATTCGGTGTTGCTGCTGAAAGCAAACCAAGAACAGGGGGCGGCCCTGAAGGAAATACTAGACCTATATGAGGACTGCTCGGGCCAATGTATTAATACCGAGAAATCAGCCATCATGTTTAGTCCGAATACTCCAGCAGCAGTGAAAGAGGATGTCAAAGAAGCTTTGCAAATTAGAAGTGAGACATGGAATGAGAAATACCTTGGATTACCTGTGCATGTTGGTAGGTCCAGGAAGAAGGCTTTCTCCTTTGTGAAGAATGGGATGGCTGGACGGGTTTATGGATGGAAGGAGAAGCTGATTGCGAAGTCAGGAAAGGAAACTCTTGTCACGACCGTGGCCCAAGCGATCCCAACCTTTGCTATGTCCTGCTTCTACCTAACAAAATCCTTCTGTAAGGAACTCAGCTCACTCATTGGTACTTATTGGTGGAGTCAGCAAGAAAAAGAGCATACAATGCACTGGATTAGTTGGCAGAAGCTCACAGAACCAAAAGCGAGGGGCGGACTTGGGTTTCGAGATATGTATGGCTTTAATGTAGCAATGCTCTCGCGACAAATTTGGAGGATTTTCCAGAACCCAGACATGCTTTGTGCTAAGCTGCTGAAAGCAAAATATTTCCCCGACACACATATCCTTGAAGCAGGTCCAAAAGATCGTATTTCTTATGCTTGGCGTAGCCTGCTGCATGGGCTAGAGCTGTTCAAGGAGGGCTATATCTGGCGTATTGGGGATGGGGCGGCTGTCAATATCTGGTCTCATCCGTGGATCCCGCGCCCTTTGTTGGGGATATAACCCCATGATGAGACCCGCCCTTGGAGGGCCGGGTCATGAAGTTGGCGGCTTAGCAGTGAGGCCTTAAACGGGCAAGAAGAATAAGACAAGGCCTGGAAGTAACTTGCCAGATGGGCCCGGCGGAGGCCCAGAGCCAGAAGGCAATGTGTGACCCGGAGGCGTAAGCCACCGGGAGACGGCTTGCCAGACAAGGCAAGGTGATTTAGAGATAAGGTCGGTTACTAGATGTAACCCGGCCCGGACTCTTGTAAGCCTAGGGCCTCGACCTGTGTATATAAAGGTGGGTTCCCTGGGATGTTTAGGGTACGAAACCTTTGATCGAGAGCTAAGTCAAGCGAATCCGCTCCCTTGTAATCAATATTCAATCAATACAACTCAAAGCAGGATGTAGGCTTTTACCTACTTCGAGACGGGGCGAACCTGGGTAAACCTGTGTCTTTCATCCCGACCAACCCCTTCGAGTTAACCACCGTAGCGATGGCTTCACCCCTAAGTCCTTTCACTAGGACACCTGCCGTGACAAAACCACGACAGTTGGCACCCACCGTGGGGCAGATGCGCGGTGGTTTGGAGTACTCGAAGGGCTCTCTCCCAGGGATCGAGGGATACGCCGTTGGCAGGAGGACTAAGAGTCGCCGCGGCAAGCTCTACATCGACGACGCTAGCTGGGGCCCCGAGGCCGACTCAATCGAGTACGGGTACCGGGTCCCCTTTGGCGGAATTCACGTTTTCATCGGCAAGATCGGCGGATCTAAGCCCGGGCCGGACATCTGCACCAACCTCGTCGAGTCGGCCCGGCGCGCGCAACCTGCCCGGATCAAGCCGGGCCGGAAGCACGTCTTCGTCGGCTTCACCCAAGGAGCGAAGCTTGAGGAAGGCTCTGTGTCACGAGAAGAAACCCTAATCTGCTCAGAGGATGGATCCTCGAGTGGAGAGGCGGAATCAATCTACCAGCTTCATAACGGCGGGCTTGGGGGCTACTTCGATGGTGACAGTATTCCGGAGCCCTATGAGCCGCCGAGCCAAGCCGCCATCTTCATGGCAAGCACGGTGCCGGTTTCCAGCAGCGCAGCGGCTAGGGCAACGGCTGCAGGCGCGGCAGGATCCGGGTCAGCCAGGCCGCCAGCTCAAATTTTGCTGGATCTGATGAACGAGCTGACAACTCTGATGGGGACCGAGGTCAGAACAGAAAACCAAGCAAACCGTAACGCAGAGATCGCAAGGCTGAAGGACCAGATGACCAGGGCCCAGGAGGAGATCAACGCGTTGCAGGCTCAGATGGATGCTGAGTCAGAGCGCCTCAGGGCAGAAGCTTTTTGCCTTAATCTGGATCAACAAGCCTCAGAGGCAGTTTTTCGGATGAGGCATCAGACCCGCCTGCCTGATCAGTATGAGCCCAGAAATCTTTTTAACACGCCGGGGGCAGGACCGAACGCGCCTCTGACCATGACCCAAACGGCGGAAGTGCCTGGGAATAGGGCGGCGACTCAGCATCGCCAGCCAGACCCGCCCCGCAGGAATCAGACTCCGCCGTGCCGTTTTCTGACACCACCTGGTCATTACTCTAACCCGGTGGAGAACATGATAGAAGCGGCTGCCAGGCTCAATGCGCTCCCCCTGGCTGAGGGGACACCTTTCGCCGAAGAGGCAAGGAATGCCATTGGGTACTTACAGACGGCAGTGGCTCAACAGGAGAAGTATACTTACAGCCGGAGTCGTGTGCACTCAACACCCATCCCAAGCCGCAGTTATAGCCAGCGCTTGGAGTCACCGGCGGTCTCTAGCAGCGAGCGACGTCGAAACCCGCCCCGTGATGACCCACCCATTGTCAACGCTCAGGCAATTGTGGATCATGCCAGAGCTCAACGTGAAGCGGCAGCTGCGGCGGCTTACCAAGACCCGCCCCCAGTTACACCTTCAACATCGGTGGGAGCCGGAGTCACCTCCAGAGCTGTGGGAGTGCCGTGTTTAGCACCGGCTCTGCGGAACAAGCGCCTGCCGAAGGATTTTAAGGGTCCGCGCAAAGTGCCTAATTATACAGCTGATCTGCCTCCAGAAGCCTGGATCAAGAGTTATGAGCTAGCCATGGAGATGTTAGATGTCAGTGATGCAGTCTGTGCTAAGTACTTCATCATGATGTTGGACGGACCGGCTCGTACATGGTTAAAGGGTTTGCCACCCAATACCATTAATTCCTGGGCCGAGTTGAAAGCAAGGTTCATCAAGAATTTTCAAGGGACGTGCAAGCAGCCTATGACGATGAGTCGGCCCATCATTGGGTCCGGCGGGTCTCAACCATTATCCACTCGTCTGACAATATCACGGCGGCTCAGGCGGTTCTAATTCTGGAGAAGAATTGTCATTTTTTGCCCCTTAAGCAGAAGCTTGGACGGCTCAAGCGTTCTTGCCAGGACATGGGTCAGCTCATGATGGCTCTCACTAAATATGCAGATTCGGACAGCACGAAGGATCCTGGGTCTGATGATGAGAAATCGGCTAAGGGTAAGAAGAATGGCAACGGCAAGGGTCAGCAGCAGAGTCGGGCAGGAAATAACAATCCAGGCAATGGCGGTAAACGGAAGCATCTAGACGGCGGGTCAGATCTGGTGGCCAATACCAACACTGGGAACAACCGTGGCAAGGGCAACGGTAAACCACCTTTCGGCAAGGGCAAGCCTTTCAACATGGAAGCAATGCTCAACGACCCCTGCCCGAAGCACAGTCTTCCCAACAAGCCGTCCACTCATGCTTGGAAGGATTGTTATATCATGCGGGAGTTCTGGAATTATAGCCTTAATCAACATCACGGTAACGGCAACGGACCACCTGGCGGCTCAGGATCCGGGTCTCACGGTTCGGGTTTCGGTGCAGGCGGTTCAGGATCAGGTTATCAGGGTCAATGCAATCATGGTGGACATAATCAGCAGCCCGGTAATGGTGGTCAGCAGCAAAACAACCAATCAGGGTATCAGAGTAACCCGAAGCAGCTTAATGGAGGCCAGTACCATGTCTTCACCACGAGTCTTGATAAACGTGATCAGAATGTGCGCAAGAGGGCGGTTCATGCAGCAATGCCGGCTCTTCCGCAATACCTAAAGTGGTCTGAGCACACCATATCATGGAGCAGGGAGGATCACCCGCCGCGAGTTGATAACCCGGGGCACTTGGCTCTTGTGGTAGCCCCTCAGGTCGGAGGCTACATGTTCACCAAGGTACTGATGGACGGTGGCAGCAGCATCAACATCTTGTACTATGACACCTTTCGCCGGATGAATCTGACTGATAAGGATCTCAAGTCGTCGTCCACAGTATTTCACGGCGTCGTCCCCGGCAAATCAGCTTATCCAGTAGGAAAAATTGCCCTTGAGGTAGCTTTTGGTGATGAGTTCAACTACAGGGTAGAGACCTTGTGGTTTGAGGTGGTTAAAATCAAGAGCCCATATCATGCTCTGTTTGGAAGGCCTGCTTATGCCAAGTTCATGGCTCGGCCCTGTTATGTTTACTTGCAGCTCAAGATGCCTGGTCTGAAGGGGACGATTACGGTGCATGGTGATTGGAAGATTGCTCTTGAGTGCGAAGAAGGTGATGATGCGTATGCGGAGTCAAGTTGTGCTGAGGCAGAGCTCAAGATTTATAAAGACAATGTTGACCCGGCAGATATGACCCCGTTGAAGAAGCCCAGCATGGAATCTGACCCGCCCCTGAAATTTGTGGCAGAGGATACCAAGTTGGTGGACTTTGTTCCTGGCGACTCATCGCAGCAGTTCACTATCGGGGCCAATATGGACCCCAAATAGGAAAGCGCGCTCATCGAATTCATCCGTGAGAATCGGGACATCTTTGCATGGAAGCCTTCGGACATGCCGGGTGTACCGAGAGAATTCGCTGAGCACCACCTTAATGTGGATCCTAAGTTTAAGCCAATCAAACAATTCCTCCGTCGTTTCAATGAAGAGCGGCGTAAAGCTATTGGGGAAGAGGTAGCCCGGCTCTTAGCAGCAGGGTTTATCGTGGAGGTTTTTCACCCGGAGTGGTTGGCTAACCCCGTGCTCGTACTTAAGAAGAATGGCACGTGGCGCATGTGTGTAGATTACACAGATCTCAACAAGGCGTGTCCGGTTGATCCGTTTGCTCTTCACCGTGTCGACCAGTTCATTGATGCAACGGCGGGTTGTGAGAGTTTATGTTTCCTGGACGCTTATTCGGGTTATCATCAGATCAAGATGGCAGTCAAAGACCAAGAGAAGACGTCTTTCATCACGCCTTTTGGAGCTTTCTGCTACGTGTCTATCCCTTTTGGACTCAAAAGTGCGCAGGCGACTTATCAACGATGTGTGCAGAACTGTCTTCATAGTCAAATTGGACGCAATGTTCATGCTTATGTGGATGATATTGTGGTCAAGTCAAGGAAGAAGGAGACTCTGCTTGACGACTTGAAGGAAACTTTTGATAACCTGCGGGTTTACAAGATGATGCTTAATCCGGCTAAGTGTGTTTTTGGTGTACCTGCAGGCAAGCTCCTGGGATTTTTGGTTTCAGAGCGGGGCATTGAAGCTAACCCGGATAAAATAAGAGAGAATTCCTTATTTGGCCCTTTCCTAAAATCTACTTCCTTTTTTGGCCCTAAATAAAATTTTCTTCCCTTTTTGACACCCAAACTTCATTTTCTTCCCTCAATGACATTTCTGTCAGTTTTGGCCACTAACACCGTGTATTGCAACATGAAAAGTCTTTTTTACCCCTGCTTTAGCCCACTGGTAAAAAAAGAAAACGTTACGAACTTGTGATCGAACTTCCCCCCATATTCCACGGCACCTTCTCTCCCGATTCCCCACACCGAGCACTAACTATATGGCAGCGATGGTGGTGCGAGGTTGAGAGGACGAGGCTGATGCTTCTGCTGCGGATGCCGGGGCGGAGGGCGACAAAGCGGAGGGCCATGCAGTCTTGGCCTCGGGCGGCTATGGAGCAGATGGTGTGCGACACTTGCCGGCCCAACGGCGCATATGTGCACGCCACACTGGTGCATGGCACTTGCCATCCCAGCCGCGATGAGTGATGTGCCAGTGGTAGCCGGGCATTGCTAGCCTTAATAAGCTCACGCAGAAAAGTCTAGTTGTTTTTCTATTTGGGAGTCGCTATGACCCGGCCATGCACGTGTAGCTAGTGGATCAAGCGAAAATCGTAGTACATCTACGTATTTACATAATCCTACAGCTACTGAATCAAGTGCCCCTGCATGCACTCTCCACCGTTCCCTTTGTTTTCTCCCGTAAGATTGATTAGTACAAATTACACTCTACAGGCTGAGTGGGTTGTCACTGTTCCACTCATCATATTATTATTGGAAATACTAATATAGTAGGACAATTATTTATTTTGTTTACTTATTCAACCACTACAAAATATATCACGCCTCTCCATTTGCATGTAAATAATCTGGTCATATACTACACTAGGGGTATAATGGTCTTTTTAGGTTAGATTTAACACCGTTGCTGGACAAAACTGACGAAAGTGTCACATAGCGAACAAAATAAAGTTTGAGCATCAAAAAAGGAAAAAAAAGTTTTTTGGGCCAAAAAAGAAAGCAAATTTTATGAAAGGGCCAAATAAGGAATTCTCTCATAAAATAAAGGCCATCACCTCATTATCTAAGCCGGCGTGCATTAATGACGTCCAGCGCTTGGCGGGTCGTATTGCCGCTTTAAGCCGTTTCATAAGCCGCCTGGGCGAGAAGGCTATTCCTTTATATCGGATGATGAAGAAGACAGATGATTTTGTCTAGAGTGATGCTGCCAATAATGCGTTTGAAGCGCTCAAAAAACAATTGGTTGAGCCGCCAGTCTTGGCCACTCCCGTGGAAAAAGAGCCATTGCTCCTGTACGTAGCGGCTAATAATAAGGCTGTCAGCACTGCAGTTGTGGTGGAGCGCAAGGAGGCAGGCAAAGAATACCCAGTCTAGCGGCCGGTTTATTATGTCAGCGAGGTTTTGACAGAGTCCAAGCAAAGGTACCCGCATTGGCAAAAACTGGTGTTTGGAGTGTTCATGGCAAACCGCAAGTTGAAGTGTTATTTCCTTGGACATCCAATCACGATGGTCAGCTCTGCTCCTTTGGGAGATATTATTCAGAATAGAGAAGCCACCGGCAGGATTGCTAAGTGGGCAATTGAGCTTGGGCCTCTTAATTTGAAGTATGTGCCTCGAACAGCTATCAAGTCCCAAGCCTTCGTGGATTTTATCAATGACTGGACGGAGTGTCAAGCACCTGAGGAGAAGCCGGATAATACATATTGGACAATCCATTTTGATGGATCCAGACAGTTGGAAGGCTCAGGGGCTGGAGTTGTTTTAACTTCCCCTCGAGGTGACAAATTTTGTTATGTATTAAGGTTAAAGTTTCCTTGTACTAACAATACAGCTGAGTATGAAGCTTTGCTTCATGGGCTCCGAGTGGCCAAGGAGATGAATTTGAGCCGGGTCAGATGTCTGGGCGACTCAGATCTGGTGGCTCAGCAGGTTTCTGGCACGTGGGATTCTAAAGATCCTCGTATGGCGGCTTATCGCCAGGCGGTTGATGTCATCGCTGGTCATTTCAAGGGCTATCAGGTGGATCATATTGATCGTCGGAAGAATGAGGCGGCTTATGCGTTATCAAGATTGGGGTCTCAGCGTAAGCCGGTGCCACCTAATGTGTTTCTGGATGTACCGCATCACCCATCGGTTAAGTTACTTCTGAGGAGGATCTTGCTATACCTAACCCGGAAGGACAATTGGTGGCGGCTCTCCGTGCTATCCCTGATTGGATGTTGCCTTACCTGGCATATCTGACTCGTGGCGAGTTACCCAAGGACAAGGCTTTGGCACGGAAAATCATAAGTCGATCCAAGTCCATGACTATTGTCAATGGCGAGTTGCACAGATGCAGCGTGACTGGTGTTTTTCAACGATGCGTCTCTCCCGAGGAGGGCCGTGAAATCTTGCAAGAGATACATGCCGGCGATTGTGGTCATCATGCCGGGTCAAAATCCTTGGTGGCCAAAGCCTTTCGGCACGGTTTTTACTGGCTAACAGCTCATACAGATGCAAAGGACTTGGTTAGCAAATGTGATGGGTGTCAGAAATTTGGACGACGTGCCCATGTGTCGGCTCAGTTACGGATGATTCCAATCACCTGGCCGTTTGCGGTTTGGGGGATTGACATGGTTGGACCGTTTAAGAGGTCTAAAGATAAGAAGACCCACCTCTCGGTGGCGGTTGACAAGTTTACCAAGTGGATTGAGGCAGAGCCGGTCAGCAAGTGTGATGCGGCGACAGCAGTTCAGTTTATTAAAAAGCTGATCTTTCGTTTTGGTTACCCTCACAGTATCATTACTGATAATGGTACAAATCTGTCCAAGGGGGTTATGAATGAGTTTTGCGAAAGTGAACACATCCACCTGGATGTCTCCTCCGTGGCTCATCCACAGTCTAATGATCAAGCAGAACGTGCTAACCAGGAAATTTTGAGAGGGATAAAACCCCGGCTTATGGTTCCTTTGGAACAAACGCCGGGTTGTTGGGTGGAGGAATTACCTTCAGTTCTTTGGAGCATCAGAACCACCCCCAATAGATCAACAGGCTATACGCCTTTCTTCATGGTTTATGGCACAGAAGCTGTTCTCCCCAGTGATATCCGTCATGACTCGCCCAGGGTGGCGGCTTACGTTGAAACTGATAATGAGACGGCGCGTCAGGACGCACTGGACGCCTTGGATGAAGAACGGGATCTGGCAGCCGCACGTTCGGCGATTTATCAACAAGATCTGCGTCGCTATCATAGCCGCAGAGTGAAGACCCGAACATTCCAAGAAGGCGACTTAGTGCTACGTCTGATTCAAGATCAGACAGATATGCATAAGTTATCTCCCCCTTGGGAAGGACCTTTTGTGGTCAGCAGAAATCTCAACAATGGGTCATATTACCTCATTGATATACGAGAGAGTGGCAAGTCACGTACTTCCGGAGAAGAGACCAGCAGGCCGTGGAATATTGCTCATCTTCGGCCTTACTATACTTGAGTCATTGACTCTCATCAATGTACATATTTCTGTCATTGTATATACCTTTTTCAAATATAATAAAGTTGGCATCCCCATAATTCGGGGCCTCTGCCGTTTTCCTGCACCAAGTTTTGTGCAACGAGTTGATCGTCATAAGGTCACTTGGGGGCTTCCAACCCACTGGGTTTAGCTTTCATACCCTCTTGACCAGCTTAAAAGCCATATTTGAGTTAAACCCGCCTGTTTGCAACTTGCTACTCCGCCAGGTGACCCGCTGAATGTTTGACAGTCAATCTTTTCAAGACCCTGAACTCGTCAAAGTTAAAATGGCGGCTTATGTCACGTGAGAGCCGGCTTACAGAGAGCTAGGACAAACTCACCTGTTCGTTGTAGTCTCTCCGCTATGTGGCACATTCATACTCTTAACAGTCAATCTTTTTTAAGACCCTGAACTTGTTAAAGTTAAAATGACAGATTTATGTCACGTGAGAGCCGGCCTACGGGATTATAGGCATTGATGCCTAGCTTCTTTGAGGCAAAAAATCTTGAGTTTTCTCAAAAATATATATAACAGGTTGATCTCTTTTGGGATGTGCCTTCAAAGCCGCCTAAACAGTAACGAAAGATATACATATATTTTTTGCTTGTTATTTTGCAGGAGTTTTCATGATAAGATTCTAAGTCTTTGGGTAATAGCTTATCCCGGCTTAGTATTGCTCATGGATTATAACCCGCCAGTGGGAATTGATGAATTGATACTGAGGCATATGATCATATCAAAACATTCACACTGTGGAAAAAAATTTTAAGCGCCAAAGCTGCCAAAATATGAGCTGATAAAGTTCAAAACATGCGCAAAGGCATGGCATAGGCAATCAAGTTTTTACTACGGCTATTACAAGGCTCCAGGGAGCCCAAAATTTGTGAACTCAATAGTTTTTCAAACAAGTAATAACCCGGCAGCTCAGCATGCCCGGGTTAACTTCATCTGAGGCTAGCTCCTCGCCTAACTTGCCGTCGGGTCATCCTGCGCCGGGTCTTCTGTCTCCTGGATCTGAAGGTTGTCCACATCCCAGTTGCAATTGATTAAGGCTTCGAATTCAGCTTCGTCATGCAAGATTGGAGACGGGTCAACATTAGGGGCAAAGATATGCTTACGACGCTGAGGAGTCAGATCCACCGGCTCAAAAGTTGGCGCCCGCACTCGTGCATTGTTGTCGTCATAAGTCGCCTGATAAACCTTAAGATCAGTTTCTACGGCTAATTGGCTGGCCAATGCTCAAGACGCTCGGAAGCAACGAGCATAGTCGTCTTGCGTGAATTCTGACCCGTCGGCCTTCAGCTTGGAAAACCTCCCACCATCTCCTCCGGGTTAAGCTCCGGTGCATACGCCAAAGCCCGGCTCAAAGCAGCTCTTGCGCCTTTTTGCGGGCGGTTGATTTCTTCAATTCTTCAAAATGCTTGGGGATGGTGGAGAGGCATTTCAGCATGTCTTTGATCAACTTTGGAGTCCCCTTTTCACCAAAGACAGCCCTGATGGTGAAGAGGCTTCCAGCATACAGCTACTCAGTAAACGAATATAAAGCTTTCAGCTTAAGCAAGCTGTCATCTGGAAGGTTACGTGTTCGACGGCCTACAAAACAATTCAATTGTATAAGTCGTCAAGCGAGTCTTATAAGACTGTTTGAAACGAATGCTCATAACATAATCAGCAATGCTTAACAAAGACAGCTTCAGTCATCCGAGATACATGGCGTTTGAGACTGTTCAGCTCTTCAGCAATGGGTTTAAGTTGGCTCTCGGCGTCTTCGGCATGTTTGGTCAAGGCGGCTTGATTAGCTTCAGCAGATTGTTCGTACGCCTCAAAATACGCTTTGATCTTTTCCAATTCTGTTGACGAGAGCCGCCACTTTGCATCAGCTTCAGTTCGGGCGTCTTGTTGCAATGCCAGGTTTTTCCTAAGGTCGGCCAAACTAGACTCAGTCACGTGTAAAGCTTCCTGCACAATATAATTGTCAAAGTATAAGTTTATCAAATTTAAGCCGCCAGCACGGTTTATAATGGAATTTGGGGGCACGGAAGAAGGTTGTTACAAGTCTCAAGCAGATTGCAAGCAATATACTTGACACTTGGGGGCTAATGTGTATCAGTTCTTTCAAAGTCTACAATACAAACAAGACCCGGATCATCTTCACGAAGATAACCCGGCCCTTGGGGGCTACACTTGGCATTTTTTCTATCAATGCAGTAAGTGCCGGCTCATTATTTGTATAATGACCCGACCCTTGGGGGCTACATGCTGGTCTATTGAAATCTACATATTGCTGAAGACCCGGCTTATCTTCAAGAAAATAAGTCGGCTCTTGGGGGCTATGTAAGGATATATGGAAGACAAGAAAAGTTGAGTACCTCATATTTTTTCTTCATCATGCCAACTAAGTTGGCCTCCATGTCCCGGCTTGCGGCAAGGCGGCTTAGATAGCCATCGTGCAGCTCATCAGCAGTAAGCTTCTCCAGATTGGGCAGATCAAGCTTAACCCTCTCCTTCTCGGGCGAAGGCGCCTCATCCTTACTAATGTGCTTGGTCAGCACGTTGGAAGGGGCAGGAGCTGTGTAAGCTGTTCCGGTGATGGTAACCTCTTCTTCATGAGGAGTCACATCTTCAGCTGTTGGTAGAGGGCTGGGCGGCTTAGGATCAGCCTCCGGATTAGCTTCTGGAATCACAATGTCAACATCCGCCGGCTCAGTAGGCTGGGGAGTTTCATCATGGGCGCCTTGGTCAGCTTCGGAGGGCTCGACTTGAATTTCAGGAGTGCTAAGTTTCGGGTTCTCCGGCTCTGGGATGTCAGGATTGGCAGATGACCCGCTTAGTTTCCTCTTCTTTGCTTGTGCCCTATGAACAAAAGATTTCAGGATAAGATTATATGAGGATAAAAAGTTAGCAATTAATATTGGATGCAGCGACGAAAGTTACCCTGGGTTGATAACAAGAGGTGGCAGCTTGGAAGCGGTTGAGTCGCCAGAGGAAGGAGGAGTATCCTGAAGACATTAAAGTTGAGCAGTATGATCAGTTTTACTGCATAAGGCTAGCAGGCAGAATAAATACAAACAAAGTTATGAGTTACCTCGTTATGGCGTTTTCGCGGAGCCGGAGCGTCAGGTAAGCCGGCCACTAGATCTTTAGAGCCGCCGCTCCGGGTCTGACGCCTGGAGTCGTGTTAGTGCTTCTTCAAAAGAAAGTTGGGATCCAAGTGAGCAAGGGTGTGTGAAAACTTTACTTTCCGGATGGCCCGCCGTATTTTTTCTCTTGGCAAAGGTTCTGAGTTGGAGGAGATGGTAGTTACCTCTGCTGCGCCGGCTTGGCTTGTCTCCGTGTCACCCTGAGAGGAGTCAGCGTCAATAAGTTGCATGAAAAGAAGGCCAAGAGAGTCAAGTTCTACCTCCGAGTCATCCAGCCCAAGCAGCTCCTTAGCTGTCTGTTTCTTCTTACGAGCCGGAGCCTGGATCTTAGTCGCCTTTATCTTCTTCTTGGAAGTGGAGGCTGTGTTTAGTCTCATCTTCCAGAAGGAAGAGCCGGCCTGCATATAATAAATGCATTTGTAGAGAGGTTAAATAAGGTAAAGTGCGAAACTTCAAAAAAAAGAGTGAAATGTTAAGATAAAAAGTCTTACTATGGGAGCCGGGTTATGAGCGTAGAAGGGGTTTAACCCCGTCTTGTTGCAAACTTCTTGAGGCTCTCCCAGCAGTGATTTGACAATTGCATTATGGTCTTTGTCTATCAAGGGCGTCTGATTGAAGCGCTGACGGTCATCCACCGCGCCAGTGTATTGACACATTAAGCCACTACGGCGGCTCAGCGGTAGAATTCTCCAAGAAACCCAGCAGCGGGTCAAATCAACGCCGGTTAACCCGTTGGCTAACAGGGCCCTTATCTTTGAAAACGTTGGAGCATATTGGGCACGCTCAGCGGCAGTTAGCCGGTCTGGAAGCTCACTGGTGGTGCAAAGCCGGTAGGGGCGATAACCCGGCAGTGGGTTTTCGTCAGCTGGAGAAGTGTCTCTACAATAGAACCAGGTCTTGTTCCAGTCTTTGGGGTGACTGGGTAGAGTGGCTGAAGGGAAGGATACATCTCTCCGCCTCTGGATGGAGACGCCTCCAAGCTCAAGACTTGGCCCGTCTGCAATTTCAGTTTGGCGGTTGATATAGAAGAAATCCCTGAAGTGGTTAACGGTGGGCTCTTCTTGCAGATAGGCTTCAATGAATACTTGGAATTGGCACAAGTTGGTAACAGAGTTGGGGCCAATATCTTAAGGATGAATCTTGTAAAAGTGTAAGGCGTCCCGGAAAAATTTAGACCTGGGCAGGGAGAAGCCACGAAGAAGATGATCTGTGAAGATGACAACTTCCCCTTCCTCGGGCTTGGGAGTGACTACAAAATCGTTGAGCATGTCCTCAGTAACCCCAGAGCCTACCCAATTGCAAGAAGCGGGGGCTTTAGCCATGATGGCGGGTTAAAACGCTGTGGAAAGACATGGAAATGTGGCGGGTTAAGAATGTTACATAACCAAACAGCTATGACTAAGACAGCGACGCTACTTGGCGGGTCATTGTTAAAATTAATTATGAGCCGCCGACAGCTATGGGTTTAAAACGGATTGTGTTTGTTAAGGAGAGCAGGCAGCATGATGGCGGGTTAAATAGACAAGTGAATATCGAAAATATTGCTAAGTGTGGAAGAACAAGTTCCACCAACTACGGCTGCAGCTACAAGATGTACGGACGAAGATAAAAGGAAAATATTTCCTAAACCTAAAAACGTCAGCGGAGAACAGGCAAGTTCGTATGACGATTCCGGTGAAGAAACAGTCTACACTGAGTGCGGAATAGGTACTAAGCGGCTGCGCATTTTCGCTATTGTCTCGGGACCGAAGAGGAGTGTTTCCTTTACGATCTATAGCAAGTGCTCCGACGAACGGCGGCGGGCTCGAAGAACTTCGATGAACTAATGCGGATCTATGAGGGAAGGAATGGAACCTGGAAGAAGCAGGGGATACGGGCATGCGCCGGCGAGCTCTGGACACAGTCAGGGTGATGCAGCGGCCTTGTTGAGGACGACGGCATGGTCCGGACGGCGCGGTGGAGCTTTGGCTGCGCGAGCGTCTGGAGGAATAAGAAGAGAGAGAGGCGGCGACGGGGGAAAGTGAAAAACGATGGGACCCCCCCCCCCCCCCGCGCCTATTTATAAGGGGAGATGGAACAATCCATCGCGGGAATCGAGGAGACAAAAATGATGATTGACCAAGAAAACGCCTCGATTCTCGGGTTGACTAGTTAATACAAAGATCTATTGTGATGTCATTAAGATCTTTTGGATTTACCAGAGGTGACGTCATCCATTTCTACATGGCGGGTCATGAAGGTTTCTTTCAGGACAGGTGATTATGAGGAATGCAAGACTCGCCAACCATAAGACTTGAAGATTGACATGAACAGGTTCAAATCAATCTAGGGCCTAATGTTGGGGATATAACCCCACGATGAGACCCGCCCTTGTAGGGCCGGGTCATGAAGTTGGCGGCTTAGCAGTGAGGCCTTAAATGGGCAAGAAGAATAAGACAAGGCCTGGAAGTAACTTGCCAGACGGGCCCGACGGAGGCCCAGAGCCGGAAGCCAACGTGTGACCCGGAGGCGTAAGCCGTCGGGAGACGGCTTGCCAGACAAGGCAAGGTGATTTAGAGATAAGGTCGGTTACTAGATGTAACCCGGCCCGGACTCTTGTAAGCCTAGGGCCTCAACTTGTGTATATAAAGGCGGGTTCCCTGGGCGGTTTAGGGTTCGAAACCTTTGATCGAGAGCTAGGTCAAGCGAATCTGCTCCCTTGTAATCGATATTCAATCAATACAACTCAAAGCAGGACGTAGGCTTTTACCTCCTTCGAGAGGGGCCGAACCTCGGTAAACCTGTGTCTTTCGTCCCGACCAACCCCTTCGAGTTAACCGCCGTAGCGATGGCTTCACCCCTAAGTCCTTTCACTAGGACATCTGCCGTGACAAAACCACGACACCCTTGGTCTCGACGTGTTATCACGCCGAAAGGATCTCATCTCCTGGAGCGAGTTACTGACTTGATAGACCCAGCGACAGGGACTTGGGATGAAAGGCTGGTTAGAGAAACTTTTTGGGCAGATGATGCACGACATATCCTCGAAATTCCTCTAAGAGGAGTCCAAGATTTCATAGCATGGCAGTATGATAAAAAGGGTCTGCATACGGTTAGAAGTGCATACAAACTACACGCGCAGCTTGCATGTCGCCAACAGAATGGGGGTGTGGGTCAGAGCACAGTGCAGGTCGGCAATCTGGATAGCACTGTCGATGATGCATGGAAAAGAATATGGAAATTGCCATGTCCGAAAAACATTCAGATGTTTGCTTGGAGAATGAAGCATGAGTTTAACAGATGGAAAAGAATTTGACTTCCCTTTTAGGAGAATATATAAAATTTATAGAAGCTCAAACAATAACGAACAAACAAAGAAATCCACGAAAATGTAGACTCACGTATTTAAATGTGTGGAAGACGAAAAATAACACAACTAAAGGAAAAGAACAAAACTCAAATTTAATTTAAGTTGGCATTAGTTCAAAATAACTCTAAAAAAACTCAATTTAAGTTTTTATTAACAGATAAAACAAACGAAAATTTCTGGCTCTACTTTTTGGAAAAAAAATATTCTTAAACATTCCGAGAATCGGGATGTTACAGGGGTGCCTTGGGCATCCTCAAGCTTAGGTTCTTGTCACTCCTTATTCTCCTCATATCGGTGTCTCACCCAAAACTTGAAAACTTCAATCACACAAAACTTAATGGAACTTCGTGAGAAGGGTTAGTGTAATAAAGATAAATCATTCACTTAGGTACTCTCAAGACAAGATTCATAATTGTTCCCACATGATACCTACTGTATTCTATCATTCCCATAATTTATACCACTAAATGTAAGCTGTGGAAACTCTAAAACAAGCAAACTATGCATGCAAAACAGAATCTGTGAGAAACAGAACAGTCTGTGAAGATCTATAGTATAGCCATAATTCCCTGTCTCTAAAAATTCTCAAAAATTAGGGCAACATGAATAATTTGTATATGAAAACTGTGTAAAAATTTCTGATCATTATCACGCTCCAGTAAAAATTGAAAATTCCTGTACTGGAGTCAAAAGTTTCTGTTTTGGTTCAGCATCAATTCTACTCATCTTGTGAGTCATCCCAAAGGCTTTACTTGGCACTTTATTGAAATAAAAGGCACAAAACATTATTACTAGAGTCTCTTAATCATGTGAACACATCAAAACAGAAAGTATAAGTGTTGGGTTTTCTCCCACCAAGCGCTTTTCTCTAATGCCTTTTAGCTAGGCATGATGATTTCAATGATGCTCACATAGGAATAGTAATTGAAACATGCAAGAGAGCATCATGAATCTCATGACAAGCACATTTAAGTCTAACCCAATTCCTATGCATAGGGATTTTTTGAGCAAACAATTTATGGGAGCAAGAATCAACTGGCATAGGAAGGTAAAACAAGCATAACTTCAAAACTTTGAACACATAGGGAGGAAATTTGATATTATTGCAATTCCTACAAGCATATGTTCCTCCGTCATAATAATTTTCAGTAGCATTATGAAGGAATTCAACAATATAACCATCATTCTTTTCATGATGCACAAGCATAGAATTTTCATTACTCTCCACATAAGCAAATTCCTTTTCATCCATGGTAGTGGGAGCAAACTCAACAAAATAACTATCATGAGACACTGGATTGACATAACCACATTCAATATTAAAATCATGATGACAAGTTTCAAAGTTGCTATCACTTTTTATATCATACATGTCATCACCATAATCATCATAGAAAGGAGGCATGTTATCATCATAATATATTTGCTCATCAAAACTTGGGGGACTAAAAATATCATCTTCATCAAACATAGCATCCCCAAGCTTGTGGCTTTGCATATCATTAGCTTCGTGGATATTCAGAGAATTCATACTAGCAATAGTTCTATCATGCTCATCATTGAAGGAATTCTCATTAAGTATTTTCATAAATTCTTCCTCTACCAATTGAGCACAATTTTCCGAACCATCATTTTCACGAAAGACTTTATAAAGACGAGACAATTGATGCAACCTAAACTCCATTTTTTTGTAGTTTTCTTTGATAAAACCAAACTAGTGAAAAACAAGAAACTAAAAGATTTAATTGCAAGATCTAAAGATATACCTTCAAGCACTCACCTCCCCGGAAACGGCGTCAGAAAAGAGCTTGATGTCTACTATGCAACTTTATTCTTGTAGACTTTGTTGGTCCTCCAAGCGCAGAGTTTTGTAGGACAGTAGCAATTTTCCCTCAAGTGGATGACCTAAGGTTTATCAATCCATGGGAGGTGTAGGATGAAGATGGTCTCTCTCAAACAACCCTGCAATCAAATACAAGAAATCTCATGTGTCCCCAACACACCCAATACAATGGCAAATTGTATAGGTGCACTAGTTCGGCGAAGAGATGGTGATACAAGTGCAATATGGATGGTAGATATAGGTTTTTGTAATCTGAAAATATAAAAACAGCAAGGTAGCAAGTAACAAAAGTGAGCACAAACGGTATTGCAATGCTTGAAAACAAGGCCTAGGGTCCGTACTTTCGCTAGTGCAATCTCTCAACAATGCTAATATAATTGGATCACATAACCATCCCTCAATGTGCAACGAAGAATCACTCCAAAGTTCTTATCTAGTGGAGAACATAAGAAGAAATTGTTTGTAGGGTATGAAACCACCTTAAAGTTATCCTTTCCGATCGATCTATCCAAGAGTTCGTACTAAAAGAACACCAAGTTATCCTTTCCGATCGATCTATCTAAGAGTTCGCACTAGTGCAGAACCGGCCACTAGTCCCGGTTGGGAAGGGCCTTTAGTCCCGGTTCCCCAACCGGGACTAAAGTATAGGGACTAAATCCCCCCCCCCTTTAGTCCCGGTTGGCCAGGAACCGGGACTAAATATCGGCCACGTGGCCGGCTGCGGCCGCGGTGAGCCGGGGACCTTTAGTCCCGGTTGGTGAGACCAACCGGGACTAAAGGTTTTGGCTTTATTGTTTGCTTTTCCTTTTCCTTTTGTGTTTTCCATTTAATTTTCTTTTCATTTCAAAGATATTTTTACGCTACTACATAATGTATACGTTATGCATATATAATAGAATTTCTCGTAGAACCAATCATATATCATAGAATTTCTCGTACGACCATGCATACACATATATATATATACAATTTGGTATATACAATTTCTCCTACAATTTGCAGATCATTACATCTTGAAATGGTATTCTTCGTCGGGAGCTATGACCTGCTCAAGCAAAAATCCCGCCATTTCCTCTTGAAGTGCTCGTATGCGGTCCGTTGGTAGGAGCCTATCGCGCATCTCCACCATCTTTAAAGAAGGAGATCAATATGAATATATTAGTTGTGTGTATATATATTAGATCATGATAAAAAAATGTGAATAGTGTTTATGTACCCAAAGATGTCTTGCATCGATCTTATTTTCGGTCATAAAGCGAATGTTCTTGCAAACGTAGTATGCACATAAATTAGTCCCGGCTGGTTGTTTCATGGACTATGCGAGAATAGAATTCAATCAGATAATAATCAAGCATGATAATGGTATTGAAACTAGAATTAAAGAGATGCGCGGACGTAGCTAGTACTACTTAATTATAATTACCTTGGACCGTCGCCATCTCAGCTCTGGTTTCCATTTACCGTCAATCTCTTCGATGAACTTTTTCCAAACCCTGCCCGGCAAAGAAAATGAATAAAGGATCTATTAATTACTTGATATCAGGAATTGAACTAAAGAGGCCGACATAGTGCAATAATGATTGAAATTACCTGTCGAGCATGAAATACATGTTTTTGTATTCCGAAGAGTCTTTATTTAGTGAGTCCAATACTTCAACAGTTCACTCGTTAACTCTAATGATTAGCAGGATCCAGTGGTATCTGTGCACACATTTGTATAATTAAGCGGTCATGCATTGTGCATTCAACTACACACTTAACATCGAGTAAGCAAAAATAGAATTTGTAGTACAAGACAGTAAAGGCTCACCTGAAGTTGTAAGGAAGTAGTATTTCTGGGTTGGTATATAGGCTCTTCAAAAACATTAGCAAGCTTTTCTCTGTGTCTTTTTCGTACTTAGTTAACACCTCTTCATTAACGGTATTTCGGTCAATGAACCCAATGCCATGGACTCCATCTCTATTCAATTCAAAAATCTTCATTCTGCATAATACCACACAAAAGAATATAGTGAGGATAATTAATTATAGCCAATGAAAGAGCTGAGCTAGAGACTTAAATTACAGCAGAAACAAATCACTTACAGACAATAGCAACTGACGAGAGATTTGTCGAGTGCGTATTGATTGAGTAACTGATAAGGTTCTTCATTTTCAATCCACAAATCTTTAGCATGGTAGTAATGCTCTGGCTTGACTTTCACCATGAGGCTCTCGAGCCCGACCTTTACTTCTCTTAGGTACCACTGATGCAACTTGTACATTTGCGTTGACAGAAGCTTCTCCTCTTCAGGACTGACCAGAGGCTTCCCGGGGACATATTTCCATGCTAGGTCCTCCTCATCCGTCGTGGGGATTTCCTCAATGCCTAGGAGTGCTTCAACAGTGATACTGATCTCTCTAGCATTCTTTCTATCGTCGTCGGTTATCTTATAGGTACTCACCTTGAGCGGGGGGATCGACTGCACTTCCTGTTCTCCGAGCTGGGGAACAGTTTTCCCGCATTTATTACTACCTGCACTCTGTGACTGTTGTTTATTATATGACTTGCTAATAGAGCGATCATAGTCTGATCGCATTTTTGTTGCATCCGGCGGTTTAGCAAGATTCAGAAAGTGTTGTATGACTTTCTTGGGTATTATCTCCTTTGGCGGCGGAGACGCTTTCGGTCCAAAATGGGCCTGCAGTTCGGCAGCCACTATGAGATCGGTTTCCTCTTCAGTCCTCTCGTAAGCTAGCTTCTTTTTGGCAGGAGGATCGGGTTTATTCTTTGGTGCTCTCTTCTGCTTTGGAGTCGGCTGATGCGGCGCAGATCGATATCGTGGACTCGCGCTGCGCTCCATCTCGGGGTGGGGTGGATTCGGTGGGGGCGGCGGACTCGCGCTGCGCTTCGTCTTGGGGTGGGGTGGATTCGGCGGGGGCGGCGGACTCGCGCTGCGCTTCGTCTCGGGGTGGGGTGGATTCAGCGGGGGCGGCAGACTTGGAGGAGGAGTCGGTGGCCTTGGCACTGAGTTTGGAAACATGATGCATTCCTTACTCCATACAATGAGACACCGTATGACTTCTCCTAGTGTACGCTCCCCTTCACCTCCAGGATAGTCAAGCTCTAGTGAGTCATATCCCGGCAGAACTTCATCCACCGCTACACGAGCATAGCCAGGTGGAATCGGATTGCAGTGGATGGTTGCTCCAGGTGGAGTCGGTATAGCATAGCAGTCTGCCACCTTCATGAATATGTTGTTCATCTTCATGTGTAGCTCACAAGTTGTCGTCTCTTGGATATCATCCACGGGGTAGTGAGCCAACAGTGCATCATCGGCCGGGACCCCCGTGGAACCCACGCTGCTTTTCGGCATAGATGATGGAATGGTACCATCCAATGCTGGATCTGGTTGCTCCTGCCGCTGAGACGCACTTTGTTGGCTAAGTCTGTTGATCTGCTCCTGCTGTAGCATGTATTTGCGTTCCAACTTCGCGTTCTTCGATTCTACCATTTGAATCCGGTCTAGTTCGTGCTTCCTCTTTCTCTTACGGCTTCTGTAAGTCTTGTTCCACTCTGCAAACCCCTCAACCCACGGAACAAGGCCTTTGCCTCGTGTTCTTCCCGGGTGTTCAGGATTCTTGACGGCGCGTGTAAGCTCGTCATTCTCTCTCTCGGGCTGGAACACCCCCGTTCGAGCCTCTTCTATTACTTTAAGTAAAGCGTCTGAGGTGTCTTTAAGACTTGCCAGTACAATAATCTCCCCAGTCTTTGGGTCCAACTTTCCCCCATGCGCATAAAACCAAGTCCTGCACCTTTCGGGCCATCCCGTTGTTTTTGGAGTGACCCCTGCGGCAATCATGTTTGCCTCAAATTCATCCCACTTAGGCAACCCAGCCTTGTAGCCACCTGTCCCCAGCTTATGGTGATGCTATTTTTTGTCAGTATATATCTTGTTCTTTCTCGACCATTCCTTAGCTGCTTCCGATTCCTTGAACTCCACAAATAAGTCCCAATGATCTCTTGACTTCTCTAGTTGTCCAATGAATTGTGGAGTCTTCTTTCCATCGCTAACGTATTTGGTCCATATTCTTTTCTTAAAAGTCTGGAATTGTATGGCCATCTTCTTAAGAGCACACTTCTTGACTTTCTCACGTTGGAGATCTGTTAAACTCTCTGGTAGGTTGAAATGTGAAATGAGCGTCTCCCAAAGTGTGTCCTTTGCTCTTTGGTCGAAAAAACTAACTCCTCGACCTTCCTTTGGCTTATTCCATTCTTGAACGCTGATCGGGATTTGGCCCCTAACAATAACTCCGCATTGAGCTGTAAATTTGTCCGCATTCTTTTTAGGAGCAATCGGTTCGCCATCTTCTCTGATTACATCGATGTTGAACTTTATGCCAACGTCCAACTTTTTGGCCGGGCCTCGTTTAACCCTTGTAGAAGATTTGCTCAATACGGAGGGCTAAAAGAAGAAAGATTCGTTAATATATATACAAATCAATTAATACATGTAATGATCACTACAGGCCTTATATATACCTCGCCGGACTTCGTTAATTGAAGAACATTTCCTTCGTCATCATTGTTTGTGTGCCCTTCGTCTCTTGGTTCTTCCTCAATTCCCTGACCGGAATCGTTCAGATATTGGATCGTATCTAGTTCAATCTTTGGGTTTTCCCGTATCATCTCGAAGAGATCCTCTTCACGGTCTCTGCCGCTACCATCCATAGCTTTAACTAATCCATAAGAAAGGTATATAAAACAATTGAGTATTCAAATTATAATGCATTGATTGTTTCTAGCAACATCATCATATAATATCACTGATATATCTGGAATAATCCAGTTAATACATCATCGAACATTATCAAATATTGTCACTAATACACCTCGAATATTATTATCATATAACATAAGTACTACAGCTTGAATATTATAGCTCGAATACAACGCAGGCGGGTGGTCGACACCCAAAGAGAAGGAACCATCACGGGATCATAGCTCGGGTGAGATCCCTGAAGAACCTACTAGGTATTGGAGAACCTGGTGTCCAACGCAGCCATGTAGTGGCGGACGTGCTCGTCCTCCTCCCTGACACGGCGATGTACCTCCTCCGCGGGGGCCGGCTCCCTCCGCACCGACAGTGGTCCACGTGACCGCCACCAAAGAACCTCTGGGTCGACGACGGGAGCCTGATTCCTCACCAAGCTGCGCGCCCCGGAAGGTAGCACCTCCCAGTGCCAGCCAGGCGGAGCCTAGTCCCGGACATGGCCCCTCTGAAGCCAGTGGTCGCCGCCGAGTCGACGACGAGGATGCGGGATGGGCATCGTCGACTCGAGAACTTATAAAAAATGATTATCATTTTATTATGCTACTCATATTTATAAACAAATTCAGCAACATCTAAACACATCTAAACATCAAACATCTAAACATCTATCTAAACATCAAACATCTATCTAAACATCAAACATCAAACATCTAAACATCTATCGAACATCTAAACATCTAAACATCTGAATGGATTTGGGGATCAAGGGCCTCACCTTGACGAACGGGCCGGCCGGACGGGAAGAGCTGGATGCATGGGGTCGTTGGAGGCGGCGGCACCGGGGTACGACTAGCAACCTTTCAAGAGACATAAATAAACAAATGTTACTTTTACTAAATGTGAGACCTATCTCAAATAAACAAATACACTGCTATCCTAATGTGAGAATAACATTCTTGTAAAAAATTATAAATGTAAGTATGCCTTCAATTCAAAATCATGGTCTTAATTTTAGTTTCTCTGCCCAACCATTTCTTTCGGTTACATGTCATAGCAGAAGAGGGCAAACACATTAGAATTCAATGCGGCGATAGATGTTGTCCTACTATCTAATCTTTGATCTTGTGCATTTAACTTACTCATGCCCATTCTCCTATGTTCCAAATTCAAAATGTATCTCACTAAAAATCTTGTGAAGGACCTATTATGTTCACTCTTCTCTGAACAGTGTATTGTGCGAATTTGGTATCCTAATACAGTGAGTTTCATTCTTCTCTGAACAGTGTTGACCTCATTTTTTTGTGGGTGGCATTGACTAATTTCTTATTTGTTAGATGATGATAACCTCATCTCACTATTTCCTTTTTATGGAAATTAATAACATGACGAGCATTGAACCTGACTGTGAGTGAATCCCCACCACCCCCTAACTCAAAAAAGTAATGATATTGGCATCTATATTACTGAAAAATGTATTTGATTTGCCATGGAACTTCTTGAAATCGAAGGATTGAACCGGTTGTGAAAATCAGTTGAATTTGGCAAAAGGCAGGCCGGCAGCCATGGCGCCGCCATGCCCGGGCAGGCCGGCAGCCATGGCGCCACCGCACGCGCTCGGGCATGGCGAGGGGCCAGGCACAACGAGGTTGGGGCGGCCGAACGGAGAGGGGGGAAGGAGGCGGAGGCTCACCGTGGGAGGAGTGGGCGCAGCAGGGGCTCGTCGGTGGGCAGCAGGGAGCGGGCCGACGTCGAGGTCTGGCGGCGTGGAACGACGACGGAGACGAGCGGCCTGGCGGCGTGGTGTGGTTTCGGCGTCAAGGTGGAGAAAATGAGGAGGGAGCGCTCGCTTTAAATACACCAGGACTCTTTAGTCCCGGTTGGTGATACCAGCCGGGACTAAAGACCCTTTAGTCCCGGTTGCTATCACCAACCGGGACTAAAGGGGTGCCTTTAGTCCCGGGAGGTGGATGCAACCGGGACTAAAGGTCCATTTTCGGCGGCCAAAATCCCGCGCGGGAAGGGACCTTTAGTCCCGGTTGCATCCACCACCCGGGACTAATTGCCAATTTTCGATTTTTTTTTGTTTTGTTTTTCTAAACAGGACAATTTCTGTTTTTAGATTTGGAATAACTTTTAGAATATTTAGAGTTTTTGAATGAATCTTTTTGCTTTAGGTCAAAAAAATTATAAACTTTGTGTTAATGCGAGTAGTTTTCATATTTAAATAGTTTAAATTTGAATTCTTTTGAAATTTGTGTGAATCACTAGTTTGTGAATAACTTTAGTTTAAAATTAGATTTTTGAGTGATTGTTTTTCCTGTTGTTTAATATTAGTATGTTTTATCATTATGTTCAGTCTGGGAATTTTTAGGATACCTTAAATAGGTGTTTTTATCAAAATCAGATTCTGTTTAACTCTTTTAGTTTTATACCTCCATCTGTTACAAAGGCATTTCATTTTTTTACACTTATTTCAACTCCAGACTTTTTTTGCATTCAATATGCACCAATCAAAGTCACATCCTCAAATTTTAAACATTTTCTAACTTCATTTGCTATTTTTCATGCTTTTAATGATTTTTTTGCGCTGAATGACCCTGAAATTGAAAAGCAATACAAATGAACACTGAAAAGGTGGAAACTTGGCATGGTATCATCATTTCACACACATAGCATGTGCTAAAAAGTTGAGAGGGTTACAACAAAAACTGGATGCACTTCGTGTACAAACTGGCCCATCTCATTCGAAGTATGAGGGTTTCAGACGAAAACTCGTCTGTTACAAAGGCATTTCATTTTTTTAAACTTATTCAACTCCAGACTTTTTTTGCATTCAATATGCACCATTCAAAGCCACATCCTCAAATTTCAAACATTTTCTAACTTCATTTGCTATTTTTCATACTTTTAATGATTTTTTTGCGCTGAATGACCCTGAAATTGAAAAGTAGTACAAATGAACTCTGAAAAGGTTGAAACTTGGCATGGTATCATCATTTCACACACATAGCATGTGCTAAAAAGTTGAGAGGGTTAAAACAAAACCTGGATGCACTTTGTGTACAAACTGGACCATCTCCTTCGAAGTATGAGGGTTTCGGACGAAAACTCGTTTGTTACAAAGGCATTTCATTTTTTTAACTTATTTCAACTCCAGACTTTTTTTGCATTCAATATGCACCATTCAAAGCCACATACTCAAATTTCAAACATTTTCTAACCTCATTTGCTATTTTTCATGCTTTTAATGATTTTTTTTTGTGCTGAATGACCCAGAAATTGAAAAGCAGTACAAATGAACTCTGAAAAGGTTGAAACTTGGCATGGTATCATCATTTCACACACATAGCATGTGCTAAAAAGTTGAGAGGGTTACAACAAAAACTGGATGCACTTCGTGTACAAACTGGACCATCTCCTTCGAAGTATGAGGGTTTCGGACGAAAACTCGTCTGTTACAAAGGCATTTCATTTTTTTAAACTTATTTCAACTCCAGACTTTTTTGCATTCAATATGCACCATTCAAAGCCACATCCTCAAATTTCAAACATTTTCTAACTTCATTTGCTATTTTTCATGCTTTTAATGTTTTTTTTGCGCTGAATGACCCTGAAATTGAAAAGCAGTACAAATGAACTCTGAAAAGGTTGAAACTTGGCATGGTATCATCATTTCACACACATAGCATGTGCTAAAAAGTTGAGAGGGGTACAACAAAAACTGGATGCACTTTGTGTACAAACTGGCCTATCTCTTTTTCTTCGCGTGTGTCCCTTTGCGCCATAACCATGGACAATCTTCATCATTTAACAGGACGCTTGGGTCAGTCTTCACTGTGAAGGGAGGAATTTCATGAAACTTTTCATAATCTTCTGACATGTCTGTCTTGTCCTTCACTCCCACGATGTTTCTTTTCCCTGAAAGAACTATGTGGCGCTTTGGCTCACCGTGTGATGTATTCGCTTCCTTATCTTTCCTTTTTCTCGGTTTTGTAGACATGTTCTTCACATAGAAAATCTGCGCCACATCATTGGCTAGGACGAATGGTTACTCTGTGTACCCAAGATTGTTGAGATCCACTGTTGTCAGTCCGTACTTCTGGTCTACCTTTAGCCCTGTCAGATTGATCCATTTGCACCACAACAAAGGTATCTATAATTCAGGTCCATAGTCAAGTTCCCATATCTCCTCTATGTAACCATAATATGTGTCCTTTTCCCTATTGTTGTTTGTTGCATCAAAGCGGACACCACTGTTTTGGTTGGTGCTCTTTTTATCTTGGGCGATAGTGTAAAATGTATTCCCGTTAATCACGTACCCTTTGAAAGTCAATACAGTCGAAGATGGTGATTGGACAACAAGTACAGCTCATCTCCAACACTGTCGTCATTCATGAGATGTGTTTGCAACCAACCGCCGAAAGTCCCCATGTGTTCACGTGTAATCCAGTCGTCAGACTGCTCCGGGTGTTTGGAGCGTAGAATATTCTTGTGTTCATTTATATACGGGGCCACCAAGGTGGAACCATGTAGAACTGTGTAGTGTGCTTGAGTGAAAGAATGCCTGTCCCTACATATTATTGATTTCTTTCCTAGCGTGCCTTTTCCACTCAGTCTCCCCTCATGCCGCGATTCAGGAACACCAATCGGCTTAAGCTCAGGAATATAGTCAACACAAAACTCAATAACCTCCTCTGTTTCATGGCCCTTGGAGATGCTTCCTTCTGGCCTAGCACGGTTATGAACATATTTCTTTAAGACTCCCATGAACCTCTCAAAGGGGAACATATTGTGTAGAAATACAGGACCCAGAATGGCAATCTCTTCGACTAGGTGAGCTAGGACGTGCGTCATGATATTGAAGAAGGATGGTGGAAACACCAACTCGAAACTGACAAGACATTGCACCAAATCATTCTGTAACCTTAGTAGGATTTCTGGATCGATTGCCTTCTGAGAAATTGCATTGAGGAATGCACATAGCTTCACAATGGCTAATCGAACATTTTCCGGTAGAAGCCCCCTCAATGCAACCGGAAGTAACTGCGTCATAATCACGTGGCAGTCATGAGACTTTAGGTTTTGAAATTTTTTCTATGCCATATTTATTATTCCCTTTATATTCGATGAGAAGCCAGACGGGACCTTCATACTGAGCAGACATTCAAAAAAGATTTCCTTCTCTTGTTTGGTAAGAGCGTAGCTGGCAAGACCTTCATACCGCTTTGGATGCATGTCGTCTTTTTTGTGCATACGTTGCTGCTGCTCCCATGCCTCCAGTGTATCTTTTGTCTTCCCATACACGCCCAGGAAGCCAAGCAGGTTCACGCAAAGATTCTTCTACACGTGCATCACATAGATTGCAGAGCGGACCTCTAGGACTTTCCAATACTCTAGCTCCCAAAATATAGATTTCTTCTTCCACATGGGTGCGTGCCCGTCAGCGTCATTCGGAACAGATTGACTGCTAGGACCCTTTCCAAAGATTACTTTTAAATCCTTGACCATATCAAATATATCATCACTAGTACGGTGGCCAGGCTTCTTCCGGTTATCCGCCTCACCTTTGAAATTCTTACCTTTCTTTCTTAAGGAATGCTTGATCGGAAGAAGCCAATGATGTCCCAGGTACACAACCTTCTTACATTTATCCAAATATATACCTTCACTCTCATCTAAAAAGTGCGTGCATGCATTGTATCCCTTGTTTGTCTGTCCTGAAAGGTTACTAAGAGCAGGCCAATCATTGATGGTTATAAATAGCAACGCTCGTAGGTCAAATTCCTCCTTTTCGTGCTCATCCCATACACGTACACCTTTTAAATCCCACAACTGTAAAAGTTCATCAACTAATGGCCTTAGGTAAACATCAATGTCGTTTCCGGGTTGCTTAGGGCCTTGGATGAGCACTGGCATCATGATGAACTTCCGCTTCATGCACAACCAAGGAGGAAGGTTATAGATACATAGAGTCATAGGCCAGGTGCTATGACTGCTGCTCTGCTCCCCAAAAGGATTGATGCCATCTGCACTTAAACCAAACCATAAGTTCCTTGCGTCATCTGCAAAGTGCGGCCACTTTCTCTCGATTTTTCTCCACTGCGACCCATCAGCGGGTACTCTCAACTTCCCGTCTTTCTAACGGTCATCTTTGTGCCATCGCAACAACTTGGCATGCTGTTTGTTTTGGAACAGACGTTTGAACCGTGGTATTATAGGAGCATACCACATCACCTTGGCAGGAATCCTCTTCCTGGGGTGCTCGCCCTCAACATCATCAACAGGGTCATCGCCCCTGATCTTATAGCGCAATGCACCACATACCGGGCATGCATTCAAATTCTCGTACTCCTCACCGCGGTAGAGAATGCAGTCATTAGGGCATGCATGTATCTTCTGCACCTCTAATCCTAGAGGGCAGACAGCCTTCTTTGCTTCGTACGTACTTTTGGGCAATTCGTTGTCCTTTGGAAGCTTATTCTTCATTATTTTTAGCAACTTTTCAAATCCCTTGTCAGATAGACCATTCTCTGCCTTCCATTGCAGCAATTCCAGTGTGGTACCGAGCTTTGTGTTGTCATCTTCGCAATTTGGGTACAACCCTTTTTTGTGATCCTCTAACATGCACTGCAACTTCAACTTCTCCTTTTCACTTTCGCAGTTTCTCTTTGCATCAGCAATGGCCCGACCAAGATCATCAGCGGGCTCATTTGATGCCTCAGCTTCTTCTTCTTCATTCTCTTCCCCCATTGTAGTACGATCATATTCAGGAAACCCAGGATAGTTGTCATAATCCTCTTCTTCTTCATTCTCTTCCATTAGAACCCCTCTTTCTCCGTGCTTGGTCCAACAATTATAGCCGGACATGAAACCGGACATAAATAGGTGGACGTGAATGTGTTTTGCACTAGAGTAGGTCTTATCATTCTTACACACACCACATGGACAACACATAAAACCATCCCGCATGTTTGCCTCAGCCGCACGCAGAAAACTATGCACGCCATTAATGAACTGGGGAGAGCGTCGGTCATCGTACATACATTGCCAGTTCATCTTCATTACACAACACCGAAAAGACCAAATTAATACAAGTTCATACATAAAGTTCATACACACTTATTCTCATAAAACAACATACAACTATCTAGCTAAAACATTTAAATGCAACAACAAATGCGATCAAAATCGTAACTAAGGTAACAATTGATCCAACAGCATAATGATACCAAGCCTCTTTATTAATGGCATATTTTCTAATCTTCCTAATCTTCAAGCGCATTGCATCCATCTTGATCTTGTGATCATCGACGACATCGGCAACGTACAACTCCAATTTCATCTTCTCTTCTTCAACTCTTTTTAATTGTCCTTTCAAATCCTCGTTTTCTTTTTCAACTAAATTTAACTTCTTGACAATAGGGTCGGTTGGAATTTCCGGTTCAACTACCTCCTAGATAAAAATATGTATGTCAACTTTATGGTCATAATTTTCATTAACACGATCGAAATGCAACAAATAGTTATAAAAGAGAATATACCACATCCGAATCATAAACCGGACAAGGGCCGACGGGCATGGATACCAAAACCATGGCACTCTGTATAACAAACAATCATACAAGTAAGAAGATTATACAAATAACTATCTAAATCATACAAATAAGATTTTCTTTTATAAAAAGGATAAGAACAAGAGGCTAACCAAGGTGGTGCCGGCGACCGGAAGGTGCGGGCGATCGACGGTGGTTAGGACGGGGATGGGAACGCACTAAGTAAACCACACATACACATATGCAAGCTAAGAAGTTAATTTGAGCTCAAATTGCATATAAATCAAATATACTCCCACATAATTACTACCAAACTAAAACCCACAAATCACTATAATTATAGAGCATTGCACGAGCTAATCTAGCAATGAGAGATGAAAGGACAAAGTTGCTAACCTTTGTGAACATTTGGATGGATGGGGTGCCTCAAATCTTGACAAATCTTGGCAAAAATGGAGGATGCTCGAGCAAGGGAAGAGAACAGAGGAGAGAAATGCGAAAACAGAGAGCTTCGGTTTGGGCTGGACGAAGCACTATTTATAGTGATACCTTTAGTCCCGGTTGGTAATAGTCCCGGTTGGTATTACCAACCGGGACTAGAGATAGATCTTTAGTCCCGGCTGGTATTACCAACCGGGACTAGAGATAGATCTTTAGTCCCGGCTGGTATTACCAACCGGGACTAAATGGACTCGCGGGGGCCCCAGCCTGGCGCAACACAGTCACCACCCCTTTAGTCCCGGTTGGTTATACCAACCGGGACTAGAGGGTCCTCACGAACCGGGACTAATGATTATCCTCATGAACCGGGACTAGTGGACACATTAGTCCCGGTCCAAAACACGACCGGGACTAATGCTCCGGTCCAAAGGCTTGTTTTCTACTAGTGTCGTACTAGAATAACACCATATGATATGCATCAACCAACTCTAATGTCACCTAGATACTCCAATGTCACCACAAGTATCCATGAGTTAATTATATGATACGCATCAAACAATTTCAGATTCATAATACTCAATCCAACACAAAGAACCTCAAAGAGTACCCCAAGATTTCTATCGGAGAACAAGGCATGAAAACGTGCAATCAACCCCTATGCGTAGATCCCCAAGGTCACCGGAATCCAAAATTTGACGCCATAACATATATCAAGTGAATCACTTGAATACCCTAATGTCACAACGGGCATCCGCATGCAAGACATACATCAAGTGCTCTCAAATTCATAAAAGTATTCAATCCGATAATAACAAAATCTCAAAGGGAAAACTCAATTCATCACAACAAGATAGAGAGGGGAAAACACCATATGATCCAACTATATTAACAAAGCCCGTGATACATCAAGATCGTGCCATCTCAAGAACACCATAGAGAGAGATTAAACACATAGCTACCGGTACAAACCCTCAGCCCCAAGGTGGATTACTCACACATTATCATGGTGAGAAAGAGAGAGTTGTTGATGGAGAGGTGCAGCCCCAAAGAGATGGAGGCGATGGCGGCCACGGCGCCAGCGACGGGAGGCGGCCCCTTGCCCCCCTTCTTCATTGGTCTTGGTGCTGCAATGGAGGATCCTCTCCCCTTCTTGGTGGCTGCCAAGGGAGAGGCAAATTCGTGGCTTTTGGTGGCTCTCCCGAAATTACGGTTTTTCTCTCCTTGTATGTGCCTCTGTGGTTCTCTATGGCCCTCCGATGGATGGACCCTTGATCCACTGGCTCTTGGGCACCTCTAGAACCTTCCTAGGGACTCCTCACAGCCCTCATGAGTCCTCAAAGTTGTGGCTTGGCCGAATACATCATATATGGTAAGAGTTGGACTCAATCACGTCATCAATTCTCGTAATCCCGTAATCAGATATTTTCCTCTAGTAAAACGGGTCTACAGATCATATCCGAACTCTGTTTTGGACAAATTTGGAGTCCAGAATCAATGACATAAAATTCCCCCACACTTTCCTAGTTTTAGCTTTTTCCATTTGACGCCGTCTTCGGGGGTCAAACTGACGATCTCTAAAAACTATTTGTGGATAGATTTCAGGAAAGTCAGAGTCGTCCTCCAACAAGGCTCCTTTTGCGTTTTTTTGTCAATTTCCAATAAATTCCTACACATCAAAGTGTGAAACAAGAAGTTGTGCAATTTTGCAATTATTAATAGGTTAGTCCCAATAAATCATAAAACCATAGTAAAAACATAGGCAAAAATGACATGAATACTTCATAAATTATCGATACGTTGGAGACGTATCACTCGTTACCAATTACCTTGCTATCAAACTATCTGTTATCTATAATTTCAGTGCTTGCAGAAATTACCTTGCTGAAAATTGCTTGTAATTTCCTTCTGCTCCTCGTTGGGTTCGACACTCTTACTTATCGAAAGGACTACGATTGATCCCCTATACTTGTGGGTCATCAAGACTCTTTTCTGGCACCGTTGCCGGGGAGTGAAGCGCTCTTGGTAAGTGAAAATCGGTAAGGAAAAACTTATACTACGTGCTGAAATTTATTGTTACTTGTTACTATGGAAAACAATCCTTTGAGGGGTTTGTTCGGGGTATCTTCACCTCAACCGGAACCACAATTAGTTGCCCCTCAACCTACTGCACCTACTAAAAATATTGGTTATGAAATTCCTTCGGGTATGGTAGAACAATTGTTTGCTGAACCTTATGCAGGAGATGGAACTGAACATCCTGATATGCACCTTTTATATGTGAACGAAATTTGTGGATTATTCAAGCTTGCAGGTTTACCCGGAGATGAAGCTAAGAAGAAAGTTTTCCCTTTATCTTTGAAGGGAAAATCATTAACATGGTATAGGCTATGTGATGATCTTGGGTCATGGAACTGGACTCGTTTGCAATTGGAATTCCACCAAAAGTTTTATCCCATGCATCTAGTTCATCGTGATCGGAATTATATATATAATTTTTGGCCTCGTGAAGGAGAAAGCATCGCTCTAGCTTGGGGAGGCTTAAGTCAATGTTATATTCATGCCCCAATCATGACATCCTGAGAGAAATTATCATTCAGAATTTTTATGCTCGGCTTTCTCATAATGATCAATCCATGCTCGATACTTCTTGTGTCGGTTCTTATATGAAGAAAACTATTGAATTCAAGTGGGATCTCTAAGAAAGAATTAAACGCAACTCTGAAGATTGCGAACTCGACGAAGGTAATGAGCCGGGTATAAATCTCGAGTTTGATTGTGTTAAATCTTTTATGAATACCGGTACTTTTCACAAGTTTAGCACTAAATATGGACTTGACTCTGAGATAGTAGCCTCTTTATGTGAAGCATTTGCTACTCACGTTGATGTCCCTAAGGAGAAGTGGTTTAAATATCATCACCCTATTAAAGAAGAAATTGAAGAACCGGTCATAGCTAAAGATGAAACCATCATTTACAATGTTGATCCAGTTGTGCCTACCGCTTATATTGAAAAACCACCTTTCCCTATTAGGATAAAGGAACATGTTAAGGTATCAACGGTGGTTCGTAAGAGTAATATAAGAGCACCTAAGCCCCCTGAACAAATTAAAGTAGAACCTAGTGTTGCTATGGTTAAAGATCTCTCCTTATGGTGGCCAGTTAAGGTAGCCAGTTATGGTCGTGTAAAGAAAATGATTTTTCACACGAATTACCAAAACCACCAAAGGAGCAATTGTGTTTTCACAAATTCAACACGGGTCATTAATGTGGGCCATAATTATCGACATGATGTAATAATGTTTAATGTCCCACATGTCGGTGCATGGATGTACTGACACATATCCTAAGGGGACGTATGGAGCTCGGCTGTAAGTGGACGATCTGCAAGGAAGATGGTAATGGGCCTCTCATGGGCTAGTCCACTAACTTTTGAATAAGTTATGTGGGCCTTAAGCAAGACTTTGACTGGGATGATCTTTTTAACTAAATGGACTATTGGGTCATGCCACATGTCGTCACTTCATAGGCACATGTCATCCTTTGAATGGATGGCCCTTTCCAACAAACAGTTGACACGTAGCTCTCTTTGCGAGTAAGAGGCCAATATGTGGAGGGTCATTAGTTGGCCACGTCATTAATGGGTATCGGATCCGAAACTCACACCTAATAGCTTAACGGCAACCCGTTACGGTGGCTGCCATGTGTTGGTTACCCTTCATGAACACTACCATCGCATGCCATTTCCTGTCATGGAAGTGCACACTTCCATGATGAAAAATGATTATTTTCATGAAACACATCTACGACAACACAAGTATGACTATCTTGATTCTGTCATAAAACCGTCATGAATTTATATGGGTGACAGAAGACGTGACTTACTATGACAAACGTGTATCATCACATATGTGTCCTTTTTTTGTAGTGAATATTGCTTAGAATGACTGAGCCGGAGCGACCATGGAATGAAATGTGTCCTTTGTTTGATCAAATGCCCAAACATGTCTTCGACAGTCTAGTTTATATCCAAATTGGGGATGGAAGACATGCTCTATTATGGAAAGACCAATGAATGGATAACTTATCTACTGCAAACATATCCCATTTGGTGGTTGATAAGGTCAAAACCAGATGTAAAAAATGAGCATGGCGAGGGAGGCGCTGAATAGCCTTACTAGCTCATAGATGTGGGTGTTGGTCTCTCGGCTCAAGGCCTAGCTCAATTTCACATATTATGGCAGGTTGTCAGCCCGATAAATCTTAGTAATAACTACCTTGACGATTTCATTTCAAAGTGGACTACTCGGGAGACTACTCGACAAAGTCGGTTTACGGTCTGCTATGATCTCGGCAACCTAGAGATGGAGATGTTCACAGTGGAAGATAGCCGAAAGAACTGGTGGTTGCGCTCACGGAAGCATTTTCTGATGAGAATGAAGAAGATGGTGATTATAATCGCTTCTAGCCTTTGGAAGTAGCACAATGCCTGGGTGTTTTCGAACAAAGAGCAACAAATAGTCTGTCTCGGCCCTTGTAGATCACATCTTTGATGATTTAGGGATTGGAAGGAAGCCGATGCGGCGTGCCTTGATAGTTTAGTGAGAATTTAACTTCAGGGTAACTTTGTTGTGGCGTGGCGACAACTTTGTTCGCATTGTATGCATGCAATCTTGTGGTTTTGTGAGAATTTAGCTTCAGTTTAACTTAGGTGTAGTGTATAGGTAGCTTTGTTCTCTTCGCATTCAAGAGATCTAGTAGTCAAAACTTCTGTCTCCTAGAAAAATATGGCATGTTGGCCTGCTAGTGATGCTCTAAAATCACATTGTATACTCTGATTAGAGCATCTTAAATAGCTCTCATATATGTAAAAAAATTCATTTAAGGGGAGTTGAGCCAAAAATAGCCCTCTAACAGATCCTGTGGGTTGGATGATTAGGAAAACAGAGGTATCCCAATCCCATCAGGTTCAAGTCTTAGACTTTACACTAGTGTTCGTATTTTACTGGATTTATTCTGGTCCTTACCGACGATCTGTGTTCAATGGGAGGACACGTTCCCGTCGACTACGCAGGAATGTGTGGAGACTTCGTTAATCTCTAGATGATGTGCCTGCTTAGTCTCTCAGACTTTCTGATAGAGTAAGATGTGAGTGTGTGCATTCATATGAGTGAGTATATGTATGTATGTATGAACATCTGCGTGTGTACTGTTAAAAAATGTATCCCATTATCTTGATTTTATTTATGGGATCCCATATACTTCCTCAGAAGCCTAAACCAAATTTCATATATTGTGGTTCTTGATGCCCTGTGAGGGAGTATCAAGTATGTGCGTTAGACATAACAATGTCTGAACTATTATAATGATATCATACTGATACGTCTTCAACGTATATATAATTTTTGATTGTTCCATGCTATTATATTATCATTCTAGAATACTTTTTAAGCATTTGCTTGCTGATTTATACTCCCTTCGTTCCTTTATATAAGGTGTATTTCTTTTTCCAAAAGTCAAACAAGGTCATGTTTGACCGAGTTTTTAGAAAAATATATTAATACCCACAATACAAAATTTATATCATTTGATACATCATAAAAGGCAGTTTCATATTTTATCTATTTTATATTGCAACTATTGTTAGTTTATTCTATAATCTTGGTCAAACATTCAAATGGTTGACTTGCATGAAAACCCATATACCTTATATTCTGCAACGGAGGGAGTATTATTTTTTAGCACTAACGTATTAACCCAGTGCCAAGTGTCAGTTGTTGTTTTCTGCTTGTTTTTGGCCTTTTAGGAATACTGTACCAAACGAAGTCCAAATACCCCAAAACTTTTTGATGATTTTTTCTGCACAAAAATAAAACCTGGTAGCTTCATAGGGAGACCGGAGGCCACACGGGGTGGCGCCAAGCCAACACGGCGCGCCCAGGGGCGTGTCGCGCACCCTGATGGCTTGGGGCCACCTCACATGGCCTCTGGCCCTCATCTCTTTGCTATAAATTCACATATATTGGGAAAATCCTAGAGAGCCTCCCAAAATACTTTTTCCGCCACCGCAAGTCTTTGTTCCGCCGTGTGCCCATCTAGAGCCCTGTTCCGGTGCACTGCCGGAGGGGGGATCGATCACAGAGGGCCTCTACATCATCATTGTTGCTCCCATGGTGATGTGTGAGTAGTTCACCACAGACCTACGGGTCCGTAGTTAGTACCTAGATGACTATCTCTCTCTCTTGATCTTCAATACAATGATCATCGCATCTTCGCTTTGATCTATCCGATGTAATTCTTTTGTGCGGTGCGTTTGTTGGGATCCGATGAATTGTGGGTTTTCGTTCAGATTATTCATGAAAAAGGTTTGAGTCTTCTCTGAAATTTATTATGATTCTTATTTGCACGGTTAGTATAGCTTCGTAAATCTCTCCGATTTATTGAAATAGTTTGGCCAACTAGATTGATATTTCTTCAGTGAGAGGGGTGTGTTGTAGTGGGTTCAATCTGGTGGTGCTCTATATCCCAGTGACAGAAAGGGACAAGACACATCTTTGTATTGTTGCCACTAAGGATAAAACGATGGCGTTAGTTCATATTAATTGAATTCTCTTTGTCTACATCATGTCATCGTTCTCCAAGCATTACTCTGTTTTACTTAATACTCTAGATGCATGCTGGATAGCGGTCGATGGGTGGAGTATTAGTAATAGGTGCAGGCAGGAGTCGGACTATTTGCTTATGGACGTGATGCCTATATATACATGATCATTGCCGTGAATACAGATTGCATAAATATGCGCTTTTCTATCAACTGCCCAACAGTAATTTGTCTACCCACCGTATGCTTACTATATGAGAGATGCCACTAGGGAAAACTATGGCCCCTGGGTCTATTTTCTTATAAATTTACAAAATGTTTTAATACCTTGCTGCCATTTATTATATTTTATTTTATTTTGCAATTTACAATTATCTACTATCATCTACACACTTCATTTGCTTGCAAATAACGAGACCAAGGGGATTGACAACCCTCTTGCCGCGTTGGGTGCAAGTGTTTGCTCTTTTGTGTGCAGTCACTGAAGACGGTGGTTGACCATTACTCCTATTGGTTCGATTAACCTTGGTTCTATACTGAGGGAAATACATATCCGTATTGTGCTGCATCACCCGTTCCTCTTCACGGAAAACCCAACGCAGATCACAAGTATCAGGAAGGATTTCTGGCGCCGTTGCGGGCGAGTATCATCAACCAACTATCAAGTAACTTCGCACAAATTATCATTCACTTGTTCTTCTTGTTATTTGCTGTTATATTTAGTTTGCTTCATAAAAATTAAAAATACAAAAATATGTATCTTTGCTACTTGATAGTTTACGTCTTTGCTTGCTACTATGGCTAGTTCCCCTCCGGACATGCCTCACTCTCCTTACTTGGGAGAGGGTTCTGCAAACTTGGATTTTAAGCAAGTGGATGCAGGGATGTCTTCATTTCATGATCTTTAGATTAATTCCATTCCAGTTGTCGATAAAAACAGAAAAAACCTTTCGACAGCAAGCGATTGTTTATGAAGATTCGGAGCTCTATCAAAAGTGAAGATCCCTCTAAAAAATCTACCATCCTATAATAGGATAAATACTGAAGTACTGGATGCAAAGATAGACAGGGCCGTGTCAGAGCTGCTTATAACTCTACTGTTTGCTGTCAATGGTGACACAGGGATCCTTCCCCGGCATGTTCAATCCCATGGCTGCTGATACCTCTCTCCTCTCCCTCCCCTTGAGAGTCTCCCGTAGCCTCCCGGAGCCTCCCCTCTCTTCCTCTGTCGGCACTGCTGCCTGGAAAAGGGATGGGGCTTGTTGCCGGATCTCCTCTGTAGATAGTAGGTTTCGTAGTACTAGGTTTAGATCGAGTTTGTCTTTATGCTGTAGTTTGGCGTCATGCCGTAGGAGTGGTGGTTGCTAGTGCTTGCGAGCTGCATCTGCTGACGGCCGGCAGCTTCTTCTATTCCTTGTCCATGGTGGATGGTGGCGGAGGAGGCGAGATCCGGTGACCCCCCTTTCAATAAGCTCGTTGGTGGAGTCTCAGATCTGGTGGCTGCATGTCTAGTTTGTTTCCTCTCTTCAACTTGCCGTGGTGGTGTTGTGGAAAGAGAGGATCAATCCAATGATGGTGGTCTTCGATCTGAAGCTCCAGGGAGTTTCGATGCTGGCTTGCTTGTTCATCTTCTATCCAATATCTCTGCTCCGATCTCAGCCGCTGGAGCTAAGGATCAACCAAAGAAGTGTCTCGAGCGAGCTCTTCGGGTGGCTAGGATGGATCGCCGGCCTCTGGTGGATTTGCCGGCAAAAACCGATGCCCCCATCTTCAACCTTGCTTGGCAAGGATTTGGCCGGAGATGGTGGCTATAGCATCTCCGGCAAGGTGGCCAGTGGCTGCAGGACTCGATTGCGCTTTTGTTTCATCTTTTGGGGTCCTGTTTGCACTAAGGGAGGACCTGATTGTAATTTCTATTTTCTTTGTGGTCCATTGGACAATGTTGTAACCTTTTTGATATTTTAACGCCAGCATCTGGGACCTTCGGGTCCCTTCCTTTGTTCAACAAAATGGCTGCTGATACTATCTGCGGCACCGGCATGCTCACCACGTCCGACGACCCCCTCCACCACTACTGATATTATCTGTGGCACCGGCATGTAGCCAGAGACAACGATCTCTGTGGCATGCAGTCACTACAAGAAATATGTCAACTTGTGACCTTCTGTCAGTGACCCTGGAAGAAATGGTCGTAAATCTATGACCATTTCAGACCAACTGGTCATAAGCTGTTCGGGGGGCTCCAAACCCTAAACCATAACGACCATTTTGGTCAGAAAGCTCGTAATTTCCTTACACGAAATGGTCATAAAGCAGACAGCACTAGTCCGCTGCCTTATTTCTAGCTGATCACGACCAATATAGATGGTCATAGCCTTGTAAATTGTGGTGCATTGCTATGACTAGGCGCCACCTCATCAGTTTTGCCTATGTGTCATGTCCATGTGTCAATTTTTGCCCTAGGTTGTGAAGCAACCTACATTTTTGTCATTCCCAAAATTCCCAAAAAAATCTCATAAATTCTTTGGATCATATATTCCTCAAATATGTCAAAACCCTTCCTTCCCTAGTTCAAAAATAATTCAACAATATTCATTTTCCTATTCTGTTCAGAACAGCACTTTGTGAAGGAAGTGCTATTTATATTTTCTTGATTGCCCTCAAATTTTTTGGGCACTCTTTCCTATCTAAATAATTACCTCATGCAAAAATCCAGATCCATTTTCCTAGTAAATATTTCTCAAAAAATTTCCAAAGTTTTTGTTCAGCTAGAAGCTTTGTGAAGGACGTACTAGCTAGGAATATCCTAACGAGTTGATTTTTTTCCAAATCTTCTATATGCCCAAACAATAGCTCTCCACAAAATTTTAGCCCCATCTAACAATCCATGTGAGCTCACCATCCAATCTTTGTTTCTGGTAATATTTTCAGTTTGTGAAGCAACTACATTTTATATTGCTTTATAATTTCTGAAAATTTACCAGGGCATGACCCTGACCATAGAACCACCCTCCACCAAATTTTAGCTCATTTAATTTAGCCAATTTCCCTCAATATTTTTCCCAATTTTCTATTCAGTGGAGAGCATTGTGAAGCAAGTACAATTTTTATTTATCCAAATAGTATGAAATTTTTATAGTGCCTTCATATGCCTAAATTATCATCCTCCTCCAAATTTCAGCTTAATCCAATCATCTATGTGAGCCCAGCTTCAATTTCTATTTTCTGTCCAGATTGGCACATTGCAAAGCAAGTGCTATCTAGACCCCTCCTATTTCCCTAAAACTTTTTGGGCCATCCTTCATATCCAAATAATTGCCACATGCCAATATTCAGCTCCATTTTCCTGGAAAATCTTCCTCACCAAATTTCAAAAGTTTCTATCCAGAGAAAAGCTTTGTGAAGGAAGTACTAGCTAGGTTTATCCAAATGATCTTATATTTTTCCAAATCTTCCACATGCTGAAATAATCACTCTCCGCAAAATTTGAGCTCTATCCACAAATCCATGTGAGGTCATCATCAAATCTTTTATTGTGGTCATATTTTCAGTTTGTGAAGCAACTATATTTTATATTACTTAATTATTGCTTAAACTTTACCAGGGCATGTTGCTACCTATATAACTTACCTCCACCAAATTTGACCTCATTTCATATAGCCAATTTCCCTCAAACAAATTCCAAATTTCTGTCCACAGAATGGCATTGTGAAGGAAGTACCACTTTGGCATGTCCAAATGGTATCAAATTTTTACAATGCTTTCCTATGCCCAAATGACCATCCTCCACCAAATTTTAGCTCAATCCATTTATTCATTTGAGTCGAGCTTCAACATCCATATTTTTGTCTAGTGTGGTACTTTGCAAAGCAAGTGCCACCTAGCCTCCTCCATTTGAGCTGCAAATTTGCCAAGACAGCCTCCTTAGTAGATGATCATCCTCAGCCAAAACTCAGGCCCATTGGCCATGTGCATTTACCCCACCACTAATCAAACACTTGGCTGCTAATTCATGTTTGAGCTTAGTTCAGTCTCCTCGTGACATTCTTCTGTTGTATTATTATTCCTAACACCTATCGGGGGATTGAAAAACCCGCCAGACATGCCTAGGCCGCCCAGAACGCGTGGCAACGCCACGGTCACGCGGTGACCACGCGGCTGGCATGCTGGTTTACGCGCTCTGGAGTTGGGGCCCTCGGCCACCATCCAAACCTCGAGGTCTCGCCACCAGACCATGTATATCTGATTAAATAGATACTTATGTACCTAGAAATGATTTTTGGAAAAAATAAAGAGCAAACTATAAGGCAGCTGCAGTTCAAATTTGACCCGCTTCCATCGGAATCGACAGATAATTGTCTTTTTCACGAGAGGTGGATAAAAGCTTTTGAGACCCAACAATTTTGTCAATTATACATTAAATATGTCCTAATATTTTAGAAAAATGATTTGGTCCAATTATGCAACAAAGATTTGGTAGGTCCTTCACAAAAAAAAACTCATTTTGGGCACTCAAAAAATGGAAAATTATTTTTTCGTGCAAAGAAAATGAAAACTTCTTTAGGCAACATTGTTTGTCATTCCAAGATGCACCCTTGTGCACAATATGAGATCATTTGAACAAACTATGCCATGAATGTGGCCATAAGATTGATCATCTGGCTTGAAAGCCATGAATCTTCACACATGATAGCTCATTTCTTAGAGCACTTTTTTAAAATAACTGCCGAATTTAAAGTTTATTATTTTTACTAGCAACTTGGTCACATATAATGACACAATGCAAAGGTTTTCCAATTTTTTTTTATTTTGAATTTTCTATGCCCGTTTCAAAATGCGGTCAAAACCGCGGGTATGACCGTTCATAGCTAGGGGTTGATTCTTGCAAATATTTTGGAGTATCTATGAAGAAATAGATACTTTTGTACCTAGAAATGATTTTCCAAAAAAATAAAGAGCAAACTATGAGGCAGCTGCAGTTCAAATTTGACCCACTTCCAGCTGAATCGGCGGAAATTTATCTTTTTCACGAGAGGTGGATCAAATATTTTGACACACAACCATTTGGTAAATTGTACATTAAACATGGACTAATATTTTATAAAATTGATTTGGTCCAATTTTGCAACAAATATTTTGTAGGTCCTTCACAAAAAAAGATCATTTTGGGCACTCGAAAAATGGAAAATGAATTTTCCGTGCAAAGAAAATGAAAACTTTTGGTGTTTCTCTGATGAAATAGATACTTCAGTACCTAGAATTGATTTTTGGAAAAAATAAAGAGCAAACTATGAGGTAGCTATAGATCAAATTTTACCCGCTTCCTGCTGAATCGGCGAAAATCCCACCTAATATGAAACTACCTCTAGTTATTCGAGGGAACAATACTTAAATATTGTCATAAAAAGAGAAGGAAACTTACCGCCGGGCGTCGTGGTGCTGCGTTGGAGCTCCCCGACGCTGCAACGGAGCTTCGCCGGGCGCCGTGGTGCTGTGTTGGAGCTCTTGGCGCGCCGTTGAGAGCTGCAATGGAGCTTCGTGGGGATGTTATCGATGTTACGTTAAAGCTTTTTCATGCTCGGTGTTGTCGTGACATATTGATCTGATCGAACAACCACCAATGCGCAGATGAGGCGGCTAGTTAGGCGGATGATTTCTAGACAAAATCATCTGGCTGATTAGTAGCAGCCGCCTATTGTTAATCGATCACGACCAATTTAGATGGTCATAACGTCATCAAAGTCTGTACTTCGTTCTGATTGGTCTATGAGCATGTCACGCGAATCAAGCATTAGAGACCGTTGGATACTCCTAGATCCAACGGCCCACACCCTCACCCTCTCACCCACCCACCGCGAGCTACCCCTCGAAAAAAAACCCACCGCACACCACTCCTCTCTCTCCCCGCGCAGCGAACCCTAGCGCTCCCGATCCAGATCCCTCCCCTCGCCGCCACCCACCCCTCCCCTCCCCACCTCAGATCCTCTCCCCTCTCCCCACTCTCAGATCCAACTGGCCCGAGACGGAGGCCGTCGTGGACATGGTTGCCACCACCGACCGCGAGCGGGGGTCCTGGTCCTCTCCCTCATCGTCCTCGGCGGCGGCATCTGGCTGAGCCACCGGGCCGCCACCACCGACTGCGAGCGGTTCCTGGAGCGGCCGGTCATCGCGCTGGAGGCGCTGCTCCTGGCGCTCTCCCTCGCGGGGCTCGCGGGTTCCCTCTGCCACGTCTTCATCGTCTTCTCCTTCGTCGTCACTAACCGCGGCGCCGGCTCTGTCGTCTCCGGCCGCGGGTACCCAGAGTACCGCCTCGGGGAGTACTCCACCTGGCAGCATGGCGTGGAGTACTGGATGATGGCATCCCTGCTGCTGCGGCAGCAGGGAGGAGGGGCAGCGGAGGCCGTGCAGGTGTGGGATCCCGACGCTGCCAATGCCTTCTTCGTGCCCTTCTTCTCCTCGCTCAGCTTCAACGTGCACCGAGGCCGACCGCCTCCTTCAGGTAGCAGACGCTCCTCCACACTCCCTTATCTCACTGCTTTTGCTGGTAGCTCTGTCCTGTGGCCTAGAATGGTTCATCTCGGCTCTGATTGAGACGTCTCTGCTCTGAATTGCGTGTTGTGCTGTGGAAAATCGTTTGCGTACGACCATCCACGAACAGCCAAATTACCCGGTGAAAACTGTACTGCTACAAAACACACTAAACGGACAAAAGATCATGATAGATTAATGATCCATTGAACACTGTGAGCTCATCAAAGATAAACACCCTGGCTTTGAACATTGCTCTCATAGCCGGTGTTCCATTGCTGTCGACCACAATATTTAGCAGCGGTGGTCTCCCCAAATTATGTCAAACATGACAGCCCACTATCTCCTTTACTTACAATGTAGCTTGCCTTGAAAGAAAAGAATGTTCGGGAATTAGCAAGTATAATTTGTGAGGTGTAGTGATATGGATTTGTTTGTACATGTGAAATCGATGAGTGTAGGTGTGATCTTTGTACATTGTAAGGTTCAGAACTAATATCTCCTCTAGGAAACAAATATTTCACAAGGCCTGTTCTGCTTTGAGTTGGTTCGAATTTGAATGGTTCGCCGTGTGTAGGTGTGATCTGAATTCTGAACGGGTCTTTTGGTAGGTAGGCGGAGGCCGGGAGCGCCAAGGCGCACCTCACGCGCGGGGCTTCCTGCAAGAAGGACGTGGGCGAGGCCTTCTTCGTCTTCATGTACGTCCCGTCCTTCCCCTCCCCTTGCTTCCTTCGTCAGATTCTATTTTTCCGTTCCTGTTTCCCCGTGGTTCCCGGGCGGCCCTTGTTCTGAACCTGCTGTTTGTTGGTTGGTTGCCATCAGGGGCGAGTTCCGCGAGGAGTTCAAGCAGAAGAACCCCAAGAACAAGTCTGTTGCCACTGTAAGTTTCTTACAAAGACTAATTCCCACTCCCGATTTGCTTTCTATACCAGCATGTACGCAGTAGAAATTAATCTGCCAGGTGATGTATATTGGGTCATGATGGCGGAACTGATTAGTTGCTTCCGCTGTAATATTTTTATCCAGGTAGGCAAAGCAGCCGGTGAGAGGTGGAAGAGCTTGAGCGAGTCGGTAAGCGATTGTGCGTTCGTTTCCTAGATCTCGCACGCGAGGTGTTTGTTTGAATGTGCCGACGGTGTTTGATTGACTGATTCGTTGTGGGTGAACTTGGTGGTATTGTGCATGTAGATCATGATGTACTAGCTTTGCAAGGGCGTTGCTTTCTGCCACGGACGCGGTGTCCGGCACCATGACCTCGAGCCACACAACCTGCTCATTGGTGGATGGGCTGGTATCCTCTGGTTTGATCCCAGCAAGAGGAAGTGTTCTCTTCTCTTTATCAACCAAAGGCACTTTCTTCTCTCATGGATGGATGGGACTCCATCAATTTAGTATCAGTTTAGGTGTTAGTATGCTGTTGATGCTTGTGTTGATGCCATGCTTTTTGTCTTGTCATGTGCTGATATTAACTGGCAGCATCAGCTCCCATGATTGCTTGCTTGCTTACTCTATAACCTGTACTGCTAAAACATGTTATCCTACTCCATGATGTTGTATCATTTGCAAATACTCCTGGACATCAGCTCCCATGATGTTGCATTAGCTATAATCTGTACTGCTAAAAGAGGAGTATAAACTGGAGTAATTTTTCAGCCATTATCTTTGTTTTCTTTTGGGCTGATGCTCTCCACTGGAGTACAGCTGGGTACTGCATCTCTTTTTGCATTCCTTTTTCAGTCAGTGCTTGAACATATTTTTAAAAGATGAATTGGAGTACTCCTGGACAGCAGTACATGGAGTATAGCTGTAACTTCTTGCAGTATAGCTGTAGCAGTCCATTAGGAGTAGTTTTGCATCAGTAGCATTAGGAGTAACTTCCTGCAGAAAGTATTTGACACAAATATTGTCATGCATCAGTAGCATGTTTGCTTGTTTTGGTGTAGTGATTAATTACTTGTAATGTTTTTCTTGTCTGAGCACACACACTAAATGAAACTTTTTCAGATAATTATAATTAACTGAAATTAACTGAAACTGTTATGTATGTACATGAATATAGTGTATCTGCAGCTAGTTACATATGTGGTGCAATTGTGTAGAACTACTAGTAATATGCTTGAGACTTGATCATGAACATAGTGTATCTGCAATTGTACATGAATATAGTGTATCTGCAGTACTGTAATATGCTTGAGACTTGATCCAAACCATATTAATTGTTGCCAGTGATTTTATTATCTACTTTTTGCATCGTCTGAACTTTTTTTTTGCTGCTGTATAGTTTCTCAGTCATGATTGATCTACTGCCAGGTGAATGAGGTTTTCAAATATTGAAGGAGGAGGACAATATGAACTTCTGTTATGTCTTATCATCTAAATTTCTGTTTTAATTTTCTTTGTCGTAGAATAGTTTTGTTTGGCACTTACTGTTCCTAGGATGTAAAGATATCTATTGCTAGAATGAATGGTTGTAATATTAGCAATATTATATTTTGGGCTCCTATAACATTGCACGTTGCTTTGAAAATGTATCAGAACTGGGCTGGGCCCAAGATAGCTTGTGGTGTGATGTGTTGTAATGTCAATGGCATACTATTTTTTTTTGGATTGGATCAATTATTTCGGAACTGGGCTGGGCCCAAGATATATTGGACAATTATTTTTGAGGGGAAAACGTGAGAGGCCCAGCAAAGAAACGGCCCAGAAAAATACATGACAAGGAAAATGAAACGGCCCAAAAAAATACATGACAAAAAGAAAATATGTTATCAAAAGGGCCAGGTAAAGAAATTAATAAGGCCGAATTGTTGGGCCAGGCCCATGTAGCTAATCAAAGCACAGGGAAAAAATACATTAAATGGGCTGAATTACTGGGCTTGGCCCAAGTAAAGCGTCGAACTGGACCGGGCTGATTCTAATCAACGACCTTTTCATTTGGTCGCAATTTTGCCATGTCAGCTTGCCACGTTGGATCCGACGTGGCCCGGGTAGACAACTAGCGACCAAAACAAAAGGTCGTTCGTTCAACAAGCTTTTGTTTTGGTCATTGCCTTCTACGACCATATCACAGAGAAGGTCGTTAAGTTTCATTAAAGACGGTCAGGTTTTGACCAATTGTTTTTGGTCATAAAAAGGTCGCAAATGAAAAACAATGACCATTCAGCGACCAATAGTGATGGTCGCAAGTTGACATATTTCTTGTAGTGATTGGTCGACGGGGACGGTACGTGACATGCATTGGGTATTAGCTGTACGGAGGAATGGTGTGTCGCACCAGAAAAGGGACCACGAGTGCAGTGCTTCAACCCCACTAGTGGTTGGGGCCCGCCAATGGCGGGCCTCCTGAGTGCGTGCTTGTGGCGCACTTGCCTTGCTGATGTACCTCATTGCGCCCTCCATGTGCCATTTTCATACACATTTGAGAAGCACCCAAGCTATGAGCTAGGATTTCTTTTCTCATCCCCAAATTGACTCCGTAAGCTAGCAAACAATCAACTAATCACACGATTGTTTGATGTGGTGACATGTTTCAGAGTACAGAAGCATCACATGTTGCATAACCCAACTCCATGCATTAACAAATAAATAAGGAGAAGCAGGCCTGGATAAGGCCATGCTTACATAGAGCATGACTCCAGAGATGAAGGTGAGAACCACCGGACACTCTTTCTGCGCTGCCTTCTGCCATTTCCTTATCTCTCGGCCACCGTATAATGTTGCGGTGAAAACCTCAAGCACCACCACATGGCCTGCAACCTAAATGTGATTACAGCCAAAGCTAGTGCAAGATAAAAAAAGAAGTAAAAATGAGAAGGTAAATTGTTGCATCCGGCAGGAAATGAATGTGCATTGATACATATCAGTTCAACATATAGTACGTTATATCTCCTCATATTATCAAAGTGAAAATTTAATTTGGAAACTAAATCTTGATTTCATTAAACTTTATAACATCTCCTCAAACTATAGATACATTTCCATGAGAAATATCCAAATAAATATTCAAGCAGGAAATCCATCAAACTGCAAGTAAAAGGGGGCAGAGAAAAGGATCCCATCCTCGCTAAGAAGTAGGTTCGAAGTCTTGATGTTGTGGTGAAGGACAACCTTTATGGCAGTGCTCAATTCCAAAAAGTAGTTGTTTCATATACCACTTCACCTGCAAACCAACAATCACACTTCACAAAAAGAACACAATTCAATGATGTTCATAATCATTGTGGAGTCACATTTGAAGGGTACATACCTTTTCATTTGAAGTTGCCCTCGAACACATTGATAATTATGCATACAAAAGCACTGCATCTGTTGTTCTCATGTCGTGCTGAATACTGATCGTGCTTCTTTTGTTTTACATAGCTGTCGCCGATTCTGCATTTGAGGATAATGACGATGCTGAATACTTTCATGTTTCCGTTTCAAGTATGTTGAATTTTTTAATAAATATTTCCTATTCAGAGCACCCTCCTCTTTGGGACTCCTTTATACTAATGAAGTACTTCTTGGTCCAGAGCGTGATGAGCAATTGGCCTTGTATGCTCTAATTGCACGAGCAGGTGCTGACACCACCATACCCTTGATCAACTATTTTCTGAGCGATTTGCATGACTAAGTCAGGTCTCCTTCTTAGCTTCATCTTATGGCTTATCTTGGTTCAGAATTACCTATGTGTCCCTGCTATAATACCCTTCCTTCCGTGATACATGTAACACTGTTCTTAGGAGAGAGATATTGATAATGATCCCACTCAAACATTGGAGGAGCTGTATTGTTTTTTTTAACCGAAAACAATGAGAGAATCTCATTATGGCATTTCAATTAAATAAAGTAATATTTGTACATCAGGATTACCAGCCATATCCTAATTTATTCAAGAGAAGGAGAAACATTGCTTGTAGATAATTCAAAGCTTCCTTCATTTTACTTATGTTTCAATTTTTTTATAAACTATTTGTTGTTCCATCTGCTTCTCATAGTTTATGCAATCTTCAAATTCAACTTGTGTTAAGAGGCTTCAGTTCTTATATGGTACTCGATTGATCATCATGTATATTGTATAAACATGAAGTGATGCACTGAATGCACTATGCTCTTGCCTAATGTTATTGTGTTTATTCCTGTATCAGCTAAGATAAATATCATAACTCTCATAGTTTTAACTATTAGTTATTTTTTTACAGATTCCTGAAGCTTTACAGGATGGATTCACCAATGTAGTTGTCATGGTTTTGTCACGGCGGAGGTCCGGGTTAAAGGACTTAGGTGTGAGGCCATCGCTATGGCGGTTAACTCGAAGGGGTTGGTCGGGACGAAAGACACAAGTTTACCCAGGTTCGGCCCCTCTCGAAGGAGGTAATAGCCTACGTCCTGCTTTGAGTTGTATTGATTGGATATCGATTACAAAGGAGCGGATTCGCTTGACCTAGTACTCGATCAAAGGTTTCGTGTCCTAAGCTGCCCAGGTAACCCACCTTTATATACACAGGTCGAGGCCCTGGGCTTACAAGAGTCCGGGTTGGGCCATACTTAATAACCGACCTCACCTCTAACTACACCTGCCTTGTCTGGCAAGCCGCCCCCGGCGGCTTACGCCACCGGGTTACACATTGTCTTCTGGCTCCGGGCCTCTAGGCCCATTGAGCAAGCCTCTTCCAAACCTTACCGCTAAGCCGCCAACCTCACGACCAGGCCCCACCTGGGCGGGTCTTACCACGGGGTTATATCCCCAACATTAGGCCCCAGATTGATTTGAACTGGTTCATGTCAATCTTCAAGTCTTCTTGTTGGCGAATCTTGCATTCTTTAACAAATCTTCATGACCCGCCATATCTGAAAATGCTTGACATCATCTCTGATCAATCTTCATGACCCACCATGGCATCATCAGAAAAATAAAAAAAGATCCCCTGGATGTCACAACGAATCTTTTTCATTAAAATGACCAGCCCGAGAATCAAGGCACTTTCTTGGTTAATCGTCATCGTGTCTCCTTGATTCCCGCACCGGACTGTTGTTATTCCATCACCTCCTTATAAATAGGCGCGGGAGGTCCCATCATTTTCCCTTTCCCCCGCCGCCGTCTTCGTCTTCTTCCTCGTGACGCCCGTGTCGTCGAAGCTCTCTGCGCCGTCTGGGCTCCGCCGTCACCTTCGACACTGGCCGCCGCATCACCCTGATCGCGACCAGAGCTCTCTCGCGTTCGCCCGTGTCTTCAAGGTTCCTTCTTCGCCCCTCGTTTAAATCTAAATTGGCCCTTCAATCTTCCCCTGAGCTCATCGGGTTTTTCTTGGTGTTCATCACCGTTCATCGGAGTATTCCTCATAGATCAGAGAAAAACGCTTCTTTAGGCTTTATAACGTTAGCCAATCCATGCGGCCACCTGCTTGGTAAATATACCGTGCTCATTATCACCTATCTGCTCACCGTAATCCGTATAGGAACTGCCTGTTCTTCCACTGGCTTTTTAGGTTTAGGAAATATTTTTCTTTTGTCTCGCCCGTAGATCCTAATTCGGTAGATGTAGCTGTTGGAATCTGTTTTTCCACACTTAGCAGTTTTTCCAATATTCACTGGCAAACTTGACCCGCCGTCGTTCTGCCGGCTCATATTGTCACATTGCGGCCTGCTTTGGTGGTTCATAATTTTATACTGACCCGCCAAATACCATCACTATTTTTAGAGTCATAGCTCCCTTGGTCATAATGCATTTTTAACCCATCGTATATTTGTGCCCTTTCGTAGACTTTTAAGCCGCCGCTATGGCTAAAGCCCTAGCTTCCTGCAACTGGGTAAGGTCCGGGGTGACTGAGGAATCACTCAAGGATTTTGTCATCATGGGAGTTTTGCCGGCTCAAGATGTTATCAACTGGCGGGTTCCGGGCAATGAAACCACTCCCAAGCCCAAGGATGGGGAAATTATTGTGTTCACAGACCATCTTCTCCGTGGTTTCTCTCCACCTGGGTCTAAATTTTTCCGAGACGCCTTACACTCATTCAACCTGCACCCCCAAGACATTGGCCCCAACTCTATCACCAACCTGTGTCAGTTCCAAACCCTCTGCGAAGCTTATCTACAAGAAGAGCCGTCTGTTGACCTCTTCAAGGAATATTTCTACATCAACTGCCAAACAGAAATGGCGGATGGATTGAGTCTTGAACTCGGAGGCATCACTCTTCAAAGACGGAGGATGTACTCTTTCCAGCAGCAACTCTGCCGAGTCACCCCAAAGAATGGAATAAGACTTGGTTTTACTGCAAAGACACTTCCCCAGCAGGAGAGAATCCACTGCCGGGTTATCGCCCTTACCGGCTCAGCACTGACACGGAACTCCCAGACCGGATGTCCGCTGCAGAGCGCGCTCAATACGGCCCTACCTTCTCAAAAATAAGGGCCATGTTAGCCAACGGGTTAACGGGTGTTGATCTGACCCGCTGTTGGGTCTCTTGGAGGATTCTGCCGTTGAGCCGCCGCAGCGCTTTAATGTGCCAATATACCGGTGAAGTGAACGACCCTCAACGCTTCAACCAGACTCCCCTGACAGACCAGGACCTCAATACAATTGTCAAGTCCTTGCTGGGAGAATCTCAAGCCGCCTGCAGCAAAACGGGGTTAAATCCCTTTTATGTACTTAACCCGGCTCCAGAGGTGAATCTTTCCACCCTAATCTTCACCCTTTCCTTAAACGCCTTATTTCTTGTCTTCTATTTTAACCATTCTGCCAATGCATATACTTATGCGTAGGCCGGCTCTTCCTTCTAGAATAAGAGGTTAACCATCACTTCCAAAAAGAAAAGCAAAGCAAACAAAGCACCCAAGGTTAAAGCTCCGGCTCGTAGAAAGAAAACATCAACCGAAGAACTATTCGATCTGGATGACTCAGAGGTAGAACTTGACTCCCTTGGTTGTCTTTTTATACAACTTATTGACGCCGACCCTTCTCAGGAAGAGGCGGTGGCCAGTGACGCCGGAGCTGCAGAGGTAACTATTATCTCCTTCGACTCAGAACCTCTGCCAACAGAGAGAATCCGGCGGGTCATCCGGAAAGTTAAGTTTTCACATCCTCTTGCTCACTTGGACTCCGACTTTCTTTTGAAGAAACAGCAACATGACGCCAGACGTCAGACCCGGAGCGGCGGCTCTGAAGACCTGGTGGCCGGCTTGCCTGACACTCCGGCTCGCCGAAAACGTCGCAACGAGGTACTTCCGGCTTATATCTGCACTGCTGCATGTTACTCTTATGTTGTCACTTACTCATACTGCTTCTAATTATATCAGGAAACTCCTCCTTCGTCTGGCGACTCCACCGCCTCCAAGTTGCCTCCCCTTGTCATCAACCCAAGGTAACTTTCTTATATCCTTTCCCCTCTTATTACCACACTGTCTTTGCATATAACTAACCATAAAGTCCTTGTTTTGCAGTGCCCAGGCCAAGAAAAGGAAACTGAGCGGGCCATCTTCCCATCCGGATGCCTCAGAGCCGGAAGACCCGAAGTTGACGCTCCTGAGACTCAAGTGGAGCAATCCGATGCTGGCCAGGGTGCTCATGACAACACTCCCCAGCCCAACGAGCCGGTGGACGCTGACGTTGTGACTACTGAAGCTTCTCTGGGGGCAAACCCTAAGCCGCCCAGCCCCTTGCCACCAACTCAAGAGGTGCCGGCTCAAGAAGAAGAAGTCACCATTACCGGCTTAACCTATACCGCTCCGGCTCCCTCCAACGTGCTAACCAAGCATATCAATAAGTCTGAAACACCTTCTCCTGAGAAGGATAAAAACAAACTTGACCTGCCAAACTTGGAGAAGCTGACCGCCGACGAATTGCACTCGGGCTATTTAAGCCGCCTGGCCGCCAGCCGGGACATGGAAGCCAGACTGGTAAACATGATGAAGAAAAAATATGAGGTATTCCACTTCTCTACTCTCTGCATACCCTTACGTAGCCCCCAAAGGCCGGCTTATATTCTCGGAAATGAGCCGGGTCTTCAACAATATGTAGCGTTGAATAGACCAACGATGTAGCCCCCAAGGGCCGAGTCATTATATCAATAATGAGTCGGCACTTATTGCTTTAATAAATGCAAAAAAATGCCAAGTGTAGCCCCCAAGGGCCGGCTCATTATACCAATAATGAACCGGGACTTTTTATAAACCTGATCCTTTAGACTTGTAGAGCAAAGTGTAGCCCCCAAGGGCCGGGTTATCTTCATGGAAATGATCTGGGTCTTCTTTGCCTTGTAAATATAAGAAAGAACTGAGACACATTAGCCCCCAAGTGTCAAGTCTATTGCTTGCAATCTGCTTGGGACTTGTAATGATTCTCTGACAAACTTCTATATACCAGTATGAGCCGGCTTAAAACTGACAATCTTGCTTTCTTATGCCTTGTCATGTGCAGGAATCCTTAAATGTTGCTGAATCTAATGTGTCAGACCTTAAGAAGAGCCTGGCACGACAACAAGAGGACCGATCAGAAGCCAATGCAAAGTGCCAGATCGCCTTGACTGAGCTGGAGAAACTCAAAACTGAGCTTGAATCATACAAAGAGTCTGCCGAAACAAGCCAAGCCGCCCTGACCAAGCGTGCAGAAGACGCAGAGGGCCGCCTGAAAACGGTGACTGAAGAGCTAACCAGCCTGAAGCGGCACATAAGTCGGATGACCGAAGCCGTCTTTGGTAAGCATTATGGACTGTATTTGTAATCATGCTTGAAATGATCCTATGGAGACTCGCCCGGCGGCTTACCATCTTAACCTATTTTGCAGGCCAACGAACTCGCCAGCTTCCGGATGACAGCTTGTTGAAGCTGAAGGCTTTATACGCCTTCAGTGAACAGCTGTACTCTGGAAGCCTCTTTGCCGTCAGGGCAGTCTTTGGTGAGAAAGGTGTGCCCAAGCTGATCAAAGATGTGCTAAAATGCCTCTCCACCATCCCCCAACACTTTGAAGAAATAAAGAAATCAGCCGCCCGCAAGGGTGCCGTCTCTGCTCTGAGCCGGGCGTTGGCATACGCACCAGAACTTAACCCGGAGGAGATGATGGGGGGCTTCCCTCAGCTGAAGGACGATGGGTCGGAATTCACCCAAGCCGACTACGCCCGCTGCCACAAAGCGTCCCGGGTGCTGGGCAGCCAGCTAGCCACCGAAGCTGATCTGAAGACATATCAGGTGGCTTACGACGCCAACAACACACGAATCCGGGCGCCTACCTTTGAGCCAAAGGATCTGACTCCCCAACGGCGTAAGCATATCTTCGCTCCTGACATTGACCCATCTCCAATCTTGAATGATGAAGCCCAATTTGAAGCTCTACTCAATTGCAACTGGGATGTGGATAACCTTCAGATCCAGGAGCCCGAAGACCCGGCGCGCGGTGACCCGTCGACGAGCTAGGTGAAGAGCCGGTCTTCAAAGATACTAACCCGTAGCGAAACTGAACCGCTGGGTTCTAACTTTTGAAAACTTGAGCAACATGTTTTGGGCCCTGTGAGTTCTTGTAATAGCAGTAGGAAAAAACTTGGTCGCCTGTTCTTGTGCCTTCGTGCAGTTTTTATACTTCTTTCAATCCATACGCTGGCGGCTTAACATGAATGTCTTGATACCGTCACCTGATTGCATTGACTCGCCCGGCGGGCTATACTCCATGAACAATACCAAGCCGTGGTTACCCAAAAACTTAGAATCCTATCATGAAAAAATACCTGCAAAAAACAAGCAATTTGCATATCTCTTGCCCTATAAGCCGGCTTTAAAGGCACAACAGGACAAGATAATTCTTGTTTTTGTAAAAAAAATTGTATTGCCTCCAAAGAAGCTAGGCATAAAAGCCTGAAACCTCGTAAGCCGGCTCTCACGTGACATAAATCCGTCATTTAAACCTTAGCAAGTTCAGGGTCTTTAAAAGATTAACATAGCTAAGATTACGAACGGGCCACATAGCGGAGAAACTACAGCAGACAAGGCGAGTTTATCCTAGCTCACTGTAAGCCGGCTCTCTCGTGACAAAAGCCGCCGTTTAAACCTTGACAAGTTCAAAGTCTTTGAAAGATTGACTGTCAAGAGCTCGGCGAGTCACATGGTGGAGTAGCAAGTTGCAAATAGGCATGTTTAACTCGAGCATGGCATGTAAAGCCTGGCCAAGAGGGTATGAAAGCTAAACCCAGTGGGTTGGAAGCCCCCAAGTGACCTGATGAAGAATGAACTCCTTGCACGAAATTTAATGCGAGACATCGGTGGAGGCCCCGAATTAAGGGGATGCCAACTTTATTATATCATAAAAGATGGTATATACAATGACAGGGGTATGTACATTGATGAGAGCCGGACTGGCGGCTCAAGTATAGTATGACCGAAGGTGAGCAATATTCCACAGCCTTGCAGTCTCTTCACCAGAAGTGCGTGACTTGTCACTCTCCCGTATATCAATGAGATAGTAGGAACCATTGTTGAGATTTCTACCGATCACAAACGGTCCTTCCCAAGGAGGTGATAACTTATGCATATCTGACTGGTCATGAATCAAACGGAGTACTAAGTCGCCTTCTTGGAACGTCCGGGTCTTGACCCTGCGGCTATGATAGCGACGCAGGTCTTCCTGGTAAATTGCGGACCGTGCTGCTGCAAGATCCCGTTCTTCGTCTAAGGCATCCAAAGCATCCTGACGCGCCGTCTCATTATCAGCTTCCACGTAAGCCGCCACTCTGGGCGAGTCATGACGAATATCACTAGGGAGAACAGCTTCTGCGCCATAAACCATGAAGAAAGGCGTATAGCCTGTTGACCTGTTGGGGGTGGTTCTTATGCTCCAAAGAACTGAAGGTAACTCCCCCACCCAACAACCCGGTGTGCGCTCCAAAGGAACCATAAGCCGGGGTTTTATCCCTCTCAAAATTTCCTGGTTAGCGCGCTCTGCTTGACCATTAGACTATGGGTGAGCCACAGAAGATACATCGAGGCGGATATGCTCACCATCACAAAACTCCTTCATAGCTCCCTTGGACAGGTTTGTGCCATTGTCACTAATGATACTATGAGGATAACCAAAACGAAAGATCAGCTTTTTGATGAACTGAACTGCTATTGTTGTAGGAGATATGCCCTAGAGGCAATAATAAATGTTATTGATTATCTCCCTGATTCATAATTAGGTCTATGTTCCATGCTTTAACTGCTATGGTTCTCGAGTCTGTAATAACCACGAGGCTCGGAGGAAGACTCATATGCACGTGTGGGATAATAAACGGTAAAATGTATTCCTAGTCTAGCCTCTGAAACAAGCTCAAGTGTTGCATGATGGTTCTGTTTTCCTAATCATGGGCATGTCTATGCCAGCAACTTTGAGGGCACAATGTTGGAAGAACATTTGTGTTGAATCGACCCGAATTGATGTTATGCTATGAGATACATTCATCACAAGTTAATGGTTAATAACACAGAGATGGTTAACATTTGCATGATTCCTTAGACCACGAGAGTATCGAGTTTCTTCATGCTTGCTTCATGAACTTTGGGGTTTGTAAAACGTCATCCGTAAATGGGTGGCTATATATTACGGCGGCTTACGGGTTCATGGAAAAGTATGTCAAGTAACTTGATAGCTCGAGATTGGGATTTGCTCCTCCGACGATGGAGAGATATCTCTGGGCCCTCTCGGTGTTACGGTATCCATCATCGTCTGGCCAGACACTTTGTGATTTGATCACGGGGATGCCGGAACACGGGAACGAGAAAAGAGAACAATACCGGTAACGAGGTAACTGGCATAGTGGACAAGTTGTTGATCCACGGGGATGCCAACATGTCTCACCTCAGGTATTTGTAACATATCGCGAAGCAACAGGAATAGCACACGACAACTGGAGGTTCACTCGAATATTCATTCGTGTGGGTATAGGGGTCAATATGGGCGTCCACGGCTCCGATGTTGATCATTGATCGGAAGGGGTTCCGGGTCATGTCTATACTTCACCGAACCTATAGGGTCACACGCTTAAGGGTCTTCTATCTGCTGAATACTAGACAGGGAGTCTGAGAGAAAATCACCGGAAAAGTTTCGGACAGCGGAAAAGTTCCGCAGAGAGAACACCGGAACAGTTTCGGTAAAACTGAAAAGTTGTTTCAGGGGATACCATTAAGTCAAATTGGTTTTGGCACATGCCTGATAATTCTTGGAGGGTGCGAGAATCATTTTGGAAACTTCTGGGAATTTTCCGGAAGAAAAGCCGGAAATGTTCCGGAGCTGCCGGAACCGCTTCGGATGCTTTTCGCAGATGAAAATCACTAATCCGGAATTGTTTCGGAACACGTTGAAAATTATTTTTGTGGGTACTGGAAATGTTCTAGGACCACATAAAAATTTTCAGTTCGAACGGACGCTGAAAAATGTCGTCGTGAATACTGAAAGTGCTTTTTGGATTACTTTTTGGAAAGCCATTATTTTGGGCTTTGTCCCAAGATAGTTTTGGGGATGACATGGATGGATGAGGCCCCCTTGGGGGGCCCCACCAAGGCGGTGGCCGGCCACATGTGGTGCTCCTCCATGGAGCACCACTTGTCCTTTGGCTTTCCCCTTTTGCCCTTGGAAAGTGTTTCCTTCATGGGCATTTTTGGTATTTTGAATACCCTTCCTACCCCTTGGTTTTCCTATAAAAGGAGTGGAGGGGGCTGCCCACTCACTCATCCCTTCTCACATACACATGCCATAAACTTGTCTGGCTTCTCTCTCCCTCCCAGCGAAATAGTTTCGTAGAAAGGCTGTCTGGGTTCCGGCAGGAACTAGTTCTGGACGGCGAAGCCCTGCCGGATAGATGACACCGTATGTGTGCAACTCTGTAGAGATATCGTAGTTTCGGTCTTAGTTCGAGAGTCCCTCCCAAAGGGCTGTCCGTGTGACCGTCCGAGTTTCGAAGGTCCTCCCGAAGGGCTGTCCGAGTGACCGTCCGAGTTTCGAAGGTCCTCCCGAAGGGCTGTCCGCGACAACGTCCAGGGGACCGTCCGACCGCCTCCCGGAGGGCTGTCCAAGGGGCAGATGAGGGTATACATCCTCACGGTTGGGAGGTTGTAAATCCTAGCTGCGGGGATCTGCACCGCCGATCGTCATCGACTCTACCTCCGCTGCGCTACGAGTCGGTAACGAAAAGATCAAACCTTGTATGCAGTCTCCATAGTGGTCCTGGGCTGGTGCGTAGGTCGGAAAAATTTTGTTTTCTGCTGCGTTACCCTACAGTGGCATCATGATCCGTGCTATGCGTAGATGCAGGTTGCGATCTAGAATACATAGAGATGTATGGGTGTTGCACAATATAATTAGGTAGTAGATGAGTTCTATTACTGAAAATTACTTGTGCGGGTAGCAGATGAAATCTGTTACCCGATGTTCTTGTTGCTTCCCTGGAATTTGCATATTTCTGATCTTGATAACAACATGGTGGAGTTTCAATGTTCTGGCAATCCGCGATCCTGATTGATCAACGAAGTGCTAACAGTTCATTGAATTCCACCGTAGTTAAAAAGAAAGATGAAATTTCGCAGACAAAAGGGCAATGCAGATATGATCTGCACGGGGGTCATGCGTATGACGAAGTTCAGTATGGGGCTTGAGATTTTATTATCTCGTGTTTCATACACCCCGCGATGTTAATCTAGCGACTTGGATTATCATGCTTGATGATGGACGTTGGTAGCTTCGTTTTGTTTCGAAACCTTAGAAGCCACGTAAAACAAGTTTTTGCATGAACCGATTAGAGGCGTCTAACTTGGTTTTGTAGGATGGTTTGCATGTGCATATGATGTGGTATAGCAGTGCTCATATTAATTTGATTATGTATGAGATGACTATATGATGTAATATTAACATGACCTGCGTGTCATGATTCGGCATGATGGCTGGAGCCATATGATTGTCACTTTAATGACCTACGTGTCAACCTTAAGTAATGCACTTATTTTATTAGCTATAGAGATAGCAATATTATCTGGTGCACCGACAAGGTGGTGGCAATCTTCGCGAAGGTGAATACCGACGTGAATGCCGAAGACGAAGAAATACAAGACTTCTCCGTCAGGAAGGGCTATACCATATCATGCAATTATGAATTGCCTAAGATGTTTATCCCTTATGATGCATCCTTTTGATTGCGCAGTAGTCGCTTTTTATTAGGATGATCTCTCACAAAAATATCAAAGTTGATAGTGTTCTCCCAAGTGTAGCACCGTCACGGCACCTAACTTTTCGGGGTGCGTCATGTTTCCATGAGTACGAACGATTAGGGATGTGTGAGGCGGGTGAGTTGAGACCTCGCAGCGAGATCACTTGGTTGTCTTGACGTTCAGGCATGAAAGTCATGAGCTTGGAACACACGCATTGAAAGATGAACAAGAATCACATGGAAATGTGATCGGCATGTTGGCCTACCGATTGAAAGTTCCCATCATCAGTGATGTTCCCATCAATGGCGTTGAATTGATATGCGGATCTTGTATCACTCATAATCAATTTTGAGAGATATTGATTTGAGTGGGAGCGCACTTTAGAATTAATTCTTTTAATTCTTAGTGCAATTAATTTTGAACACTGTCTAAGTGTGATTTGCATAATAGTTATAGAATAATGGCTCGCGTTTCCACCTTCCCTGTTAAAATTGAATAGCTGTTAAATATCTGGTTAAAACTTTATGGTTGGTAACGTAATATGAGGATTGTCCTCAAGAGTGCCGAGAAGGACTTGTCCTATCGCATGCTTTCGGTATTCCCCCGCTAATGCTATGGATCATGTGACACTCGTCCTTCGATCCAAAAAGTTGGAATTCCGTTTTCAGTCAAGTGCAATATGTTTGCTTCCATGAGACCCGAACTTCGAAAGTTTGGATAGTTATGTGATATTCATGGAATCTGGAAATCATTTTCAGAGACAGACAAAAGCTAAAAGATATGAGATATCGAAAGCAATGTTTGTTTGCAAACTATTAGAAAAGTTGTTTACTATGCATTAGACTGATAAGAGAGGGATCCAGAAGAACGCCTGTCATATGATGAAAGGTGAATAAAACAACAACTTAAAGAAAAGGAAGTGTCCGAAGGGTGTTAGTGAAACTTTCATGCCTAGGAAGTCCGGGGCTAACGCCACTCTTAAGTTGGGTGCTTCTTCTGAGAGTAGGAGAAATACTAAAAGTTAAACTGTTAGAAGTATAAAGGCAAAAAGAGAGAAGACTGGAATATCCAGCTCATGTATGAATGTCATACAAGTTTTTGATGTATAGAAGGCTGGTCAAATATATAGTTCTTGGGAATTATGGTTAAACATGTTAATCACTAATTCTTGGGTATTGTGAGTTGATCACAAAGATACCCGCTCGATTGCATTCTGTTGCAACTCGATGTAAGAACTACTATGGCCTGAAAGACTAGCCAGGGATGAGGTTTTGATACGCGCTGGAAACATAGTAAAAGTTACTATACCTTCCATCGGTGTATTACCTATGTATTTACTTTCATAATTCATTTTAGAGTTTCATATACTCTAGCCCTTTGGATAAGGTATCTTGCAAGAAGGTTGTTCATAAGAGAACTTTTGATGTTCGGTGATATGAATAACATAAGGGCCATACTTTCATTATGAATGAGATGTATGTTATGAATATTGATAATAATACATTACCTCTATATTTACTTTCATAATTCATTTAGAGTTTCATATACTCTAGCCCTTTGCATAAGGTATCTTGCAAGAAGGTTATTCATAAGAGAACTTTTGATGTTCGGTGTTATGAATAACATGAAGGGCCATGCTTCCATCCAGGATGGGATGTATGTTATGAATATTGATGGTAATATGATACATCCATAACACTGACGCAAAATGTCGCAAGACTAAAAGAATACCACATATGTGTGGCACTGCATTTGGTCACATTAGAGAAACCCGCATGGAAAATTCCATTATGATGGATTTTGAAGTCGTTTGATTTTGAATCATCTGACACTTGCAACTTTCCTCCGAAAAGTGAAGTGACTGAAATACCGTTCAGAGTCCATAAGGAATGAGCAACAAACTTATTGGTGATCATAATTTTTTTATGTGTGTAGTTCAATAAATGTTGTTGCAAGTAGTGGATTTATCTATCTTCAAAAATGACTCAAGTAGATATATGGATATTTACTTGATGAGACGTAAGTCTGGATCTTTTGAAATCATTCGAAAGGTTTTCAAAAATGAAGTAGAAGTTATTGTAAAAAGAAAATTATGTTTCTACAATTCGATTGCAGAAAGGAATATTTGAGTTACAAGTTTAGCGAATGTCTGATGAGTTATGAAAGGGGTTTCATAACTTGCACCTCCCGGAACACCACTGCAAGTGAAAAGTCCGTGAAGATGTAATCGAACCATTTATGACATGGTAAGATCGAAGATGACATAAATAAATTTGCCATTATCCCTTTTAAAGAGTGGTGCTTTAGAGACTGCGGCTTTTACACTGAAAAGAGCTCCATCAGGTCTGTTGAAATGACGCCATGGTATGGTACGCCCAACCATGTTATATCTTTCCTTAACATTTGGAATATGGGGCTTGTGTAAAAGGTTACAAACCTATTCCAAATCAGACAAGTGCTACTTTGTAGGTTATCCCAAGTCATTGGGTATTCCCCCACCACTATATCGAGGCAAAGGATTTTGCCACAAAATGGTATGCTTTTAATGAGAATAGTTCTTGCAAAAGGTGAGTGGGAGGACAGTGCAACTCGACGAGGTAACCAGTATCTTCATCATCAGATCAAAGGAAAGGAACCTTGGAAGTGATTCCAGAGTTTCCTACTGCGACTGATACGGAAGCCTCTACATGAGATGTATGGACTTCGGTCGAACTTGCAGCTGAACCACGTAGGAAAAACTCGTGCAAACCTCTCAGGTGCGCATACGAGATATTGTTGTTAGACAACAGTATACCTACGATACACAAGGAAGCGTTGATGGGCCCTGACTCTGGAATTGGCTAAATGCCAATACAATCCGAGATAGTTTCCATATAAGTGATTCAAGATTAAAATCTTGATACACCTTTCGGAAGACTTAGAGTCTAACGAATATTTATGGAACTAAAAACTGATACGGATAAAAATGTTTTATCCATAAAGCTCGACTTGTTGCAATAACAAGTTCAAGGAGTTGACTACAATAAGGTTGTTTCACCGTAGCAATGCTTAAAGTCGGTTCGGGTTGAACTAGCAATTAATACATATTTCAAACATGAGATATGAAACAAGGATGACGAAAGGATTTTCATCTGATGGAAATGAAACCAAGGACTTGCATGTGTTACAGTCCAAGGTATTTTTTCAGTCCAGAGGATGCTAGTAAGTATGCAAACTTCAGAGATCCAGCGATGGACAAAAGAGAGCAAAATGGAGTTGGAATCTTCGTGTTTTGATGAAATGGTCAAAAGGGTTTTGACTTCATCAATGGGTAACAAAGATGCTTGTGATTCAAGAAAGTAAGTGGGAGCATAATAATATTTCTAAAAACGTTGTGTGCTTGACACATTGTTAATTGGAAATAAATTTCTTGACACGAATTAGGACTTCATTTGAAAAAGGTTTTTCGATGAAGTGCTTGGGCTAAATAGCCTTAATATTAGGCATGATGATCTATGGAGATAGATTTACCTAATGGGGCTGAGCAAAGATACATATTGACAAGATGCTAAATTTTTTTAGCATTTAAAACGTCAAGGAGTGATTCTTGCCGAAGTCACATGGAAAGAGTTTTTGCAAGACTCGGTGTCCCAAAAACACTGATGAGCAAAATACATGATGGAGATTCCACACACCTTCGTGTTTGGATTAATCATGTATTCCATGGTATGTAAAAACAACCAGATATGTCCAATACTCCAAAGTTGTTGCGAGTATAGATACCAAAGTGATCAAAAGTACTGATCATGGGACAACAGTGAAAGATGTCATTAAGTACTAGAGTAGTACTAATGACATGTTTTCTCGCAAGCAGAGATTATGAAGTATTCGTTGTAAGTAATTACATCGATACAGTCTTCATCAATGCTCCATGCGATTTTCGATTTAAGTTAAGGATTTTTTGTGTAATACACAATATGGTGGCACGGTAGTTGGAAATTGTTCCAAACAGGTTACTGTGGCGAATTCTATAACAAATGGCTAAGTATGTTGACGCTTTAGAAGCGACAAAGAAGTTGTTGAATCATATAGTTCATTCATGAACTTAGTATGGTTCCAAGATGACTTTGGTCAATGGGACACTATTGCAGATAGTTGCTCCATAGCTCAGTCTGAGGAATCAGGTTTCGACCAATGATTCACACATATGCAAAGCCAAGTCCACACAAAATATGAATTTTGTGAAAGCGTGAAAACGCGAGGATATGCAAAGATACACACGGAGCTAAAGTCGTCAGATCCGTTGGACATCAGGCTATACCACAAGCGAAGCATATTTACACCAGTGTGCCACAGGTGTAAAGTGCATTAGCATTAACTAGATTATTGACTCTAGTGCAAGTGGGAGTCTGTAGGAGATATGCCCTAGAGGCAATAATAAATGTTATTGATTATCTCCCTGATTCATAATTAGGTTTATGTTCCATGCTTTAACTGCTATGGTTCTCGAGTCTGCAATAACCACGAGGCTCGGAGGAAGACTCATATGCATGTGTGGGATAATAAACGGTAAAATGTATTCCTAGTCTGGCCTCTAAGACTAGCTCAAGTGTTGCATGATTGTTCTGTTTTCCTGATCATGGGCATGTCTATGCCAGCAACTTTGAGGGCACAATGTTGGAAGAACATTTGTGTTGAATCGACCCGAATTGATGTTATGCTATGAGATACATTCGTCACAAGTTAATGGTTAATAACACAGAGATGGTTAATGTTTGCATGATTCCTTAGACCATGAGAGTATCGAGTTTCTTCATGCTTGCTTCATGAACTTTGGGGTTTGTTAAACGTCATCCGTAAATGGGTGGCTATTACGGCGGCTTACGGGTTCATGGAAAAGTATGTCAAGTAACTTGATAGCTCGAGATTGGGATTTGCACCTCTGACGATGGAGAGATATCTCTGGGCCCTCTCGGTGTTACGGTATCCATCATCGTCTGGCCAGAAACTTTGTGATTTGATCACGGGGATGCCGGAACACGGGAATGAGAAAAGAGAACAATACCGGTAACGAGGTAACTGGCATAGTGGACAAGTTGTTGATCCACGGGGATGCCAACATGTCTCACCTCAGATATTTGTAACATATCGCAAAGCAACAGGAATAGCACACGACAACTGGAGGTTCACTCGAATATTCATTCGTGTGGGTATAGGGGTCAATATGGGTGTCCACGGCTCCGATGTTGATCATTGATCGGAAGGGGTTTCGGGTCATGTCTATACTTCACCGAACCTATAGGGTCACACGCTTAAGGGTCATCTATCTGCTGAATACTAGACAGGAAGTCTGAGAGAAAATCACCGGAAAAGTTTCGGAGAATGGAAAAGTTCCGCAGAGAGAACACCGAAACAGTTTCGGTAAAACTGAAAAGTTGTTTCAGGGCATACCGTTAAGTCAAATTGGTTTCGGCACATGCCTGATAATTCTTGGAGGGTGCCAGAATCATTTTGGAAACTTCTGGGAATTTTTCGGAAGAAAAACCGGAAATGTTCCGGAGCTGCCGGAACCGCTTCGGATGCTTTTCGCAGATGAAAATCACTAATCCGGAATTGGTCCGAAACGCGTTGAAAATTATTTTTGTGGGTACTGGAAATGTTCTAGGACCACATAAAAATTTTCAGTTCGAACGGACGCTGAAAAATGTCGTCGTGAATACTGAAAGTGCTTTTTGGATTACTTTTCGGAAAGCCAATATTTTGGGCTTTGTCCCAAGATATTTTCGGGGATGACATGGATGGATGAGGCCCCCTTGGGGGGCCCCACCAAGGGGGTGGCCGGCCACATGTGGTGCTCCTCCATGGAGCACCACTTGTCCTTTGGCTTTCCCCTTTTGCCCTTGGAAAGTGTTTCCTTCATGGTCATTTTTGGTATTTTGAATACCCTTCCTACCCCTTGGTTTTCCTATAAAAGGAGTGGAGGGGGCTGCCCACTCACTCATTCCTTCTCACATACACTTGCCATAGACTTGTCTGGCTTGTCTCTCCCTCCCAGCGAAATAGTTTCGTAGAAAGGATGTCTGGGTTCCGGCAGGAACTAGTTCTGGACGGCGAAGACCTGCCGGATAGATGACACCGTATGTGTGCAACTCTGTAGAGAGATCGTAGTTTCGGTCTTAGTTAGATAGTGCCTCCCGAAGGGCTGTCCGTGTGACCGTCCGAGTTTTGAAGGTCCTCCCGAAGGGTTGTCCGAGTGACCGTCCGAGTTTCGAAGGTCCTCCCGAAGGGCTGTCTGCGACAACGTCCGGGGGACTGTCCGACCGCCTCCCGGAGGGCTGTCCGAGGGGCAGATGAGGGTGTACATCCTCCCGGTTGGGAGGTTGTAAATCCTAGCTGCGGGGATCTACACCGCCGATCGTCATCGACTCTACTTCCGCTGCGCTACGAGTCAGTAACGAAAAGATCAACCTTGTATGCAGTCTCCATAGTGGTCCTGGGCTGGTGCGTAGGTCGGAATTTTTTTGTTTTCTGCTGCGTTACCCTACAGTTGCTGCATCACACTTGCTGACTATCTCAGCTTCAACCCACTTAGTAAACTTGTCAACCGCCACCAAAAGGTGGGTCTTCTTGTCTTTAGACCTCTTAAAAGGTCCTACCATATCAAGCCCCCAGACTGCAAACGGCCAAGTGATTGGAATCATCCACAACTCTTGAGCCGGCACATGGGCACGTCGTCCAAACTTTTGGCACCCATCGCACTTACTGACCAAGTACTCCGCATCTTTATCGGCTGTTAACCAGTAAAAACCGTGTCGAAAAGCCTTGGCCACCAAAGATTTTGACCCGGCGTGATGACCACAATCGCCGGCATGTATCTCTTGCAGGATTTCACGGCCCTCGTCAGGAGAAACACATCGCTGAAAGACGCCAGTCACGCTGCGCCTGTGTAACTCGCCATTGACCATGGTCATGGACTTAGACCGCCTTATGATCTGCCACGCCAGAGTCTCGTCTTGAGGTAACTCGCCATGGGTCAGATACGCCAGGTAAGGCAGTGTCCAATCAGGGATTGCGCGGAGAGCCGCCACTAATTGTCCTTTCGGGTCAGGTATAGCCAGATCTTCTTTCGACGGTAACTTAACCGATGGGTGATGCAACACGTCCAGGAACACATTAGGCGGCACCGGCTTATGCTGGGATCCCAGTCTTGATAACGCATCAGCTACCTCATTCTTCCACCGATCAATATGATCCACTTGATAGCCCTTGAAGTGGCCAGCGATAACATCAACCGCCTGGCGATAAGCCGCCATGCGAGGGTCCTTAGAATCCCACGTGCCAGAGACTTGCTGAGCCACCAGGTCTGAGTCGCCAAGACATCTGACCCGGCTCAAATTCATCTCTTTGGCCACACGGAGCCCATGAAGCAAAGCCTCATATTCAAATGCATTGTTAGTACAAGGAAACATTAGCCTCAAAACATAGCAAAATTTATCACCTCGTGCGGAAGTTATAACAACTCCAGCCCCCGAGCCTTCCAATTGCCTGGAGCCATCAAAATGAATTGTCCAATATGTATTGTCCGGCTTCTCCTCAGGTGCTTGACACTCTGTCCAGTCATTGATAAAGTCCACCAGAGCTTGCGATTTCATAGCCGTCCGGGGCACATATTTCAGATTGAGAGGTCCAAGCTCAATTGCCCATTTAGCAATCCTGCCAGTAGCTTCTCTGTTTTGAATGATATCTCCCAAGGAAGCAGAGCTGACCACTGTGATTGGATGCCCAAGGAAATAATATTTCAGTTTGCGATTGGCCATGAACACCCCAAATACCAGCTTTTGCCAATGCGGATACCTTTGCTTAGACTCCGTCAGGACCTCACTGACATAGTAAACTGGCCGTTGGACTGGGTATTCCTTACCCGCCTCCTTGCGTTCCACCACAACTGCAGCACTTACAACTCTGTTATTAGCCGCCACGTACAAGAGTAACGGCTCCTTTTCCACCGAAGCAGCCAAAACGGGCGGCTCGGCCAACTGCTTCTTGAGCGCCTCCAACGCCTCATTAGCCGCATCACTCCAGACGAAGTCATCTGTCTTCTTCATCATCTGATAGAGAGGGATAGCTCTCTCACCCAGGCGGCTTATGAACCGGCTCAGAGCGGCAATACGACCCGCCAAGCGCTGAACGTCATTAATAAATGTTGGCTTGGACAAAGAGACGATGGCCTTTATCTTGTCCGGGTTAGCCTCAATGCCACGCTCGGAGACCAAGAATCTTAAGAGCTTGCCTGCAGGCAAACTGAACACACACTTTGCCGGGTTAAGCATCATCTTGTAAACCCGTAGATTATCAAAAGTTTCCTTCAAATCCGCTAACAGAGTCTCCTTCTTCCTCGACTTGACCACAATATCATCCACATAAGCATGAACATTGCGCCCAATTTGACCATGAAGACAGTTCTGTACAAAGCGCTGATAAGTCGTCTGAGCGCTCTTGAGCCCGAAAGGCATAGACACATAGCAGAAAGCTCCAAAAGGCGTAATAAAAGATGTCTTCTCTTGGTCTTCGACTGCCATCTTAATCTGATGATAACCCGAATAAGCATCCAGAAAACATAAACTCTCACAACCCGCCGTTGCATCAATGATCTGGTTGATACGGGGGAGAGCAAACGGATCAACCGGACACGCCTTGTTGAGATCGGTGTAGTCCACACACATGCGCCACGTGCCATTCTTCTTGAGTACCAACACTGGGTTAGCTAACCATTCTGGGTGAAAAACTTCGACGATAAACCCTGCTGCCAAGAGCCGGGCCACCTCTTCTCCAATAGCTTTACGCCTCTCCTCATTGAAACGGCGGAGGAACTGTTTGACCGGCTTAAACTTAGGATCCACATTAAGGTGGTGCTCAATGAATTCTCTCGGCACACCCGGCATGTCAGAAGGCTTCCATGCAAAGATGTACCGATTCTCACGGATGAATTCGATGAGCGCGCTTTCCTATTTGGGATCCATATTAGCCCCAATAGTGAACTGCTGCGATGAGTCGCCAGGAGTAAAATCCACCAGCTTGGTATCCTCTGCCACAAACTTAAGAGGCGGCTCAGATTCCGTGCTGGGCTTCTTCAACGGGGTCATATCTGCCGGGTCAACATTCTCCTTATAAAATTTGAGCTCCGCCTCAGCAAACCTTGACTCGGCATACGCAGCATCGCCCTCCTCGCACTCAAGAGCAATCTTCCGATCACCTTGCACTGTAATCGTCCCTTTTAACCCGGGCATCTTGAGCTGCAAGTAGACATAACAAGGCCTAGCCATGAACTTGGCATAAGCCAGCCGCCCAAACAAAGCGTGGTACGGGCTCTTGATTTTGACCACTTCGAACCATAAGGTCTCCACCCTGTAGTTGAACTCATCACCAAAGGCTACTTCCAGGGAAATCTTTCCAACTGGATAAGCCGACTTTCCGGGCATCACGCCGTGAAAAATCGTTGAGGACGGCTTGAGATCCTTGTCATGCAAGTTCATCCGACGGAACGTGTCATAATACAGAATGTTGATGCTGCTGCCACCATCCATAAGCACCTTGGTGAACACGTAGCCCCCTACTTGGGGGGCCACTACCAAGGCTAACTGCCCTGGGTTATCCACACGCGGCGGGTGATCCTTCCTGCTTCAAGTTATGTCATATTCAGACCACCTTAAGTACTGTGGGAGAGCCGGCGTGATGGCATTAACCGCCCGCTTGCGCACCTTCTGATCCCGCTTGTCAAGGCTTGTCGTAAAGACGTGGTATTGACCTCCATTAAGCTGTTTCGGGTTACTCTCATATCCGGACTGGTTGTTTTATTGCTGACCTCCATTGCCAGACTGTTGATTATGACCTCCATGGTTTCCCTGACCTTGATAACCAGAGCCTAATCCGCCTGCAGCAAAGCCGGTCCCAGGAGAATCGGATCCTGACCCGCCGGACGGTCCATCGCCGCCGCCCTGATGCTGGTTAACGTTGTAATTCCGGAATTCCCGCATGATCCAACAATCCTTCCAGGCATGAGCAGCTGGTTTATCGGGGACACTATGTTTTGGGCAAGGGGCATTCAACATTGCTTCCATATTGAAAGGCCTAGACTTGCCAAAAGGCGGTTTACCATTGCCCTTGCCACGGTTGTTCCCATCACTAGTATTGGCTACCAGATCTAACCCGCCGTCCGGGTGTTTCTGCTTACCGCCATTGTTGTTGTTACTATTTCCTGCCCCATTCTGCTGCTGACCCTTGCCATTGCCATTCTTCTTACCCTTAGCTGATTTCTCCTCATCAGACCCAGGATCCTTCGTACTGTCAGAATCTGCATATTTGGTGAGAGCCGCCATAAGCTCCCCCATATCCTGGCATGAACGCTTGAGCCGTCCAAGCTTCTGCTTGAGGGGCAAAAAATGGCAATTCTTCTCTAGAATTAGAACCGCCTGAGCCGCCGTGATATTATCAGAGGAGTGGATAATGGTTGAGACCCGCCGGACCCAATGATGGGCCGACTCATCCTCACGCCGCACACAATGATCCAAATCCACGATTGTCATGGGCTGCTTGCACGTCCCTTGAAAATTCTTGATGAACTTCGCCTTCAACTCGGCCCAGGAACTAATGGTGTTGGATGGCAAGCCCTTCAACCACGTGCGAGTCGGCCCTTCCAACATCATGATGAAATACTTGGCGCAGACTGCATCACTGACGTCTAACATCTCCATGGCTAGCTCATAACTCTCAATCCAAGCTTCCGGAGGCAGATCGGTAGTATAATTTGGCACCTTGCGGGGACCCTTGAAATCCTTCGGCAGGCGTTCGTTTCGTAAAGCCGGCACTAAGCACGGCACTCCCACAGCCCTGGAGGTTACTCCGGCTCCTACCGAAATGGAAGGTGCTACTGTGGGTTCTTGGTAAGCCGCCGCGGCAGCCGCCGCTACCGCCCCTCGCTGTGCTCTCGCACGATCTACAAGCACCTGGGCGTTAACAGCAGGCGGGTCATCCCGCGTCGGATTCTGACGTCGATCGCTGCTAGAGATCGCAGGCGACTCTACACGCCGACTGTAACTGCGGCTTGGGACGGGGGTTGAGTGCACGCGGCTCCGGCTATAGGTATACTTCTCCTGTTGTGCCACCGCTGTCTGCAAATATCCGATGGCGTTCCGCGCTTCTTCCGCAAAGGGCGTTCCATCAGGGATGGGGAGCGCGCCAAGCCTGACTGCCGCTGCCACCATGTTCTCCACCGGGTTAGAATAATGACCGGGTGGTGTCGGAAAGTGCTACGGCAGGGTCTGGTTCCTGCGGGGCAGGTCTGGCAGCTGATGTTGAACCGCCGCCCTGCTCCTAGGTACTTCCGCCGTCCGGGTCAAGGTCAAAGGCGCATTTCGTCCTGACCCCGGCGTGTTGAAAAGGTTCCTAGGCTCATACTGATCCGGCAGACGAGTCTGGTGCCTCATCCGACGGACTGCGTCTGCGGTCTGCTGATCCAGGACAAGGCGGAAGGCTTCCGCCCTGAGGTGCTCCGACTCGGCATCCATCTGAGCTTTCAGCGCATTTATTTCCTCCTGGGCACTGGCCATCTGATCCCTCAACCTCGCGATCTCCGCGTTACGGGCTACTTGGTTTTCGGCCGTGACCTCGGTTCCCATCAGAGTCATAAGTTCGTTCATTAGATCCAGCAAAACCTGAGCCGGCGGCCTGCCTGATCCAGACCCGGTCGCACCTGCAGCCGTGCTACCAGGAGCCGGTGCCGATCCTGCCATGGAAACAGCGGCTCGGCCCGGCGGCTCATAGTATTCCGGGTCCTGGTAGCCCTCGAAGTAGCCCCCAAGCCCGCCGTTGTGAAGCTGGTAGATTGATTCCGCCTCTCCGCTCGAGGATCCATCCTCCGAGCAGATGAGGGTTTCCTCTCGCGATATGGAACCTTCCAGCTCCGTGCCTTGGGTGAAACCGACGAAGACGTGCTTCCGGCCTGGGTTAACCCGGGCGGGTTGCGCGCGCCGGGCCGGCTCGACGAGGTTGGTGCAGATGTCCGGCCCGGGCTTAGATCCGCCGATCTTGCCAACGAAAACGTGAATTCTGCCGAAGGGGACCCGGTACCCGTACTCGATTGAGTCGGCCTCGGGGCCCCAGCCAGCGTCGTCGATGTAGAGCTTGCCGCGGCGACTCTTGGTCATCCTGCCAACGGCGTATCCCTCGATCCCTGGGAGGGAGCCCTTCGAGTACTCTAAACCACCGAGCATCTGCCCCATGGTGGGCGCCAACTGTCGTGGTTTTGTCACGGCAGATGTCCGGGTTAAAGGACTTAGGTGTGAGGCCATCGCTAAGGCGGTTAACTCGAAGGGGTTGGTCGGGACGAAAGACACAGGTTTACCCAGGTGCGGCCCCTCTCGAAGGAGGTAATAGCCTACGTCCTTCTTTGAGTTGTATTGATTGGATATCGATTACAAGGGAGCGGATTCGCTTGACCTAGTACTCGATCAAAGGTTTCGTGTCCTAAGCTGCCCAGGTAACCCGCCTTTATATACACAGGTCGAGGCCCTGGGCTTACAAGAGTCCGGGTCGGGTCATACTTAATAACCGACCTCACCTCTAACTACACCTGCCTTGTCTGGCTCCGGGCCTCTAGGCCCATTGAGCAAGCCTCTTCCAAACCTTACCGCTAAGCCGCCAACCTCACGACCAGGCCCCACCTGGGCGGGTCTTACCATGGGGTTATATCCCCAACAGTAGTTGAAGTAGGTCTACATCCTGTAGTTACATTATTATGGTAGTAGTGTTTGCGTATTGGTGACTTAACAGGTCTAGATTTTTGCTGGCACCATAGTTGAAGGACAAAAACAAGCTGCACCTTTTGGATTAGCAAAACAGAGCACCCGTACTTGTTCTTAGAAGGATAATACTACGAAACATATAGCAGCGTATTATGTGCAGAGCAGCTGTAAAATCAGTCAATGTCTTTTAAGTCAAGATAGTAAATCATAAGGAAATGCATTAGTTCTACCAAGATACCACCATTGTTGATTTTAGAACACGGACACATTCATAGTACAGTCTATTAATTATATAAGGAAATAAGCATAGATTTGCAGGGAGGAGAGCAAAAGAAACTTTCTGGTTTCGGCATACCTATGGGCGTCTTTAGCTAACCTTTGTTGCTAAACTGGAAAAGAAATAAACCTTAAGAACGAAATACATATGACCGCAGGAAGGAAGCCAAAGTTTCAAGTTTTTTGACATGATTTCTTTAGCTACACCTTTATTAACATTCTGAGTTCAGCTCCCTAATGGCCCTTGAGCTGATCAAGACATCCAAGGATATATTAGTGAGTTTCATTAGTAAATTAGCCCAGCCACTCTGCACTTCAGGATATCACTGTCACCTACTCATATATATGAATGATGTGAATGCCCTACTTTGCACTAACCTGTAAGAAGATATCTGGAGCTACTCTATACCTACAATCTTTCCTAACCAAAAGAAGGCAGCCCACCAATCAAGACAGAAAGGCACCTAGCATTTAAAAAAAAAACATGTTGTACACTGAAATTTTCATACAAACAAATATTAATGAGAAAAGAAAAGAGGGTTAACAAATGGAGGATTAAAAGAAAGGAGGGCTATACCTGCAGATCCGTAGCTATTGTAGGAAGTTCACAAAATCAAGTGTTTCGGATAATGTTTATTCAAAGTATTTTTATGTATTATTCAATATTAGGTCTGTTTTTTTAAAATCAATTAACTAAGCTAGATGCATGAGAGGTTTTTTTCCTCCCGTTACAACGCACGGGCCTTTTTGCTAGTCACCTACAATACATGAGGGAAGGGGTGCCACCTCCACTTGGGCCCAAGTGGCCCAAGTAGCTTTTCACCACTCGGTCTTTTAAGACCAGTTGATATTAAATTAATTATAAAAGCCTTCTAACTATTATAACAACCTTTTATTAATAATTTAACATCTCCGAAAATATTTTCACCTATATGTTATTTATCGTTAATACCCGTTGTTGCCCGATACTCTCCGAAACCCTTCGGGTGACCCCGGAACGCTTTCGGATCCTCTTGAATATATTTCAAATATTTATAAAACAATTTCACAAATATATTCTCATTACTCCCGTCCTACTAACACTAAGAAGATCGTGATTACCTTAAGCTTGTGATCATGTAGGTTCGGTAACACATAGACAGGAACGAAACGCGTCCGTTCAATGACCAATAGCAGAACCGTGGACGTGTATATCTATCCTTATGAGTAAACGAGTGATATTTGAGTGAACATTTTGTTATCATGTGATATTGTATTTGCTTCACGATACTTTACAAAACCCGAGATGCATCGATCCTCTTGAGTCATGCACATGCTCATTATACTGTTGCCCTAAGAATATCTCTTCATCGTCGGAGGAGCAAATCCCACTCTCGAGCTATCGAGTCTCTTGTCAAACTTTCTGATGAACCTATAAGTTGTCGTTATGATCACCTAGTTACATATGATGTTTGAGCAACCCAAAATCTCATCATACGGTAAGAAGTGACTACGATACTCTTATACTCTAAGGAAATAAATCACAAATTAACACTCTGTGTTATAGCAATTGACTTCAGACGACATTATCTCAAAGTATAACAAACAAGTTTGGCTCGATTCAATATGATCTTTCTTCTAACGTCATACTCTCAATTTTGTTTTAGGATCATCGTTACACTTAACGATATCCTAAGATCTGGAAAACTTCATCACCAACAACACTTGAGTCATTCTTAGAGGTGAGACTAGGAATCTTATTTTACCATTTATCATTCCGTACATGCATATGAGTCTTCCACTGAATCGCATATTCTAGTATCATGGCAGTCATAGCATAGAATATAAACTCTTAATTATGAATACGAAAATATAAAAACACAATATTATTGCATCTAGGGCATATTTTCAACTTATACATACGTATCTAGACAAATTTAAGACAAGTAGTATGGATCCGCGGGATTAGCAAAAATGCAAGTATTACATGCATATATCTTGCCTATTAAAAAACAAGTTCTAAAGCAATTGGTAGAGAATAGTATACATATATCATGGTGATGACAAGATAAGTATTTTGAATTTGGTATAATGGACAGAATTTAATATGAGCATAACAGACCATGTTAGGTTGAATCCTTAGTGATTGAATATATGTTGTAAACTTCATTATAGACCATGCATACATATTAGTATTTTTTTTTAGAACAGTTAGTGCGGATTATGTGAACGATCTTTCACTACTGGCGGCGTTGAGTTCCCTGAGTTACTCGCGAACTCGGCAAAGCCAAAACAACAACTCGCCAGTGCGATTGCTGAGTTCAGTTCTCGGTAAAGGGGGCATGGCTAATTTATATTCTATAGTCCTCATCTAGTCCTGCAGGGAAATATATAAGGTATGCAAGACGAATAGTTAGAATGAATTAGATAATATAACGGAAAAGATAAGAAATAAAATGCGGTAGAATTAACTTCCAATAGGGTCACAGTGTACTACTTAGACTAACTGGATTTTTACAAACAGAGCGTGTCCCCCTCGAATGGCCTCTGCCCACCGTAAAAAAAGTTTTGAGTAGAACAGAGGAAAGGGCACCACACTCCCTTCACAAATCGAACGCATCCCCTGTCAATAAAAAGATACTTCATGCGAGACCGTCTGATTTGAATACAACCTCCATAAATGCTTTTGCGAAACACTCTAATTTTTTTACCATATCCTCTAAGGGCCATATGACGAGATGATGCTAGGTCCCGTAAATTTCCGGCTTATCGTCAATTTTCATGGATTTAAATGACGTTGGACCAAAGGTCGGCTGGCTGGCCCTGGCCACCGGTGTGGTGATCTCACCCTTTAGTTGCACAGGGCCCATTTCTCGCCATGATTTCATGTGTCCGCAGATCAGATCTTGATTTTCCGGCATTAAAAACCCTAGAAATGCAGTAAAAGTCCAGAATGTGCCAGGAGGGCCCCAAAAAGTCGGGGACCTGACATGCTCCTTCAACTTATATCTGATGAACGCAGAAAACTTCTGATGAAAGCGGAGAAAAGGGCACCACACTCCCTTCATGGAACGGACACGGTCCTCTCGATAGCAAGATCATGATGTTCCCCCGACTGAATTTTTGTAAGTACTTGGCCTCTCTTGTGTTGCTTATGGTCCTTTGACCTATTACAACACACACTAAGTGGACAATATAGATGGAGCCACCCCCTTTGAAGATAGCTAGGGGTAGACGTTTCGGTGGCTCACCGAACAGGGATGCATCAAATCACGCAAGTAAGGCTCGGAACCATTTATCCTTTTGCATGGTTACTTAATTTCGGCACACTAGGGGATATGAAGAGTACAAGACAATAACACAAATTTAAAATGACGGTAGTTAGTGCGAGAGTGGGAAATTGAAAGGGCGATGATAACTGTCCGGGGAGAATGTGTGAGAAAAGAGTTGAAGGAAATAAAATGCAATAAATAAACATAAATTCAACGGAAAACTATGAAAAGTAATTTTTGCACTAAGAAAAACTAGGGCCAAAAAGATGGAAAATGTAAGCCGGCTGTCAAATATCCGGGACTCGGCTTACAATTTTCTCACATTTTTGTGTTTTCATCAAAGTTTTAAATAGCGCGCTAAGCCTCTTAGCGGCGGACCTCTTCTAAATGCTATAGCGTGCTATAGCGATGCTATAGCGCGCTATTTGAAATATTTGCTCATGTGTTTGGATAAAAGACCCTTAGCGCAAGACCTCTTCTAAACGCTATAGCGTGCTATAGCGGAGCTATCTCGCGCTATTTAAAACCATGGTTTTCATCAGGAAAATGTTACTATAAGCTGAGTGACTAACGGCTAGTACTCGGCTTCTAGGGTTCACTGCAACGTAGCCGTCATGTTCTTCCGTGATGGCCATAGGGCAAGCTGTTTAACCAGAGCACGATGTAAGTGAAGTACCTTATGAGGGCTATGCCGAGTGTAACACCTAACACGAGGGTCTTTTTAGGTGATTCTCACCATACGCTCTTAGAAGCTGCGAATTTTCTATAAGGCGTGTGTTCATTTTTGCATACTCGGCGTATAGGCGTATAAGCCGAGTACCCGTGAAAATACGTTTGCCTTACAGCAAAATTACTAGGCAACTTATGATTATCCTGAAGTGAATGTTAGGGCGGCATCGGCATGGATTATGAAGATGACGGAGACCAACGAGGCGACGACGAGCTTGACGGGCAAGGCAACCAATGTGTAACTCTTCTCATGCTGGATCAAGGTAGTAGCGAGTGCTGCGATCCGCTCGCCACAGGGGGCGAGATCTTGGAGGAAGAGAAGATTGAATTTGAAGAGTGAATAGGTGTTCGATCAAGCGAGCGACAGGGGTGACTGGTTTTCTTGTTTGTGTTTGGTTCATGAAGCAATACCAACTCTTCTAGTTCTAAGAACTGCATATAATATGTTCATCTTAGTTAACTTCAAGTTGAACGCTACGGTACAGTACTAAAAGTTGCTGAAATTAAGTTGGAGAAAAACAACCACGAAGAAATTCATGAAAAACATCCTTCACACATATTGAATCATAACCCCAGAAGGAGCATCGGCCAAATGTTGTGGAGTCTGATGCTCTTTCACTAGGTGAGATGAAATAAAAGGGATTACAAGAGTTATGCGATTGAATCAATCAATTCCACATCCTACTACAACATTACTCCTCAGGAAGGAACTAGTGCAGAGTGAAGGCTAATGTGCGAGCAGAAAGAAGGAGGGCATGGGGAGCATGCTCGGGTCCGGCGAGGCGTAGAAGCTGGCCCCGGCGAAGACGGCCTTCTGCGGTGCCGTGGCCGTCGCGTAAGTCTGGGGCATGTGCTCCGGACGAGGCTTCTTGTGTAAGTCCCAGCGCTCCGGGCCAGGGCTAGGCAGGCGCTTGTTGTTGCCGTCGTCATGGCGGCCACGACCGGTGGGCGGCGAAGCGCTGCACGAAGTCGCCAGTTTCTTGCAGTCCCAGCGTTCGACGGAGTCGGCGCGTCCGGGGCTCCCGGCGCTGTATGAGGATGACGACGACGACGACATGGTGGTGCGAGGCTTCTTGTATTTCTTGTTCGAGTCCCATCTGTCGACGGAGTCGGCACGACCGGTGCTCTCGGTGCCCTCAGACAAGGGCGGCGAGGAGGAGCAGATGGAGCTGCATGGCTTCTTGTTCCAGTCCCACCTCTGGACGAAGTCGGCGCGGCCTGGCATGGCGGACACGAGCATGGTGAGGATGACACCCTGCGGCGTCGGCAGCAGCGGCAGCATCTCGCTCCGGGGCGGCATCGGGAGCAGCGGCGGGAGAGGAGCTTCGGCTGCCATTGCAGTTCGTGGATCAGCCGCCACGTACGTGCGAGAGGTAGATGTCGATGGATTGTTTGATGGAGACGATGCGAAGAACGCCAGAAAGCAATTGCTCTTTGTGCTGATTGACATGATAGACGTGGAGCACATATTTATAGTAGCTCGATCGCTAGCTGTAGCTGTGTGTGTTCCTTCTCGACTCGGATCGCTAGCTACTCTCGGAATCGCGTAGGGAATACGAAAATGAGGCCACGCTCTGCCCAGACCGAAACGCTCACTGTTTCCTTTTCCTGTCCGCTCAGGTCTAGGTTTCGAACTACTCCATTCGTCAGTGAACTCGCGTGTGATGAGTACATTTGTCACACAAGTTTCAAAATGTTAAAAATTGGTCACTTCGGTTTGTTTCATGAGCGAATGGGTCACTTCGGCGTTTCGAGCCGTAACGGGCCGACGTGGCTTGCTGACTCAGCGTGGGCCCACCGTCAGTACAATTGTCGGATAGTTGAGTGCGCGAGGAAGGGACGATTTATTTGCAATGCGGCCTATAGTAATTTCTGTTGGGTTTGTTTGCAAAGTGTGCATCTTGTCCGTGTCAAAATCCCCAATTCGTCCTGATTTGGGCAGAACCCTCGCTTTTCTTCTCACCGTATCTTCTCTCTCGATCTGCCCCAGTGGTGCCCTAGCTCGAGATAGACCTGTTCGAGGGAGAGAGCTGGAGGCCGGAGAGGGGGTATCTTCTTCCCGGCGGAGTGCTGGAGGCGCAGCGAGCCGGAGCTGCGGCCTGAGTTCGGTCGTTGTGTGCTCCAGCGCACGGCCAGCATGTACCGGCTGAAGGAGAAGCTGCGCGGCCGTGCGCTGGTGGGTACAGTGGAAGGGGACCGGCCTCCCGTGTCGCCGAAGCAGGTGGTTGCTGCGTTGGAGGCGCAATGTGGCATCCGCCGCGACGACGTCATGGTTGAGGTATGTTTGCCTCCGGCGGATTTTCTTCTACGGTTCTGGTCCGGCGAGGATTGCACTCGCGTGCTCATCCACCACTCTGTTAAGCTTACTGCCGGTGGAGAGACCATCTAGTTTAGCCGTTGGCAGCGCGGGATGGGTGGTGAGGCATCGTCATTGAAGTTTTTGACTAGGTTGAGCTTTGATGGGCTCCCTCAAGAGGCATGGGAGGTCGAGTTCGTTGCCAAGCTTGTTAGCAGTCTCGACGGTGATCTGCTTAAGATGTTGAAGCGAACTGATCACTGCTTCGTCGTTGTTGAAGCCTGGATGAAAAATCCCAACAAGTTGCCTAAATTATATGAAGTGGAGCTGCCGGAACCTGACTTACGGCAAGATTATCCAACCTCTGACTCTGACGGACCAATTTCACCACCTACTACTCGTCTGAAAGTGGAGAAGCTGTCAATTGTTCATCTTCTGAAGATCCATGTGCTGAAGGTTATAGATCACAGCCCTATCATAACAGAGTTGTCGTCTGCTTATGATTACGACAAAGAATTGAATAGCGCTCGTTGTCATACTTTCACTTGCTATCCTGGTACAATATTGATGGCATAGAGAGGGCATACTTTGGTGGTGGGCATGTTTTTGCAGGCCAGGGTCCAATGGTCGTGCAGGTGGCCTCTTCAGGATGTAGATGAGAAAGAGACGTTGCATCTCTTGTATGTGGCCAATGTAGCCTTTATGTTTGATGTGTGGCAATGTAGCCTATGTGTTTAAGAACAGTGTATCCAAAATTGCTCGATGCATTTGTGTTGTGAGAGACTATTGTGTTGTAAGACTATTGTGTTGTGTTTATCATGGTGAGATGGTTTTGCGCAATATTTGCAGAGATCACTTTTTGCATAAATACAAGTTCATTTGAATGAACCTAAACACAGCAGTACAAAAGTACAGGTTCAGTTTGAACCTAAACACAACACCAGCAACAGTACAAGTTTCAAACTAGTACAACACTGAATTTTTGAACCTAAACAAAGCATGATCATCTTAGTCATGTGGTGTTGACTGTGTGATGTTGATCTCATCCTCATACATGCTTGTGCCAGCTGCATCTCTTGCTCCTCTTCCTCCTCTTGTTCATCCTCTTGCTACTCCTCTTCCTCCTCTTGTTCCTCTTGTTCCTCCTCTTCTACCTGCACCTCCCCTCTGTCTCCAAACAGAACATATCGAAACCCTCCAGCACCTGAAGTTCCTACTGTTGCATAGTAATCCTGATGCTGCATTGCTGCATTTACTTTACTCCCTCTATTAATTGCACTAGCTGCAACTCTAGCAACTCTCCTTCTTCCTGACATGTCCTTGCCTTGTCGTACCAAATCCTTTGTTACAACTGTTGATGCTCTTCGTGCTAGAATATTAGCTCTAAATTGTGCAACAAAAGCAGACTCAGTAGGGAATGGCTTAACCTCTTCGAAGACAACTTTTGGTACCTACATTTTATGAAGCAAAATATCTCAATTTACATGGAAGAACATAAAAGAAAGAGGAACAAGTTATAACTATTGCATTATATGAAATTGTTATTAAGCTCATGGGTCAGCTGGGATATCAGAGAATCTTTCACATTGCTAGGATCTTTCCTGGGATCTAGTTCAACATGATCAATGTGCTGATCAAAACAAAAAGTAATGAGTTAGTACTGCTGCTACAAACTGCAATTGTTTGTAAGTTTGTGTTGCATATTACCTCTAGTATATCTGCATCCCCATTTTCATCAACCTGTGTAGGGACTCTGTTGGGGTTTCGCATGGAGACTGGCATGCCCACTTGCTCCTCCACGGTTCTTCTTCTCTTTATCTTTGGTCCTTCTTCCTGTTGCTCCTCTGACGCTCAGTTTCATTTTTGGTTTGTGGTATTGCTGTTGCTGCTTGTGTTGCTTCTGCCCTTGCAATTTCTTTCAATCTAGGGCATCCTTTCCTGGTATGACCTACATTTCCACAATATCCACAATGAATAGTGACCCCATGTTTGCTCAACTTTGTACCATCCTCATTTTCTTCTGGAGCCTTTCGTCTTTTTTTGCTTGAAGGCCTACCAACAACCTTTTCATAGAATGGAGGTTTCACTATAGGGGCATTGACATGCTGTCATTCTTACTTGTCTCTAACAGGCCTTACCACAGGACTATAAGCTTGCATGAAAGCATTAAGAGAATAGCAGCTAGATACCATTTGTTCAGGTTTAATTCTCTCATGCCTGCAACAAGCTATTGAATGGTTGCAAGGAATGCCAGTTATCTGCCATCTTCTGCAAGTGCAAGCTCTCATGTTCAACTCTACAATGTACTCCATCCATTCCTTTATATAAGGTGTATTTGTTTTTTCAAAAGTCAAACGAGGCCAAGTTTGACCGAGTTTTCAGAAAAATATATCAATATCCACAATACAAAATTTATATCATTTGATCCATCATGAAAAGTAGTTTCATATTTTATCTATTTGGTATTGCATATGTTGTTAGTTAATTTTATAATCTTGGTCAAACATTCAAATGGTTGACTTGCACGGAAAACAATACACCTTATATTCTGGAACGGAGGGAGTATGTAACATCATTGATCAAAACTTGAAAAGATGATTTTCCATATTTAGTAGCAAAGCAGTTTGCTGCATAATCTGCATTTTTTCTGAACTTTCTGTCTAATCTTTGGACAAATCTGACCAGTCCACTTCTGTAAAGCCTATTTCTGCATTTTGTTATATCTTGTCCCTATCTTACAAGCAATGTTCTCTAACATAGACAGAATAGGCAACTCCATGGCTTCCAGTATCCACCTAATTAGCAATAGTAAAGATGAGTTGCTACTAATAGTTCAGAAAAAATACTTGAGATAAACAGAAGTAAAGAGAAGTGGTTCAGATAATTACTTGTTGAAAACTTCACATGAATTGTTTGTAAGTATGTCAAACTTGACAAAAATCACCAAAGAAAGCTCTGCAGTAGTCAGATGGTTTCGTTTTTTCTAACCAAGCATGTGCTTCAGGACAATCTGCCTCGAACCTGTCCATGTTTTGCTGCCATCTTGTAGTGCTGCTTGACCTTGCACATGCCCACAAGTGCTTCTTTATTGTTTCCCCCTTGTAGAGTTGGTTCAGGTTCTGGTAGAGATGTCTGACACAAAACCTATGTTTGGCATCAGGGAACACTTCTCTAACTACTTTAATCAAACCCTGCAATAGAACAAACAACATATATGTTATGTTAGGACATAACAAACAACATACATGTAAGGAGAAACCACTTCTCTTTAGCACACCTTCTGTTTATCACTCATTATAGTGATGTTGAGTGTTAATAATGTTTAGGTCATTTTTCAAAGTAGCGAGAAACCAATTCTAGCTGCCATGGCACTCAACCTATACAATAGCCATTGCAATTGGGTATACGCAATCATTGGGATCTACACCAATTGTTGTCAATATGTGTCCATCATATTTTGTCCTTATGTGTGTTTCATCTAGACAAATTATAGGCCTACAACCAAGTACCCATCCTCTTTTACATGCATCCAGACATAAGTACAAGGTGCTCAATGTTACTCCCATCCTTTTCAACAAGAAAGTAGTGCATGGGTTAGCTCTCCTTAGCTCATGTCCATAATCCCAAAGTTTACCATACTGGGCCTCCTCATCTCCTCTTACTTTTTCAGACATGATAACCTAGCTCTTGCTAACTTAAATCTGTTTGGCTTCATGTTGTACTTCTTCTGAACTTTGTTTTGAAAAGTTGTCAAACTCATTTTTGAATCATCTCTGAATTCTTCAACAAGTTTTTCTGCTAGCAATGGAGCTGTCGTTTCTTTCACTTCCCACACTCTCTCACAAGTATGCTCTCCAACATATGTCTTTATCAGCACGCACTCAACTCTACTATCTCTAACAGCAACCATTCTCCAAGGGCAGCCTTCAACACATTTTGCTTCAATTCTAGTAGAATTGTTCCTTGTCTTCTTTATTTTTAATTTGTTCTTTACTATATACATGGACAAGGCATTTCTTAATTCTACAGGATTTGAGAACACCGTCCCAAGTTTGAAAATTGGGTCTTCCATGTCTGTCAGTTTGTTGAAAGCAGGGAAATCGAATTTTCTCCTATCTTCATTGTCGGGGAGCTCTAATGTCTCAGTGTCAACAACATTTGGATCTTCACCATCTTCATCTTCTTTCACCACTTTTCTAGTTGCAGCAATTATGTCATCTGGGACGGAAGTGTCAATATTTTCATCAAATAGAGTGTCATCTCCAGCTTCAAAATCATAGTCAAAATCTGCAAAATCTAGATCAATACTTGAGTCTGATGCATAGCTAAACTCTTCCTCTTCACTCTCAGCAGCAGACTCCTCTTCTTCCTCAGCAACAAATTCCTCTTCTTCCTCAACAACAATTTCCTCTTCTTCCTCAACAACAATTTCCTCTTCTTCCTCAGCACCAATTTCCTCTTCTTCCTCAGCACCAATTTCTTCTTGTTCAGAAACATCAGGAAACAAATTCTCCTTCCCCTTCTTTTTCATGTCAACATTTTCTATTACAAAATCAGTACTTAACTTCCTCCTAGAAGACATGGAACTGTTGTTTCTGCATAAGTCTTGATATCCACCTCACATCATGTTGAACATGTGCTCACTGAATGTAGGAACATAATTCCTAGCTGACATATCCTATGTCTCGAATTCGTTCTTGCAAGGACTCATGACTTTAGGTAGGTCAACAGGTTGCACGAGTACATCATCCCAAAGTTGTTTCTCAAGAACATTGTCGTGATCAATGCACACATGCACTTTGTGGCCACCTTCTGCACAAGTTGATTCTGCCGTAGCTAAGGAATGGGACTCAAAATTGATTTGCTTCGATCCATCCACAACTGTTCTGCCAGGATGCAGCCAGTACACTTGAAACCCCATGGCTGGCATAGCATATCCTAGTTTCTTGATCATAAAATCCACCAGAGCACAACAGAATGTACCCTTGTCACAGCCATAAAAAACATCAACCGATTCCTGCATGTAAACACGGTTCGATCCAACACCACAGAACCATCCATTGTGATGTATTACTAAGTTAAATAAATTACTGCAATCACATGCATTGCAAGAAAAACTACAAATTAATCACTTTACTGACTACTAAAAACGTCTCTGACGTGGCTTGAGACTGCGTCGGTATTTCCCCAAAGAGGAAGGGATGATGCAGCACAGCGACGGTAAGTATTTCCCTCAGTTATGAAACCAAGGTTATCGAACCAGTAGGAGGATCACCACCACCCAATAAGCAGCACCTGCACACAAACAACAAATACTTGCAACCCGACGCGAAAAAGAGATTGTCAATCTCCCTACGGTAAAAAGATAGATTAGGTAGTGATGGATAGGAGAGATAGATCTCTCAAGAACACAAAATAAAAAAGGCAAATAAAATATGCAGCAATATGTCTTTGGGTTTTTGGTTTTGTAGATCTGAAAACAAAGAGGCAAAAAGATAGATCGGAAAGAAATATGTTGGAAAAGTAGACCCGGGGGCCGTAGGATTCACTAGTGGCTTCTCTCATGAGTATAGCGCACGGTGGGTGAACAAATTACTGCTGGGCAATTGATAGAAAATCGAATAGTCATGACGATATCCAAGGCGATGATCATTATATAGGCATCACGTCCAAGATAAGTAGACCGGCTCCTGCCTGCATCTACCACTATTACTCCATACATCGACCGCTATCCAGCATGCATCTAGTGTATTAAGTTCATGGAAAAACGGAGTAATGCAATAAGAACGATGACATGATGTAGACAAGATCTATTCATGTAGGAATAGACCCCATCTTGTTATCCTTAATGGCAACGATACATGCGTGTCTTGCTGCCCCTTCTGTCACTGGGAAAGAACACCGCAAGATCGAACCCATCACAAAGCACCTCTTCCCATGGCAAGAAAAATCGATCTAGTTGGCCTAACTAAACCAAAGATTCGAAGAAGAAATACAAGGCTATAAGTAATCATGCATATAAGAGATCAAAGAAGACTCATATAATATTCATGGATAGAAACTGATCATGAACTCAAAATTCATCGGATCCCAATAAACACACCGCAAAAGTTTACATCAAATAGATCTCCAAGAGACCATTGTATTTAGAATCATAAGAGAGAGAGAGAGGAAGCCATCTAGCTATTGCCTACGGACCCGTAGGTCTATGGTGGACTACTCACGCATCATCGGAGAGGCACCTATGAAGAAGATGAACCCCTCCGTGATGGTGTTTAGATTAGATCTCGAGGTTCTGGAACTTGCGGCGGCTGGAATTGTGTTTCGTCGACTCCCCTAGGGTTTTTGGAATATTTGGGAATTTATAGGCATCAGAGGCGGTTCGGAGGGGCCCCGTGGAGGGCACAACCCATCAGGGCGCGCCGGGGGCCCCCTGGCGCGCCCTGGTGGGTTGTGCTCTCCACAGCCCACCTTCCTGGCTCTTCTTTGGCCCACTGGGTGTCTTCTGGTCTAGAAAAAATCTTCAAAAAGTTTCGTCGCGATTGGACTCCGTTTGGTACCGATATTCTGCGAAGTAAAAAACAAGCAAAAACAACAACTGCACTTTGGCACTATGTCAATAGGTTAGTCCCAAAAAATGATATAAAGTTGCTATAAAATGATTGTAAAACATCCAAGAATGATAATATAACAGCATGGAACAAGCAAAAATTATAGATACGTTGGAGACGTATCAGTCTCCACTCGTAACTTAACCCTAAACACTTATTTGAACCTAAATTCATCCAATTCTCTAACAAAAAGTTCCAATTTTTAAACCCTAGCAAATACTGCCGAGAGGCAAAGGAAGGGGAAGAGAAACAGTGAGAAGATCTTACCATACTTGGGAGCATCATCCCAGGGAAATCGTCACCGAGGAAGCAGTTCAACGCCTTCGCGTGCGCCGGCATCAACCACGCCGGCGGTGGCTTCACCACACTCACCGCCGCCGTCAGCGTCTGCAGATTCGTCGCCGCCGTCAGCCGGCGTGGCTACTATAGGGGGTGCGGCTACCTCGCCATCCTCTCCGCCGTCGCAACCTACGGAGGCAGCCAACAGGCTTGATGTTGCTGCCGACGAGCACCCAACCGCCGTCATGTCGCACGGTCGGGGGTGGGGGAGCGGTCGGTCGGGGGTCAGTAATGAATATGTTATTCTTTCCAGGGGCTTTCTTGCGAATGTACACCGAGCCACCACTGACTCACAACGCCACGTTGCTAAAGAGACGGGAGTGACCCATTTGCTCATAAAACAAACCAAACTGACCCGTTTTCCACGTTTTGATATTTGTGTGACCAATGTGCTCATCTCGCGAGAGTTCACTAACAAATGGTGCGTTTATCTCTTTACGAACTCTCTGACGGCAGTTTTGAAGCTTTCTCTCGTGAAGGTGCTCGTTGCCGTTGGATCATATGCACAGATCTTGAGGTAGGGGACGGGAATTTCAGGGTATTTATTTTGACCAAAAATAATTTCGTACAGCCTGAAAAATTCAATTTATAATTGAAACATCTAACTAATGTAAAAAATAGAACTTGCATGCAGATCATTACAGAATAAATATCTTGCCCTGGTGGTAAATCACCTTACAGGGTTTCTGCGGGTCGCATAATCGGATCCAGGCTATTTTACTCTTTTCAAGACACGCCACAACGGGTGTATCGTAACCAAGAGTTTGGGAACGAAGAAGGCGCGCTTACTAGTTGTGTTGGAAATATGAGCAATTTACCATATGATTTTATTAATAAGAAAAATAAATAAAACATCCTGGAAAACATGACTATTATAGTAGAGATGAAACAAGTCATGACATCTAACAATAAGAGGGCAAATAGCATGCGCACATGTGAAGGAGAACATAACATATATGGAACAGAGGCTAGTGCAAGAAAAACTAGAGCAGGAAACTGAAGCATGTACGTAAACAGAGAGAACACGAGGACGTACGGAACAGTGGCAGAAGCCCCGGTCTTGGGGTCGGTGTCGTCACCAGCCATGTCGTCGAAGAGGTCGTCGACGTCGGGGAAGAAGTCGTCGTTGGGGAAGAGGTCGTCGGTATTCGGAGCGTCCGTGATGAACCGGTCAGTAGTCGCGCAGAGCGCTCCCCAAAAACCCTATCACCCTTCTCCCGTACAGGACTCAAAGAGGTGCGGTTTCGGAGGCCTACTGTCCCGACCTGCGGTGCACGCCGCAAGTCGGGATGGGGAAGATCGTGGCAGCAGCGCAGTGCTCAGGAACCGGTGGCGAGAAGAAGTAGTTCTGGTGCGTCTCTCTGAGAGGAGCGACCTCCCTTTTATAGGCGCAAGAGAAGGAGGCGAGAGGGCAGCGACGGGAGGTGAAAAGAGAGGGAGACGAAGCGAACGGACTTCAGCCGTTCGGATTCAGTGTCCACTACAGAAAAACGTTTCAGCTCCCGCGTGACCTTTCGTATACCCGTCGTGCGTGGCAAAAATTTAGACATCGGCTCGGCTCATTCCCGCAACCCGCGTCGCATCGTGACGAGGCGTGGCGTGGCGTGGCGAGGCGGGCGGCGGAGGAGGAGCGCGCGTGGATGTCCCTCTTGTTCTCATCCTCATACATGTGGGGAAAGAACCTCCCTTATAAAGAGGTCCAACTCCCTCTAAACTAGCAATGTGGGACTAAACTTTAGTTCCACCTCTTGCCTTGCACGAATGGGCTGCGTGGGCCTCTAGGATTTATTAGGAATTTCTGAAACTGCTATTGGGCTTGGCCCATAATAGACAAAATTCCAGCAATCCCCCACCAGATCCCAGAGGCACACAAAATTTGCCTTTTGGTTCTAAAACACTGTTTTATATACCGGTACTGCAGTGGAGACTGTTAAGTTGAACTTCCACCTAGAACTCTATGCTGCACTAGTAAGCAACTTGAACAGTGGACTGGGCCTTGAACTGCAAGTTTTCTGCGAATCTAGCTACACACAAAGCCTTGACCGATACTGGGCTACCGTGGGTCTTCCCCGCGGGTGGAGCTTATGCGTCATACTCCGAGACCTTTCATGAGTTTACTAGAGAGAACCCTACTCTCATAGATTGCGACGTTTAACAATCAGACTCATATAGGTGTGTTCTTCAAAAAATGTTCTGCAGGACAACATCTCTGCTTCAATGAGCCACTTAGAACACATTAAGATATATATCAACCTGCCATGCAGATTTAGGAGAGTATTGCATCTTCATGGAGTGGTATTGTTAACAGTAAGGATACTCTCCTCTCAGTTGACCAACAGCTTGTCTTCCACATCTAATTCACGGGATCTCCGATCACAAAGAATAGGTTACCACTGTGAACAACTCATATTGTGGGTCTCATACCCATCTCCCTCGATGCATTATCTATCACATTACGTGATAGACCCTTAGTAAAAGGATCTGCCAGATTTTTAGACGTTTGGATATAATCCAATGCAATGACTCCAGAGTTTCTCATTTTTCTGACAGACTTTACCTTCTCTGAACGTGTCTTGATGACTTCATGTTATCCTTTGAGCTGCTCACTTTCGTGATCACAGTTTGATTGTCGCAGTTCATAAGGATACCCGGTACAGGTTTTTCAACAACCGGTAAGTCATTCAAGAGCCGACGAAGCCAATCTGCTTCAACTGTAGCTGTATCTAGTGCTGTGAGTTCTGCTTCCATTGTTGACCTCGTTAAGATGGTCTGCTTGCAAGACTTCCAAGAAACAGCGCCACCTCCATGAGTGAATACATATCCGCTCGTGGCCTTTATCTCATCAGCATCAGAGATCCAGTTTGAATCACTATATCCTTCAAGCACCTTTGGGTGCCCAGTGTAGTGAATTCCATAATTCGCAGTGCCTTTCAAATAACGCAAAACTCTCTCTAGAGCTTTCCAATGCACATCTCCTGGTTTTGAGACAAACCGGCTCAGTTTGCTAACAGCAAAAGAGATGTCAGGTCTAGTAGCACTGGTTAAATACATAAGCGAGCCAATAATCTGAGAATATTTCAATTGATCTCTAGCAATTCTTCGATTCTTTCGAAGCAACACACTAGCATCATATGGTGTTGGAGAGGGCTTGCAGTCACTATAGCCAAAGCGACTCAAGATCTTTTCCACATAGTGAGATTGAAGTAATGTAATCCCACCATCATCGTCTCTCAACAACTTGATGTTCAGAATGACATCAGCCACTCCTAAATCCTTCATTTCAAAGCAACGAGATAGGAAATCCTTGACCTCCTTAATAACCTTCAGATTTGTTCCGAAAATCAGTATGTCATCAACATACAAGCAAAGGATAACTCCCTCGCCCCCACCATGGCGATAGTACACACATTTATCAGCTTCGTTTACAACAAAGCCTGCGGCTATTAAAGTTCTTTCAAACTTCTCATGCCACTGCTTGGGTGCTTGCTTAAGTCCATACAAAGACTTCAGCAACTTGCACACTTTCCCTTCCTGACCATGTACTACAAACCCATCTGGTTGTTCCATATAAATTTCCTCTTCTAACTCTCCATTTAGGAAAGCAGTCTTAACATCCATTTGATGAACAAGAAGACCATGTGAGGCAGCAAGTGAAAGTAGTACTCGAATAGTGGTTAGTCGAGCCACAGGTGAGTAAGTATCAAAGAAGTCTTCACCTTCCTTTTGGGTATAACCCTTAGCCACGAGCCGAGCCTTGTACTTCTCAATAGTACCATCAGGCCTAAGTTTCTTCTTGAACACCCATTTGCACCCTATAGGTTTGCACCCATAAGGTCGATCAGTTATCTCCCAAGTTTCATTTGCCAAGATGGAATCCATCTCACTACGGACCGCTTCCTTCCAGTAGTCAGCATCTTCAGAAGCATAGGCCTCTGAAATAGAACTGGGAGTGTCATCTATGAGATACACAAGAAAATCATCACCAAAAGACTTTGCAGTCCTCTGTCTCTTGCTCCTAGTAGGAACTTCATTGTTCTCCTCCACAGGATTTCCAAAGTGTTCCATCGAAATGGTAGGTTCAGTAATTGTAACTGGTTCCTGAGTCGATGAACTAGGCATCTCCTGATTAGATGAGGTAGCCATATCCTTCATGGGAAAGATATCTTCAAAGAAAGTCGCATCATTCGACTCCATGATCGTACCGACATGCATGTCAGGTACCTCAGATTTTATAACCAAGAATCTATAACCAATGCTATGAAAAGCATATCCCAAGAAAACACAATCCACAGTCTTTGGTCCAAGCTTCCGCTTCTTTGGAATTGGCACATTGACTTTCGCCAAACAACCCCAAGTTCGTAGATAAGAGAGCTTCAACCTTTTCTTTTCCCATTCCTCGAATGGAGTTATCTCTTTGTTCTTTGTGGGAACTCGGTTTAGGACATGACATGCAGTCAATATCGCCTCCCCCCACCATGCCTTGGAGAGACCCGATGTGTCTAACATGGCGTTAACCAAATCAGTTAGAGTACGGTTCTTTCTTTCGGCCACCCCATTTGACTGAGGTGAATAGGGAGGCGTCCTCTCATGGATTATACCATGTTCCGCACAAAAAGAATCAAATTCATTTGAGAAATACTCTCCACCACGATCGGATCTAAGCCTCTTGATCTTCCGATCAAGTTGGTTTTCCACTTCAGCTTTATAGATCTTGAAATAATTCAAAGCCTCATCCTTAGATTTCAGAAGATACACATGGCAGTATCTAGTGGAGTCATCAATCAACGTCATAAAATACTTCTTTCCACCTTTTGTCAAAACACCATTCATTTCACATAGATCTGAATGTATGAGCTCTAGTGGTGCAAGATTTCTCGTTTCCACAGTCACATGAGACTTACGAGGTTGCTTAGCTTGCACGCACACTTGACACTTAGATCCCTTGACAGTGGTGAAACTAGGGATTAAGTTTAACTTCGCTAGTCGCGACATGCAACCAAAGTTAACATGACAAAGACGTGAATGCCACACATTTGATTCACTATTGTTGCAAACATGATTAACAACTTTATTGCAAATGTCTGATAAGGATAAACGAAACAGGCCTCCTGACTCATAGCCTTTACCAACAAAGGTACCATACTTGGAAATTACAAATTTATTCGACTCAAAAACAAGCTTGTAGCCATCTCTACACAGAAGAGATCCGCTAACAAGATTTTTATTGACGGAGGGGACATAATGCACGTTCTTCAGCCGCACGATCTTCCCCGAAGTAAACTTCAGATCGACCGTGCCAACACCATGAACAGAAGCACTTGAACCGTTGCCCATCAGCACGGTGGAAGTCCCTGCGGTCTGATAAGACGAAAACATGGAAACATCACCGCATACATGCACATTAGCACCCGTGTCAATTAACCAATCAGGAGAATGACATACTGAAAGAATAGTAGGAAATATACCATACCCAGCATCCTTCATGTCAGTGTCTCCAATGACAACATTAGCGGTTTTGCCGCCTTTCCCAAGATGACGCTTGTCATAGCGATTAGGGCAACTAGGAGCCCAATGATCAGGATCTCCACACACGTGACAAACACCTTTCTTCTTGTCATTCTTCTTCTTGAAGTTCGTGTGCTGTACAGCCTTGTTCTTCCCATCAAATTTTGCTTTACCATTAAACTTGCCCTTGTTCTTGAAGTTGTGGGGCTGGAAGTTTTTCTTCTGTACCAGATTGGCACTGGATCCTCCCTCAATTCCTCGAGCACGTGTATCCTTTGCTCTCGCCTTTTCTTCGACATCAAGAGTACCAATGAGATCCGGGACGGAAAACTCCTGTCTCTTGTGTTTCAGAGAGGTAGCAAAGTTCCTCCACGTAGGAGGAAGCTTAGTGATGATGCCTCCGGCAACAAACTTGTCCGGTAACATACAATTGAAGTGCTCAAGTTCTCTAGCAAATGACTGTATCTCGTGAGCTTGCTCAACCACGGAGCGCTCTTCAGTCATCCTGTAGTCATAGAATTGTTCCATGATGTACAGCTCAGTGCCGGCATCCGAGACCCCAAACTTGGCCTCGAGTGCGTCCCACATATCTTTTCCATTATCAATTGATGCATAAGCATCAACTATGTTCTCACCAAGAACACTCAAGAGAGCAGCCTTAAACAGGGTATCCATTTTCTGGAAAGCTTGCTCCTGTTGAGCATCATAATCTCCTTCCGGTTTGCCAAGAGTGGCGTCATAGCAACTCATGGTTTGAAACCATAAGACTGCTCTCACGCGCCACCTCTTGTAGTGCACACCCTCAAACATAGGAGGCCTCATGGATGCAGCAAAACCACTTGGGGTAAATTGCCTATGATAGGGTTTTTGGATTGTTGGAAATATGAACAATTTACCATATGATTTTATTAATAAGAAAAATAAATAAAACATCCTGGAAAACATGACTATTATAGTAGAGATGAAACAAGTCATGACATCTAACAATAAGAGGGCAAATAGCATGCGCACATGTGAAGGAGAACATAACATATATGGAACAGAGGCTAGTGCAAGAAAAACTAGAGCAGGAAACTGAAGCATGTACGTAAACAGAGAGAACACGAGGACGTACGGAACAGTGGTAGAAGCCCCGGTCTTGGGGTCGGTGTCGTCACCAGCCATGTCGTCGAAGAGGTCGTCGACGTCGGGGAAGAAGTCGTCGTTGGGGAAGAGGTCGTCGGTATTCGAAGCGTCCGTGATGAACCGGTCAGTAGTCGCGCAGAGCGCTCCCCAAAAACCCTATCACCCTTCTCCCGTACAGGACTCAAAGAGGTGCGGTTTCGGAGGCCTACTGTCCCGACCTGCGGTGCACGCCGCAAGTCGGGATGGGGAAGATCGTGGCAGCAGCGCAGTGCTCAGGAACCGGTGGCGAGAAGAAGTAGTTCTGGTGCGTCTCTCTGAGAGGAGCGACCTCCCTTTTATAGGCGCAAGAGAAGGAGGCGAGAGTGCAGCGACGGGAGGTGAAAAGAGAGGGAGACGAAGCGAACGGACTGCAGCCGTTCGGATTCAGTGTCCACTACAGAAAAACGTTTCAGCTCCCGCGTGACCTTTCGTATACCCGTCGCGCGGCGCGGCGCGGCGCGGCGCGGCGCGGCGCGGCGGCGGAGGAGGAGCGCGCGTGGATGTCCCTCTTGTTCTCATCCTCATACATGTGGGGAAAGAACCTCCCTTATAAAGAGGTCCAACTCCCTCTAAACTAGCAATGTGGGACTAAACTTTAGTTCCACCTCTTGCCTTGCACGAATGGGCTGCGTGGGCCTCTAGGATTTATTAGGAATTTCTGAAACTGCTATTGGGCTTGGCCCATAATAGACAAAATTCCAGCAAGTTGAACCGATATACTACCTCCGGGCACAACATCCACCTGAATTTGATATATTCAGTAGCCAATGGCTTTTAAATTATACCTATTTTTTACAGGACAAATATGATTCCTAGTTGGATACCTCAAATTGGTATGGAATTTAATTCCACAAAAGAGGTTTGGAACCTTTGGACATGTTATGGAGGTCATATTGGTTTTGACGTAAGGGTAAATTATGAAAACAAGAGCAAGGGACAATCACTTCTGCAAGATACATTTGTTCCAATGAGGGCTACAGAAGAAGACAAGACAAAAGAGATCATAATACCAAGCGTCCTCGTGCAGAAACAAGGACCGGCTGAAAAGTTCTAATGGCAATCACCATAGACCGAGAAGCGGGAATTTATGAAGTACATGAGTTAGTTGTTGAACACAACCATGTCTTGCAGTTGCCTGGAACATGCCACTTGATGCCCTCACAGCAGAAAATTACAACCTTGCAAGCTTTTGAAATTGAAGCAGCCGATGATTCGGGAATTGTACCAAAAGCAGCCCATGGGTTGGCAAGTCGGCAAGTTGGTGGGCCACTAAACCTTGTCTACACACAACGTGATCACAAGAACCATTTGCGAACCAAGCGTCGGTATATACATCAAGTCACATTCCGAACAGAGAACGTTGAAACGGTATGGAATTTGTCAGTAAAAGATGGGGAAAAATGTGCACAGATAGTTTCAGTACACTACACCGTTATCACGTCGCTTCCATTGCTTCAGTCAGATGTTGATATTGACTAGCAAATTCAGGAAGCCTATGCAAGGCTTCTGAAGATACATTCTGAAAAGAGAGAGCCTCAACAAGTCACCAGGTAAACAAATCAGCATACGATGGTAGGCAATTACTCAGTTAATTGAAAGAGAGAACCATGATCCCCGATTGCAGTACACGCATAATCTAACTACACTGTGAGGTCACAGCAATAAAGTACTCTCGGGCTATCAATGACTGCAAATAAAATAAAATTACAACTGGCTGTCCAAAGTCATTGATCTAGCAGCTGCGAGCATTCTGAAACTTACATTCCTTGGCCATACCTGTCAACAGATTATTATCTCTACAGATGAGGATCCATTCCTGAGCCGCTTCTTAATCCGACGCCTACTAGATTCATCCACCTGGGATTTTCTGTCAGCGTCGGTGGCATTGCAGGCCCAGCATGGGCGGTAACCTTGAAGCTAGATTTTCTTCAACTCCACAGCTCGTTCCATCAGAAGCTTTATATAGGTTGTCACCTTGTCTTCCTCCTCAAATCTGGACATCCGGAGCAACTTCAAATTCAGGTGCTTAAAATCCTTGGATGGCTCCCACACCACGTTCGTCTTCACGGCAATATCCTCAGGCGTTCTGAGACATGAATGTCGAGATCGAGATAAATTCATGCAAGGACACAGAAAATAAATACCGCATGTCAGTTAATCTTGCCACCAAATCCATGCAGGACAATGTAACAACAGTTTGAATCAAATACGTATAAGTTTAGGACCATGTAGAGAGTGTTTGGAGGAATTAGCAATGAACTAAATCCTAGGTAGAATACAACACGTGAATATTCTTATAGGATTCTAATAACTGTGATAGATTAGAGTTTGATGAGTGATTAAAAAACAGATCAACTTCCCGGTTTGTTGTTGATGTCGAATATTTTGGAAACAGGACATACTAGAATAAGTCACAGCCTCTGAAATTCTGAATAAATTAAAAGAAGAGAAGGTAACAAGCAATAATCCAAAATTCTGCAGGGACAGTGCACTTTCAAGGGTAAACAGGGTCCAGATCAGATCACACAGGAAAAATACACATTCAGCAAGTTTCTGTATATAGCAGTGAGCTGCTTCGGATGTTCCGGCTGAATCCAAATCTGCAGCAAGAAGAAAAACACGATAGACAGATAAAATTAGTAGGGAAGAACATATGATGTGTAGATGCAGAACAAATTCATGTGGTGCGTACAAGTTAACTTACCTTTGGCAGAAAAACTGGAGATGCAATATGGTATGTTGTTGATACCGAATATTTTGGAAACATGCCATACTAGGATGAGTCACAGCCTCTGAATAAATTAAAATAAGAGAAAGCAACATGTCATACTCCAAAATTCTGCAGGGATGGTGCAGCTTCAAGGATAAACAGGGTCCAGATTGGATCACACTCAGAAGAGATATCAGATAGATACACATTCATCAGGTTTCTGAATATAGCAGTGAGCTGCTACGGATGTTCCAGCTGAATCCAGATCTGCAGCAAGAACACGATAGCCAGATAAAATTAGTAGGGAAGAACATATAATGTGTAGTTGTGGAAAGATATTCATGTGGTGCGTAGAAGTTAATTTACCATTTAGCAAAAAAACTGGAGATGTAGTATGGACAAGTTCCTGGCATTTCTTGATGGCATTCCTTGATAGGCACTCACTCAGCGAGAATAGCAAATATCACATGAGCTGAACAAAGCAAATCCTCCATAAAAGTACGTTATATTTGAACGTTTGGTTATACAGTAGTTAGCACACACAGAGACTACATTAGCTTCACTCCTAACATACAGTACATTTTATCTGAGTTCTCCTCTGAACTGCCGTCCCCCATTCCGGTCCATTGAGCTGTGCAATTCGGATGTTGGTCGTAGTGAGTATCCATCTCCCCAAGACTGCCGCCCTCCTCCATCTTCTCTGTTGGCATTCATCACAGGACGAGTACTGTCTAGCTGTCTTGCAGCCGCACTTCCGCCACTCCTGAATCTACTTTTCATATCATCATTGTACTCTCTGCTGCCATTGCTGTTCCTAGCTTCCTTCTTTTTTCTTGGGTTCCATGTCGGCTCCTCCAAGTCTGAGGCAAAGCCATTACCAAATTGGTCCCTTTCATCACCATTGTGACCCCTTGTGTATCCTCCTGGCCTTTCGCCACTATTGGCATTAGGCCTATATTTCAGCCCTGCTCGACCTCTTCGGTTCTCACTTGGACTAAACCTATTCGGGGCTCTCCATTTTGGTTCCAATTTGTCATCCCTTCCACTGTCTGAATTTGAATCAGATTCACCGCCAATGCGAACCTTTCTTATCACATTGCCATGGCTATCATACGAGAGCTTCCACTTCACCACGGTGTCCACTGTGTCCTCTCTATTCCTTGCTCTTGATTTTGGCTCAGAACCACGGCGGCTCACCTCCGACTCGGAGAAAGAACCGCCACCTGTTCGGTCCTTCCCAATGGTGTTACTGCCCTCGGCGTTCCAAGGCTTCCATTTTGCGGCGGGAGGCTTCCTTCTGCTCCCACTACTTCTGTCTGGCCATCTTTGATCAAGATGGCCTTTCCTTGTGCTTTCTGAATCTGAAAAGGAACCATGACCTCTCGAATGCCTGCCCCTCTCACTTCCAACACGTATAGTGCTTGCAGTTTCACCATCCCTCCTTCCATCTCGTCTTACCATTGCTCGTTGTTGGTGACCAAAACCAACATCATCTTCGTCGTCGTCTGAATCAGAATTATCATCATCATCATCATGAATCCAACTCCTGTCGCTCGAATTGTCTTCATCTCCAGCTTCCAAAGCAATCACCGGCTCCCACATCCCATCTCGTTCCATCAGTTGGACAGCAGGCTCGCTGTAACCATACGCATCCTCCACAGCGTCATTCCGCCGAACACCCTGCGCGCCCTCGGCTCCGGCCCCGGCGCCAAGGCGGGCGTAGGGCTGGACGCTGTGGACGGCGTTCCTGGGGAAGAAGCGCGCGGAGGCCAAGCCCGTGTCGGGGGACGCGAAGACCTGGGGCCCGTCGCGGTCGTTCCAGAGGTCGACGCCGCCGGGGCGGTGGAAGCGGTCGGCGAGGCCCCTGAGCTGGTCGTCGGCGGCGACGGAGAGGAGGGTGGGCGCCAGCGCGGCGGCGGCGACGGGGGCTGAGTCGGGGTCCCAGGGCCGCTCGAGGTGGACGACGGCGTCGCGGAGCTCGGCGCGCTTGCGCATCTCGTAGAGCTGGCGCTCGCGCGCGAGGCGGGCCTTGAGGAGCTGCTTCGCCTTCCGGGCCTGCATGCGCTTCCACTGCCACTTGGAGACGCCGCCCGGGAACGTGCGCGGCCCGCCGCCCATGCGGATGACCAGGTCCCCGCGGCGGAGGGCGCGGCCGGTGCCGGCGGACGAGGGGAGTGAGAGGAAGGCGCGGCCGAGGCGATGGGAGGAGAGCGGCAACGGCGGCGCCGCCGGCGGGAGGAGCGGCATGGCGGGCGGCGGTGGCGCGAGCTGGGATAAGGTTCGACCAAGGAGTGGAGGGAGGAGAGGCCGAGGCGATTTTGCTTTTCCGCCTTTGCCAAGGTTTGCCACGTCAATCAGGGCATCTTAACACTTACCACTAAATTTTCTTCGGTATCCGTACCACTCCACGAACACTTAACGCTGTTCACATACATTTCAAGTTGGATTATAACTAACCAGACAAAATTCGTACAAACACAACGGATTTCATCAAAGTTTGGATAAAAAATAGCACAAGTCATTCATACAGAGCATGCAAATGAGTCTAGTATAACAATAGTTCAAATTCAACGAGATTAACCAAATGTTTTAACAAGTTTTTTCATGAACGGATCCTATTGTCCCATACATGATGCCCCCTTAATTTCATCCAACTGGATATTCAACAAGTTTTTCATGGAAAACGCCGACGAGGGTGGAGTACACCTGCCTACAGATGGGTCCTGGGTGGGTCGATGCTGGTTGCGAAGGTGCAACAATGTCTGCGTGCCGGCGAGAGAGGTACAGTGACGACGTCGAACGAGAAGGGTGCGGATGCAAAAGCAATGTGGGAGAAGGGGCGAAATGGAGGAAAATGGGACCATGAGGGGGATTTAGTGGGTCAAGGGTGTCGAAGTCCTACGTGGATGATGTTCGGACTCCCGCAAAGACCCGCTCCCCAACTTTGCTTCCATTTTGCGGGAAAAAACACGTCCAAACCGCTCGGGTGGACCGATACAGGTCTGCGTTGGATGATACAACACGATCGGACAACGCGTTTCCGGACATATACACGCGGTCTAAGGGTCGACGTTGAAGATGCCCTTAACTACTACTCCCTCCATTCGCACTTATAATATTTTTTTCCCCAATACCATACATTATAGTTAAAAAGGAAGACTCCCTCCATGTCACCATGTTACAAGGTCAATTACATGCACTATCCCATCTACACCATACCGTCCCGTGGAACTACTCATTCCTAGCCCACCGTGCTAGCACCGCAAAGAAACCGCCTAGCTTTCCTTGTAGGAGTCATGCTCGCCTCCAAACTTGGCCTTCGCCCTCTATCCTCTGGACAACCTTCTGCTGAGACGACGTTGCTCCGTCAAACACAATGACATTTTGGTGTTTTCACAACTCCCACATTCCCACAATGCAGATGACACTGGTCATTCGCCGACGATCACCTAGTTGCTCTAGCCTAAAGCACCGGTTAGTTAGTGTCTCGTCCATAGTAGGTGCTCTCTCAGGTTAGCCGGTCGCAAGGTGGACTCGGGTCCAGACTTCTCTCGCAAAGACGCGGTTCACCAGAATGTGGTTTATGGTTTCACCATGTTGATCGCAGAAATAGCATGCGGCCTGGTGAGGGAGGCCCCGTCTAGCAACCGGTCGGACGTCCAACGACAGTTCTTCAAAGCTAACCATGCGAAGAAGCAATACTGTAGCGGGGCTTTGGATTTTTACGTGAAGGTTGTCGTGGGAGAGACCTACAGGCCCGCAAACCTGCACGTGTACGCAAACCGAGCCGAGAACGTATCACCCTTCTCTCAGGAGCAGAAGATTGCGTCCTGCTCCACATCGTTAAGGTTCACAACTGCCACATGAGGCCAAAGATCCAGGAATTGGGTCAACGCATCGGCAATAAGATGCAGGCCAATGTCACCCGCCCAAGAGCCATTATCCATGGTCATAAACACAGTGTGTGTTGCCCTGGTGCGTTTGGGAACTCGCTCGTAAACCAACGATGCTAGCTCCACCATTCGGTACCCGTCTAGCCAATGGTCCTCCCAAAACAAGGTGTGGCGGGCATCACCGATCGTAGCTCTAGAGTCTACATGAAATAGTACCAAGGATTATGTCGGAATCATCATCGTAAAATCTGACCAGGGCCTCAACTTGTCAGCCCTCTACAACCATGGCCAATGTGCTTGCATCGCTGTGTTTAGCCAGTTCATATTTGGAATACCGAGACCACCTGCCCACTTCAGCCTACAGACCATGTCCCAAGCCATGGGACTATTTCCTCCATTGACCTCCGCCTTCTGACCGCCGCCGGGTGACTGATTGCAAGATGTCGGATCTCGCCAAACAAAACTTTGTGCAGGGAGTGTCGGCCACATTGACGTTAACCGTACGCTCCCAAGGTGACAACCTCTCGGACCAGGGACGAAGCTACAATGTCGGGCCAGGGGCAATTGACCCCAATGACCTTGGCCAAAGCCTTGTACATGGTGAGAGAAAGGGGAGGCGGAGGCATTGAGAGAAGAGCGGCACCGATGACAGTGTGGGGAGCAGCATGGCAGTGGTGGCCCGAGTTGGGTGGGATAAGGTTGGGTAACATTTAGTGAGGCTAGGGGTTGAGAGAAGCCGTGACAATTTTGCTTTTGCATTTTTTAGCTGCAACAAACGTTCCATTACTTAACTATGCACAGTAATCACTGACAATCACATCATACATCATACACAAAGTTTGGAGTAAATGCTTCCACCAAGTTGATAGCACATCCGGCTCTATAGTCTATACCTGAAAGCAACAAGGCTATTGACGCCCTTAACAGATGCCATGCAACACACATGTTTTCGAAGAATCGAAAGCTACTAAAATCTTGATCGATATGAACCCTTACAATCAACAATCAACGGGTCTCCTCTTCAGGTGGGGCGATGCTTGATCCTGTACGATGAGACCTGGTCATTGCTCGTCATATGCGGGTCAAACTTCAAACCCTAGTCCCGACGTCGAGACAAACTCCTTAACCCTAGTCTCCCCACCAGTTTTCCAAGGCTGGACTATGGTGACCACCCGGTGATCAGCTCGAACGAAACCGGCAGAGGGGATGTCGGAGAAGGGGGAAGTAGATCTCAAGGTCGTTAGTGAGAGGACGACGAAAACCCTAGTGAGAGAGGACACCGTCGAAGGGTACATTGTTGCTCGTGATACCGTTGTCTATTTTATTTCCCTTTTTTAGGTAACTTTGTGTTTTTTTATTTGAGAAGCACTCTGTTTTATTTTCCAGAATCGTCAAAAATGTACATACGGCCATTTAGGGCGTGCTTGGAATTGTTGTATTTCGATACGGAGGTGTTTAACTTACACCCGTATCTTACCGGTCGACTACGCAATTTACGTGTGGAAATAAAACGACGGGCCGAGATGTGTACTATTTACAAGTGTTTTTTTAATTTACAAGTGTATATAAAAGAAAAACTGGAATCCAAACAGGGCCTCAACGAAATTGAGGCCCATTAATCAGCCCATTTGAACTTCTGCAAGCCCAAGCCATATCCTCGGATTCACCGGTTCTCAATAATAAATAGAAAAAAAACATAGAGATCCTCGGATTCACCACCATCCGCGGCGGCGGCGACAATCGAGTCCACCACCTTCCTTCCGCCCGCCCGAACAGCCAACCACAAGCCCCCCCCCCCCCCCCCCCCCCCCCCCCCCCCGGAGCAAGCGAGCACCTTCGAGGGGCTCGCCGTCGGAACCGGCCGGCCGCCGCATACCGGAGGAGATGTACTGCCAGTCGTGCAAGAACGTGTACGACGAGGAGGACGCCGGGACCTGCAAGGAGTGCTACGAGGAGGCCAGCGAGACGGAGGAGGAGCTCAAGCGCGAGATCGACGACCTCCGCTCCCGCCTCCTCTTCCTGCGCCTCCCCTCCCCGACGCTCGACGCTTCCGCCGCCGGCCACTCCGACCTCCTCCTCCACGCCATCCCCGCCTCGTCGCCCTCGCCCTCCCCCTCCGGCGACGCCGACGGGGTCCGCCTCGACACCCCCGCCGTCCCCGCCCACCGCGTCATCCTCGTGAGTCCTTTTTCCCCCATTTCCTTGTGTTTTCTTGATGCGATTCAGTTCAACTTTGGACTGGTTTACCTGCGTGCTGCCAGATTTCGCTAGGGTGGTTCTTGATTAGATTGAGAATTTGAGTCTAGCTAGGTGTTCTTTGATATTGCTAGTGTCATTGTTCTGCACTGTTGCTGTCAAGACGCCCAAAATTCCACAAGTCAGTGTTCTCACTTCAATGTCATTAGTCTGCACTGCTGCCATCAAGCAGTGAACACTATCTTCTCTGAACATATTGGATAGAATTTTGACATGTTTTGTGTGAAATGTTATTAGAATTGAAATATGTTTTATATTTAGCAAAGATGACGCATGATGTGCTGATGGCCAGCTTCCCCAAGATGACATCAGTCGCCAGGGGTTGCTCTGTAGTTCACTGTATTTGACTAATGAAAATGGTTTAGAGGAAATACATTGTTGACAGCTTGAAGCAAAACGGAGCCTGGACGTCAACGTTGATCTTGTGATCATCAACATTTATGGGGAATTTGCTCAATTTTGAAATAGTAGGGTGAAAATAGGAATATACTCCCTCCGGCCCGAATTACTTGTCTTAGATTTGTCTAGATACGGATATATGTGTTACATGCATCCGTATCTACACAAATCTAAGACAAGTAATTTGGGACGGAGGTAATATATCCTAACTAGTAAGTAGAGTGACCATAAAGGTATTGAAGAGCCATTGCGTTCAGTGCCTTCGCGAACCCTGTTTAGCTCCTGCCGTAAAGAACAGATCAGTCTCCGACTCTGTAGACACACAACTCACCCACCCAGAGGGCGTGGCAGGGTCGAGTAGTTGGTCAGCGCAGCCGGATGCAGTCCTCACCTCTTGATTAGTGGGTGGAAAGCAACAAATAGAGATAGGTGTGTGTGTGTCATATTGTATTCTGGCTTTTCGGGCGTGTTGTTGCTCATATAAAGCATCTCAAACATCAGCAATGATGCGGCATATTAGAAAGACAATTAAACGGAAGCAGAATCAGTAAGCTAAGAAACCGCTCCAAAGACCACGCCGTATTCAAGTTTGAACTTGACAGGACGTTTCTATCTTTTTCATTCGGTGCATGTGAGGAAGTTCCAGGCTAAGGGTAAGCCTGCATCTGGAATAAGTCACTACACAGCAGCAGCAGAGCTACAAGAAAGTTCCTGGGCAGGCCAGGCTAAGGAATAACACACAGTATTTGTCCTTAAGGCCCAGTTTTGCTCTGACCTTCCACTGTTTTTTGCTGGGCTAGGAGAGCCATGGCCCAGGTCGTCCCCAACGTATTTCTGCCACAGACCACACCATCTTTAGGACATATTTTCCTGGTGGCCATGGTGGCAAAATGAACACACGAAATGGCTTTCTCGCCTAGCCATGCCATCAACCTGGTTTGTGATGGGTATGTGAATGCTGTGGTGATTATATGAATTTGTGTGCGTAGAGTCAGCATCTTTTCTTGCACTGCAGGATAGTGCATCCTGATTTCACTGCACATCTGCAGTTCTCTGCGCGCATAGACAAAACGATAGGAATGACTTTGCAAAGTTGAAAAGGGGATGAAATTTAGAGCGGCTTCCTGACTTATGTTTACTTTCATTCACTTAATTGCAATTTCCTTATGCTGGATGATTGCTGATTTGCATGATATGGCTTGCTTTATGGAAGCAGTGAAATATTGAAATGTGAGGATACACTAAGAGTAACACACATCTAACTTATCTCTATGTGTTGTGAGCCAGAGGGAGTCAGCTAGCAGATGTGGTAGGATAGCTGCTGAGTTGGTTTTGGAGAGGAGTTAATGTAGAAAAGTCTATGGGGTGGGGTCTGATTGTATCAGAATAGGTCCAGAGGCAAAACGTCCAGTATATAGGTTGTATTATTTGGTAAAAAGGGATTCATTATTCGTTAAAAGAAAAAGATGCATAGTCTCAGTTTAATCTTATCAATCTAATCTCTCCCAGTTATTCTCTCGTCTCAACCTATGTGTACCAAATCCCTTGCGGCCACTGTCTGACTATCTTCAGCATGGTAATAATCCCATTGTGGATCTAAGTTCACAGCACTACGTCTCTCCCTGCTCACCCTTCTATACCTCTATGGTGCTTCCGGCAGCCCCATGCACTTGGTTAGCACCATCTCTTAAATTCTCGCGTAATCTGGCCCTGTATAGGAAGAGAGACAAATCAGGTGTCTGGTCAGCTTCTGCCCAACTGTATAGCATCCGTGACCCATGCATGCTTGTTTGAGTTTTCAAGCGAAGCAAAACTATTTGTATAACAAATAATTATATGAAGACAAAATGCCTATCTGTACCACCAGGTGAAATTGTCAGTTGAGACGTGCACTACTCAGTCATAGCAGGATATTTTGTCTTGCGCTGTAAGGTTCTCCATGGTAGCTCCTTTGTCAATTTGTCAACCATTTTGGCTACTTGTTTCAACTTTCAACCAAAATTGCTTCGGTCTAAAACCTGAAAAGCCTGAATCAACAGCCATAGTTGCACCATTATACAAACTTTCAACTTTGCTCTCAGTATAAATGGTTTTAGACTAAACTCACGTGGCATGTTTAAATTTATTTGTTGTTAGCTTTTTGTTCAGCATAATCGTTTGTCTAGGATGTTCTCCAGTGTAGTACTTCACTCTTTTGTGTTAGTCAGATGCATAGCTGATCTAATTTCACCGAGCGGCAAATTGCCTGAACCCTGACCTATTTCCTGTGTATTTTCAAGATTGTCACCATTCTCTTATTTCCCTGCCACCTTAAGTCCACATTAACTAGTTATTACTCGGCACATTTCACATTTGTGAATTATTACTGATTTGCTTATGCTGGTTCGCTGCAGTATGAATGTATCTCTTTGTTAAACCGAGTTTCTCTTTTGAACAGGCCAGCAGGTCTCCTGTTTTCAGAGCAATGCTTGACAACGAGATGGAAGAGAGCCGGAGCGGCGTGATCAAGATGTACGACGTGTCCTATGATGTCCTCCGTGCTTTTGTCAACTACATGTACACGGGCGAGGCTCTCCTGGACGAGCAAATGGCCTGCGATCTCCTGGTGTTGGCCGAGAAGTATGAGGTGAAGCACCTAAAGACCTACTGCGAGAAGTTCATCACATCCAAGGTGAACAACGACAACGCCATCGTCCATTACGCGTTTGCGCACCGGCACGGCGCAAAGCAGCTGCTCGAGGCCTCCATGTCGGCGCTCATGGAAAGCATGCCCACGCTGGCGGAGCGGGAAGAGTACAAGGAGCTCGTCGAGAAGGACCCGAGGATCCTCGTGGAGATCTACGAGACCTATGTCAGCCGACAGGACAATACTGCCGCCGAGAGGGATTCAGATTGCTGCTGTAGAAAGTGATAGCCAAGGGCAAAATAATTAAGCTATGGCAGCATCACATTCTAACCAATGGTTTGCATATGAATTCAGTCAAGTCCCAGCTGTACCGAATACAACAGCATACCATCCTAACCAATCGTTTGCATAAAATTCGTGTTTGGTGAGATATATCTTGATGCAACTATGGATTGTTACCCAGAGTTTATAATGGATCTAAGTTGACAGAAATAATTATTTCCAATATTTTGTGTTTGTGTTCTCTTGCCCTATACATACCAGCATTTTTATATAATTATTACTTAGTGTGATGCTCTGGCAAACCATCTGAGTAAGGTGCTTTCAAATTGTACAAGTCTCAAATTTTGGTTCTGAAAGACGACAATTATAGAATTCAAAGTGCCATCTCGGGTCCTGACAGGTGCATGTATGCTGCTTCTTTGTTTGGCGGGGAAAACATCGATGACGTGCTAGCTAGAACATGTGGTGCATCCATGACAAGTGTTCAAGAGAAGCCGCGTGAGAAGATGGTGGGTCACCGACTCTTGGACATGCCTACAAAGGGGGCACAAGCCACAATCGACCGGCGGTGAAGCCTATTCGCCAAGGTGGGTCACCGACTCTTGGACATGTCTACAAAGGGGAGCACATGCTACAATTGGCCGCCCAAGGCGGTGAAGCCTATATGCCATGGCGTCCCTAGACTTCGATGGATATGCCCTCATTTGGTAGCACCTAGTTCAAGGCACTCTTCCCACCAACGGCGAACCAACAATTGAGACTTTGTAGAGCTATAAAGGATATCATGTGAGCCATGTTTTGTTCCCAATCACTACACTTGAGACCTCTTCAAGAAACTCCAAGTGCCCAAGCAAAGAACGAAGAGTGTCAATCAAGCGGTACTAGAAAGAAATGGAAACCACCATGATCTGAACAAACATGACCGCGGCCGAGGAACAAACCGTTGCGCGTTTTCTCAACGGTCTGAACCACCCCATCAAACACATCGTAGATTTCCAACTGCACACCAGTTTGATTGAGTTGGTCCATCAGGCCACGAAGGCGGAGGGACAAGTGCAAGGAGACATCAAATACTCCGATTCCTTGACTTTCCCTTATACAGCAACAACAACAGCAAGAACACATCTTGCAACTGAAGATCTCAACATGGGCCAGCTAATCCCTGCAAGCATATCAACATGCCACACCAGGAAAAAGATAAAAAAGGGTTCATCCAAGATATTGAATTAAAAATTTGTTGTACAGTAGGGTCACACATAAATGGTTCAAGAAACAAAACATGGCTCATTTACAACTAAATGGAAATGACACCATGTCACGACTGCGATAATACCCGCTCTAGTCCTTTAGCATGGCATTTGCTGCAAGGCTCCAGAACAGTTAACTGAACTGAAGATGGAACTTTATTCTCAATGTATGTTTTGATAGCCAAGAGTGCCCAAGGAATTTCCATGAGAACACCATCCGTCATGGGAACACACCAGCTGTCCTCGCCTTGATCATCACACCGACTCCCATAAATGGTGTCCAATGTAAGACACTCAAGTGACACCGCGTTCTTGAGAATATAACATGCTAGTTCAACCACGCACTTCGCAGAGTTGAAACCGCTGATCTTCACGCTCTTGAGGTGGCCATGGCGGTGTTCAGGCATGTGCCTCAGTTGTGAATCCGCAAAAATGGATACATGCACCATACGTCGCTGAGCCACCTGACGATAAAAAGGATAGTATGATTCAGTTAACCGGACCCAGACTGATCGGATGGCTTTGCAGGATGAAATAAATGAACAGCGTTGCCGGCTTACATCTAATGTCACCATTCTCTTATTTCCCTGCCACCTTAAGTCCACATTAACTAGTTATTACTCGGCACATTTCACATTTGTGAATTATTACTGATTTGCTTATGCTGGTTCGCTGCAGTATGAATGTATCTCTTTGTTAAACCGAGTTTCTCTTTTGAACAGGCCAGCAGGTCTCCTGTTTTCAGAGCAATGCTTGACAACGAGATGGAAGAGAGCCGGAGCGGCGTGATCAAGATGTACGACGTGTCCTATGATGTCCTCCGTGCTTTTGTCAACTACATGTACACGGGCGAGGCTCTCCTGGACGAGCAAATGGCCTGCGATCTCCTGGTGTTGGCCGAGAAGTATGAGGTGAAGCACCTAAAGACCTACTGCGAGAAGTTCATCACATCCAAGGTGAACAACGACAACGCCATCGTCCATTACGCGTTTGCGCACCGGCACGGCGCAAAGCAGCTGCTCGAGGCCTCCATGTCGGCGCTCATGGAAAGCATGCCCACGCTGGCGGAGCGGGAAGAGTACAAGGAGCTCGTCGAGAAGGACCCGAGGATCCTCGTGGAGATCTACGAGACCTATGTCAGCCGACAGGACAATACTGCCGCCGAGAGGGATTCAGATTGCTGCTGTAGAAAGTGATAGCCAAGGGCAAAATAATTAAGCTATGGCAGCATCACATTCTAACCAATGGTTTGCATATGAATTCAGTCAAGTCCCAGCTGTACCGAATACAACAGCATACCATCCTAACCAATCGTTTGCATAAAATTCGTGTTTGGTGAGATATATCTTGATGCAACTATGGATTGTTACCCAGAGTTTATAATGGATCTAAGTTGACAGAAATAATTATTTCCAATATTTTGTGTTTGTGTTCTCTTGCCCTATACATACCAGCATTTTTATATAATTATTACTTAGTGTGATGCTCTGGCAAACCATCTGAGTAAGGTGCTTTCAAATTGTACAAGTCTCAAATTTTGGTTCTGAAAGACGACAATTATAGAATTCAAAGTGCCATCTCGGGTCCTGACAGGTGCATGTATGCTGCTTCTTTGTTTGGCGGGGAAAACATCGATGACGTGCTAGCTAGAACATGTGGTGCATCCATGACAAGTGTTCAAGAGAAGCCGCGTGAGAAGATGGTGGGTCACCGACTCTTGGACATGCCTACAAAGGGGGCACAAGCCACAATCGACCGGCGGTGAAGCCTATTCGCCAAGGTGGGTCACCGACTCTTGGACATGTCTACAAAGGGGAGCACATGCTACAATTGGCCGCCCAAGGCGGTGAAGCCTATATGCCATGGCGTCCCTAGACTTCGATGGATATGCCCTCATTTGGTAGCACCTAGTTCAAGGCACTCTTCCCACCAACGGCGAACCAACAATTGAGACTTTGTAGAGCTATAAAGGATATCATGTGAGCCATGTTTTGTTCCCAATCACTACACTTGAGACCTCTTCAAGAAACTCCAAGTGCCCAAGCAAAGAACGAAGAGTGTCAATCAAGCGGTACTAGAAAGAAATGGAAACCACCATGATCTGAACAAACATGACCGCGGCCGAGGAACAAACCGTTGCGTGTTTTCTCAACGGTCTGAACCACCCCATCAAACACATCGTAGATTTCCAACTGCACACCAGTTTGATTGAGTTGGTCCATCAGGCCACGAAGGCGGAGGGACAAGTGCAAGGAGACATCAAATACTCCGATTCCTTGACTTTCCCTTATACAGCAACAACAACAGCAAGAACACATCTTGCAACTGAAGATCTCAACATGGGCCAGCTAATCCCTGCAAGCATATCAACATGCCACACCAGGAAAAAGATAAAAAAGGGTTCATCCAAGATATTGAATTAAAAATTTGTTGTACAGTAGGGTCACACATAAATGGTTCAAGAAACAAAACATGGCTCATTTACAACTAAATGGAAATGACACCATGTCACGACTGCGATAATACCCGCTCTAGTCCTTTAGCATGGCATTTGCTGCAAGGCTCCAGAACAGTTAACTGAACTGAAGATGGAACTTTATTCTCAATGTATGTTTTGATAGCCAAGAGTGCCCAAGGAATTTCCATGAGAACACCATCCGTCATGGGAACACACCAGCTGTCCTCGCCTTGATCATCACACCGACTCCCATAAATGGTGTCCAATGTAAGACACTCAAGTGACACCGCGTTCTTGAGAATATAACATGCTAGTTCAACCACGCACTTCGCAGAGTTGAAACCGCTGATCTTCACGCTCTTGAGGTGGCCATGGCGGTGTTCAGGCATGTGCCTCAGTTGTGAATCCGCAAAAATGGATACATGCACCATACGTCGCTGAGCCACCTGACGATAAAAAGGATAGTATGATTCAGTTAACCGGACCCAGACTGATCGGATGGCTTTGCAGGATGAAATAAATGAACAGCGTTGCCGGCTTACATCTAATGTCACCATTCTCTTATTTCCCTGCCACCTTAAGTCCACATTAACTAGTTATTACTCGGCACATTTCACATTTGTGAATTATTACTGATTTGCTTATGCTGGTTCGCTGCAGTATGAATGTATCTCTTTGTTAAACCGAGTTTCTCTTTTGAACAGGCCAGCAGGTCTCCTGTTTTCAGAGCAATGCTTGACAACGAGATGGAAGAGAGCCGGAGCGGCGTGATCAAGATGTACGACGTGTCCTATGATGTCCTCCGTGCTTTTGTCAACTACATGTACACGGGCGAGGCTCTCCTGGACGAGCAAATGGCCTGCGATCTCCTGGTGTTGGCCGAGAAGTATGAGGTGAAGCACCTAAAGACCTACTGCGAGAAGTTCATCACATCCAAGGTGAACAACGACAACGCCATCGTCCATTACGCGTTTGCGCACCGGCACGGCGCAAAGCAGCTGCTCGAGGCCTCCATGTCGGCGCTCATGGAAAGCATGCCCACGCTGGCGGAGCGGGAAGAGTACAAGGAGCTCGTCGAGAAGGACCCGAGGATCCTCGTGGAGATCTACGAGACCTATGTCAGCCGACAGGACAATACTGCCGCCGAGAGGGATTCAGATTGCTGCTGTAGAAAGTGATAGCCAAGGGCAAAATAATTAAGCTATGGCAGCATCACATTCTAACCAATGGTTTGCATATGAATTCAGTCAAGTCCCAGCTGTACCGAATACAACAGCATACCATCCTAACCAATCGTTTGCATAAAATTCGTGTTTGGTGAGATATATCTTGATGCAACTATGGATTGTTACCCAGAGTTTATAATGGATCTAAGTTGACAGAAATAATTATTTCCAATATTTTGTGTTTGTGTTCTCTTGCCCTATACATACCAGCATTTTTATATAATTATTACTTAGTGTGATGCTCTGGCAAACCATCTGAGTAAGGTGCTTTCAAATTGTACAAGTCTCAAATTTTGGTTCTGAAAGACGACAATTATAGAATTCAAAGTGCCATCTCGGGTCCTGACAGGTGCATGTATGCTGCTTCTTTGTTTGGCGGGGAAAACATCGATGACGTGCTAGCTAGAACATGTGGTGCATCCATGACAAGTGTTCAAGAGAAGCCGCGTGAGAAGATGGTGGGTCACCGACTCTTGGACATGCCTACAAAGGGGGCACAAGCCACAATCGACCGGCGGTGAAGCCTATTCGCCAAGGTGGGTCACCGACTCTTGGACATGTCTACAAAGGGGAGCACATGCTACAATTGGCCGCCCAAGGCGGTGAAGCCTATATGCCATGGCGTCCCTAGACTTCGATGGATATGCCCTCATTTGGTAGCACCTAGTTCAAGGCACTCTTCCCACCAACGGCGAACCAACAATTGAGACTTTGTAGAGCTATAAAGGATATCATGTGAGCCATGTTTTGTTCCCAATCACTACACTTGAGACCTCTTCAAGAAACTCCAAGTGCCCAAGCAAAGAACGAAGAGTGTCAATCAAGCGGTACTAGAAAGAAATGGAAACCACCATGATCTGAACAAACATGACCGCGGCCGAGGAACAAACCGTTGCGCGTTTTCTCAACGGTCTGAACCACCCCATCAAACACATCGTAGATTTCCAACTGCACACCAGTTTGATTGAGTTGGTCCATCAGGCCACGAAGGCGGAGGGACAAGTGCAAGGAGACATCAAATACTCCGATTCCTTGACTTTCCCTTATACAGCAACAACAACAGCAAGAACACATCTTGCAACTGAAGATCTCAACATGGGCCAGCTAATCCCTGCAAGCATATCAACATGCCACACCAGGAAAAAGATAAAAAAGGGTTCATCCAAGATATTGAATTAAAAATTTGTTGTACAGTAGGGTCACACATAAATGGTTCAAGAAACAAAACATGGCTCATTTACAACTAAATGGAAATGACACCATGTCACGACTGCGATAATACCCGCTCTAGTCCTTTAGCATGGCATTTGCTGCAAGGCTCCAGAACAGTTAACTGAACTGAAGATGGAACTTTATTCTCAATGTATGTTTTGATAGCCAAGAGTGCCCAAGGAATTTCCATGAGAACACCATCCGTCATGGGAACACACCAGCTGTCCTCGCCTTGATCATCACACCGACTCCCATAAATGGTGTCCAATGTAAGACACTCAAGTGACACCGCGTTCTTGAGAATATAACATGCTAGTTCAACCACGCACTTCGCAGAGTTGAAACCGCTGATCTTCACGCTCTTGAGGTGGCCATGGCGGTGTTCAGGCATGTGCCTCAGTTGTGAATCCGCAAAAATGGATACATGCACCATACGTCGCTGAGCCACCTGACGATAAAAAGGATAGTATGATTCAGTTAACCGGACCCAGACTGATCGGATGGCTTTGCAGGATGAAATAAATGAACAGCGTTGCCGGCTTACATCTAATGTCACCATTCTCTTATTTCCCTGCCACCTTAAGTCCACATTAACTAGTTATTACTCGGCACATTTCACATTTGTGAATTATTACTGATTTGCTTATGCTGGTTCGCTGCAGTATGAATGTATCTCTTTGTTAAACCGAGTTTCTCTTTTGAACAGGCCAGCAGGTCTCCTGTTTTCAGAGCAATGCTTGACAACGAGATGGAAGAGAGCCGGAGCGGCGTGATCAAGATGTACGACGTGTCCTATGATGTCCTCCGTGCTTTTGTCAACTACATGTACACGGGCGAGGCTCTCCTGGACGAGCAAATGGCCTGCGATCTCCTGGTGTTGGCCGAGAAGTATGAGGTGAAGCACCTAAAGACCTACTGCGAGAAGTTCATCACATCCAAGGTGAACAACGACAACGCCATCGTCCATTACGCGTTTGCGCACCGGCACGGCGCAAAGCAGCTGCTCGAGGCCTCCATGTCGGCGCTCATGGAAAGCATGCCCACGCTGGCGGAGCGGGAAGAGTACAAGGAGCTCGTCGAGAAGGACCCGAGGATCCTCGTGGAGATCTACGAGACCTATGTCAGCCGACAGGACAATACTGCCGCCGAGAGGGATTCAGATTGCTGCTGTAGAAAGTGATAGCCAAGGGCAAAATAATTAAGCTATGGCAGCATCACATTCTAACCAATGGTTTGCATATGAATTCAGTCAAGTCCCAGCTGTACCGAATACAACAGCATACCATCCTAACCAATCGTTTGCATAAAATTCGTGTTTGGTGAGATATATCTTGATGCAACTATGGATTGTTACCCAGAGTTTATAATGGATCTAAGTTGACAGAAATAATTATTTCCAATATTTTGTGTTTGTGTTCTCTTGCCCTATACATACCAGCATTTTTATATAATTATTACTTAGTGTGATGCTCTGGCAAACCATCTGAGTAAGGTGCTTTCAAATTGTACAAGTCTCAAATTTTGGTTCTGAAAGACGACAATTATAGAATTCAAAGTGCCATCTCGGGTCCTGACAGGTGCATGTATGCTGCTTCTTTGTTTGGCGGGGAAAACATCGATGACGTGCTAGCTAGAACATGTGGTGCATCCATGACAAGTGTTCAAGAGAAGCCGCGTGAGAAGATGGTGGGTCACCGACTCTTGGACATGCCTACAAAGGGGGCACAAGCCACAATCGACCGGCGGTGAAGCCTATTCGCCAAGGTGGGTCACCGACTCTTGGACATGTCTACAAAGGGGAGCACATGCTACAATTGGCCGCCCAAGGCGGTGAAGCCTATATGCCATGGCGTCCCTAGACTTCGATGGATATGCCCTCATTTGGTAGCACCTAGTTCAAGGCACTCTTCCCACCAACGGCGAACCAACAATTGAGACTTTGTAGAGCTATAAAGGATATCATGTGAGCCATGTTTTGTTCCCAATCACTACACTTGAGACCTCTTCAAGAAACTCCAAGTGCCCAAGCAAAGAACGAAGAGTGTCAATCAAGCGGTACTAGAAAGAAATGGAAACCACCATGATCTGAACAAACATGACCGCGGCCGAGGAACAAACCGTTGCGCGTTTTCTCAACGGTCTGAACCACCCCATCAAACACATCGTAGATTTCCAACTGCACACCAGTTTGATTGAGTTGGTCCATCAGGCCACGAAGGCGGAGGGACAAGTGCAAGGAGACATCAAATACTCCGATTCCTTGACTTTCCCTTATACAGCAACAACAACAGCAAGAACACATCTTGCAACTGAAGATCTCAACATGGGCCAGCTAATCCCTGCAAGCATATCAACATGCCACACCAGGAAAAAGATAAAAAAGGGTTCATCCAAGATATTGAATTAAAAATTTGTTGTACAGTAGGGTCACACATAAATGGTTCAAGAAACAAAACATGGCTCATTTACAACTAAATGGAAATGACACCATGTCACGACTGCGATAATACCCGCTCTAGTCCTTTAGCATGGCATTTGCTGCAAGGCTCCAGAACAGTTAACTGAACTGAAGATGGAACTTTATTCTCAATGTATGTTTTGATAGCCAAGAGTGCCCAAGGAATTTCCATGAGAACACCATCCGTCATGGGAACACACCAGCTGTCCTCGCCTTGATCATCACACCGACTCCCATAAATGGTGTCCAATGTAAGACACTCAAGTGACACCGCGTTCTTGAGAATATAACATGCTAGTTCAACCACGCACTTCGCAGAGTTGAAACCGCTGATCTTCACGCTCTTGAGGTGGCCATGGCGGTGTTCAGGCATGTGCCTCAGTTGTGAATCCGCAAAAATGGATACATGCACCATACGTCGCTGAGCCACCTGACGATAAAAAGGATAGTATGATTCAGTTAACCGGACCCAGACTGATCGGATGGCTTTGCAGGATGAAATAAATGAACAGCGTTGCCGGCTTACATCTAATGTCACCATTCTCTTATTTCCCTGCCACCTTAAGTCCACATTAACTAGTTATTACTCGGCACATTTCACATTTGTGAATTATTACTGATTTGCTTATGCTGGTTCGCTGCAGTATGAATGTATCTCTTTGTTAAACCGAGTTTCTCTTTTGAACAGGCCAGCAGGTCTCCTGTTTTCAGAGCAATGCTTGACAACGAGATGGAAGAGAGCCGGAGCGGCGTGATCAAGATGTACGACGTGTCCTATGATGTCCTCCGTGCTTTTGTCAACTACATGTACACGGGCGAGGCTCTCCTGGACGAGCAAATGGCCTGCGATCTCCTGGTGTTGGCCGAGAAGTATGAGGTGAAGCACCTAAAGACCTACTGCGAGAAGTTCATCACATCCAAGGTGAACAACGACAACGCCATCGTCCATTACGCGTTTGCGCACCGGCACGGCGCAAAGCAGCTGCTCGAGGCCTCCATGTCGGCGCTCATGGAAAGCATGCCCACGCTGGCGGAGCGGGAAGAGTACAAGGAGCTCGTCGAGAAGGACCCGAGGATCCTCGTGGAGATCTACGAGACCTATGTCAGCCGACAGGACAATACTGCCGCCGAGAGGGATTCAGATTGCTGCTGTAGAAAGTGATAGCCAAGGGCAAAATAATTAAGCTATGGCAGCATCACATTCTAACCAATGGTTTGCATATGAATTCAGTCAAGTCCCAGCTGTACCGAATACAACAGCATACCATCCTAACCAATCGTTTGCATAAAATTCGTGTTTGGTGAGATATATCTTGATGCAACTATGGATTGTTACCCAGAGTTTATAATGGATCTAAGTTGACAGAAATAATTATTTCCAATATTTTGTGTTTGTGTTCTCTTGCCCTATACATACCAGCATTTTTATATAATTATTACTTAGTGTGATGCTCTGGCAAACCATCTGAGTAAGGTGCTTTCAAATTGTACAAGTCTCAAATTTTGGTTCTGAAAGACGACAATTATAGAATTCAAAGTGCCATCTCGGGTCCTGACAGGTGCATGTATGCTGCTTCTTTGTTTGGCGGGGAAAACATCGATGACGTGCTAGCTAGAACATGTGGTGCATCCATGACAAGTGTTCAAGAGAAGCCGCGTGAGAAGATGGTGGGTCACCGACTCTTGGACATGCCTACAAAGGGGGCACAAGCCACAATCGACCGGCGGTGAAGCCTATTCGCCAAGGTGGGTCACCGACTCTTGGACATGTCTACAAAGGGGAGCACATGCTACAATTGGCCGCCCAAGGCGGTGAAGCCTATATGCCATGGCGTCCCTAGACTTCGATGGATATGCCCTCATTTGGTAGCACCTAGTTCAAGGCACTCTTCCCACCAACGGCGAACCAACAATTGAGACTTTGTAGAGCTATAAAGGATATCATGTGAGCCATGTTTTGTTCCCAATCACTACACTTGAGACCTCTTCAAGAAACTCCAAGTGCCCAAGCAAAGAACGAAGAGTGTCAATCAAGCGGTACTAGAAAGAAATGGAAACCACCATGATCTGAACAAACATGACCGCGGCCGAGGAACAAACCGTTGCGCGTTTTCTCAACGGTCTGAACCACCCCATCAAACACATCGTAGATTTCCAACTGCACACCAGTTTGATTGAGTTGGTCCATCAGGCCACGAAGGCGGAGGGACAAGTGCAAGGAGACATCAAATACTCCGATTCCTTGACTTTCCCTTATACAGCAACAACAACAGCAAGAACACATCTTGCAACTGAAGATCTCAACATGGGCCAGCTAATCCCTGCAAGCATATCAACATGCCACACCAGGAAAAAGATAAAAAAGGGTTCATCCAAGATATTGAATTAAAAATTTGTTGTACAGTAGGGTCACACATAAATGGTTCAAGAAACAAAACATGGCTCATTTACAACTAAATGGAAATGACACCATGTCACGACTGCGATAATACCCGCTCTAGTCCTTTAGCATGGCATTTGCTGCAAGGCTCCAGAACAGTTAACTGAACTGAAGATGGAACTTTATTCTCAATGTATGTTTTGATAGCCAAGAGTGCCCAAGGAATTTCCATGAGAACACCATCCGTCATGGGAACACACCAGCTGTCCTCGCCTTGATCATCACACCGACTCCCATAAATGGTGTCCAATGTAAGACACTCAAGTGACACCGCGTTCTTGAGAATATAACATGCTAGTTCAACCACGCACTTCGCAGAGTTGAAACCGCTGATCTTCACGCTCTTGAGGTGGCCATGGCGGTGTTCAGGCATGTGCCTCAGTTGTGAATCCGCAAAAATGGATACATGCACCATACGTCGCTGAGCCACCTGACGATAAAAAGGATAGTATGATTCAGTTAACCGGACCCAGACTGATCGGATGGCTTTGCAGAATGAAATAAATGAACAGCGTTGCCGGCTTACATCTAATGTCAAAGTCTCCAGGGAAGGAGAAGCATCAAGGAAGGAAACCAGAGAAAAGTAGTCATATGCCCGGGAAACAATTGCTCCTGATCTCACAGTGATGGTCAGGTGCTTAAGGTGGAGGAATTTGGTAGGCAGCATTGGTGCATCAACCACCTGCACAAGAAAGAGGTCATGTATCAGATACACCAGGTATGACTAATGTAACCATATATACCGCTGGCATACAACACCATATATTGTGGAGAATATATACCTCACTCGATGATTGTATGGCAAGAGTTTCAATATTTGGCATAAGGGATGGCAGCTTGGCACGGGCATCATGGATAAGGTTTGCCTGTTGCAAATCTAGTTCCTTTATTGGCAATGTTTCCACAAGTGAGAAGTCTAACCAGTTTCCGTAAAGGCAAAAACTAGAGAGATTTGGAGCTTTGCTCTCTATCACTTTCAGTCTGTCACACGCAAAAACACTTAGCGCGCTGAGCCGTTGCAGGGCGCAAGGTAGCTTCAGGCATTCAATCTCAGGGCAACTAATAAGATCCAACAGCTCCAAAGAAAGAGAGTTGAGAAGAAGGCACTCTAACTCATTCCATGTAATGCTCACACGCCACAGATACAGGCTTCTCAGGCTTCTCAAGGGGCCAAGTTCAAATGTGGGATGGAGGGCGCAAAATCGGAGTCTAAGGTACCAAAGTGAGTTCCGAACCCCATCGGATAAAAGCGAGCATGGGAAGTTGTATTTTCCCTTTGTTTCTGACAACACGAGGGCGAGTTCTTCAATCCCTGGTTTAAGAGCAATCTGAAGCCAACGGTCAAAATAACTAGTGCCATCGAACCCGCGCGTGCCATAATAGTCAAGGTTGAATGTTTTCAAGCAGCCAGAATGATTCCTGAGAATGCGGTCAATCTTGTGGTCAAAATTCTCTCCGCACGCACTTTTCTTCAAGCCAATTGTATCCTTAGTGAAGATGAGACTGGAATGGCATCTCCAGGAATGTAAAAAGGCGCGAGATACGCAAGCAGCACGAGCAGCTTCACGCATTGGCAGCATGGAATGTATACGGAACAATATGTCCTGCACACACAAGCATTGGATGAAAGATCAAGATTGAGATTGTGAGGCGCATTAGCTCAATTGGATAAAAAAAACAGTATAACCACACAGACAAACATCGTACCCCCGGTAACCCTCCACACGGATGCACAGGGTATGGGTAATTGATCAAGACCATAAAGGCAAAGAAAAAGGCGAAAAATACAGAGTTCAAATCATAAATCGTAATTTATTCTGGATTCAGGTAGCACAAATTGCATAGAAGGAAAAAAATAAATGAATCCTATAACATGAAGAGCACAATTGTGAAATCTTGTTATGTTTTTATAAGGATTTAGATACCACAATAGCAGAAGCAATGCATTGGAGAGACTTGTTTAGCAGGTGGGAAGATGAACCATTTATCCAATTTCTTCTGTAATGAATATGCCAATCAATGATCGCATGAACTTTGTTACAGCACAACACCAGCGTCAAGTGCTAACCGATGCTCCTTCTGTTCATTTTCACAAGCCATATAAAATCGAGTTTTGACCATCATTTGAACCCACAAATGGTTTGTTGATAGTCAGAAAATCACAATGGCTACAAAGTGCTTTCGAATACGAACCTATCCGCATCAATTTGGAGGCACATGACTCACAGTTTGTTATTCCCTCCGTAAACTAATATAAGAGCATTTAGAACACTACTTTAGTAATCTAAACACTCTTATATTAATTTACAGAGGGAGTACTATTATACTGGTCGTTGGTCAAAGCGCGAATTTGTTTGGATTTTGAAGAGACAAACTTCACCCCTTATAAAAATGAACGGAGGGAGTGATTACTAAATCACGCCAGTTATGCCAAGCTAGGGACATCCAGCAGTACCATTAGTCACCCGGCCTGTCAGCCTTAATTTGCAGTAGTAGGATGTGGCCAAAAAGATGTTGCAATCATCAGAATTTAAGGCCTTGGTGGTAATCGGTACCTCAGGAAGGTCTGGGATTGAGCTTCGCGTTGCTTTGCCGGACTGAGAATCGCCATCGCCGCCTTGTTCACAGGTCGATCCCTTCCTTTTACCCGTTGCTGAGGCCATGAGCCGGCCTGCGACGGAAGAGAAAAGGGGATCGTCACGGTAGCCGCCCAGACATGGATGGATGGATACAAGAAAACAGCAAAAGGCGCCCGATCGATCTCTTGAGATCATCTGTTTTCCTCCCCCTCTCTGAGAAAACCTGCATCTGTTTTCCCCACCTGAATCTCCCCGTGGCTTCCTCGCGCCAAAAAGAAGTTAGAGAGGAGAACGGCCGACGAAAGGAAGAAGGACACCTTCCTCCCTCGGATTGGGTCTGGCCGACGAAAGAAACCACTCCCGCTTCCCTCCTCCTTCAGTCATCAACTCCTATATCCAGCCCTGCTCTGCTCTCCTTGTCCATCCTTGTTTCTGGCTCCGTTTTGTACTCGAGTTCCAGCCGGCGACGGAGCCGTCGGGGCGGGCGGAGCTTATCAAGTGCGAGGATATGTTTTGGGAAAAGCTAACCATCATCCGCCGGATCACAGCGGCCACGTCCTCCATCTTCTCCGTATGACACGTGTCCACCGTGGCTCCGGCATAGCGGTTCTGCAACACGGACTATGTTTCTGAAACATATACGGTGTTGCAGCAGTCTACGACGGGTCTATGTTTTATAACAAAACCTCTATTAATTTATTTATTTTGCAACGAGGCCTTATTTGCAAAAACGAATTGCAATGAAACTTCAGTTGCAAAAAAATTAGTTGCTGCAAAAAAAAAATCTGCAACAAGATCTAAGTTATAGAAATAATTCTGCAACAAGACCTGTGTTGCAGACCCGTAGTGGTGAAGGCGTACCCGGTTCGTTCGATGCAGCCAGTCTGATGCCTCGCGGTCCGACTGATCTTCACGCCCCATATATTTTTTTCCTTTTTCTTTTCTTCCTGTGCATACTTTTTTAGCGATATTTTCTTCTTCTTTTTCTTTAGTGCGACACTTTTTATGTGTATAGTATGCGATGGACCGGCCCAGGGTCTGATCTTCCCACACCACAACTAGTATAGACCAAAAATTGCTAAAGCTTCACACGATTCATTATTCCTCATCTTAATTGTTTCGAACAAAAAGATCACAATAAAAAAAAATCTGAAAATTTTATCTTGGTTCTTGTCGGATTACTTGGTTGACAGGATTGCTCCGAGAGCTCCTAGTCTGCTCGAGGCCTCGCTCGTGTCGGACGACAAACCAGCGCCAGCTGCTGAGTCGCTCAGTCGTCTCACCCCTTGCTCTTTGGACTTATTTTTTAAACATAGTACAAACACAAGCGTTTATGTACAAGCGCATATACTCATTTCTACGAATGAACAAACACATATCCTATCCTTATGAACATCTTCGAAAGACTGAGCCGGCATATCATCTTGAGATTTACGAAGTCACCGTAGACGCCTTGTCGTCGACGGGAACGTCTCCTCCCATTGAATGCGCATCGTTAGAAATCCTGAAATAAATTCAGAAATAATACGAGCATCAGGACTTGAACCCTGATGGGCTGAGAATACCACTGTCCCTCTAACCATCAAATCACAGGTTGGTTCGCCCTTGATCCTTCGATTGATTGGTTCATCCTTGAGTTGTCTAAAAAGTCCATCAAAGTGAGAAAGGTGTTCAAGGTTTTTGAAATAAGTTCATGCAAATTTAAAATTTGTTCATGTTTTTTTAAGTCTTGCAAATTTCAGAAAATGTTTACGAATTTCGAACAAATGAAAATTTTAAAAAATAGGAGATTTGAAAAAATTACAATATTTAAAAAAACACAAATTCAAAAATTAATTGTAAATTTAGTTTTTTCAAAAACAATTTATAGGAATCTAAAATGTTAAAACCTGGAAAAACTGGGAAAAACCCAGCCCCAAAAAATAAACGAAATACAAAGAAAATAGAGCAAAAAAAATGCAAAGAAAGAAAAATAGAAAAAAAAAACGCTCGAAAGTTTTCGAAGTTTCCTTTTTTGAGAAACACCGTCTAAACTTTATTGCATAATGTTATGGGGGATACAAATAATAGACGGCGGGGACATGAGCCAGACATGACGGCCTGCCCCCAACGACGATACTGCTTTCACTAAGTTATGAGCTTCAAAATTGTTACTTCTACTTTCATGTGATAGTGAAGCGCTAGCCAACATCCGCCGTTTGGTAATGAACTCCTTGACAATAGTAGCGTAAGCACAAGGATTTTCTTCCCTGATGTTCCTCACCACTTCCATACAATCTGTAGACACATGCACTCTTGTGAGATAGAGGTCAAAAGCCAAAGACAAGGCTTCACTGCACGCCAAAGCTTCAAGGCTCGCCGGATCAATTAACCCTTGAACAACTATTGCTGATGCACCCAAAAAGTTACCAGCAGCATCGCGGCAGATGGCACTAGCAGATCCACGATCACCGGCGCGAGATAAACCTCCATCAACATTGATCTTAGCAAAACCTGCTTCTGGAGCGAGCCATTTGCCTTGCATCGTTCGAGGAACAGGTTGTAATGGGCGGGAAGACGGGTGACGAGCTTCACCCGCCTCCTGTATGTCGTTTAGGAATCTCTCAATAAAACTGAAAGTTGACAGCGGACTTTGGAACTCCTTCTCATGAACAGCCCTTCGCTTTGCCCACCATATAGCCCACATGGTAACCAGGACTTTGACAACTACCTCCGGCGGAAGATTATCAATCAAATCAAAGAGCCACAACTTGGGATCCGGCTGCCTGCTCGCCGCAATATAATCCACAACGTCCTCGTCAAGTAAAGCCCAGACCCCCTTGGCCAAGTTGCAATCAAAAAGCGAATGACGCCATGAATCCACTGCCGAGTTACACACTTGACACATATCTGAATCTGCCATATTTCTATTCGCCCTCACGTCCGCTGTTGGCAGCGAGACTTTAGCCAACCGCCAAACAAATACCTTCACCTTGGAGGGTACATCAATGTCCCACAGTTTGGACCAACTTTTACGCACACGCTGTCCATCAGAGCACCCTTGTCGTTGCTCAAGCCAGTCCTCATGCTGATTTTTCGTGTCAACAAGCAGCCTATAAGCAGACTTGACTGTGAATCTCCCAGACTTTTCATAATGCCAAGCCCACGAATCCTCCTGGCTAACTGTGCTCAAGGGAATATTCAACACCGCCTCAACATCCATGGGAAGAAGGTGAGCTCGAATTACCTGATGGTTCCATGAGCAGCTAGCAGAATCAATCAGATCACTGACCCTTTGCGGTGGATTGGCTGATAAAGCACATACAGGTCGCAATCTGAAATCCCTAGGGATCCAATTATCTCCAAGAAAACTAGTATCCGCCCCATTGCCGATACGCCGAATAATCCCAAGTTTCAGAGCATCACGTCCCTCACACAATGCTCGCCAAATAGCTGAAGGGCGAGGTCCAAGTTCTGCGTGCAATACTGAATCTTGAGGGAAATACACTGCCTTGAGAATCCTTGCACCGAGAGATGATGGATCAGTGAGAACTCGCCACACTTGGCGTGCTAAGAGGGCGAGGTTAAAAAGTTCGATGTCCCTAAAACCCAATCCACCATCACACTTCGGACGACACATCGACCCCCATGAGATCCATGCAGTTTTTCGCTCTCCTTTTTTGCTACCCCACCAAAAATTCCTCAATAGCGAATTGATATGCTCGCATAAGCCTCTAGGTAACTTAAAACATGCCATAGAGTATGTCGGGATTGCCTGGGCGACGGATTTAATCAACACTTCTTTCCCGGCTGATGAGAGTAGCTTTTCCAACCAACCTTTCACCTTTGCCCAAACTCTATCTTTGAGATACTTAAAAACACCATTTTTCGATCTCCCCACCGAAGATGGCAGCCCCAAATACTTTTCTGACAAAGATTCATTTGGCACATTGAGCGTTGCCTTTATTTGCTCCCTTCTTGTCCCTGGACAGCCCTTACTAAAAAATATGGACGATTTTGAATAATTCACACGCTGACCCGAGGCAAGGCAGTAGTCATCCACTGTCTGCTTCACATGTGTTGTTGATTGATCATTAGCTTTAAAGAAAAAAATGATGTCATCAGCAAATAAAAGGTGACCCACGTGGGGTGCTGTTTCGGCAATCTTAATTCCAGCCAGCTCAACATTTTCTCTACTCCGGGCCTTGAGTAAACATGATAATCCTTCTGCCACAAGCAAAAAGAGATAGGGGGAGATGGGATCCCCTTGCCGAATTCCTCTCGAAGGCTGAAACTCCTCTAATTTAGCTCCATTGAACATAACAGCAAAGGATGCTGAAGTTACACATCTCATAATACATTTAACCCATCTCCTATGAAAACCCAGCTTAAGCATTATTTTCTCCAAGAAACTCCACTCTACCCGGTCGTATGCCTTCATCATATCCAATTTCATAGCACAAAAAGCATTATTCTTGCTCCTACTACCCTTCATGTGATGCAAACACTCGAAAGTTGTGATAACATTGTCAGTGATAAGGCGTCCAGGGACAAAGGCTGATTGTTCCTCGGAAATGATCTCCGGCAGAATTAGTTTCAATCTATTAGCTAGTACCTTCGAGACAATTTTATATATCACGTTGCACAAGCTAATAGGACGAAACTGAGTCAAAGAATCAGGTTTTTGTACCTTAGGGATCAACACGATGAACGTTTTGTTTAACTCTTCCGGCGACTCTTCTCCATTGAGGATTCTCAGCACGACTCCGGTAACCTCATCATGGCAAAGCTCCCAGTTTCTCTGAAAAAAATGTGCCGGCAATCCATCCGGACCCGGGGCCTTAGACGGAAACATCTGGAAAAGGGCTTGCTTTACTTCTTCTTCTCGGTAAGGAGCAGTTAATTTACTATTCATTTCTGATGTGACCTTACAGGGAACATGAGACAGAACCTCCTCAATTCCTATTGTACCTTCCGAAGTGTACAAGTTTTCATAAAACTCTGTTGCCATCTTGCTCATTTCGTCATGATCAGCACACAAAGAACCATCGAGTCTAGCTAACCGATCTATCCGGTTTTTATTCTTTCTCATCGACGCCTTGCGATGAAAGAACTCTGTATTACTATCTCCTTCCGCAAGCCACTGAACACGAGCACGCTGCCTCCACATAATTTCCTCACGGTAATTTAGCTCCACAAGGCGTTCCTCAACTTTCAGTTCTTCATAGCTTGGTCCCGTTCTCCCCGGTTGGCTCCTCAATTCACTTAGCTTGCGCCTTAATTCCCTTTGTTCTTTTCGGACACCCCCAAAGGACACAGAGGACCATTGTTTCATTGCAGCTGTCACAGCAGCAAGTTTGCTGTTTAGTTCGGTCACTGTTTTGCTTTTTGCACTCGAATGCCAAGCTTGCTCTATTACTTCTCCAAACTTTTCATGGCGTTCCCACATCACCTCATAACGGAACGGACGCTCAATGCCAATCCTCCTATTATTAGCCTCTTGCTCATTCATTAGGAGTATAGGTGAGTGGTCAGACTTCACTGCCGTTAGATGTCGAACGCTTGCATAAGGGAATAGATTGCTCCATTCGTTCGTTGCTAACACACGATCCAGTCTGACCCGACAAAACTGTCCACCAGTAACCTTTCTCTCAAAAGTCCAGTCAAGGCCTATATACCCAATATCCCCAAGCCCACATAAATCTACAGTATCCCGAAACTGAAGAATTTGAGCCCAAGGACGATCATTGAGACCCATCTGCTCTTCCCGGCGTAATACTTCATTAAAATCGCCGATACACATCCAAGGAAGATCACTATCAGCTTTGAGAAATTTCATCATATCCCATGTTTTATACCTCAGACTTGCATTAGCTTCCCCATACCAACAGGTCAATCTCCATGGCACTTGCCCTGCTTCCATCACCTTCATGTCAATATGATACTTCGAGTAATTTCGCAGATCCAGTTGGACAGAGTTTTTCCAAAAAATGCAGAGTCCTCCGCTTCTACCAGTACTGCCCACACCAAAAGCACTATCATATCCTAGGGAACCAGCCAAGCCTTCCACACGGCTCTTCGCAATCTGTGTTTCCACAACGCAAAGTACCGTCGGCGCATATTCCCGCGCAATGCTGCGCAGTTCATGAACTGTCGCGGGGTCGCCCAGCCCGCGACAGTTCCAACAAAGAGTATACATTAGGCCCGGCGGCCCTCCGACTCGGAGGCCGCCGATGATGCCAAAGCTGCTTTCTAAAATGGGTAGGAAAAACTAAGCGTACATGGGCCAGAGCGACAACCCCTCCTGTTGTAATGGACCGACCCGTTTCTGCATGCTCACAGGCTTGCTAGCTGCGTTTTGCTCGTACTTTTTTTCTTTTTGGTTTTTTGATTCTTCAAGTTTTTTTTTCTTTTTTCTTTGTTTTTTAATAGTTTTTCTTTGTTCTTTCATCATTTTAATACTGTTTTCACATTTTTTTATTTTTTTTCTTCCCTTTTATTCGGTATTTCATTTGCTCCTTTCTCCCATTTGATTGACATTTTCTTTTCTATTCTATTTTCTTCGGGGTTTTTTCTTCATTAGTTTTCATCAATTTTCTTCGGTTTGTTTTGTTTTTTCGTTTCCACATCGGTTTTTCTTTTTCTTTTTTGCGGTGTTTGTTTCTTCCATTTGTTCGGGTTTCACCACGTTTCTTAGTGTTTTTTATTCAACACATGTCTATATTTTCATGCCCATCTGTATATTTGACGTATATATCAGGAACTTTGTTTTATATATCTTTAAGATTTTAAAATACATGATTATCATTTTTAGAAATGTTTCATGTTTACTTTTCTCATACACATTGTACATTTGGTATATATCAGGAACCTTTTTAATGCATTTTTAGCTTGATATACATACAATTATCATTTTTGATACAAAAGATTATAAAATTTTGTTCAATTTTTTTAATACAAGTTCTCCATTTTGTATATATATCAGGAGCACTTTTTGTACACACTTATTATTTTTGAAATAGATGATGATTGTTATATTTAGAAATTTTATGTTTTAAGACTACTTTTTCATGCACATTATACATTTCCAGTATATATTAGGAACATTTTTTTACACAAGGATCCATTTTTTAAATATATGATTAACATATTTTTTGATACACAATCTATTTTGTAAAAACTATACACGTTCTACATTTTGGGTATACATTAGGAACAAGAGAGATTTAGGGAAGGAAATCAGGAATTGAGCGGACGCGATTGATAGAAGGAGATCGAGAACAGAGCTAAAACGATTGAAACAAGAAGAAAAATCAAAATACGGTCGGTGGGGAAAGAAATTGATGGGGCGAGGGAGATCGTATTAGAGGGGAGGGACAAAATGAAATGACCTACGGACTCTACAATAGTGTAAAGAAATAATTCCATATGGTCGCCCGGTCTTGGAATTTGGGGTCTTTTTCTATATCTATATCTAGGTTTAAACGAGTTTTTGCGACATATCTGCACTATTCTTCTCTTATTTTCCTCACATGATTTTGGGGGAGACTTTCAATAATTATTCAAAGAATTTATCAAGATAATGCGTATACCCAATAAGAGGTGTTGTACAAGGGGGAGTGTTAAGAATAGATTAGTTTTTTTTACAATGAAGACAGTAGGAAAGGCTCCTAGTGCATGTGTATTAACTGATAAAAGATATGTTACATATCTACAATGGTGGGGAGTGTTAAGAATCGATTAGTTGCTTAAGCTAATTACGATAAGTGGTTGTTAGATAGGTTGCCTGGTTCTCAAGGTAACCATGTACTTCCTTGACTCTCAAGGCAACTATGTAATTTATTGACTCTCAAATAACTATATGTTACTTGGCTCTCAAGGCAACATATGTATTTTTGCCTGGGTATAGATACTTCATTTCTATCATCAATAAAGACCAATGGATCTTTCATTTATTCACCTTTCCCGTTCATTACTTTTTTTACTTCGAACACCTTTTTTTCCTATTCATTTTCATTGCATAGACTCAACCACTTGAATGTGAACACAATTAAGACTTCGGTGCATTACACGAATGTAAGTTGAAGCGAAGAACAAGTTAATTTTACTCCCAAATGCTACCAGATGTGTGTGAGTTCACCTCCCAAAGCCAGTGGACATACCCCCCCCCCCCCCCCCCCCCAAATCCACTTTCATAGTTAAGCAATAAAAATATGCTCATTGTGTCAAGTCAATCATCGTCACTAATCATAACACCAACTGCGTTGGCCAACCCTGCCAACACATACTGTGGGATAAGCTAGAAAACATAAAGAGTAATGATGAGCACGACAATCCTCACTGTTGCATTACCGCAGCGGTACTCATTGTTCATATATTGTATGTGTAAGATGTGCCTCAGAAGCTTTGACAACGTTAACCGGTGATAATTTATCCTGGTCGGTATATGGACATTTGGTAGCGGAAATTAAGCATCTTCTGGTAGATTGTGAGTTTATTCCACAGAAAGTTAAGAGTGAGCAAACTAGGGTTGTAGATCGGCTGGCATTGTATAGTCGTATAGAAAGTACTACTGCTGTATGGCTTGAGCGTGGACCATCATGTATTGAGGAGTTGGTTCCTCTCGATTGTAACCCTATGCATATGGAATAAAACTCTTTTACCCCTGCAAAAAATGTGTACGTGGAGCCATGTAGCCATATGATCCTACCGTAGAAGTCCAGTTTGTCGAAGCAGAGCCGAGAAACTTTGCGGTGCCAAAATCACACAACCATGGCTCAAAGTCAGATTCAAGCACGATATTATTCAAAAGTAATGTCCCGATGAATGATGGGAGGTAATCTATCAGAAATGTGAGGAAGTATGGCATGTACCCACAGTCCCGCAAATTTCTCCAACATCTAACTCCCTGTATGTCCATTTTAAAGAGTAAGGCAAAACTAACCGTAGTGCACGTAAGAAGAAGAATCAAATCAAAAGTTTGAAGGATTTTTAAAAAATATTACTATTATTTAAAGAAAAACAAAACTATAATAATTAACTCATAAATTTCAAAAATTGGCATATCTTATTCACAATGAAAATGGCCTATCGGGGAGCAATCTCATGGATGGTGCCATGGGACGAGGGGACGCACGCCCCCCCCCCCCCCCCCCACACACACATTTTGAGAAAAACACACATACCCCAAAAAATTCATATTAAAAAAATGGTTGGCCCTCCCACATTTTGAGAAGCGGAGCGTCCTCCTCCTCCTCGAATGGCGAAGCAGAGCATCATCCTCCTCCTCGCCGCCCTCGCCGCCGCCGGAGGGATGCCGGAGGACTCGCAGGTACGCCAAGTTCATTTCCCTACGACTGTGCTCGGTAATCCCCACCCCCGCCGAGATTGGGTCGAAACCCCGCCGATCCCCGTGGGTTCCTCCCCCGCAGATGTTTCGTACGACCGGGTGTAGTTACTCCCACTTTTGTTTCGTATGTTCTAGATAGTATCTATCATATCGGAGTATATGCACGCATAGTATGTAGTATATAACAATGTTTAGGTAGTATATATACTACTTTTTAGGTAGTATATATCATATTTTCAGCATACTCTTTTTTACGTACAAATATGTACGTATTTCATAAATCTAATAAAAACTATGGGCTCCCTTACAATTTTTTTAGATAACTCACTTTGGACTATCTTAAATACAGTATATGAACATACTAAAAATGATATGGTAGTATATATATTACCACAATGTAGTATATGAGACTTGGGTGTAACTACACCCAGTCATAGGATGTATTTTCCCTATATATATATATATATATATATATATATATATATATATATATATATATATATATATATATATATATATATATATATATATATATATATATATATATTATAAAAAATATTAGTTTATGTTAAAAAATTAATAGATGTTCTACGTTTTCATATACATCAGGAGCATTTTTTGTACACATTATTATTTTTGCAATAGATGATTATTATATTTTCTAAATTTTAAGTTTTAAGACTACTTTTTCATCCACATTACACATTTCAGGTATATATCAAGAATTTTTTTAACCAGGGTTCTATTTTTCAAATATATGATTAACAGTTTTTGATACACAATCAATTTTAAAAAAACTATACACGTTCTACATTTTGGGTATACATCAGGAACAAAAGGGTTTAAGGGAAAGAAAACAGGAATTGAGCGGCAGCAATCGATGGAAGGAGATCGAGAACAAAGCTAAAACGATTGAATCAAGAAGAAAAATGAAAATAGGGTCAGCGGGGAAGAATTTCATGGGGCGAGGGAGATCGTATTAAAGGGGTGGGACGAAATGAAATGGCCTACGGACTCTACAATAGTGTCGCCACCCAGTCTTGGAATTTGGGGCCGTTCCATATATCTATATCTATACCTAGGTTTAAACGAGTTTCTGCGACATATCTCCACTATTCTTCTCATATTTTCCTCACAGGATTTTTGAGAGAGGCTTTCAATAATTATTCAAAAAAATTGTCAAGATGATGCATATACCCAATAAGAGGCATTGTACAAGGGGGGTGATGCATATACCCAATAATAGTTTTTGTATAATGAAGACAGTAGGACAGGCTCCTACTACATGTGTATTAAACAATCATAACTATGTTACATATGTACAATGGTGGGGAGTGTTAAGAATAGATTAGTTGCTTAAGCTAATCAGGATAGGTGGTTGTTAGATATGTAATGATGATCAGGAGAGTCGTTCCGGTTGCATTACTGTAGCGGTACACATTGTTCATATATTGTATGCGTAACATGTGTACGTGGAGCCATGTAGCCATATGATCCTGTCGTAGAAGTCCAGTTTGTCGAGGCAGAGCCAAACAACTATTGGGTGCAAAAATCACACAACCGTGCCTCAAAGTCAAATTCAAGCAGGATATTATTCAAAGTAATGTCCCGATGAACGATGGGAGGTCATCTATAAGAAATGTCAGGAAGTATGGCATGTACCCGCAGTCCCGCAATTTTCTCCAACATCTGACTCCTTGTATGTCCATTTTAAAGAGTAAGGCAAAACTAACCGTAGTGCACGTAAGAAGAAGAATCAAATCAAAAGTTTGAAGGATTTTTTAAAACATTACTATTATTTAAAGAAAAAACAAAACTATAATAATTAACTCATAAATTTCAAAAATCGGCATGTCTTATTCACAATGAAAATGATCTATTGGGGGGCAATCTCATAGATGGAGCCATGAGACGAGGGGACGCACCCCCCCCCCCCCCCCCCCCCCCAACACACACACACACATTTTGAGAAAAACACACATACCCCAAAAAATTCATATTAAAAAAAATGGTTGGCCCTCCCAAAAGGTCAATAATTTATGCTTTCAACCTCCCAATTGTTTGTTTCACTGTTGGACGTGACTACGTAGCGGCGCCGCACGCAGGGCCTCCACTGCATGCGACGGCCACGCTAATCACCCCTTTAATCGCGGATTTAGTGCAGCGCCAGCTAAAATCGAGTTCGTGTGACCGCCTTCACCTGATAGAGAACAAAAGCCTGTGCTCCAAAGCCCAAGTGGCCTACCGGTCCCGATGCGTCACATGCACGAGACAACATATTCCCACAAATTTGCTACAAAAAAGCCATTGTTGAGGAAATCGTTAACTAGTAGCTTCTCGGTTAGCTGGTGAGTAGGGGATTAATAGGCTAATCGGCAAGTTAATCGGCCATTTAATCAGTTAATCGGGCGATTTATCAGTTTATCGGCTACTCGGTGACCCTACGAGTAGGGATTAATCAGCAAGTTAACTGGTTAATCGGACGAATTCTTGAACAGGGAAAAAAGCAAATTCCCCAAAAAAAACTACATACGCTCCATGTCAGGAGCCTGAAACGTGCCAACTACTTTTCTCTTGTCGCTTTCACCTTCTCTCAAAATGGCTAGGGCCATGCATATGCATGTAATTTACATAAAAATACTCTCTAATGCTGGTTTTTTTTGTGTTTGCCTATTCACAAAAAATTGCAAATTATATCGGACTTTATATTTATATATTCAACTAATGTTGTTATTTACACCTATATTTAGAACGTGTCATGTTATTTATATGTAATTGTCAAGTTAATTTGCTCCAATTGTCAGTTAAGTTCTCATTTTTATTTCATATAGTGTGCAAAAGTTTTGCACACTCTAGTTGTCAGTTTTAATTGTGCCAAGTTGCCATTTTTATTTCAAATAGCTTACTAATTTGTTTACACTTTAGTTGTCAGATTTCATTGTGCCTAGTTGCCATTTTTTTCCATATTGATTGCCAATCTTTTTACACTATAGTTGTCAGATGTAATTGTGCCTAGTTGCCATTTTTTTCATATAGATTGCCAAAACATTTACACTATAGTTGTCTGTTTTAATTGTGCCGAGTTGTCGTTTTTATTGCATATAGCTTGTCAATTTTCTTACACTCTAGTTGTCAGTTTTATTTGTGCCGAGTTGTCATTTTTATTTCATATAGCTTGCCAATTTTTTTACACTATAACTGTTGGTTTTAACCGTGCCGAGTTGTCATTCTTATTTCATATAGCTTGCCAAAATTTTCACACTCTAGTTGACAATTTTAATTGTGCCTATTTGCCATTTTTGTGTAATATAGTTTGCCAATTATTTTACACTCTAGTTGGCGCTCCGAGTTGCCATTTTTGTTTAATATAGTTTTCCAATTATTTTACACTCTAGTTGTCGCTTCGAGTTGCCATCTTTGTTTAATATAGCTTGCCAATTATTTTACAGTCTAGTTGTCCCTCTGAGTTGCCATCTTGTTTAATATAGCTTGTCAAAAAAAAGTGTCCAATTGCCAAATTGTTTGTTGTGCTTGCCTACATAGTTAATTGTGTTAAGTTGCCATGAAAGTTGTCGTGTTGTTTATCCCCAACTGAAATTTTAATAGATAGCATGCAGTCAAACTGTAATGATCTAGGCACGATGGCAAGACACCAAACGGCTTTTGATCTAGAATCCCAGCTATATTGCTGAATAAGGAGGGAGGTTTCACAGAGAGGAGGGGAATGGCAGAGTAAACACCCACGTCCCATCCTTCATACTTACTCTCTATGCATTCCTAGCTAAATAGTGATTGTGTTTGGTCTTGAGACAAACATTGTCCTGTAAACAGAATACGTGTACTAATTGCAAAAGCAAAGCATTGTAGGCTTCTGTAGATCACTACAGCCGGTTAGTGTACCTTCCACTGCTTGCAGCAAAAAGATTACAATAAATTTTTGGTGAAAGTTCTATCGTAGTTATTATTGGATTACTGGACGGACAGGATTGCTCCAAGAGCTCCTGTTCAGGTTACAGCCTCGCTCGTGCGGGCTGGCCTACCGGCGTGAGCTGCTGGCTCGCTCTGGTCGTCTCACCCCTTGCTCCGTCGGTTGATTGCTTAACCCTTGAGTTGTTTGATAAATTATTTATGAAATTGAAAAAGTGATCAAGATTTTCGAAAAAAGTTCATACAAATGTTTAAAAATCTTGATTTTTTTAATTCTTGAAAATTCCATAATTTTTTTATGAATTTCGGAAAATGTAAATTTAAAAACAGGGATTTCATCAAATTTGGAAAAACGCAAAAGAAAAAGTTCTTAAGTTTCAACGATTTTCAAAAAATAACCAGGAATCTAAAATGTAAAAGCTTGTGAAAACTTAAAAGAAAAACATCCCGAAAAAACGAAATACAAAAACAAAAAGCAGAAAATCCAAAGAAAGAAAAACAGAAAAAAAAAACACTCCAAAGTCATGGATGTTTCCTAAAACCGGTAGGAAAAATGAAGTGTACGTGGGCCAGAGCGACATCCCCTCCTGTATGGCGCGAGAGCTTCTTCTTTTTTGGTTTTTTTTTATTCTTCTTTTTTTTGTTTCTTCATCATTTTAATATGCCCTAGAGGCAATAATAAAGTGGTTATTATTATATTTCCTTGTTCATGATAATCGTTTATTATCCATGCTATAATTGTATTGACTGGAAACTCAATTGCATGTATGGATATATAGACAACAAAGTGTCCCTAGTAAGCCTCTACTAAACTAGCTCGTTGATCAAAGATGGTTAAGGTTTCCTAGCCATGGACATGAGGTGTCACTTGATAACGGGATCATATCATTAATTAGGAGAATGATGTAATGGACAAGACCCAAACTATGAACGTAGCATATGATCGTGTCAGTTTATTGCTATTGTTTATGCATGTCAAGTATCTGTTCCTATGACCATGAGATCATGCAACTCACTGACACCGTAGGAGTACCTTGTGTGTATCAAACGTCGCAACGTAACTGGGTGACTATAAAGGTGCTCTACAGGTATCTCCGAGGGTGTCTGTTGAGTTGGCATGGATCAAGACTGGGATTTGTTACTCCGTGTGATGGAGAGGTATCTCTGGGCCCACTCGGTAATACAACATCACAGTAAGCCTTGCAAGCAAAGTGACTAAAGAGTTAGCCATGGGATCCTGTATTACGGAACGAGTAAAGAGACTTGCCGGTAACGAGATTGAACTAGCTATAGAGATACCGACGATCGAATCTCGGGCAAGTAACATACCGAAGAACAAAGGGAACATCATACGGGATTAACTGAATCCTTGACATAGAGGTTCGACCGAGAAATATCTTCGTAGAATATGTAGGAACCAATATGGGCATCCAGGTCCCGCTATTGGTTATTGACCGTAGAGGTGTCTCGGTCATGTCTACATAGTTCTCGAACCCGCAGGGTCTGCACACTTAACGTTCGGTGACGTTTCGGTAGTATTGAGTTATGTATGGTGGTGACCGAAGGTTGTTCGGAGTCCCGGATGAGATCCCGGACATCACGAGGAGCTCCGAAGTGGTCCGGAGGTAAAGATTGATATATAGGAAGTCCCGTTTTGGTCTCCGGAAAAGTTTCGGGCACTTCCGGTAGTGTACCGGGAGTGACGAATGGGTTAGGGGGGTCCACCAAGTGGGGCCCACCCACCCCAAGGGTCACATGGGCCTAGGAGGTGGCGCACCATCCCCTGGTGGGCTGGCAGGCCAGCCCCTAGGAGGCCTTTGCGCAAGGGTTGGGGAGGAGGCCAAGTGGGGAGGAGTCCTACTAGGATTCCACCTCCCTTGTGGGAGGTGGACTCCTCCCCCTTGGTGGTGGTTCGGCCGAACCCCTAGGGAAACCCTAGGTCTACCTCCACCTCCCTCCCTCCTATATATACTAGAGGTTTTTGAGGGCAGCCCCTAACCTAAAAAGCCACGGCTTCCTCTCTCTCTCTCTAGATCTGTTCTCCACTAGATCGTCTCGGTCGTGCTTGGCGAAGCCCTGCCCGGACAGCTCCACCACCACCGCCACCACGCCGTTGTGCTGGCGGACAACTCATCTACCTCTGCACCCTTGCTTGCTGGATCAAGGAGGTGGAGATCGTCATCGAGCTGTACGTGTGCTGAATGCGGAGGTGACGTCCATTCTGCGCTAGATCGGAAGGACCGTGATTGGATCGCGGGACGGATCATGATGGGATCGTGGGACGGCTTGCGATTTGGATCACAAAGACGTTCGACTACATCAACCGCGTTTCTTAAAGCTTCCCGCTTAGCGATCTACAAGGGTATGTAGATCCACTCTTCCCCTCGTAGATGCTCATCACCATGGATAGATCTTGCGTGTGCATAGGATTTTTTTTGTTTCCCATGCAACGTTCCCCAACACTTTAAATGTTCAATTGATATATTCCTGAAGTGTACTTTACCCACCAGTCAATTGTGAATATTTTGAAATCTTTTAATCAACTGATTTTCCACTTCAGTACTTAATATGACAAGCACAATAAAACATTCCGGCTTGTATTTTGAAATAGTATAAACATAACCATATCAAGTGCAACCATGAATGAATGAGATAAAATAAATAATCGGACCTCTAGTAGGAGGGAAAAAATACCATAAGTATATCCAAGTAAATAATGATGCGAAGACTTTTTTTTACCTTCCACCTTCATAAAAAGGTGTCCCCCCACTAAATTTTAAAATTCCAGAATCAATAAGCCTCTTGATCATGTTCCAAGATATGTGACCAAGTCGTTGATGATGTAGATAATAAGATTCCAAGCACGTGTTCCAATTGTCGGTATTCCTCCCTATGAAGTTATCTTTTCCAAATAAACAAATTGGCTTGCCAACTTCCAACGGACATCAAGAAAGATAGACCATTCTTTGAAAATCCATAAAGCACTAATTTAGCCATTGAGCAATATATTTCCACTATTCCTTTTCCAAATAGTATGTCACAATCAATAGATTCGAAGATAGAACAATAAATCAAATCCCTTCTCACTGAAGTTGCACAGAGTGTCCTATAACAATAATAGTTTTCCTCCACACGAGAGTTTCATGGCATAATTTCCAATCCAATGTATAACAAATTTAGCATTAATTCCTAAGCATATCAATTTTCCTTTGGAACTGTTATATGCCAATATAGTTGCTATTGCATTCCAACAATATGAGTAAATTGCATAGAAGTACCACAATTGGGGCATTGGAAGCAGATTGGTACCAAGTTTGGTAATTTTTACGTGTCAATACCAAGTTTGGGGCGAGGCGTTGCAAAATAGTCTAAAACGACGGTTTATACGTATTGACGGAGAAACTGACCGGTTGGGCCCGCCCGTCAGGTGCTGACGTGGCCTGTTCTTTTGCGAAAAAGACCCTTACTTTTTTATTTCCTTTTTTTCTCCTCCCTCCTACCACTGACCCACGGGCCCCGCCCGGGTCTTCTTCCTCCCTGGGCAATTGCCCAGGCGGCCGCCATGGCCGCCGTGGACGCCGCGCCTGCGCCTGCCCCTGCCTCCCCTTTCTTTGTCCTCCCACGGCAACCCTCCCCGCAGATCCCGCACCTCCCCCACGTCCCCCTCGCCCCCATCAATGCGTCATAACGCCCCTCCTCGATCTTCGCCGGAATCCCGAGCTGCCAGATTTGGCCGCCAAGGACGCCGCACCTAGACGCCCTCCCCGCCCTATTTAAGCACCCCCCCCCCGAGACCCCTTACTCCACTCGTCCGAAGCCCCAATCTTCAGGAGCGTTTCACCCTCTCCCTGGCCTGGAATCGCTCGCCGGAGCTATCCAACTCCGGCGGCCCCTCCATGTCGCCCGAAGGCGAGCCCGACACCGCCGTGGTGCCCACCGGATCCGCCTCGGCCTCCTCTCCCCCGTCCGCCCGTCCTCCGTCGCCGGAGGTCACCGCAGCGCCGGATTCCGCCGCACCTGGGCCGCCACCGTCATCCGCCATGCCGCCGGCCACCGCAATTGCCCAGGGAGGAAGAAGACCTGGGCGGGGCCCGCGGGTCAGTGGGAGGAGGGAGGAGAAAAAAAAGAAAAAAAGTAAGGGTCTTTTTCGCAAAAGAACATGCCACGTCAGCACCTGACAGGCGGGCCCCAACGGTCGGATACACCGTCAATACACTGTTATACGCGGTTTAGACTATTTTGCAATGCCTCGCCCCAAACTTGGTACTGACACGTAAAAATTACCAAACTTGGTACCAATCTGCTTCCAATGCCCCAATTGTGGTACTTTCATGCAATTAACTCCAACAATATATATGATATAGAATCAAAAAACAGTAATCGAACTATTCTGGGGAAGTAGCAACGAGTAAACAGGTCGTGCAAACACATTGCCATTGAATATACCATCAAACAAAGGCAAATTTCCTTGTCCTCACAGTGATTCTCATCATGCTCTATAAACAAGTCATGCTTCGTAATAGACACTTACTTGACTTCCTTCACATGCAAAGTTGGCGTAATTACCAATAAGTAAATAAATAAAATCTGACCATGCGAGTGTCGAGACATAACTTCCAATCCAAGTATATGGTATTTAGCATTTCCTTGGAATTGTATGCATGGAGGTAAATTCCTTATGGTTTCTAGAAATATATGACATCCAAAAGATGCAACACAACTATTTGGAAAAATAAAACAACGGCAAACAAATGTTCCATGCATATGAAATACCTTCCTCTTTGTGAGTTCCATTCGACCGGATCATTACCTCTCAGAGTTTCCAAGCAGAACAGGGTAGCTAGCAATCTGTATTTCCTCTGCTGCACATATGCAGAGTTTTCCATCTTTCTGAAATCCTTCCTCGATCCACACGATACGTGATCGATCCTCTATTGGTTTTGCTACTATTCTAGATCGATCGAAATCTCAGGTACTTGTGCCGGCATGCGTGCTAAACTCGAATAAACCTCCAGGGGCTGAATTTGCTTCTGAAGTGCTATTGCATGTACTTCAGCCTTCCACGATTCTCGGGCGTACATAAATAACCAAGGCAACACTAACTTCCCTAATTTCCGTGTATAGAAAAGCAGTCTGGTGATCTTCCAATGCATATAGGGTTTTCTACTTGAATGATATAGGGTTTGCGGTCTACCCCCTATTCCTATGTGCTTATCCGTGGTGCCGCTCACAATTCGCATATCTGAGGCTAGGGGATAGGGACATTTTTATATTGTCTTTCCAAAGAGTCCACCTCTTATACAGATAAGATTTCTAGTCTTTCCAACTAGTTTTACAGGATAGCTAGACTCCAGATCGAATTACCAACCACGATCATATTTGTATGTTAACGAATTCTACCCATTATGTCCCCGGAGCACACGCTTGTGAGCAACGCGCCATAATAAAGTGTATATTCCTCTAGTTACGTAGATCAACATTAGGGATGTAATGTAACTTTACGATCTAGATCCTTCCAATCATCAGTGTACCCGGGTAGTCTTTCCAATATAAATAGTATATTGTATTCCACTGATGATCGACTAGCTTCCTTAAGCATATAACTTAAGTACGTTCCAACAAGTGATAATTTCATGATAATCATGTAAAGTAGTTCCATGCATAAATACATGTATAATTCCATAATGTGTTATTCTGAATATTGGTAATTCATAGTAATTTGAATATAGTTGCAGGACACATAATTCCAACACCGTTGGCATTATGCAACTGAGAGAGAACAAATGAAGATCCATCACAAATACAAGAATAAATGTTGCATCGATGCATCCGTAGTTGAGGGCTACCTCAACGAAGAGGTGTCAAACCACAAGACAAAATACTATGATGGCAATATTCTTACTCCATAAAATCCAGTTTCTATTAATGTCGTCACCCTCGAGGGTCAACTCCAGCTTAGCATCTTGGGGGTGGGGGTGGGGGTAGGTGGCACAGGAACGTACCACATAAAGAGTGGTGAAGTATTATGTCGTATGTCTTGACCAACACGAGGGAAGTGAAGCCCTACATAAAGTAAGTTATCAATATATCCTTCTGTAAACAATCACAAGTTTGTGTCTAACTCCACTTCATTCTCATCATTATACCGAATTCATACTTGAATGCTAGAACCTAGAAAGGCGGCCTACCAAGGATGAGCAAGAAAAGCTTTTTAAAAATGGTGGTCCTGGAAATGGCGGCTTCATTTCCCGGTTGTTGGAAAAAGTAACTTCCTATCTAACTTGTCTACTAGTGACGGAATTTCAAGTCGGTCTTGCCAAAACCTAATACAACAACGTTCTCGTATTTATTTTGTAGATAACGTAAGATTGTTCCATCAAAGCTGATTTGACTCCAATTTCCAAAGGCTTCAAATACCCATTGTTAAGACACGAATCAGCCCAACTGAAAGACAATAAATAGCAGGGTCTTAACATCAAGGCAAAATGTACATGATTACAATGGAAGAATCGAGGAAATAATTGAACTAGATTATGATTTTGGCAACAGGCTGAACCCCGTTGTATTCTGATCAAATTGGCCCGATACTACCAGAGTGAGATGGACCCCTTCTATTGGGTGGGTCGAAGTTGAATGCGAATTTTTCTATGCGGGAGAGGATTTCTATATTTTGGCTCACCAGTCCATGCAAGCTTTTTTGGTCTTCCATGTTGGTGCAAATTCGTGAAGCGTCTACAGGGTTAGGATGTTGTGTTCTTGGAACCAACACATACTAGAACACCTGCTCCAAACAATGGCGATTAATTACGACCGCATAAACCCGAACACATATGAAGGAGAGTTTTATCAATAAGATGGGCTCACAGGGACATTCGATTTTGACTTGCCGACCGATTAGGACATGGAAGTAGACAGTGTGGAAGATGAACATGAGGGCATGGAGTAGTCGAGTAGACAATGTAGAAGACGATGAGGAGCTCGTCAAGAACACGAGGGATTTGGAGTTACCTAAAAAATCCATCAAGGCAAAGACGATGATCTCGCCATTCCACCTCCAGGTCCCATTAATGATTGGTGGGACGACGTGCAAGATAGCAACGAAGAAACTCCTGAGCCAACTGATAGTGACGACCGTGACTTCTGAAATTTGTATCAAGTATGTACTCTTGAATGTAAATTTTGCCGAGTGTAACAACTCTATATACTATGAACTTCAAGCAGGATGCAACCCTAAGCAAACTTGGTTTCAAGAAGTGTCGATGAGAGTCTGGATTGGATTGTACATAAAGGAGGAATGAGATGCAACCCTTACGATCGACCAGGCAATTGAAATACTCCCTCCGTCCCAAAATAAGTGACTCAAAAATGACTCAACTTTGTACTAAAGTTAGTACAAACTTGAGTCATTTTTGAGTCACTTAATTTGGGACGGAGGGAGTATTAGAAAAGCAAATGAGACCAACTTTAGAATGAGTGATCTGGTTCTGTTAAGTTATTATCTAGGGATTGAAGTGAATCAAACAGAACATGGCATCATTTTGAGTCAGTCGGCCTATACAACTCGACTTCTTGAAAGAATGGGCATGGCAAACTGTAATCCTACATGCACACCCATGGAGGCCGGACTAAAGATGAGCAAAACAAGTCAAGCAGAGGCTTGTTAAGAATTAGCACACAAACACACTTGTGATGGACTGAAAACTACAACAAAAACAAAGTAATCTCAGCACCGCATCATGTACCAACTTAAGTATCGTTGCTTAGCATTGAAGGAAACATACGCAACAACCTATATATGGAGGAAACAAGTTTTGCAGCACCCCATACACTCCTCATACGATGTCTGGTGGAAAGTGTAACATTCCAGACACTTCTCAGACGATGTCTGATGGCAGGTGTAACTTTCTGATCAGCAGCAAACATCAACATAGAGACACCGGATTTTTACGTGGAAAAGCCCCAACTTGAGGGAAAAAACCACGGACCAAGCCACTCAAATCCTCTTCCATTATTATTAAATATGGATACACCAATTTCTTTCTTAGATAGTACTGAGGATCTCATACATCAAGATTTCTGAAATCTTGGATGAACACAACAAGATTTCGGGCTCAAGAGCTAAGGATTGGAACAATCTCACCAAAGATAGTGATTCGCAGCTTGAAAGAGACAAGTTAGTGGACCTAAACCATCAAAACCTTGGGAAGGAGCTCCCTCAGCTTCTTTCCTCAATCTTCCTCTCTATCCCTTTCTCTCTTGGTTTTCTCTCTTCTTCTTCAATGAAGGCTGATCTGATTTTTGTCACTCCCGGTAGTGACTCTAGATGGAGGGTAAGACATCCCCATTCTCTCATGTACAAGGTCTAAAATAACCTTGGTCATAACCCTAATGGGTAGTGCGCTTTTGCACACCTTTGGACTGCCTAAAAGCCTTCAAATAGTCGTCCCACATGAGGAAAAAATCCCAACAAGGGTGTAGATGCAACTCAGTAGCGGAGTATAGTGGGGAGTTTCAGGTACCTGATCCGTACCCGTTCTGACCTAAGCTATGCGGTCAGTTTTGTCAGTCGATTCATGCAAAACCCTACTCTGGAGCATATGACAGCTGTCAAGCATTTTCCGAGATACATAAAGGGGAGATCCATGACCGTTAAAAGCACAGATCAGCATCCATGGAAATGTGAAGGCAGAGAACAACAACTCATGGGGTACTGTGATAGTGATTTGGGCGGCGACATCCATGACTGTTAAAAGCACAGATCATCCGTGTTTTACTTTGGGTAGAAGATTGGTGACTTGGGCATCCCAAAAAAGGAAGGCTGGTCATGTCGTCCTGTAAGGCTGAATATGCGACAGCTTCATCAACTCCTTGTAAGGAATCTGGCTGGGTAGGCTCCTAGGAGAAATACTTGACCGAGAGCGGACAAGTGGGTGATAAGAGCGGACAATCAGTCAAAGCTGGTTGTTCTATGTAAGAATCCCGTGTTTCAAGAGAGAACCAAGGGGAAATTGCAGTGGAGCATGTCAGAACTGAAAATCAACATGCTGATATTCTGATGAAGCATCATGTTTCTACTTTAAAGGGGTGAAATGTTGATGTTAACCTTGTTGCACTGAACATTGTCAAGTAGTTTCAGACTTTTAGACTTCAGTTTACAGTTTGCTTTTATACTTCAGTTTATAGTTTTTTAGACTTTTAGACTCAGTTTACAAGTTTACTTTTAGACTTAGTTTTCTGAATAATAGTACCGTTTAATTCTCTGCATGTTTGTTGTCAGTGGAATGACGTATGATGGGCAACTAGTTTATTAGGTATGAACATAAGGAGGAAAGCGTAAAGGACGCAAGCTGAACACGTCGCAAAAAACTGTATGTTCCGTGTGGGCTGTGACGTGTGATCATGTGTTGAGTTGCAACATAAACTTAGTTCCTAGTCTGTAGATAGGCCAGCCGTGTCGACACCCAACTAGCGATGGATCGACCTCGCCTTGTCCATGGACGGCATGAACAACAAAGACAAGGCCCTGTCATAGACGTCTCCATGGCCACGGGGAGACGTGCTGAGTTCAGAAGGAGTCGGGGTGGTCCGTCGAGCTCGGAGCTCTGCCAGTCGAGAAACAAAATATGCCATGAATGATAACAACAGGGGCAAGAAATATGTGATTACTACCTAATTAATACAGAAGCTCTATCTACAACTGGAGCAAGAAATCTGTGAGCTTGTCTTGCTCAACCTGAAACCCACCCTGGCAGTCTATGATGAGAAAAAAAGAAACGCCTACAAGGGCGACCCCAACGAATTGCAATAGTAACCACACGTAGACGGAGTTGGGATCCTTCTCGTATTTAATCGCCACGAAGAAGGAAGCGAACAACATGACGATGGCAACGACGGTGACGAGGACGATGAGAATCAACCTGGTATGCTGTTGTGGCTCCGCCGCCACCGCCTCCATCGCGGCGTTGTCACCGCTGGTCCTGTATCGAAGGAAGTAATCTCTGATCCACGTGGACACCGAGGACATGGGACGTGGGGGGAAGTCCGGCTCCGCCATGGCGACGTCCTCTATGTCGTTGGCCATATGTAGCTGACGCCACCCCCTCGATCGGTCTTCCGTGTGAGAGAACTGGAGGATCGACGATGATGAATGGCTAGTTTTCTCTATTCTGTTAGGTAATACTACTAATTAGTTAAGCATCCATCCCTCAAAATAGGTAATTAGTTAAGCAGCCGTGTTTTTCAAGATCTCAGTTGGCCGGCCAATGTGCAAATATTATTTGTATTGTAATTACAACAAACGTGGTATGTACTAGAACGTACGCGTGAGAATTGTGAAAGCGTCTCCGATCTCCATAAGAGGTCGCGTGATATAAGCAAATTACGTACTGAGATCGGTTTACTTTACCGGAGAGATCTTGACGGGCAAGGAAACTAGTTTAAACTAGTATTCCCTTCGTTTTTAAATATAAATCTTTTTAGAGATTTGACTAGGGAACTACATACAAAACAAAATGAGTAAATCTATACTCTAAAGTATGTCTATATACATCCGCATGTAGTTTCCTAATGAAACCTTTAAAAAACTTGTATTTAGGAACGGAAGGAGTATATTACAATCCTATCTCTGTTGCCTCTAGACCCTTCTAGATAACTGCAGAGAATAAAGTTGTTACATCAGCCTCGCTCAATCTCAACTACTTGGGAGACGATGAGATTCTGCTTGAATACTTCGAGATGTCGGACCATGAGAGCCTTAGTACACTACAGGAAAATCACATATTGCCGTGTATCTTGAAATAAGAAGTGTCAAAACACGAGTATTCCGCTTAAATGGTGTAAGCCGAGACTAGTTTCAAGTACACACAGTAAAAATGAAAACACTCCTTATGTACGTAAGAGTAAGCCAAGAGTCCGTTCAAAACATTCTCGGCTTACACAACATGCTCGGCATAAATTTGAAGGACACTCGAATTACATAGGTCTCTTAGCAACGTTTGCTGCCACGTGGCTAACATACTCCTCCTTGGTATAAGCCGAGTACTCCCTCGGTACTTGGCTTAGGTTTACATTTTTCTTTTAGAAGAAAGGAAAGCCCTTCGCCTCCCTTGTCAACCGAGTACTGATTGTTAGTATAAGCCGCGTATGCTTCCTCGGTACTCGGTTTATGTTTATATTTTTCTTTAAAAAAGGGAAAATATTTTGCCTCCTTTGTTAGCCAAGTGGCCGTGAAAGAACACTTGGCTTACATATCCTACGTTCTTAAGAAATTGGTTCCGATTCTCTCTACATGTAGAGTGTCCATGTCATATGCACTACAAGGCATTCTCTCAACATGTAAATTGACCATCTCAGCATTGCCATGTCACTATGCTTCTTCGCTTCGGCCCCACGTCTTTACTTGCGACCCAACACGGCTTCTGTTACACCCACATGATTACGCTTCCCAGCCCAATGCCCACTAACGATTTTTCTCGTGTTTTTCTTAAGCCACATCATTTTTAGTTACTAAATTCGAGTGAGTCAATTTGTCTCGGCCCGTGAATTACCACAACAGTATGCAACCGAGGGGGCACGGGTCACAAACTTCTTAGGAACCCATTGTCGGTGTCAAAACCGGCAGATCTCGGGTAGGTGGTCCCGAGCTGTGGATCTTGGATCGATGGCTAATAGGAGACAAGGGAGGTGATATTTACCCAGGTTCGGGCCCTCTCTATGGAGGAAAAACCCTATGTCCTACTTTGTTTGTATTGATGATGAAGTATCGAGTACATAGTTGATCTACCTCGATATCGTATGTTGTGGTCTATCCCTAAGAGTAATGAATATGAGATCGTCTATTGGCTAGTCTGGCCTTGGTTTATATAATGCACCAGAGGCCTAGGATAACAAGAGTTCTAGTCGGCTACGTCGGTGGAGAGGAGTCCTTGTCTTGATCACCAAGTCTTGTGGAATCTTCCTTGCGTATGTCATCGGCTTCCCGAAGTGGCCCATGAGTCCGGCCCGTAGAGATAGGCCGACGGCCTGAGGACCCCTTAGTCCCGGACTCCCTCAGTAGCCCCCTGAGCCGGTCTTCAAGTTGGGGACGCTCCTCGGTTCTTCCGAACTGTTTTTCATCTTCGGTCGTCGGTCTTGAAAACTGGTTCAACAAATCTTCCCATCATTGATCTTGAGGATTGCCGAAGTGTATCCGAAGAGTTCACACGTCGGGCATCCGAGGAGCTCCTTTAAGTTATCGGCCTTTATTAATGCCTCATTATTTTTATGCCACAACTCGGGTTTGAAGTGTTTCCCGTGCGGCGGTGCCCTCTTGCGTCCAAACTCCAACGACGAACGACATCTGAGGTGTCTTTTGCAGCCGAGCTCCAACGTTGAACTGCATCCGAGGTGTCATAGATTACCTCGATCTTGAAAAAAGTTGAAGGAGTTTATCCGAGCTTAATGTCGTAAATAGTCTTTTATGGAGCCATCCATTCGCATCCGAGCTTTATGCCGGACTGCTTCTGAGGTGTCTCCGATCTTGAGCTTTATGCCGGACTGCTTCCGAGCTCCAACGCAAGATTGCATCCGAGCTCCAACGATGATCAGCGTCCGAGGTGTCATAGATTACCTCGGTCTTTAAAAAATTGAAGGAATTCAACCGATCTTAATGCCGGAAATACTCTCTATGGAGCCAGCCACTTGCACCCGAGCTTTATGCCGGACTGCTTCCGAGGTGGTGCACCACCCTGACTGTGGGCTGATTTTTTGTGGATATTTTTGTCAGGTGCAATTTATTCTTTGCCAAGATATATAGCCCGTAGCCCTCAGGGTGCGTGTCGGTCTAAAACCCGGGATGCACCTGAAGGATAAAATAAAACCACTAATCCCAGTAGCCCCTGAGACTCAGGTCGATTCGCAAAATCGGCCTAAGGATCAATTCCTTGCTCGGCAGCATACTTTAGGAATTAAAATGCGGTGTGCAGTAGCCCTCAAGACTCAGGTTGGGTGCGGCCGACCGACCCGAGGATCGAATCTCTTCGGAAACCGTATTGCACTTTGAATTTGCTGCATTGAATAAGCAATGCAGTAGCCTCCGTGCCTTAATTTGGGCATGAGTGGAAGAATTAAGGATTGATATTTGTTTGACACAAACTTTGTTACGTTTGACACAATTTATGTGCAATGATTCTATGTATCCAAGTACTTTACATCATTAAGGCTCGGATCCGCATTGTACAAGACTTTGTTGACCGACCATCGGCTTCAACCTACTCGGCCAGTAGCCGAGGAGTGTTTGTCCGACTTTATAAAGCCTTTATAAGGGCAAATATTTATGGCAAACTAGGCAATCCGGCCATATGGTATGCAGAGAGATATGTTATATTACTATTTAACGTAAGAAACATCTTTTGGGAAAAATAGTTCATTTACATGTTCCTTTTCCCAGGATATCATGTTGACCATGATTGTGAAACCTCAACTGCGATCAATGTGGGAGGAAAATATTGAGGATTTAGTTCGGGGAATGTTCCCGAACTCTGTGGTCTTTAATGAACCAAAATATTCACTTTTGTCATTGCCGACCAATTATATTCTTAAGATGGCTAGCTTTCGTCTACACCCAGTGTGAGGTACTTGTTGGAAATATGCCCTAGAGGCAATAATAAATTGGTTATTATTATATTTCCTTGTTCATGATAATCGTTTATTATCCATGCTATAATTGTATTGATTGGAAACTCAAATACATGTGTGGGTACATAGACAACACTGTGTCCCTAGTAAGCCTCTAGTTGACTAGCTCGTTGATCAAAGATGGTTAAGGTTTCCTAGCCATTGACATGAGATGTCATTTGATAACGGGATCACATCATTAGGAGAATGATGTGATGGACAAGACCCAAACTATAAACGTAGCATATGATCGTGTCAGTTTATTGCTATTGTTTTTTGCATGTCAAGTATCTGTTCCTTTGACCATGAGATCATGCAACTCACTGACACCGGAGGAATACCTTGTGTGTATCAAACGTCGCAACGTAACTGGGTGACTATAAAGGTGCTCTAGAGGTATCTCCGAGGGTGTCTGTTGGGTTGGCATGGATCAAGACTGGGATTTGTTACTCCGTGTGACGGAGAGGTATCTCAGGGCCCACTCGGTAATACAACATCACAATGAGCCTTGCAAGCAATGTGACTAAAGTGTTAGCCATGAGATCTTGTATTACGGAACGAGTAAAGAGACTTGCCGGTAACGAGATTGAACTAGGTATAGAGATACCGACGATCGAATCTCGGGCAAGTAACATACCGAAGAACAAAGGGAACAGTATACGGGATTAATTGAATCCTTGACATAGAGGTTCGACCGATAAAGATCTTCGTAGAATATGTAGGAGCCAATATGGGCATCCAGGTCCCGCTATTGGTTATTGATCGTAGAGGTGTCTCGGTCATGTCTACATAGTTCTCGAACCCGCAGGGTCTACACACTTAACGTTTGGTGACGATTAGTATAGTTGAGTTATTTTGTTGGTGACCGAAGGTTGTTCGGAGTCCCGGATAAGATCCCGGACATGACGAGTATCTCCGGAATAGTCCGGAGGTAAAGATTGATATATGTGATAATAGTGTTTTGATCTCCGGAAGGGTTCCGGAATTCACCGGAAGGGGTTCCGGATGTTTACCGAAGTGTTCGGGTGCAGCAACACTTTATATGGGCCAAAGGGATAAAGCCCACGAGGTATTGGAAAGTGCAAAAGGAAGTTTTGCTACTGCCTTAAGATGGTAAGGCAGTACTACCGCTACTGTAGCAGCGGTACTACCACTTGAGCTGGTCAAGCGGTACTACCGCTACTGTATCAGCGGTACTACCGCTTAAGCTGGTCAAGCGGTACTACCGCTACTGTAGCAGCGGTACTACCGCTTGTGCGCGGTACTGCAGGGATCCGAGTTGGACTCTTTCCCTGTGGGCCAAACCGACCTTGTGCGGGCAAAACCGACCTGGAGGAGGCTTTTACTCCAAGTTTAGACCCCAAGGCTCAACATATAAATAGAGGGGCAGGGCTAGCACACGGGATACATTAAGATTTCCCCAAGCTGTGTGCGGCAACCCTAACCCTCTAGATCCTCCGTCATAATCTCCGTAGCGCTTGGCGAAGCCCTGCAGAGATTGTTCCTCACCACCATCACCATGCCGTCGTGCTGCCGGAACTCATCTACTACTTCATCATCGCTCGCTCGATCGAGGAGGTGAAGGCGTCATCAAGCCGTACGTGTGTTGAACTCGGAGGTGCCGTCCGTTCGGCACTAGTTCGTGATCGGATCGAGGGACGACTTGCGATTTGGATCGCGTAGACGTTCGACTACATCAACCGCGTTTCTTAACGCTTCCGCTTAGCGATCTACAAGGGTATGTAGATTCACTCTCCCTCTCGTAGATGCTCATCACCATGGATAGATCTTGTTTGTGCGTAGGAAATTTTTTGTTTCCCATGCAACGTTCCCCAACAGTGGCATCATGAGCTAGGTCTATGCGTAGATGAGATCTCGAGTAGAACACAAACGAGTTGTGGGCGTGGGTGTATACATATTGCTTGCCGTTACTAGTTGATATTTGATTCGGCGGTATTGTGAGATGAAGCGGCCCGGACCGACATTACGCGTACACTTACGCGAGACGGGTTCCTTCAACTAACATGTAACTTCGTTGCATAAAGATGGCTAGCGGGTGTCTGTCTCTCTCACTTAGTTGAATCGATTTCAATGAAGAGGGTTCTTTTAGAAGATCAAAAAGCAATCACTACACCACGTTGTGGTTTTGCGTAGGTAAGAACGGTTCTTGCAAACCCGTAGCAGCCACGTAAAATTTGCAACAACAATTAGAGGACGTCTAACTTGTTTTTGCAGGGTATGTTGTGATGTGATATGGCCAATTACATGATGAGATATATGTGATGTATGAGATGATCATGTGTTGTATAGAATATCACGACTTGCATGTCGATGAGTACGGCAACTGGCAGGAGCCATAGAGTTGTCTTTAATTATTGTATGACCTGCGTGTCAATCATTAAGCGCTATGTAATGCTTTACTTTATCGCTAAACGTTAGCTATAGTCGTGGAAGCAACAGTCGGCGCGACAACCTCATGGCGACACGTTGATGGAGATCAAGATGATGGAGATCATGGTGTCATGCCGGTGACGATGGAGATCATGCCGGTGCTTTGGAGATGGAGATCAAAAGCACAAGTTCATGGCCATATCATGTCACTTATGATTTGCATGTGATGTTAATCCTTTTATGCATCTTATTTTGCTTAGGACGACGGTAGCATTATAAGGTGATCCCTCACTTAAATTTCAAGATAAATTGTGTTCTCCCCGAGTGTGCACCGTTGCGAAAGTTCGTCGTTTCGAGACACGCCGTGATGATCGGGTGTGATAGACTCTACGTTCACATACAACGGGTGTAAGCCATGTTGCACGTGCGGAACACTCGGGTTAAACTTGACGAGCCTAGCATGTACAGACATGGCCTCGGAACACAAGAGACCGAAAGGTCGAACATGAGTCATATAGTAGATATGATCAACATGAAGATGTTCACCATTGAAACCACCTCAACTCACGTGATGATCGGACTTGAGTTGGTGGATTTGGATCATGTTACACTCGAATGATCGGAGGGATGTCAATTTGAGTGGGAGTTTTTAAGTAATATGATTAACTAAACTCATTATCTAGAACAATAGTCTAAGTTGTCTTTGCAATATTTATGTTGTAGATCATGGCTCGCGCAGTAGCACCCCTGAATTTTAATGCGTTCCTAGAGAAAGCTAAGTTGAAAGATGATGGAAGTAACTTTGTGGACTGGGCCCGTAATCTAAGGATTATCCTTACGGCTTCCCAGAAGGCTTATGTCCTCGATGCACCGCTTGGTGATCCACCCGCTCCAGTTGAGTCTCTAGACGTTGTGAACGCCTGGCAGGCTCGTTCTGAAGATTACTCAATAGTTCAATGTGCAATATTGTATGGCTTAGAACCGGGACTTCAAAGACGTTTTGAACGTCATGGAGCATATGAGATGTTCCAGGAGTTGAACTTTATCTTTCAGAAGAATGCCCGGATCGAGAGATATGAGATCTCCGATAAGTTCTATGCTTGCAAGATGGAGGAGAACGGGTCTATCAGTGATCACGTACTCAGAATGTCTGGGTACTCCACCCGTCTGGCTGAATTGGGGATGCCCCTTCCGCCAGAGGCTATCATTGACAGAGTTCTTCAATCATTGCCACCTAGCTACAAGAGCTTCGTATTGAACTATAACATGCACGGGATGAACAAGTCAGTCGCCGAGCTGTTTGCGATGCTGAAAGCCGCTGAGTCTGAAATTCAGAAGGAGCATCAAGTGTTGATGGTCAATAAAACCACTAGTTTCAAGAAAAATGGCAAGGGTAAGAAGGGTAACTCCAAGAAGAGTGGCAAAGCAGTTGCTCCTCTCGTGAAGAAACCCAAGGCTGGACCCAAACCAGAAACTGTGTGCTTTCATTGCAAGGGAACTGGACACTGGAAGCGGAACTGCCCCAAGTATTTGGCTGACAAGAAGGCGGCCAACAACAAACAAGGTATATATGATATACATGTTATTGATGTGTACCTTACCAACTCTCGTTGTAGTGCCTGGGTATTTGATACCGGTGCGCTTGCTCATATTTGCAACTCAAAACAGGAACTGCGGAATAGACGGAGGCTGGCAAAGGACGAAGTGACGATGCGCGTGGGAAATGGTTCCAAGGTTGATGTAATCGCCGTCGGCACGCTCGCTCTTCGATTACCATCGGGATTAGTGATGAACCTGAATAAATGTTATTTGGTGCCTGCGTTAAGCATGAACATTATATCTGGATCTTGTTTATTGCGAGACGGTTACTCATTTAAATCAGAGAATAATGGTTGTTCTATTTATATGAGTAATATCTTTTATGGTCATGCACCCGATGTGAGGGGTTTATTCTTATTGAATCTCGATAGTAATGATACACATGTTTATAACATTGATGCCAAAAGATGTAGAATTGATAATGATAAAACCACTTTCTTGTGGCACTGCCGTTTAGGTCATATTGGCGTAAAACGCATGAGGAAGCTCCATGCTGATGGACTTTTGGAGTCACTTGATTTTGAATCACTTGACACATGTGAGCCATGCCTCATGGGCAAGATGACTAAAATGCCGTTCTCTGGAACAATGGAACAGGCAAGTGACTTGTTGGAAATCATACATACTGATGTGTGCGGTCCGATGAGCATTGAAGCGCGCGGTGGTTATCGTTACTTTCTCACCTTCACTGATGACTTAAGTAGATATGGGTATATTTACTTAATGAAACACAAGTCTGAAACATTTGAAAAGTTCAAACAATTTCAGAGTGAAGTTGAGAATCATCGTAACAAGAAGATTAAATTCCTACGATCTGATCGAGGAGGAGAATATCTGAGTTATGAGTTTGGCAGTCACTTAAGACAATGTGGAATTGTTTCACAATTGACACCGCCTGGAACACCACAGCGTAATGGTGTGTCCGAACGTCGTAATCGAACCTTATTGGATATGGTGCGATCTATGATGTCTCTTGCCGATTTGCCACTATCGTTTTGGGGTTATGCATTAGAGACAGCTGCATTCACTTTAAATAGGGCACCATCGAAATCCGTTGAGACGACGCCATATGAACTTTGGTTTGGCAAGAAGCCAAAGCTGTCGTTTCTTAAAGTTTGGGGATGTGATGCTTATGTCAAAAAGCTTCAGCCTGAAAAGCTGGAACCCAAAGCGGAGAAATGCGTCTTCATAGGATACCCCAAAAGAGACAGTTGGGTATACCTTCTACCTCAGATCCGAAGGCAAAGTGTTTGTCGCTAAAAACGGAACATTTCTTGAGAAAGAGTTTCTCTCGAAAGAATTGAGTGGGAGGAAGATAGAACTTGATGAGGTTGTTGAACCTTTACTTCAACCTGAAAGTAGCGCAGCGCAGAAAGATGTTTCTGTAGAGCCTACATCAGCTGAAGAGGAAGTTAATGATGATGATCATGAAGCTTTGGATCAAGTTGCTATCGAACCTCATAGGTCGACAAGGACGCGTACTGCTCCTGAGTGGTACGGCAACCCTGTCTTAAAGGTCATGTTGTTGGACAACGATGAACCTACGAGCTATGGAGAAGCGATGATGGGCTCGGATTCCGAGAAGTGGTTAGAGGCCATGAAATCCGAGATGGGATCCATGTATGAAAACAAAGTATGGACTTTGGAAGTATTACCTGAAGGGCGTAAGGCCATTCAGAACAAATGGATCTTTAAGAGGAAGACGGACGCGGACGGTAATGTCACCGTCTATAAAGCTCGACTTGTGGCAAAGGGTTTTTCACAAGTTCAAGGAGTTGACTACGATGAGACCTTCTCACCCGTAGCGATGCTTAAGTCCGTCAGAATCATGTTAGCAATAGCTGCCTTTTTCGATTATGAAATTTGGCAGATGGATGTCAAAACAGCGTTCCTTAACGGTTTCCTTAAGGAAGAGTTGTATATGATGCAACCAGAAGGTTTTGTCGATCCAGAGAATGCTGACAAAGTTTGCAAACTCCAGCGATCCATTTATGGACTGGTGCAAGCGTCTCGGAGTTGGAATCTTCGCTTTGATGAGGTGATCAAAGCGTTCGAGTTTATACAAGTTTACGGAGAAGCTTGTATTTACAAGAAAGTGAGTGGGAGCTCTATAGCGTTTCTAATATTATATGTGGATGACATATTGCTGATTGGAAACAATATAGAAATGTTGGAAGGCGTGAAGGAATATTTGAACAAGAGTTTTTCAATGAAGGACCTAGGAGAAGCTGCTTTCATATTAGGCATCAAGATCTATAGAGATAGATCGAGACGCTTAATAGGACTTTCACAAAGCACATACCTTGACAAAGTTTTGAAGAAGTTCAAAATGGATCAGTCCAAGAAGGGGTTCTTGCCTGTTTTGCAAGGTGTGAAGTTGAGTAAGACTCAATGCCCAGTGACTACAGAAGATAGAGAAAAGATGAGTGTCATCCCCTATGCTTCAGCCATAGGCTCTATCATGTATGCAATGCTGTGCACAAGACCCGATGTCAACCTTGCCATAAGTATGGTCGGAAGGTTTCAAAGTGATCCAGGAATGGAACACTGGACGGCGGTCAAGAATATCCTGAAGTACCTGAAAAGGACTAAGGACATGTTTCTCGTTTATGGAGGTGATCAAGAGCTCGTCGTAAAGGGTTACGTCGATGCAAGCTTTGACACTGATCCGGATGACTCTAAGTCACAAACCGGATACGTATTTATTCTTAATAGGGGTGCGGTTAGCTGGTGCAGTTCCAAGCAAAGCGTGGTAGCTGATTCTACATGCGAAGCGGAGTACATCGCAGCCTCGGAGGCGGCGAAGGAAGGTGTCTGGATGAAGGAGTTCATGACAGATCTTGGAGTAGTGCCTAGTGCACTTAACCCAATGACTCTGTTTTGTGATAATACTGGTGCCATTGCTCTAGCCAAGGAACCTAGATTTCACAAGAGGACCAGACACATAAAGCGACGTTTCAATTCCATCCGCGATTACATCAAGGAGGACGACATAAATATTTGCAAAGTACACACGGATCTAAATGTTGCAGATCCGATGACTAAACCTCTTCCAAGGGCTAAACATGAACAACACCAGAACTGCATGGGTGTTCGATTCATTACAATGTAAATCACATAGTGATGTGAACTAGATTATTGACTCTAGTGCAAGTGGGAGACTGTTGGAAATATGCCCTAGAGGCAATAATAAATTGGTTATTATTATATTTCCTTGTTCATGATAATCGTTTATTATCCATGCTATAATTGTATTGATTGGAAACTCAAATACATGTGTGGGTACATAGACAACACTGTGTCCCTAGTAAGCCTCTAGTTGACTAGCTCGTTGATCAAAGATGGTTAAGGTTTCCTAGCCATTGACATGAGATGTCATTTGATAACGGGATCACATCATTAGGAGAATGATGTGATGGACAAGACCCAAACTATAAACGTAGCATATGATCGTGTCAGTTTATTGCTATTGTTTTTTGCATGTCAAGTATCTGTTCCTTTGACCATGAGATCATGCAACTCACTGACACCGGAGGAATACCTTGTGTGTATCAAACGTCGCAACGTAACTGGGTGACTATAAAGGTGCTCTACAGGTATCTCCGAGGGTGTCTGTTGGGTTGGCATGGATCAAGACTGGGATTTGTTACTCCGTGTGACGGAGAGGTATCTCAGGGCCCACTCGGTAATACAACATCACAATGAGCCTTGCAAGCAATGTGACTAAAGTGTTAGCCATGAGATCTTGTATTACGGAACGAGTAAAGAGACTTGCCGGTAACGAGATTGAACTAGGTATAGAGATACCGACGATCGAATCTCGGGCAAGTAACATACCGAAGAACAAAGGGAATAGTATACGGGATTAATTGAATCCTTGACATAGAGGTTCGACCGATAAAGATCTTCGTAGAATATGTAGGAGCCAATATGGGCATCCAGGTCCCGCTATTGGTTATTGATCGTAGAGGTGTCTCGGTCATGTCTACATAGTTCTCGAACCCGCAGGGTCTACACACTTAACGTTTGGTGACGATTAGTATAGTTGAGTTATTTTGTTGGTGACCGAAGGTTGTTCGGAGTCCCGGATAAGATCCCGGACATGACGAGTATCTCCAGAATAGTCCGGAGGTAAAGATTGATATATGTGATAATAGTGTTTTGATCTCCGGAAGGGTTCCGGAATTCACCGGAAGGGGTTCCGGATGTTTACCGAAGTGTTCGGGTGCAGCAACACTTTATATGGGCCAAAGGGATAAAGCCCACGAGGTATTGGAAAGTGCAAAAGGAAGTTTTCCTACTGCCTTAAGCTGGTAAGGCAGTACTACCGCTACTGTAGCAGCGGTACTACCGCTTGAGCTGGTCAAACGGTACTACCGCTACTGTATCAGCGGTACTACCGCTTAAGCTGGTCAAGCGGTACTACCGCTACTGTAGCAGCGGTACTACCGCTTGTGCGCGGTACTGTAGGGATCCAAGTTGGACTCTTTCCCTGCGGGCCAAACCGACCTTGTGCGGGCAAAACCGACCTGGAGGAGGCTTTTACTCCAAGTTTAGACCCCAAGGCTCAACATATAAATAGAGGGGCAGGGCTAGCACACGGGATACATTAAGATTTCCCCAAGCCGTGTGCGGCAACCCTAACCCTCTAGATCCTCCGTCATAATCTCCGTAGCGCTTGGCGAAGCCCTGCAGAGATTGTTCCTCACCACCATCACCACGCCGTCGTGCTGCCGGAACTCATCTACTACTTCATCATCGCTCGCTGGATCGAGGAGGTGAAGGCGTCATCAAGCCGTACATGTGTTGAACGCAGAGGTGCCGTCCGTTCGGCACTAGTTCGTGATCGGATCGAGGGACGACTTGCGATTTGGATCGCGTAGACGTTCGACTACATCAACCGCGTTTCTTAACGCTTCCGCTTAGCGATCTACAAGGGTATGTAGATTCACTCTCCCTCTCGTAGATGCTCATCACCATGGATAGATCTTGTGTGTGCGTAGGAAAATTTTTGTTTCCCATGCAACGTTCCCCAACAGTACTAGCTCGGATGACCCGGAAGTAACAATCACAGAGGTGCTTCCTTTACCCCCTAGCCGAACAATCGGGAACGTAGGGGGTAAGCACAGGACCCAGGCAACCCAGCTTGGCCAAAATCTCAAGTTAAATTGATGCATATTTATGGCTTTATAACGATGATTACGGAAGTCAGCACTCGCATATTGAATACAAGTGCTTTTATGATATATACTATTTTGACTCCTTTGTGACCGTTTATCATTTGAGAGTGGCCCATCGTCGGCTTGTACCCCTTTGTAGATGCTATGCAGGGTGTTTCCGTAGTAACAAGACAACCCTTAGCCGACGTCTCGGTGCCCGGAGGTGGTTGTGTTAGCGGAAACGAGGCAATCAGATATCTAGGCTTTATAACTTTCACTTATTCATATGAGTTTAAAGTTTGGGAGGCCAGTTACTAGCCCCCAGTTAGTGTTCGGCGTCAGCCGAGGTCAAGCCATTAACACTCCGGCCAAATTTATGAAAGGCCCATGGGGTAACCTCAGTCGGTCTATACTTTAACAGAGTCATCGGATCGCTGACCAGTTTGCGCTCATTGTGATTGTCAGTTTTCGGCTTTCTCCATTGAGGTACTTGACAAGTTAAATCGAAAGTACAGTCGCAGTGGTTCTCCCTTTGCACACCTAGCCGAACAAAGCGGAATGTAGGAGGCAATCGCAAGAGCAGGGCAACCCAACTATTGACCGAAGACACAATTCGAAACCGATGAATATAAACTAATATCCGAGAATGTTTTGCCGAGGACTGCTCAGAGTACCTTGGCTTTTGGTGGGTTCGTCTTTAGTCGGAGTCCCCCATTAATATTGCCGATACTTTAAAAGCATCAGACGTTGTACTATGAGAGCTATGCTGGAGACACACAGTATCCCCCGAGACTCAGGTTGGGTGCGGCCGACCAACATGAGGATCAAATCTCCTCAGGAACTAGTCCAGATGTCATGTGCATTTCGCCAACGCCGAGGTGTAAGTCGGCAGGAAAGATATCGAGCTGTGGGTCGAAAAAGATCTTTGAGCTGAATTATTACGCAGGGCACCTCGGTCATGAGGATGTCCCGCCTCCTAAAAGAAAAACATACAAATAGCTTAAAAGTGCTATAAGATCGAAAAGCCAAAAAACTTATGTAAAAACTTTGCATCCGAACTAAATCAAGTTTCTTGGTGCCAATCTGAAAATTGGTCTTAAAATTAATATGTGCTTCGGTCATGCTTTAACATGATACATCCGATCTTCAGACTTCAAGCGGGTCAGCCTTCGGCTTCAACCTCCTATCCCGAAGGTAGAGTGCTTCTCAGACCAGTTTAGTGAACTAAACTCGAATGACATTAGGGAGAAACCAGGCTACCCGACTATTGACCAAACACTCGCGTCGGAAAAAGGAGTAGTAGAAAAAGACTTTGCAGCGACCAAGAAGAAAACAACATTTATTATAAAATGGCTCATATAAATTTAAGAACCCCCGGTTAAATCGGGTAAAGAAATTCTTAACAAACAAAGTTTTCAACAAACATTTTTTTTATTTAACAAAAAATATAATGTTTGGTTGAACCGAACAAAAAGTAAAATTTCAAAGAGAGCGGAGCACAAAAACGACTTAGCTGGTTAATGTGCTCGGTGCGTTCCGGGCTTGTGGCGGGACGAAGACGTAGTCCTCGTCCTGGCCGAGGTCCCAGACCCCAAGCCCGAGGTAATTGAAAGCACAATATGCCTTGGTGGTTTTGATAATTCATGACAACATACATTGTCTCTTGGACTAATACTTTTATCTAGTGTATTTTAGATAAAGTCCAGAGAGAAGGTTGGCCAAGAAGTGTGAAGAGCATCCCCAAGAAGAAGAAGGAGAAGGAATAGCATTGGCAAAGCTTCAAGCAAGAGGACTCTACATTTTACTTTGTGAGAAATCACTTTGAGTCCATAGGAAAGCCAATACTATTAAAAGGGGGTAAGGTACTGTTGGTGAACAAAATGCTCCACGTGCACAAGTGATAGTTACCAAAAACACCCACAAACTCTTCCACAAAAGTCTGTCCAAGCCTATCATGAAAATCGGTGCAACCAAAAATACCCACTCGGTCCCACCGATTTCCCACTCAGACAGAACCCTGCCAAACCCTAGATCTTCGGTACAACCGATTCTGCTTCCGTGCCACCGAGTTCAGCTTGCCAACTCTCTGTTACCTCGATTCTTAAAATCGGAATTTCTGAGATTTTGGATCGGTGTCACCGAGTTGTGGATTCTGACCGTTGGGCACCTTTTCGGTACCGCCGAGATCTTTGTATCGGTCTCATCGAGATTCAAAAGTTGCTACCTTTGGAGCAACTCGGTACCACCGAGATTTACACATCGGTTTCACCGAGTTGGTCACTTTAGGTGTAACGGTTGGATTTTTGGAGATGCCTATATGTACCCCTCCACCACCACTCACTCGCAAGAGAAGCACTCAGAACAGATCCCCACTTATCCCATCAGATTTTTTGAGAGAGAGACACCTACTCGTGTGTTGAGATCAAGCCATTCCACACCAACCGTACGAATCTTGATCTCTAGCCTCCCCAAGTTGCTGTCCACCCAATCAATCTCTTCCACCAAAGCCAAATCTGTGAGAGAGTGATTGAGTGTGGAGGAGTCTATCATCTTGAAGCACAAGAGCAAGGAGTTCATCGACATTATCGAGCCTATTACCTTTTGAAGGGTGGTGCCTCCTAGATTGGTTAGGTGTCGCTTGGGAGCCTCCTACTTCGTGTTGTGGAGTGAACCAAGAAGTTTGTAAAGGTAAGGAGATCGCCTACTTCGTGAAGATCTACCCCGAGTTAGGCTAGTCCTCCGTTGACGTAGGCCATCATGGTATAGACAAGGTTGCTTCTTCGTGGAACCCTCCATGGGTAGAGCCCTCCATGGACTCTCGCGACCGTTACCCTCCGTGGGTTGAAGTCTCCATAAACGTGGACGTACGATAGCACCACCTATCGGAACCACGGGAAAAATCTTCGTGTCCCTCATGCGTTTGATCTACCTATCTCAACTCCTTACTTCCATGTGCAATCTCTTTACTTTCCCCTGCCATACTTGATGACTTGCATGTGTAGGGTGTGCTAGACTTGTTAAAATTGCTAAAATTTGCCAACCATTAACTTTGGATATTAAGTAGATTTTAATTTGTGCTAGTAGTCTACTCACCCCCCTCTAGACATACTCTTCTAGTGATCCCACAATTGGTATCAGAGCAAGGTCTCCATAACCTTGGTTTAATCACCTTTGGAGGAAGATGGGTGTGTCTAGTTTGGAGAGTTTGAGTTGTAGAGTGCCTATTCTTGATGGAGAGTACTATAGTCAATGGAAAGATGCTATGATTGATCTATTTGACAAATTCCATTTGAGCAAGTATATTGAAAATCCCTAATGTGTTCCCCATTGATCCCTTACATCCCACACACGAAGAGGAAATTGACATGATTGGTAACCTTAGAACTATCAATCTTATCATTAGAGGTTTACCAAGATTTGTGCTTACTCAATTGAAGAATTTTGAATGTGCTTATACTTTGTGGAATGATTTGGAGAAATGATATCCAAATTATTCATTGAGTAATCTTGATGAAATTCTTCATAAGATTGTTGCTTTTCATGGAACGAAGTCTAGTGATCCAAACTTTGATAAATGCTTACTTGAGCTTCGTGATCTTATGCGTGCTAAAGGAGATGTCACTACCATTAGCAACATTGTTGTAGAAGCGATTCACATACATAAGCTTGAACATTGTCTTAGTCAAAATTCTAACGAATCTCTTGGTTTCTATGACGAGGAGATTCTACCTAATGATGACAATGAAGAACATGGCTACTATGATGATGATGAGATGTTTGACATCGAATGTGCCAAGATAATGAAGTGCCTAAGTCTCATGGTGAACTTCAAGGATTACATGTCCGGTGGAAAAGAGTGGATTTTTGACAGTGGATGCACCGATCACATGACTGGAGATAAAGACATGTTCCAAGAGATCACACCTAATCAAGGACCTCGGAGGTACGTGACCTTTGGAGACAACTCTAAGGGTAAGGTACTTGGTCTTGGTAAGGTGGCCATATCTCATGATAGCTCTATTCAAAATGTCATGCTTGTTGAATCCCTTGGCTACAATCTTCTTTCCGTATCTAGACTAGCAGACTTCGGTTTCAATGTGCTATTTACTAAAGTAGATTGCCAAGTGTTTCGTCATGATAATCATAAAACTATCTTTACCGGTATTCGTAGAGGTGATTTGTACATTGTCGATTTCACTAAAAAGGCCCAATCTCGTACTTGTCTCATTGCAAAATCATCTAAAGGTTGGCTATGGCATAGAAGGCTAGTACATGTAGGCATGCGCAATCTAGATAAGCTTATCAAGGGCGGTCACATTCTTGGTCTCCTATACTTGCGGGTGAAATACTACCCTCAAAGATTGTCATGATCCCCTATACTTGCGGGTTAGCAGGAGGCCCACCAGCTGGCCCCATGTAAAATTGGTGGCAGTGGTGTGTATAAGCCTAGCGCTACAGCTACGATGTTAGTTGTAGCGCGGAACCCGAAGCCCGTGTTGCTACTATGGCTCGATCCGGAGGTACCGTTGGGACCACTTAGCAGCAGCGATGGCTCTCCCCACCCGCGCAACTACTATATCCTACCTTTAGCGTTGGATTGTTACCCACGCTAAGCTCTACCTATAAGCTATTTCCTAGTAGTGTTAAGAGTAAATAACATAAACAAACCTAAAAATAGAGTTGTGGAGAAGTTAGGCGCGGAGAGAATTCAATTTATGGTATATATCAAGTGTGCACGTGTGATGGCAATACCGGTTACCTTGTATCGTGGTCATAGTATTTGATGTGTTTGTTTTGTAGGAGGTTCACCCTAACGTCATGGAACTCCTCCTCACGGGATTACATTCCATTCTATGGTCCTACTACGACGTTGCCACAGAGTGGTCGTCTCCACAATTAAGGTCCTCAGACCGGAACCAAGCATTAAGTTTGAAGGATCACCGTTATATCATATTGTCTTCGGTCCTCATAGATGTCTCCACCTATCACATTAGAGGTAGCAAATTTTCTAAACAATATGTGTTACATGTGTAGTTCTTGAGATCATGTTGCATGCCCTTAAATTGGACACCATGCATTGAGTTCACCGCAGTATAACAACTTACAAGACAGATCATAAGACTACAAACGCAAATGACAACATATAGATCAGGCACGAATGAATATTAACACTCACCTACAACTCCCATGCCTAGGGGAAACTACTCACTCCTCATACAGAAATAACCAATCATATTGGAGAATAATCCAATGAAAATCATATTAATAACACACGCAAGATCCACAATAAAATGAATGAGCCAAATACTCTTGATCTACATATGAATATGAATAGAGTTTGCAACTTGTTCTCGCAACTTAGAATTCCTCCTACAATAGTGAAGGATGAGAGTGATGACGGAGATGAAATGACGAAAACTAAGAAGAACTCTGGTGGTTCTCCGAACCTCCCCTTTCTCTTTTTGTTGTTGTGGCGGTGGCTAGGGTTCTTTGATGCTATATGTCCCTTCACGAAAAGTGTCTTATATAGACACAATGGAGCCGCTGGCACCTAATATGACCGCCCATGCGAATGGGTGTGCTCACATGGAAGGCCGTCTTTTTCTCTGCTGCACTTGGTGTCTTCGCTCTCCACATGGAAGTTGCTCCATTTGAATTGATTTGTGGCAATTCCCCCCCCCCCCCGGTTTCCATCCATAAATGATATTTTGTGCCAAATAGTGGAAAAATGAACTTACTTCTCTTTTGAAGGATTAGCGTTAGAAATAACCTAGAAGTGGCATGAATTCGATGAAAACCAAATAAGAACTACTCGAAAGTAATCACAAATTCAAGAGCCATCAACTCCCCCAAGCTTAAAACTTGCTCGTCCTCAAGCAACTAAGAAATCAAGAGATTGAAAGGGAGTTTTACATGTGTAGAAATAAGTTTTGCCGGCTTGGGAATATATGACATATCCATTCTCACTTATCCTTTAATTTCATTTAAGAGAATATTTGCATTTGAATAGCTACACTTAAGCTCATCGCCTAGCCACGCATAGTCTACTATCACTAGTGATAATTTCCCAAACCGTTTTTTAATTGTTAACCAAGTGTTAGGCTAGCAAAAGTGTTTCTCTCAACAGAATGTAATTTCTTTTTGAGTATTTATTAAAAAATGTAACTAGGGAGTTTTGGAAGAGAAGAAAACAAAGTACTCAAGCATTTCATTCACACCCACAAGTACCTCCTAGTCATGACTTTCAAATACTTCTCTCAATCATTATCCTTTGGAACTTCAATCTTCGATGACGGGGTTATGCTAAAATTTATTAAATGCAATGGGGTTCCGTTGTGGCTTAATTTTGTGCACTATGGATCAAAATGGTTGTCTCTTTCGACATCAGTGATGTGACACCCTGGGCTTATGCTACAGTGATCATTGTAATTAAGCTACAGTAATGATCATGAACAGTGCCTAGTTATTTTGCTAAATGAAGTTTGATCAAGTTGGGTTCAAAATCCAATTCAAATTTCAATGCAAATGCCCTGTGGTTTTATATGATGAAATTAAATTTTCAAACATCAGAGATAAAATGTTCCAAAATTGTGGAATATTCTAAAACAAATAATGTTAAGGAAAACAACATCACAAAGCTACTGGTGTGGACCCCACCAATTAAAACAGGAGCTAAAAGTATTTTTGAATGCATTTTAATTCAAATTTAAACTAAAAACAGTTACTAAAAATCCTCAAAGCTACTGTGGGCCTTTGGAATATTGCCACTAAATATTTGGGCTATGTCTCACATTTTTGTGTGATGAGTAAATGCCAAAAGAAAATAAAAGCAGAAACTAAAATGAAAAACAGAAAAGAGAAAAGAAGAAAAGAAAAGAAAAAGGGGGGAAAGGCTCTGGCCACTGGGCCAACCGGCCCAGCCAGCCGGCCCAGCCGGCCCAAACCTGTCGTCTCCTACCTGCTCCCGCGCCGGTGTCGACGCCGCAGCGGCCCCGATCGCCGGCGCCGCACGCGTCGCCCATCTGGCGACGAACCGAGGGGATAAGACCGCCCCGAGCTGCTCTCCTCTCCCCCGCAAACCCTAGCCCCTCCATATCTCGCTCTCTCCCTCTCCCTCGCTCGCTCGCATCTCGCCCGAGCGCAGCCATGGCGCGGCCGCCGTAGAGCCGCGGCCACCGTCGACCCCGAGCCCCGCTGAGACGCCCAGCGTCTCCGCCTCGACCCCCTCGACCTCCCCGACCATGAGCCCGTGCCCCTGGAGCCTTGCAGCGCTCCATCGCCGTCGTCTTCTTCCTCGGGTCCGAGGAGCCGCCGCCGTTGATTCGCCCCTCCCTGTGAACTCTGGCTTCCCCGGGCCTTCCCGTCAACGCTGGTGAGCACCGCCTCGTGCTCTCCTGCCCCCTGGGCCCGCGTAGGCCACCGTAGCTAGCCTTCCCCGTACCCGAGCTCGGCCGTCCGCCATTGACGACGTGCTCACGCCGTGCGTGCCCCTGGCAGCTCGTGCGTGCTATAGGCGCGCTCTGGGCCGTCCCCTGCGTCGATTCCGCACGCTACCTGGGTCGGTTTCGCCCCCATTTGCCCCCTGCCATCGGCGCCCGAGAGCTCGCCCGCCGCCGTCGACCCTGCGCTCGCTACCGGCCGCCTCCGCTCGTGCTAGTGCTAGAAATGGATGCGGCGCTCACCGCCCGTTCGAACGCGACCGGCCGCAGCCCCGGAGGTGCCCTGTGGGCGAAACCCGAGCTCGCCGGAGCTCACGGACGCGTCCGGCGCTCGCCGGCGCGTCTCCGGTGGCCGGTCCGACGTGGACGCTTGGCCCCACCCCCAGTGTGGCTGCCATGTGGGCCCCCTGGCTCCGTTTGACCGCGTTGACCACGGTCAACGCGGGGCACTGTTCCCCTGAGACGCTGACAAGTGGGCCCGCTCAAATTAAGCACAGTTAGCACTAGTTAATTTCCCTAATCACTCACTGACTGATGGACCCCACACTGCTAATTAACTCTGTTAGTTTAGTTTAAAAGACTGGAATCTGAATGTGTCTATGACATGAGGGACCCCCCCTGTCACTGTTCATTTGGATAAGGCTGACCCAGTCAGCTGCTGACTCAGCCCCCTGGCCCCACCTGTCCTTGTCTGTGGCTAGCTGTGGCTGGGTATAAAAAGTAATTACCACTGTTTTGGATAATGTTTTGGATAATGTTGATTTAAATAATTGAATTAATTCCAGAAAATATATAAAACTTTAGAAAATCATAGAAAATAATATGTAAGTCAGATGAAAATAATTTATATATGAAAGTTGATCAGAAAAATGCCACGAATCCAAATATGCCATCCATTCATCTGTCACATGCCCCTAGCTATCTGAACATGCAACTTTTTGCCTGTTTCAGATAGATGAATAGTGCATGCCTACCGATTAATAAATCCAAATTAAATCCTAAAAATAAATAATATGACTTAGACATGATTTTAGGCAACCCTGCACTGCATCCTAGCTGGCACATGCCTCTAGCACCGCAAGCATGGAATTTCCCCATCCGATTCGTCTGTCCGATAAATCAACAGACCCGGGATATATCGTCAGATATTCTCCCGCTTTGTCTGAGACGGTAGTACTACGTTAGATCACCCCTAGTACTGCGAATTGCCATGTCATGCATCATGTTGCATTTGTGTGCTTGTATTTATTGTTTCTTCCCCCTCTTCTCTCTCGGTAGAGCCCGGTACCGACGCAATCCCTGAGACCGACGCTGCTGCCTTGATCGACTACACCCCTGACGACCAGCCTTTTGCAGCAGAGCAACAAGGCAAGCAAAAACCCCTTGAGCATTCCGATATCACCCAGCTCTCTCCCTCTTATTCTTGCATTAGAATTTTGCTACTGTATTAGATAGCTCCTATTCTGATGCATAGCCTGATTTTGATGAACTGTTACTATACTTGCAATCATACCAACTGTTTAGCATAGGTGGATCGGTGAACCCCTGAGACCCCCTTAGTATCAGTTGCCCCTGCTTGATCATCAACGACTCGACGATTTGAAGACAGAAGACTCAGTCGCCATGACTGACCAGTCAGGCCCCTCACAGCACTGCACACCCCGTTAGTATGGCACTGCTGAGCTACCATCGAGTGTCGAGGGTGATACCTCACTTAGCACTCCCGATGTTAATTATGTAGCGTAGTTATCGGTCATGGGTATCGAGGGTGATTCCTCCTTTCCATTCACCGGTAACGACTCTTGTCATACACTTACCTCGAGTGGGATCCCTCGAGGGTGATTCCTCGGATCTCCACTTGGTGTATAGACACACAGTTACTATGACCGGGTTACAGATACTTGTTTAAGTCGGGTCGGCCCCAAGGGAACCCGCGAGAGATATTGGTGGGATGCGCCGCAAGGCATCCGGAAACTTGGTGGAGTGCGCCGGAAGGCACTCGAGTGTTCTTGGCGGGGCGACGGACTGCAATATGTTCGAGCTTGCCCCGCACAACTAATAAATTGCTAATAGGTTGAGTATTTAATCTGAGTTGGGCCTACGGGCCTTTGTCGCACTAGCCACCACGCGGGGTAATCAGTATGGGCTGCTCGGCGGCGTACATTCTCCCGAAAGCTCTTCAGATGCCACATTTTTTGACTCGCGCCCGGGTTGGTCTGGAACGCATGGCGCTTGTTACTAAGGCATGCTAGGACTGCTCCCGGCCGATGGCGTAACGTGCAGGATGGCGAGGGCGATGGTCCAAGACCCCGAGCCATTAGGATGTAGACCGGCGTGCTGGCCTCTCTGTTGAGCCTAGGTAGGACTACGTCGTGTCGATCTCCCGAGGCTGGGTATGACCAGAAAATCGTATCCGGCCGGAGCTTATCGAGCGTGTTGGGTAATTTGGTGCACCCCTGCAGGGAAGTAAACTATTCGAATAGCCGTGTCCTCGGTAACAGGACGACTTGGAGTTGTGCTCTGACCTACTACAACTATAATCATAAATTAATTAAAAATGAATTGTGGCTCCGGGATTGCTTCCTCGCAGGGGAGTCGAGGAAGGATCTCTGGGCGTGTTACTTAATAAAATTTGCTACAACAATATGACTATATATATGAGATGCAGGTCTACTCTCTTCTCATGCTGCAAGATGCTGAAGATGCTAGTCTTCAATAGGACTAGGCCTTCTTCTCTATTCTGGCATTTCTGCAGTCTAGTCCAAAGATATAGCCCCATTCCTTTGATACTAGTGCATATTTAGCATAGATCTGATGTAAGTCTTGCGAGTACTTTGGATGAGTACTCACCGTTGCTTTGCTCCCCTTTTTCCCCTTGATACGATGCCGCGACCAGACGATGGTGCCCAGGAGTCCCAGGATCCAGTTTTCCCGATGGACGGCTACAGCTACCCCGTTGGAGGCCACTACTACTATCAGGATGGAGCCTACTACGACGTGGACTTCTCCGACGTCCAGGAGTAGTTAGGAGGTTCCCAGGCAGGAGGCCTCGCCTCTTTCGATCCGCTGCTTATGTTTGTGCTAGCCTTCTTAAGGCAAACTTGTCTAACTAATGTCTGTACTCAGATATATTTGCTTTTGCTGACTCGTGTTTATGTCGAGCTTTATATTCGAGCCCTCGAGGCCCCTGGCTTGTAATATGGAGCTGTATGACTTTATATTTGTGTCTTTTGTCGTGTTGTGGTATCAATCAGTGAGTCCCTAATCTTGGTCGTACGCATTGTGTGTATGATTAGCGTACGGTTGAAATTGGGGGCGTCACAAGTTGGTATCAGAGCTGACTACCTGTAGGTAGCCCCCTTTCCAACTCCTTGGCCGAAGTTGAGTCTAGTCAAAGAAAACTGTTTTACTAACTTGGCTGTGTGGCTTACGGGCCCACGTCGCCAATCGGGTGGTATTAGGATCTTTTATTCCTCATCTATACTCTGGGATTCTGATCTCTCTTCTCTTCGGGTAAAAGATTTTGCTAAAATCTAACATTAGGTTCTCGTGATCACATCCACCAGAGAGTTGTTTCGTTGGCAATTATCTTCTTTGAAGTTATGATGCACACACTGTCATTTGACATCTTGAATCTTCTTGTTACAGATGCGTCCTGCTAGGCAGATCATCCGTCTAACCTTTGCGCACGAGACGTCTGGGTTCCCGGCCATTCTGAACGGTCTCTTGAAGACACTGGGTTATCGTTGGTACCCCGAGTACACTGTTTACGAGGACTACCACGAGTTCAACCAGGTGCAGTATGAGGCCGAGATGGTTATCTGGGATCGATGGGATCGCTCCATCACTGAGCTACACACCTTTCGTGGCATTGGAGTGACTGTTGAGATGGCAGTACAGCATGCTGCCTATGCTGCTATTGTTCGCCTCCGTGCAGTGAACCCCAGCTTGGAGGATTCGGTATACCGGTACATTCCGTATACCCCTGCTGGAGTTGATACGCCAGCCAATGCTGAGGTCTTGATTCCTTTCGCTCCGCAGCGTACTGATCGGTCCTACACTGCTGTTTGCACCCCCTATGTGAGTCGTCGCTACGACCCACGGGTTCTGATTCAGTACACTGAGGCACTGGATCGCACTGTTAGGGCTCTTAACTTTGAGCTGTATGCCACCCGTGCTCGTCTTTATCGAGCTTTGGAGCACTTGAGGCCAGCAGTCATTGCGGGAATGCATACGGAGTTTGTTCTTCACCCGCGTCCGACTGTGTTTCCTCCAGGACTCGAGTGGCCTGCTGTTACAGGTCATGCTCCCGCACTTGGACCGAGGCTCCCTGTTGATATGCAGGTTCTGCATCAGGGTGTGCACGGGATGCAGTACTCCAACACCAGATTTCAGAGTCACCTGCAGTTCCCCGGCTACTTTCGTTGTCCCCGACGCTGAGGCGTTGTTGTATCCCTCCATCGCGTGCCTGCGTGCCGCCTAGATGTCTAGTTTAATTTCATGCCGGATCTATCGTCTATTTTGTAAACGAACTTATGGTTTGTAATAGACCTATGTATGGGTCTGCATGTGAAATTTGAACTGTTATGTCGTATCTATTGCACTGCTTTCTTTGTGCAATTTACTTCATGAATGATTCATTGGTTTTGCAATTACCCAATGCTGAACTACCACTGTTAAATTTGACAGAATGGTTAGGCCAGCTGGTCGTGGTCGTGGTACGCCTGAGCCACCACCGCCACCGAACTACATGGCTGCTATGATGCAACAATTTGAACTGAACCGTCAGTTTATGCAAGGGCTGATGGATCAGATGCCGAGGCCGAACATGAATCAGCCGCCAGCTCTAGTGACGCTGCAAGACTTCATGCGTCTCAACCCTACGATCTTCCGCAGCTCAACTCAGCCGCTTGACGCAGATGACTGGCTCCGTGACATCACTTATGAGCTAGAATCTTCAGGCGCCCCAGAGGCTAGCTATGTCAACTTTGCCTCGTACTTTCTGAAGGGCCCCGCTGCTCAATGGTGGGACAGCCACAGGCGCTCTCAGCCTGTTGGAACAATCATCACCTGGCCGGAGTTCCAAGCTGCTTTCCGTGCTCGTCACATTCCCCAGGGAATGATGGACAAGAAGAAGCGTGAATTCCGCAACTTAGTCCAGGGCAACAAGACTGTGGATGCTTATCAACGGGACTTTCTGGATTTGTCTCGCTATGCTGAAGAAGACGTCGCAACTGATGCTCGTAGGCAGGAGAAGTTCCGTGAAGGCCTCCACCCAGATATCAAGCTGGCACTCCTTGCTCAAGACTTCAATAACTTCGCCACCTTGGTGAACAAGTCTATTGAAGTGGAGACAGGTCTGCAGGACTACAAAGATCACGCTAAGCGCAAGATTGACGTGGGTTCATCTTCGGGCCCACGTCCTCAGAAGCAAAGGATCTGGATCCCCAACAACTACCGTCCACCTGTTTATGCACCGAGGACATCCTATGTGGCACCTCGTCTGCCCCCTCCACCGCCAAGACAGCCAAGAGTTGTACCGCCAAGAGCACCTCAGCCTCCACCATTCCGTCCTGAGGATGGACTGTGCTTCAAGTGTGGTCGCCCAGGACACCGTGCTAGAGACTGCAGACAGGGTTAGAATCAACTTGCAATGCCTGCCAACCAGCCCCGCAACAACAATGCCAGGCCTGCTCAGGGTCGTGTTCAAGTTAACAATGTTGATTTGAATCAAGTTCAAGACCAGCCTGCTACTGTGATGGGTACACTTCTTGTTAACTCAATACCCGCATCCGTATTATTTGATACTGGGTCATCACATTCATTCATGTCGGAAGAATTTGCATGTAAGCATAACCTTAAGAGCGAGAACATGGACATTCAAATAATGGTATCCACACCCGCGGGAAATTGTCGGACCTCTTTGATATGTCCCAACGTCGCCGTTGAGATCGAAGGACTAGAATTCCTCGTCTCGCCCATTGTGTTGGCGTCTTCCAATATTGACTTACTCTTGGGAATGGAGTGGATGATAGCACATAGTGCGTCAGTCGTTTGTGCCACTAAGACCGTGCATCTTCTGCACCCTTCCAACGAGTTAGTGGTTCATACCGCTCGTCTCATTCGTAATGCCGAGACCCAGATTCATTTCATGAACGCATTAAATGCTTCACCTCTTGAGGGGATTGAAAGCATTCCAGTGGTTCGAGACTTTCCAGATGTGTTTCCAGAAGAGCTCCCAGGCATTCCCCCTGCTAGAGCAGTCGAATTCGTCATCGGCTTGAAACCAGGCACCACCCCTATTGCTAAGCGGCCTTATAAAATGCCTCCTCATGAACTTCTTGAGCTTAAGGAAGAAACTGACAAATCGCTTCGCAAAGGTTTTATTCGTCCTAGTTCCTCAGCTTGGGGAGCACCTTCTCTCTTTGTCAAGAAGAAGGATGGTACGAATCGATTGGTTCAAGATTATCGGCCTATCAACCAAGCAACAATTCAGAACAAATATCCGCTTCCCCGGATCAATGACCTGTATGATCAGCTTGCTGGATCATCAGTGTTCTCTAAACTTGACTTGAGGCTGGGTTATCATCAAATCCGTGTTCGTGAAGAAGATATTCCCAAGACAGCATTTGTTACTCGCTATGGCTCATACGAGTATACCGTCATGTCTTTCGGCTTGACAAATGCCCCGGCAACCTTCTCTCGCTTGATGAATTATATCTTCATGGATTATCTCAACAAGTTTGTCGTGGTATATCTGGATGACATTCTGGTATATTCCAAGAATGAAGAAGAACATGGAGAACATCTTCGTCTTGTACTCGAAAGGCATCGAGAACACCAACTATATGCAAAGTTCTCTAAGTGTGAGTTCTGGCTAGATGAAGTGACCTACCTTGGTCATGTGATCTCCAAGGATGGTATTGCCGTCAACCCTGAACGAGTTCAAGCTATTCTTGATTGGACTCCCCCGAAGAATGTTAAGCAAGTCAGAAGTTTTCTCGGACTCGCTAGCTATTGCCATCGATTCATCGAGAACTTCTCCAAGATTGCAAAGCCCTTAACCAATTTGCTTCACAAGGGTGTTAAATATGAGTGGACAGAAAAGTGTCAAGAGAGCTTTCAGGCACTTAAGGACAAACTGACCTCTGCTCCAGTGCTTGCTCCTCCGGATACTCGTAAGGACTTTGCCATCTATTGTGATGCTTCCCGTCAAGGATTAGGCTGTGTTCTAATGCAAGAGCGCAGAGTAATTGCTTATGCCTCAAGGCAGCTGCGTCCTCATGAAGAGAACTATCCAGTTCATGATCTCGAGTTAGCTGCAGTGGTCTATGCTCTGTTGAATTGGCGACATTACCTTGTTGGTAATCATTGTGAGATCTATACTGATCAACAAAGTCTAAAGTACTTGTTTACTCAACCGGACTTGAATCTCCGCCAACGAAGATGGATGGAATCCCTCACAGATTATGATTTCGGTATTTCATATACCCCTGGCAAGGCTAATGTAGTGGCTGACGCCTTGAGTCGTAAGTCATACTGCAACCACTTTCAGGTTCACAAGGTTCACCCCCCTGCTTCAAGAAGAGTTTCGCAAGCTGAACCTCCATATAGTCCCTCAGGGTTATCTCGCTCCTCCTACTGAGGAGTTCTTCAAGATGAACCTCCACGTTGTTACCCAGGGTTCTCTTAATAACCTGGTTGCTAAACCAGATCTCGAGGACGTCATCAAGTGGAACCAGAAGTGTGACGATGAAATCAGGAGGATTAAACTAGAGCTCGCAAAAGGAAAGCCCTCACCCTTCACCACTACTGAAGACGGCACTTTGTACTACAATAACCGTCTAGTGGTATCAAGAGATGCGATTCCGGAGGTCATGAAGGAAGCACATGACACCCCGCTCTCTATTCATCCTGGTAGTACCAAGATGTACCAAGACATTCGTCAAAGATACTGGTGGTCTAACATGAAACAAGACATTGCTCGCTATGTTTCAGAATGTGACATCTGCCGTCGTGTCAAAGCAGAACATCAAAAGCCTGCCGGAACTCTACAACCTATTTCTATTCCTGAATGGAAATGGGATCATGCTGAAATGGACTTCATTACTAGATTTCCCAGGTCACAGAAAGGTAATGATGCTATTCTTGTCGTCATTGACCGGTTGTCCAAAGTTGCACATTTCCTAGCTGTCAAAGAGACAATCACTACTAGTCAACTGGCAACTCTCTACATGTCCAGAATTGTTTCGCTTCACGGTATTCCACTGGTTATCAGTTCAGACCGTGGCAGCCTATTCACTTCAAGGTTCTGGACAAGTTTCCAAGAAGCTATGGGAACTCATTTGAAATTCAGCACCGCTTTTCACCCTCAATCTTAGGGACAAGTTGAAAGAGTCAACCAGATTCTCGAAGACATGCTTCGAGCTTGTGTCATTTCATTCGGCAAGAAATGGGAGGAATCTCTTCCGTTTGCTGAGTTCTCCTACAACAATAGCTATCAAGCTAGTCTAAAGATGGCTCCTTTTGAGGTGTTGTATGGACGTAAGTGTCGGACCCCTCTGAATTGGTCAGAAACTGGAGAACGTACACTTATTGGTCCGGATATAATCCAACATGCCGAAGAACAAGTCCGCATCATTCAAGCAAATCTTAAGGCTGCTCAGTCTCGTCAGAAGAGTCAGTATGACCGTCATCACAAAGCTATGGTCTATCATCCTGGCGACAAGGCTTATCTTCGAGTCACGCCTATGAGAGGAACACACCGTTTTGGAATCAAGGGCAAGCTGGCTCCTCGATATATTGGTCCTTTCACAGTTCTCGAACGGCGTGGTAAAGTGGCATATCAGTTGGAACTACCGCCAAACCTTTCTCAGGTTCACGACGTGTTCCACGTGTCACAACTTCGTCGCTGCTTCAAGGATCCTATCCGAGCAGTGGACCATGAAATGCTGGAGCTATAACAAGACCTTTCCTACAAGGAGCAACCAGTCCGCATTCTCGATGAAACAGAACGTCGGACTCGTCAGAAGGTTACCAAGTTCTTCAATGTGCAGTGGGCAAATCACTCTGAAGATGAAGCCACTTGGGAACGCAAAGATCATCTTCGTGCAGAATACCCCGGGCTCTTCCCTTCTACTTCTTAATTCTCGGGACGAGAATTCTTGTTAGTAGGGGAGAATTGTGACACCCTCGGCTTATGCTACAGTGATCATTGTAATTAAGCTATAGTAATGATCATGAACAGTGCCTAGTTATTTTGCTAAATGAACTTTGATCAAGTTGGGTTCAAAATCCAATTCAAATTTCAATGCAAATGCCCTGTGGTTTTATATGATGAAATTAAATTTTCAAACATCAGAGATAAAATGTTCCAAAATTGTGGAATATTCTAAAACAAATAATGTTAAGGAAAACAACATCACAAAGCTACTGGTGTGGACCCCACCAATTAAAACAGGAGCTAAAAGTATTTTTGAATGCATTTTAATTCAAATTTAAACTAAAAACAGTTACTAAAAATCCTCAAAGCTACTGTGGGCCTTTGGAATATTGCCACTAAATATTTGGGCTATGTCTCACATTTTTGTGTGATGAGTAAATGCCAAAAGAAAATAAAAGCAGAAACTAAAATGAAAAACAGAAAAGAGAAAAGAAGAAAAGAAAAGAAAAAGGGGGGAAAGGCTCTGGCCACTGGGCCAACCGGCCCAGCCAGCCGGCCCAGCCGGCCCAAACCTGTCGTCTCCTACCTGCTCCCGCGCCGGTGTCGACGCCGCAGCGGCCCCGATCGCCGGCGCCGCACGCGTCGCCCATCTGGCGACGAACCGAGGGGATAAGAGCGCCCCGAGCTGCTCTCCTCTCCCCCGCAAACCCTAGCCCCTCCAGATCTCGCTCTCTCCCTCTCCCTCGCTCGCTCGCATCTCGCCCGAGTGCAGCCATGGCGCGGCCGCCGTAGAGCCACGGCCACCGTCGACCCCTAGCCCCGCTGAGACACCCAGCGTCTCCGCCTCGACCCCCTCGACCTCCCCGACCACGAGCCCGCGCCCCTGGAGCCCTGCAGCGCTCCATCGCCGTCGTCTTCTTCCTCGGGTCCGAGGAGCCGCCGCCGTCGATTCGCCCCTCCCTGTGAACTCCGGCTTCACCGGGCCTTCCCGTCAACGCTGGTGAGCACCGCCTCGTGCTCTCCTGCCCCCTGGGCCTGCGTAGGCCACCGTAGCTAGCCTTCCCCGTACCCGAGCTCGGCCGTCCGGCATTGACGACGTGCTCACGCCGTGCGTGCCCCTGGCAGCTCGTGCGTGCTATAGGCACGCTCTGGGCCGTCCCCTGCGTCGATTCCGCGCGCTACCTGGGTCGGTGTCGCCCCCATTTGCCCCCTGCCATCGGCGCCCGAGAGCTCGCCCGCCGCCGTCGACCCTGCGCTCGCTACCGGCCGCCTCCACTCGTGCTAGTGCTAGAAATGGACGCGGCGCTCACCGCCCATTCGAACGCGACCGGCCGCAGCCCCGGAGGTGCCCTGTGGTCGAAATCCGAGCTCGCCGGAGCTCACGGACGCGTCCGGCGCTCGCCGGCGCGTCTCCGGTGGCCGGTCCGACATGGACGCTTGGCCCACCCCCAGTGTGGCTACCATGTGGGCCCCCTGGCTCCGTTTGACCGCGTTGACCACGGTCAACGCGGGGCACTGTTCCCCTGAGACGCTGACAAGTGGGCCCGCTCAAATTAAGCACAGTTAGCACTAGTTAATTTCCCTAATCACTCACAGACTGATGGACCCCACACTGCTAATTAACTCTGTTAGTTTAGTTTAAAAGACTGGAATCTGAATGTGTCTATGACATGTGGGACCCCCCCTGTCACTGTTCATTTGGATAAGGCTGACCCAGTCAGCTGCTGACTCAGCCCCCTGGCCCCACCTGTCATTGTCTGTGGCTAGCTGTGGCTGGGTATAAAAAGTAATTACCACTGTTTTGGATAATGTTTTGGATAATGTTGATTTAAATAATTGAATTAATTCCAGAAAATATATAAAACTTTAGAAAATCATAGAAAATAATCTGTAAGTCAGATGAAAATAATTTATATATGAAAGTTGATCAGAAAAAAGCCACGAATCCAAATATGCCATCCATTCATCTGTCACATGCCCCTAGCTATCTGAACATGCAAATTTTTGCCTGTTTCAGATAGATGAATAGTGCATGCCTACCGATTAATAAATCCAAATTAAATCCTAAAAATAAATAATATGACTTAGACATGATTTTAGGCAACCCTGCACTGCATCCTAGCTGGCACATGCCTCTAGCACCGCAAGCATGGAATTTCCCCCTCCGATTCGTCTGTCTGATAAATCAACAGACCCGGGATATATCGTCAGATATTCTCCCGCTTTGTCTGAGACGGTAGTACTACGTTAGATCACCCCTAGTACTGCGAATTGCCATGTCATGCATCATGTTGCATTTGTGTGCTTGTATTTATTGTTTCTTCCCCCTCTTCTCTCTCGGTAGAGCCCGGTACCGACGCAATCCCTGAGACCGACGCTGCTGCCGTGATCGACTACACCCCTGAGGACCAGCCTTTGCAGCAGAGCAACAAGGCAAGCAAAACCCCCTTGAGCATTCCGATATCACCCAGCTCTCTCCCTCTTATTCTTGCATTAGAATTTTGCTACTGTATTAGATAGTTCCTATTCTGATGCATAGCCTGATTTTGATGAACTGTTACTATACTTGCAATCATACCAACTGTTTAGCATAGGTGGATCAGTGAACCCCTGAGACCCCCTTAGTATCAGTTGCCCCTGCTTGATCATCGACGACTCGACGACTTGAAGACAGAAGACTCAGTCGCCATGACTGACCAGTCAGGCCCCTCACAGCACTGCACACCCCGTTAGTATGGCACTGCAGAGCTACCATCGAGTGTCGAGGGTGATACCTCACTTAGCACTCCCGATGTTAATTCTGTAGCGTAGTTATCGGTCATGGGTATCGAGGGTGATTCCTCCTTTCCATTCACCGGTAACGACTCTTGTCATACACTTACCTCGAGTGGGATCCCTCGAGGGTGATTCCTCGGATCTCCACTTGGTGTATAGACACACAGTTACTATGACCGGGTTACAGATACTTGTTTAAGTCGGGTCGGCCCCAGGCACCCGCGAGAGATATTGGTGGGATGCGCCGCAAGGCATCCGGAAACTTGGTGGAGTGCGCCGGAAGGCACTCGAGTGTTCTTGGCGGGGTGACGGACTGCAATATGTTTGAGCTTGCCCCGCACAACTAATAAATTGCTAATAGGTTGAGTATTTAATCTGAGTTGGGCCTACGGGCCTTTGTCGCACTAGCCACCACGCGGGGTAATCAGTATGGGCTGCTCGGCGGCGTACATTCTCCCGAAAGCTCTTCAGATGCCACATTTTTTGACTCGTGCCCGGGTTTGTCTGGAACGCATGGCGCTTGTTACTAAGGCATGCTAGGACTGCTCCCGGCCGATGGCGTAACGTGCAGGATGGCGAGGGCAATGGCCCAAGACCCCGAGCCATTAGGATGTAGACCGGCGTGCTGGCCTCTCTGTTGAGCCTAGGTAGGACTACGTCATGTCGATCTGCCGAGGCCGGGTATGACTAGAAAATCGTATCCGGCCGGAGCTTATCGAGCGTGTTGGGTAATTTGGTGCACCCCTGCAGGGAAGTAAACTATTCGAATAGCCGTGTCCTCGGTAACAGGACGACTTGGAGTTGTGCTCTGACCTACTACAACTATAATCATAAATTAATTAAAAATGAATTGTGGCTCCGGGATTGCTTCCTCGCAGGGGAGTCGAGGAAGGATCTCTGGGCGTGTTACTTAATAAAATTTGCTACAACAATATGACTATATATATGAGATGCAGGTCTACTCTCTTCTCATGCTGCAAGATGCTGAAGATGCTAGTCTTCGATAGGACTAGGCCTTCTTCTCTATTCTGGCATTTCTGCAGTCTAGTCCAAACATATAGCCTCATTCCTTTGATACTAGTGCATATTTAGCATAGATCTGATGTAAGTCTTGCGAGTACTTTGGATGAGTACTCACCGTTGCTTTGCTCCCCTTTTTCCCCTTGATATGATGCCGCGACTAGACGATGGTGCCCAGGAGTCCCAGGATCCAGTTTTCCCGATGGACGGCTACAGCTACCCCGTTGGAGGCCACTACTACTATCAGGATGGAGCCTACTACGACGTGGACTTCTCCGACGTCCAGGAGTAGTTAGGAGGTTCCCAGGCAGGAGGCCTCACCTCTTTCGATCCGCAGCTTATGTTTGTGCTAGCCTTCTTAAGGCAAACTTGTCTAACTAATGTCTGTACTCAGATATATTTGCTTCCGCTGACTCGTGTTTATGTCGAGCTTTATATTCGAGCCCTCGAGGCCCCTGGCTTGTAATATGGAGCTGTATGACTTTATATTTGTGTCTTTTGTCGTGTTGTGGTATCAATCAGTGAGTCCCTAATCTTGGTCGTACGCATTGTGTGTATGATTAGCGTACGGTCGAAATTGGGGGCGTTACAAGTGATCAGTGCTCTTATTTACCACATACACACTTCTTTGGAGAAGGTTGATCATTGACCACTCAATATCCAAATTGGTGACGACGTCGCAGTTATGTGAATTATATCAACATATAGCAATGGTGCAAGGACGTGGATGTCGCCTAGAGTGGGGGTGAATAGGCTCTTTAAAATAATTACGGTTTAGGCTTGAAGAAATGCGGAATAAAACTAACGTAAAAAATATGTCAAGCACAAAACCTAAAAAATAAAACTAACGTTTAATATGTCAAGCACAAAACCTAAAAAAACTAGGCTCACCTATGTGCACCAACAACTTATGCTAAGCAAGATAAACAACTAAGTGAAAGCAAGATATATATAACAAGAAACAATATGGCTATTACAAAGTAAAGTGCATAAGTAAAGGGCTCGGGTAAGGGATAACCGAGGCACGTGGAGACGATGATGTATCCCGAAGTTCACACCCTTGCGGATGCTAATCTCCGTTTGGAGGCACAATGCTCCCCAAGAAGCCACTAGGGCTACCGTAATCTCCTCACGCCCTCACACAACGCAAGATGCCATGATTCCACTAAGGGACCCTTGAGGGCGGTCACCGAACCCGTACAAACAAGGTTGGGGCAATCTCCACAACTTAATTGGAGGCTCCCAACCACACCACGAAGCTTCACCACAATGTATTGTGGCTCCGAGGTGACCTCAAATGCTCGGGGAAATCTCCACAACCTAATTGGAGACCCCGAAGCTTGCCCTGAGCTTTGCACCACAATGATTGAGCTCTGAAGCACCACCAACCGTCTAGGGCGCCAAAGCACCCAAGAGGAACAAGCTCTAGGGTGCTCAAACACCCAAGAGGAATAAGCTTCTCAACTTCTCACTTCCACGTATCACCGTGGAGAACTCAAACCTATGCACCAAATGCAATGGCAAGGGCACACGGAGTGCCCCAGTCCTTCTCTCCCAAATCCCACCACAACAACTAATGCTATGGAGGAAAACGAGAGGAAGAACGAAGAAGAACACGAAGAACTCAAAGAACTAGATCCAAGGGGTTCCCCTCACATAGAGGAGAAAGTGATTGGTGGAAATGTGGATCTAGATCTCCTCTCTCTTTTCCCTCAAAAAGGAGCAAGAATCATTGGAGGGATTGAGAGTTAGCAAGCTCTAAGAAGGTCAACAATGGGGGGAAAACACGTGTTCTAAAGATAAGATCCATTGGGGAAGAATACCCCCTTTTATAGGAGGGGGAAAATCCAACCGTTACCCCCTCAGCCCGCACTTAAGCGGTACTACCGCTCAAGGGAGCGGTACTACCGCTCGGGCGGATGAGGCAGCCAACCAGAGCAATGGCACGAGGTGCGATAGTACTGCCGGAGCGGTACTACCGCTCGTAGGAGCGGTACTACCGCTGGACAACGGTAGTACCTCGTCCTACTGCCGCCCAGGGTAGCATGGGGTATTGGAGTACAAAAGAGTAGCCGATAGTAGCGAGTGGTACTACCGCCCTGGGGCGGTACTACCGCTGACTACTACCGCTCCACTACCGTGCACACCTTCTGCCTAGAGACAAGAACAGAAGGGTAGCTGGTAGTGCGGGGCGGTACTACCGCTAACTGGAGTGGTACTACCGCTTACTACCTTCAAGACCAGAACAGGAAATGGATGAACGCGGGAACACCAGAACTGCCATAACTTCTGTAGGAGATATGCCCTAGAGGCAATAATAAATGTTATTGATTATCTCCCTGTTCATAATTAGGTTTATGTTCCATGCTATAACTGCTATGGTTCTCGAGTCTGCAATAACCACGAGGCTCGGAGGAAGACTCATATGCACGTGTGGAATAATAAACGGTAAAATGTATTCCTAGTCTGGCCTCTAAGACTGGCTCAAGTATTGCATGATGATCCTGTTTTCCTGATCATGGGCATGGCTATGCCGGCAATTTTGAGGGCACAATGTTAGAAGAACATTTGTGTTGAATCGACCCGAATTGATGTTATGCTATGAGATTCATTCGTCATAAGTTAATGGTTTATAACACAGAGATGGTTAATGTTTGCATAATTCCTTAGACCATGAGAGTATCGAGTTTCTTCATGCTTGCTTCATGAACTTTGGGGTTTGTTAAACGTCATCCATAAATGGGTGGCTATTACGGCGGCTTACGGGTTCATGGAAAAGTATGTCAAGTAACTTGATAGCTCAAGATTGGGATTTGCTCCTCCGACGATGGAGAGATATCTCTGGGCCCTCTCGGTGTTACGGTATCCATCATCGTCTGGCCAGACACTTTGTGATTTGATCACGGGGATGCCGGAACACGGGAACGAGAAATGAGAACAATACCGGTAACGAGGTAACTGGCATAGTGGACAAGTTGTTGATCCACGGGGATGCCAACATGTCTCACCTCAGGTATTTGTAACATATCGTGAAGCAACAGGAATAGCACACGGCAACTAGAGGTTCACTCGAATATTCATTCGTGTGGGTATAGGGGTCGATATGGGTGTCCACGGCTCCGATGTTGATCATTGATCGGAAGGGGTTCCGGGTCATGTCTATACTTCACCGAAGCTATAGGGTCACACGCTTAAGGGTCATCTATCTGCTGAATACTAGACAAGGAGTCCGAGAGAAAGTCACTGAAAGAGTTTCGGAGACGACGGAAAAGTTCCATGGGGAACACCGGAAAAGTTTTGGTAAAACTAAAAAGTTGTTTCGGATAAAACCATTGATCCAAAAAGGGTTTCGGCAAGCACCGGGAATGTTTTGGAGGTTGCCAGATTGGTCTGGTAATTTCTGGAATTTTTCCAGAGAAAAAACCAAAAAAGGTTTTCGGAGCTGCCGGAATTGTTTACCGGGTAAACGAAGATGGTTTTAAATTAAACCACCATACCGGAAATGTCCCGGAGCGCATCCAGATAATTTTAGAGGGTGCCAGAAATGTTCTGGGACCTTCCAGAATTTTTCAGAAGAAATAGTTTCGGAAAACATCTTCTCCCAGCGAGAGGGGACAAGATCCCACGGATCGTGGGGGCTGTTTTTGGGGGCGCCCCCTTTAGGGGACAGCCCCCTTGTGGCTGGACAAAGTGTTGGGGGGCCCCCATGGTGGGGGGGCAGCCCCCACAAGTGGTGGAGAGTGTTGGGAGGAAGGTGGGTCCCCATGGGGGAACACCATGGACAAGGGAACATGTTTTCTCCATGTTTGGTGGGAACATGTTTTCCTTGTTTGGTGGGTGCATGTTTAGTGGGCTGAATTTCAGCCCCCCCTCACCCCTTCCACCACTATATAAGGAGGTGGAGAGGAGCTCTCCATCCTCACTCTAACTCTCGCACACATGGCATGCATGATCTGCCTTTCTTCTCTCCCTCCCACGAAATAGTTTCGTAGAGCCGAAAGGCTGTCTGGGTTCCGGTGGGAACTAGTTCTGGACGGCGAAGCCCTGCCGGATAGATGACACCGTATGTGTGCAACTCTGTAGAGAGATCGTAGTTTCGGTCTTAGTTCGAGAGTGCCTCCCGAAGGGCTGTCCGTGTGACCGTCCGAGTTTTGGAGGTCCTCCCGAAGGGCTGTCCGAGTGACAGTCCGAGTTTCGGAGGTCCTCCCGAAGGGCTGTCCGCGACACCGTCTGGGGGACTGTCTGACCGCCTCCCGGAGGGCTGTCCGCGGGGCAGATGAGGGTATACATCCTCGCGGTTGGGAGGTTGTAAATCCTAGCTGCGGGGATCTGCACCGCCGATCGTCATCGACTCTACTTCCGCTGCGCTATGAGTCGGTAACGAAAATGATCAAACCTTGTGTGCAGTCTTCATAGTGGTCCTGGGCTGGTGCGTAGGTCGAATTTTTTTGTTTTCTGCTGTGTTACCCTACAGTGGCATCAAGAGCCATGCTATGCGTAGATGCAGGTTGCGATCTAGAATACATAGAGATGTATGGGTGTTGCACAATATAATTAGGTAGTAGATGAGATCTATTGCTGAAAATTATTTGTGCGGGTAGCAGATGAAATCTGTTACCTGATGTTCCTGTTGCTTCCCCTGAATTTGCGTAGTCCTGATCTTGACGGCATGGTGGAATCTCACAAAGTTCTGGCAATCCGCGATCCTTTCATGCTGCTCCTGAGTATGCTGATTGACAGATCAACAAAGTGCTAACAGTTCTTTGGGTTCCACCATAGTTGAGAAAGATGGATGTTTCGCAGACGAAAGGGCAATGCAGATGTGATCTGCATGGGGGTCACGCGTATGACGAAGTTTAGTATGGGGCTCGAGATTTTATTATCTCGTGTTTCATACACCCTGGAATGTTAATCTAGCAACTTGGATTATCATGCTTGATGATGGACGTTGGTAGCTTCGGTTTGTTTCGAAACCTTAGAAGCTACGTAAAACAAGTTTTTGCATGAACCGATTAGAGGCGTCTAACTTGGTTTTGCAGGATGGTTTGCATGTACATATGATGTGGTATAGCAGTGCTCATATTAATTTGATTATGTATGAGATGACTATATGATGTAAAATTAACATGACCTGCGTGTCATGATTCGGCATGATGGCTGGAGCCATATGATTGCACTATAATGACCTGCGTGTCAACCTTATGTAATGCACTTATTTTATTAGCTATAGAGATAGCAATATTATTTGGTGCATCGGCAAGGTGGTGGCAATCTTCGCGAAGGTGAACACCGACGCGAATGCCGAAGACGAAGAAATGAAAGACTTCTCCGTCAGAAAGGGCTATACCATATCATGATATTATGAATTGCCTGAGATGTTTATCCCTTATGATGCACCCTTCTTGATTGCGTGGTAGTCGCTTTTATTAGGGTGATCTCTCACAAAAATATCAAGTAGTTAGTGTTCTCCCAAGTGTAGCACCGTCACGGCACCTAACTTTTTGGGGTGCGCCATGTCCACATGGGTACGAACGATTAGAGAAGTGTGAGGCGGGTGAGGTCAGACCTCGCAGCAAGATCACTTGGTTGTCTTGACGTTCTGGCTTGATCGTCCTGAGCTCGGAACATGCCCATCGAAAGATGAACAGGAGTCACATAGAGATGTGATCAGCATGTTTGCCCACCAATTGAAATTCTCGTCATCAGTGATGTCCACATCAATGGCGTTGAATTGAAATGTGGATCTTGTATCACTCACAATCAATTATGAGAGATATTGATTTGAGTGGGAGCGCACTGTAGAATTAACTTGTTTAATTCTCAGTGCAATTAATTTTGAACACTATCTAAGTGTGGTTTGCATAATAGTTGTAGAATCATGGCTCGCGTTTCCACCTTCCCTATTAAAATTGAATAACTGTTAAATATCTGGTTAAAACTTTACGGTTGGTAACGTAATGTGAGGATTGTCCTCAAGAGTGCCGACAAGGACTTTGTCCTATCGCATGCTTTCCGTATTCTCCCGCTAATGCTATGGATCATGTGACTCTCGTCCTTCGATCCAAAAGCTAGAATTCCGTTTTCAGTCAAGTGCAATATGTTTGTTTCCATGAGACCCGAACTTCGAAAGTTTGGATAGTTATGTGATATTCATGGAATCTGAAAATCACTTTCAGAGACAGACAAAGACTAAAAGATATGAGATATCCAAAGCAATGTTTGTTTGCAAACTATTAGTAAAGGAGTTTACTATGCATTAGACTGATAAGAGAGGGATCCAGGAGAATGCCTGTCATATGATGAAAGGTGAATAAAACAACAACTTAAAGAGAAAGGAAGTGTCCGATGGGTGTTAGTAAGACTTTCACGCCTAGGAAGTCCGGGGATAACGCCACTCTTAAGTTGGATGCTTCTTCTGAGAGTAGGAGAAATACTGAAAGTTAAACTGTTAGAAGTATAAAGGCAAAAGGAAAGAAGACTGGAATATCCAGCTCATGTATGAATGTCATACAGGTTTTTGATGTATAGAAGGCTGGTCAAAGATATAGTTCTTGGGAATTATGGTTAAAAATGTTAATCACTAATTCTTGGGTATTGTGAGTTAATCACAAAGATACCCGCTCAATTGCATTCTGTTGCAACTCGATGTAAGAACTACTATGGCCTGAAAGACTAGCCAGGAATGAGGTTTAGATACACGCAGGGAACATAGTAAATGTCACTATGCCTTCCATCGGTGTATTCCCTATGTATTTACTTTCATAATTCATTTTAGAGTTTCACACTCTAGCCCTTTGCATAAGGTATCTTGCAAGAAGGTTGTTCATAAGAGAACTTTTAATGTTCGGTGTTATGAATAACATAAGGGCCATACTTTCATTATGAATGAAATGTATGTTATGAATTTTGATAATAATACATTACCTCTGGGTTTACTTTCATAATTCATTTTAGAGTTTCATATACTCTAGCCCATTGCACAATGTTTGTTGCAAAAGAGTTGTACATAAAAACAACAATTGTTGTTCAGTATTATGAATGACATGAAAGGCCATGCTTCCATCCTAGATGGGATGTATGTTATGAATATTGATAGAAATATGATACATCCATAAACACTGACGCTAAATGTCGCAAGACTGAAAGAATACCACACAAAGTGTGGCACTGCATTTGGTCACATTGGAGAAACCCGCATGGAAAATTCCATTATGATGGATTTTGAAGTTGTTTGATTTTGAATCATCTAACACTTGCAATTTTCCTCTGAAAAGTGAAGTGACTGAAATACCGTTCACAGGCCATAAGGAACGAGCAAAGGACATATTGGTGATCATACATTATGATGTGTGTAGTCCATTAAATGTTGTTGCAAGTAGTGGATTTATCTATCTTCAGAAATGACTCAAGTAGATATATGGATATTTACTTGATGAGACGTAAGTCTGGATCTTTTGAATTCATTCATAAGGTTTTCAAAAATGAAATAGAAGTTATTGTAACAAGAAAATTATGTTTCTAAAATTCGATTGCAGAAAGGAATATTTGAGTTACAAGTTTAGCGAATGTCTGATGAGTTGTGAAAGGGGTTTCATAACTTGCACCTCCCGGAACACCACTGCAAGTGGAGAGTCTGTGAAGATGTAATCGAACCATTCATGACATGGTAAGATCAAAGATGACATAAATAAATTTGCCATTATCACTTTTAGAGTAATGCTTTAGAGACTACGGCTTTTACACTGAAAAGAGATCCATCAGGTCTGTTGAAATGACGCCATGGTGTGGTACGCCCAACCATGTTATATCTTTTCTTAACATTTGGAATATGGGGCTTGTGTAAAAGGTTACAAACCTATTCCAAATCAGACAAGTGCTACTTTGTAAGGTTATCCCAAATCATTGGGTATTCCCCCACCACTATACCGAGGCAAACGATTTTACCACAAAACGGTATGCTTTTAAAGAGAATAGTTCTTACAAAAGGTGAGTGGGAGGACAGTGCAACTCGACGAGATAACCAGTATCTTCGTCATCAGGTCAAAGGAAAGGAACCTTGGAAGTGATTCCGGAGTTTCCTACTGCGACTGATACGGAAGTCTCTACATGAGATGTATGGACTTCGGTCGAACTTGTAGCTGAACCACGTAGGCAAGGCTCGTGCAAACCTCTCAGGTGCGCAAACAAGATATTGTTGTTGGACAACAGTATACCTGCGATACACAAGGAAGCGTTGATGGGCCCTGACTCCAGAATTGGCTAAATGCCAATACAATCCGAGATAGTTTCCATATATGTGATTCAAGATTAAAACCTTGATACACCTTTCGGAAGACTTAGAGTCTAACGAATATTTATGAAACTATGAACTGATGTGGATAAAATGTTTTATCCATAAAGCTCGACTTGTTGCAATAACAAGTTCAAGGAGTTGACTATGATGAGATTGTCTCACCATAGCGATGCTTGAAGTCGGTTCGGGTTGAACTAGCAATTAATACATATTTCAATCATGAGATATGAAACATGGATGACAAAAGGATTTCCATCTAATGGAAATGAAACCTAAGACTTGTATGTGATACAGTCCAAAGTAATTTGTCGATCCAGAGGATGCTAGTAAGTATGCAAACTTCAGAGTTCCAGCGATGGACAGAAGAGAGCAAAGTGGAGTTGGAATCTTCATTTTTGATGGAATGGTCAAAGGGGTTTGACTTCATCAAATGGGTATCAAAGATGCTTGTGATTCAAGAAAGTAAGTGGGAGCATAATAATATTTCTAAAAACCTTGTGTACTTGACGCATTGTTAATTGGAAATAAATTTCTTGACACGAATTAGGGTTTCATTTGAAAATAGTTTTTCGATGAAGTGCTTAGGCTAAATAGCCTCAATATTAGGCATGATGATCTATGGAGATAGATTTACCTAATGGGGCTAAGCTATGAATACATATTGACAAGATGCTAAAACTTTTTAGCATTTAAAACGCCAAGGAGTGATTCTTGCCAAAGTCACATGGAAAGAGTTTTTGCAAGACTCGGTGTCCCAAAACACTGATGAGTAAAATACATGATGGAGATTCCACACACTCTTTTGTTTGGATTAATCATGTATTCCATGGTATGTAAAAACAACCAGATATGTCCGATACTCCAAAGTTGTTGCGAGTATGGATGCCAAAGTGATCAAAAGTACTGATCATGGGACAACAGTGAAAGATGTCATTAGGTACTAGAGTAGTACTGATGACATGTTTTCTCGCAAGCAAAGATTATGAAGTGCTCGTTGTAAGTAATTACATCGATACAGTCTTCATCAATACTCCATGCGATTTTCGATTTAAATTAAGGGTTTTGTGTGATACACAACATGGTGGCACGGTAAGTTGGAAATTGTTCCAAACAAGATACTGTGACGAATTCTATAACAAAGGCTAAGTATGTTAACGCTTTAGAAGAGACAAAGAAGTTGTTGAATCATATAGTTCATTCATGAACTTAGTATGGTTCCAAGATGGCTTTGGTCTATGGGACACTATTGCAGATAGTTGCTCCATAGCTCAGTCTGAGGAATCAGGTTTCGACCAATGATTGACACATATGCAAAGCTAAGTCCACACAAAATATGAATTTTGTAAAAGCGTGAAAACGCGAGGATATGCAAAGTTACACACGGATCTGAAGTTGTCAGATCCGTTGGACATCAGGCTATACCACAAGCGAAGCATATTTTACACCAGTATGCCATAGGTGTAAAGTGCATTAGCATTGACTAGATTATTGACTCTAGTGCAAGTGGGAGTCTGTAGGAGATATGCCCTAGAGGCAATAATAAATGTTATTGATTATCTCCCTGTTCATAATTAGGTTTATGTTCCATGCTATAACTGCTATGGTTCTCGAGTCTGCAATAACCACGAGGCTCGGAGGAAGACTCATATGCACGTGTGGAATAATAAACGGTAAAATGTATTCCTAGTCTGGCCTCTAAGACTGGCTCAAGTATTGCATGATGATCCTGTTTTCCTGATCATGGGCATGGCTATGCCGGCAATTTTGAGGGCACAATGTTAGAAGAACATTTGTGTTGAATCGACCCGAATTGATGTTATGCTATGAGATTCATTCATCATAAGTTAATGGTTTATAACACAGAGATGGTTAACGTTTGCATAATTCCTTAGACCATGAGAGTATCGAGTTTCTTCATGCTTGCTTCATGAACTTTGGGGTTTGTTAAACGTCATCCGTAAATGGGTGGCTATTACGGCGGCTTACGGGTTCATGGAAAAGTATGTCAAGTAACTTGATAGCTCAAGATTGGGATTTGCTCCTCCGACGATTGAGATATATCTCTGGGCCCTCTCGGTGTTACGGTATCCATCATCGTCTGTCCAGACACTTTGTGATTTGATCACGGGGATGCCGGAACACGGGAACGAGAAATGAGAACAATACCGGTAACGAGGTAACTGGCATAGTGGACAAGTTGTTGATCCACGGGGATGCCAACATGTCTCACATCGGGTATTTGTAACATATCGTGAAGCAACAGGAATAGCACACGGCAACTGGAGGTTCACTCGAATATTCATTCGTGTGGGTATAGGGGTCGATATGGGTGTCCACGGCTCCGATGTTGATCATTGATCGGAAGGGGTTCCGGGTCATGTCTATACTTCACCGAACCTATAGAGTCACACGCTTAAGGGTCATCTATCTGCTGAATACTAGACAAGGAGTCCGAGAGAAAGTCACTAAAAGAGTTTCGGAGACGACGGAAAAGTTCCGGAGAGAACACCGGAAAAGTTTCGGTAAAACCGAAAAGTTGTTTCGGATAAAACCATTGATCCAAAAAGGGTTTCGGCAAGCACCGGGAATGTTTTGGAGGTTGCCAGATTGGTCTGGTAATTTCTGGAATTTTTCCGGAGAAAAAACCGAAAAAGGTTTTCGGAGCTGCCGGAATTGTTTACCGGGTAAACGAAGATGGTTTTAAATTAAACCACCATACCGGAAATGTTCCGGAGCGCGTCCAGATAATTTTAGAGGGTGCCGGAAATGTTCTGGGACCTTTCGGAATTTTTCAGAAGAAATAGTTTCTGAAAACATCTTGTCCCAGCGAGAAGGGACAAGATCCCACGGATCGTGGGGGCTGTTTTTGGGCTGTTTTTGGGGGCGCCCCCTTTAGGGGACAGCCCCCTTGTGGCTGGACAAAGTGTTGGGGGGGCCATGGTGGGGGGCAGCCCCCACAAATGGTGGAGAGTGTTGGGAGGAAGGTGGGGCCCCATGGGGAAACACCATGGACAAGGGAACATGTTTTCTCCATGTTTGGTGGGAACATGTTTTCCTTGTTTGGTGGGTGCATGTTTAGTGGGCTGAATTTCAGCCCCCCCTCACCCCTTCCACCACTATATAAGGAGGTGGAGAGGAGCTCTCCATCCTCACTCTAACTCTCACACACATGGCATGCATGATCTGCCTTTCTTCTCTCCCTCCCACGAAATAGTTTCGTAGAGCCGAAAGGTTGTCTGGGTTCCGGTGGGAACTAGTTCTGGACGGCGAAGCCCTGCCGGATAGATGACACCGTATGTGTGCAACTCTGTAGAGAGATCGTAGTTTCGGTCTTAGTTCGAGAGTGCCTCCCGAAGGGCTGTCCGTGTGACCGTCCGAGTTTTGGAGGTCCTCCCGAAGGGCTGTCCGAGTGACAGTCCGAGTTTCGGAGGTCCTCCCGAAGGGCTGTCCGCGACACCGCCCGGGGGCTCTGTCCGACCGCCTCCCGGAGGGCTGTCCGCGGGGCAGATGAGGGTATACATCCTCGCGGTTGGGAGGTTGTAAATCCTAGCTGCGGGGATCTGCACCGCCGATCGTCATCGACTCTACTTCCGCTGCGCTACGAGTCGGTAACGAAAATGATCAAACCTTGTATGCAGTCTCCATAGTGGTCCTGGGCTGGTGCGTATTTCAAATTTTTTTGTTTTCTGCTGCGTTACCCTACAACTTCTGCAAATGAGCTCCGAATTGAGCAAACTTAAGCTTGTTGGATTCAGGACGACAAGAGCTATCCAACATCGAGATAGTATAGAAATGCCAATGATACAAAGATGTGAAACCTCTATGAATGAAGAACCGGCAAAAACTCCAACATCGAAAACATCATAGCAGATTCATATGGACTCCGTTTTCGATGAACTCGAGCTTGTCATGATGATGACCATAATCTCTAAAACTCATAAAGAGAAACACCAAACAAGAACCAAGAAATATGATGCAAGGATGCAAATGGTTTGAGCTCTCAACGAACGATACGATCAAGCTACTCACTTGAGAGCCCCCCCCCCCCTTGATATTACGGCAAGCGATCCTATAACCCGGTCTCCCAACTACCACCATGAGACCGGTAAAATAGAAAACCTATCAAGGGCAATCCTATACCTTGCACATAGTCCACTTGAGCTAGATGATGAAGAACTTGACTTCCTCAAGATGGACCACCTTTCTTGATTGCGTTGGCTTGATGAAGACTGGTTGATTGCTCCGCCATACTCCACTATGGGTGAGCCACTCTTCGACACATCTTCACAAGTCCATTGTCACCACAATGGACGGCAAGCTTCAAGCATGATCTCTTTATGATACTCCACTTGAACTTGCACACCCCAATCTTGATGACGATCACCACGTGATGTCATCCTCCATGGGTTGTATGAGATCTTCCTCTTGATGCGAGCCCATGGACACATACCTAACCCCAGATGGAACTCCCACGTAGATTATGGGTTAGTACACAAAGCGTAATGGACAATGCTTACCATACCATGGGATCACTTGATCCCACTTGGTACATCTTGTACGCGTTGTGTGTTGATCAACTTGATTCACTCTTTGACGTAGTCTTGATCAACCTTGTTTCTTATCTTCTCTCTTCATGAAGATGATGCCTTAAAGGTAAACATGAATGTTCACACAATCTTCTTCTTCAAGACATGCTTGCAATAATCTCAACTCTCACATGGCCAATCTTTGGATAAAACCCTTACATACCACCTTGGTCACCATATAAACTCCTTGAAACCAACACATGTACTTCAAGAAGTGCCTATGGACAAATCCTTCAAATATAACTCAAGGCAACCATTAGTCCATAGGGATCGTCAACAATTACCAAAACCACATATGAAGAAATATGCTCTAACAAATGGGACATGAAACCAACAAGAAGCTTGAGCTCCATGATTTTAGTATCGTGGAACTTTTTTGGCATAACCTCAATCACTTGAAATATTCATTCCTCTGAATAATTCTATCAATTGGCATCATCAAGACAATTAAATTTAGTACCACAGGGTTGAAGTGCTTGAGTGCTAGTTCTCTTCAAAAATCCGAGCCCCTAAATTTTTCTTTAGAAATTCCTTTTAGAGCAATATCATGCTTCAAAACAAGGTTTCACTAGCAAAGTTGGAAGTTGGAAGTTATTCCTAAATGATATTCGACTAACGAGGGGAACGGAGATCAAGAGCAACCAACCAAATTTTCTATTCTATTGCCAATTTTTTAATGAAAATTTCTATTATGTTACTATTTTTTTACTAAAAATTCATTTACTGAAAATTTTCTATTCTGTTACTAGGTTTTCTTTTTATGCTGTAAATATGATCATGAATTATGTAGGAGAGAGGAGGGAGGAGGGAGGCGAGAGTATGGAGGAGAGAGGGGAGGAGGAAGGAGAGGGAGGAGAGAGAGGAGGAGGAGGGAGGAGGGCGGCTGGAAGAGGGAGGAGAGAGGAGGTTGACGGGAGGAGGAAGGAGGAGAGAGGAGGGCGACGGCAGGAGGGAGGAGGGCGGCGGCTTACCGAGGTCCGCGACAGCGGAAATGCAGCGACGGTGGGAGGAGGAAGAGGAAGTGAGTAAATGAAGTGAGGGTCGACAAGCGAGAGAGGGTCGACAGGGAGTCAAACACCTGACTTCACGCTTGGTAGATGTGTTACCAGTCAAATGGGATAGCGCTTGACTATTGTACATCGGCCGATCCCAGTTTTTCCCCAAAACTTCAACATTTATCAGAAAAAATGTGAAATTTCTTCCTTTAGAAAAAATGAATAATTTTGATTTTTTTTTTAAATACGAACAAACTATTAAATCATGCAGTGTCACTTAATTGTTCAAGGAACATGTACCAGGTGTCTGTAATAGTAGAACTGTTGAAGAAGAGGCGAGGTAAGCTGAAATCAGGAAAAACAAGAGAACAAACAACCGGAATGGGCATGCCATGGCATCCATTGGACGTTAACAACAAAAAACGGCATGTTGGTTAGCAAATAGTTCTCAGGACATTAGTACTATCATCACGAATAATTGTAAGAACATTATTACTTAAGTAATGAATTGCTATTCCCCCGTAATTTTTTTAAATTGTTGAACACATTTTAAAAAAATTGAACAGAATTTTAGAAACTTTATTTTTCGACACATACGAAAATGTAGAGTGGAAACGAAAACAAAAATGAGAAAAAAAAAGAAAACAAAAAATGGAGAAGAAAAACGAAACCAAATAAAAAATGGAGAGGAACAAAATGCAAGAAAAACGAAAAAACAAAATGCAAGAAAGAATGAGAAAAATGAAGAATAAAAAATAATTTATCATGAGAGGTATCCTCACATGATAAAATGGATGCGCCCTGCAACTTATCATGAGAGGTATCCTAGGCTGCTCCCGATCGTAGTCTGGATACCAGGGATCGAACAGGGTGCCTTATGTCTCACCTTACGCGAGCGAAAGGCGAGCAATCGCTGGTGGGCGACCTGGATGGACCAGCCCACCAGCACGGGAGGCCGTAGCATCTTTTTTCGTTTTTTTATGTTTTCGGTTTCTTTTTTACTTTTATTTATAATTGAAAACATTATAAATGTATATATTATAGAAGAACACTCTATTGAAACATTTAAAAATGTTGAGCAATTTTTTTAAAAATTTTGAACAAATATTTAAAAAATATTGAACAAGTATTTGAAAACTTTTGAATAGTTATTTGAAAAATGTTGAAGAAGTATTTTAAAAAATGTCGATCATGTATAGGAAAACATGTTGAATAAGAATACAAAAAATGTAGAATTATTATTTAAAATTGTTGAGTAATTATTTGAATTTTTCTGAAGAAGTATTTGAAAAGGTTGAATAAGTATTAAGATGTTAAACAAGTATTTGAAAAATGTTGTAATACGTTATAAAAATATTAAATGAGTATATGAAAAATCTTGAACAAATATTTCAAAATGTTGACTAAGTTTTAAAAATGTTAAACAATTATTTGAATACATATTGAGTAAATATTGAAATGTTGAACAATTACTTAAAACTATTGAAAAAAGCATTGTGATAAAGTTGAACTTTTATACAAAAAAAACGTTGATCAGTTGTTACAAAAATGTTTTTGACATGTACGAAAATGTAGAGTGAAAACGAAGACAAACATAAGAAATCACAAAAGAAAACAGTTTGAGAAGAAGAAACAAAACTAAATAAAAAAATGGAGAAAAACGAAAATGAATGGAACAAATCTGAGAAGAAAGGAAAAAGGATGAAAAAAGGAGAAGAAAAAAGAAATGAAACAAAGGAAAAAGAAAAAAGAAAAAGAAAAAATGGGGAAGACCGGCTTGGTCGTCTCCAAGTAGTGTTTTCTAACTGGCTAACAAGCCTTGCAGCGCCTTCGTACGATATGGGCCGGCCCAAGTAGGCTAGCCTTTTTCGTTTGAGGAAGCATTTGCATGCTCTGGTTTTTTATAGCTTTGTGAAGCTCCCAAATGGTTTTTTATAGTTAAAAGAATCGCCTTTTTTTCCAATCTAAATATCTCAAACTTGCGAAAAATTTCAAAATATGTGAATTTTTTTACAATTCATGAAGTTTCTTTTATATTCGCGAATGTTTTTCCAGTTTCAAGAAAAGTCAAGTTCTATGAACTTTTCTTAAATTTATGAAATTTATAAATTTTTTTGAAATTTTAAAAAATTCAAGAACTTTTCCATTTGATGTGCATTTTCCTCTAATTCGAGAAGATTTCAATTTTCTTTGTAATTTCTCAAATTCGTGAAGTTTGTTTACAATCTTGATCTCTTTCAAATTTCAAGTTTTTCCCAAAATGTTGAACGTTTTTCAAAATTAGCAACTCTAATTATTTTTGAACTTTTATGGAAATTGATGATTTTTTTAAATACCGACGAACATTTACTCAATCAATGAGTATGTATTATTTCATGAACATATTAAAAATCACAAAATTGATGGCCAGTCTTTTTCCTGAAACAGCAGCGAGCGACCAAACCTTTTTGTTTTGGGCGAGGGACCGAACAAACTAGGAAGCGAAGTGAGAGCTAGTGAGGGAGCGTTGCTTAATGGGCCAGAGGCTGCTCCCGTGCGCCTCAGCACCAGTTTCAGTTTTCAGGGCATGCGCCCCTATATATCGCTTTCCCGGCGGTGAGCCTCTCCCGGAGGGTGGCCACACATGGACGGGTCCAGGCATACGCGAGGGCACAACATCATTTTTTTATGTTTTGTTTTTCGTGTCTTTTATATGTATTTTTTTCTATTTGTTTTTTTACATTTTAATATCTTCAAATTTTCTAAATATATATATTACTAAAAAAGTTGACATACAATTATGTAAAAAAGTTAACCAGCAATATGAAAAATGTTAAATGTGCATAGAGAAAATGTTTATCACTTATATAAAAAACCTATGCAGAAAACACAAAATATGTATGAAAAATATTTGTAAAACAGCGGCGTGTGAACGAATTTTTTTGTTTTGAGCGAGGGACCGAAGGAAGAGAGCTCCTATTTGATGCCCGCGGACGTTAAACAGCCATGGCTTCGCTGAAGGCAGGGGTAAATGGGCCGGTCCATTTAAAGATAGAGAGCTGAGGATAAGTGAGAAAAATCGCCAAAAAATTGAGGCGTGATTTTGAGAATAAAACTGGTGACCTCGCTTCCGAGAATGGGTGTCGGTATCCAGTCCTCCTGATGAGTTCTATTGAAATATTCGCGGCATGATTGTTCAAGTACCGAAATTCTTTTGAATTTTTTCAAGAAATATACATTGAAACAATTAGTAAAAATCTGTTGAACATTTTCTAAATGTACTATGAACATTTTTAATAATACAGATACATTTTTCTAGAAAAAACGATGGACATTTTTGAAACAATAAGACATACATGCGTTGAACAGTTTTTGAATTCGCATTGAACATTTGTAACATACATTGAACAATTTTTTAATACACATTGATCATTTGTGGTAATATACACTGAACAAATTTCGGAAACAGAATGAACAATTGTATATTCCTTTGCACAATTTCTAATCCATGCAATGAACAACTAGATAAAAACACGAAAAAATAAACATAACTAAAAAATTTAAATGGAAAAGAAAAGAAATAGAAACCGAAACAGAAAAAAATTCGGATGTCTAGGGTTTTTGGAATGGGGTATTTTGTGGGGTCCGTGGTGGGCCGGGATGACGTGGTGGTGGAGTCGGTGGTGGGACGGGCCTGTTAGGCGGGCGTGCCCGGGCTCCCCCAAATCCGCCCCATATTTAGGCTGGATATGAGGGGTGCCGGTCAGCCCGGGCGTTTGAGGCCCGTTTAGGGCGTCCGTCTTGGTCAATATTTCGTGACCGGACACTGACCGGACGGCCTGCCCGGGCGTTTGAGACGGGTATAAGGAGTCCGGCTGTAGATGCTCTAAAACTACTCGCTAAACTTCTCAGGCTCGCACCCTTACCCCTCCCGTCTCTGGAAGATTTTCAAAACCCAGATTCAAACACTTTTCTCAATGTCGTTTGTTTTAACAAATTGTGGCACCTCTGCCTTCTTTTGGGTGGATCCTTTTCCGACGTAAAATCGCAGTTTTCTCAAGCCCGAGCCTGACCCGAAATGACTACCGGGCCCAGTTTTGAAGCCCGAGCCCGGCCCAAGTTTTTCGGGCTGGGTCACCGGGTTGGGATGCCCATGCCCAGTTATAGGCGGTGATGGTGCGGAAGAAGATTGTAACACCCTGGCTACCAGCTACAGCAACCCAAGTGACCAAGCTATAGTAAACCATGAGGATTAAGCTGGTAATTCTGCTAAACGATGTTTGATCACATTGGAATCATCTCTCCTTTCAAATTCCTAATGATTTTCAAAATTCATTAAAAGTGGATTAAATAGTTCTGCAAACCTGAAAACAAAAATCATGGTTGCTTTGCTAATATTCACCTAGCATTTATAAATTGGGAACCAACATTTTATAAAGTATTTAAGTGCCTTAAAACAATTATAATAGAAGCCAAAATAATATTTTAAAAGCCTTTGCCTCTGTAAAAAAATTCAATTTAACTCTTTTGCCTCCCAAACTTTTTCTAGCAGTGCCTAATATTGCAATACATTTTGTTGGCCAAGATTCATAATTTTGCAAACTCTTTTGGTGGCTGGATAAATTGCAAATGCTCTCTGGTTAAATAAAACAGAAAAGGCAAAATTCAAAAAAAGAAAAGGAGGGAAGAGGCCCACTGTACCTGGGCCTTGAGTGCACAGGGAGGCCCAGCCCGTCTGGCGCCTCTCCCCTAACCTCCCGCCGTCTCCTCCCTCGCTGTCGCCTCTGCAGAGCGCCGCACCAGCCCCCCCTCTCCTCCTTTCGACAACACGCCGCTACAGACGCCCGGGGCGGCTACTTGATCTCCCATCGCCCCCCTGGAACCCTAGGCGCCCTCGTTTTCCCCCTCACCCTCTCTCGCTCGTTCCCCGTCGCCACCGAACGCATCCGCCGCCGTGCCTCGCTCGTCCTCGCGGCCACCGAGCCCGGATCGCCGCTCCGCCGTGTCCAGCGTCACCGCCGTTCTCGGCTACGCCGCCTACCTCGACTGGTTGGAGCTCGGAGCTGCCACCGCGTCCTCCCCGAGCTCTTCCTCCTACTACGGCCGTCGTCGATCGCCGCCCCGATTCGCCGCCGTCGAACCCTCCCCGAGCTCACTGCCACTCCCTACGGCTCCGCTGTGAGCTGCCGCACCTCTCCCCACTCTCCCCTGCGCGTTATCGTCGCCGTAGCTCGCCGTATTGGAGGTGCCCGAAACCGCCGCCGCCTGTGCTCGTCGCCGGCGCCGTTCCGGCGACCAAACGCCCCTGCGCTCGTGCCCATCGTCTTTGCCGCATCGCGTACGCCTCGCCTGGCCTTTTAGTTCGCCCGCTAGCGCACCGCGTCGCCGTAGCCGTAGTCCACCCGAGAAGCTCGTCGCGGGTGACGCCGTAGCTCCTAGCTCCAGCCACCCCAACCGCTCCGGCTACCACCGTTCGACGCGCGGTCGAGTGGCCGTTTGAACGCGTCTAGCCGCGCGCCAAACGGCCGCCTGTAGGCGTTTTCCGACGAACCCCGTGGTCGTGCCGCCGCGTTTCGTCTCGCCGACGTTGCTCCGGCGCCGGCCATCGACGTGGCACCCCTGGGGGCCTCCCCTGGGTCACTGCCAGTGGGGCCCCTAGGCCCAGTTGACTGGGTTGACCCAGTCAACTGCTGGCTAGGCAGCCCAGTGTCACTGACACGTGGGCCCCACCCGCTAATTAAACGTTTAAGATTAATTAAAACTAAAACATAATTAGTTAATTAAATTAGCCATTGACAGGTGGGGCCAGCTACTAATTAACTCTGTTTAAATTAAAATAAATCACTGTTAGTCCCTCAGTCTATGACAGATGGGACCCACTGGTCAGGTTTGACCTGGTCAGCCCCACTGTTGACTGCTGATGCAATGTTGACCTCATGCTGACGTCACCCTACACTGTTCTGGATAATGTTGATTTAATTAAATAGAATAATTCTAGAAAATGTTTAAAACTTTGAAAAATCATAGGAAATAATCTGTAGCTCAGATGAAAAAACTTTACACATGAAAGTTGATCAGAAATATCCCACGAATCCGAATACGCCATCCATTCATCTGTCACATGCTCCTAGCATGATGAACATGGAACTTTCCCCCTGCGATTCGTCTGTCCGATAAATCCAAAGACCCCGGGAAATATCGTCAGATATTCTCCCGTTCCGTCTGATACGTGTAGCACTGCGTTAGACTACCCCTAGCACTGCGTATTACCATGTCATGCATCATGTTGCATCTGTTTGCTTGTATTGATTGTTTCTTCCCCCTCTTCTCTCCGGTAGCCTCCGAGACTGACGCGGCTGCTGAGTACGACTACGCCCCTGACGACCAGCCTTTTGCAGCAGAGCAACAAGGCAAGCAAAACCCCCTTGATCATTCCGATATCACCTATTCTTTCTCCCTCATGCTTGCATTAGATTTTGCTACTGTATTTAAACAAGCACCTATTCTGATGCATAGCCTATTTTTGAATACTGCTTTCATACCTATTTTCATACTATGTTATAGTATAGGTATGGATAGTTTCCCCCTGTGACTCCCAGTTTACTATTGTCGTTGCCCCTGCTTTCATCACCGTCGTCATCGAGGACTTGAAGACAGAAGACTCAGTCAACCTGACTGACAAGCCGTTACCGACACATCACCTCACACACCCCGAGTGTGAATTCACTTGGGGCACGGACTCACAGCCACTTGGACTTGTTACTGAATTATATGAGAAAGACGGGTCGGCCCCAAGGGTACCCGCGAGTGTGAGATGTGGTGGGGTGCGCCGGTAAGGCACCCGAAGGGATATAGACGAGGCGTGGCCGGACAGTGGTGTCCTTGCCGCAAGTTCTCGAGACGGGGCGACGGGATGGAGGGACCGCTCGTCACCGCAATAGTACAATGTCACTAACGGGTTTGGATATGTGATCTGAGAAGGCCTTGGGCCTCAATCGCACTAACCACCACGCGGGAAAAGTTATGGGCACTCTACGGCGTACATTCTCCCGAAAGCTCTTCAGATGTCACATGGAGTGACCCGCGCCCGGGTGGTCTGGAACGCACAGCTCTTGGATTAGGGTGTGCTAGGACTGATCCCGGCCGGTGGCGTAACGTGCAGGATAGCGAGGGCGATGGCCCAAGACCCCGAGCTATTAGGATGTAGACCGGCGTGCTGGCCTCTCTGTTGAGCCTAGGTAGGACTACGTCGTGTCGATCGGCCGAGGCCGGGTATGACCCGAAAATTGTATCCGGCCAGAGTTTATCGAGCGTGTTGGGTAAGTTTGTGCACCCCTGCAGGGAAGTTAAACTAATCGATTAGCCGTGTCTACGGTAAAGGATGCTCAGAAATTATCCGGGTCTATGATAACTAGAACTGGATACTTATGTTGTTACTTGAATTATTGGCTCCGGGATTGCTTTCTCGCAGGGAGTCGAGGAAGGATCTCTGGGCCTTACTGCTTTATAACCCTGTTAATTAAAATATGCTGCTCTGAACTCTCGTCTTATGCTGCAAGACGCTGAAGATGCTAGTCTTCGTTAGGACTAGGCCTTCTCCCTCTTCTGGCATTTCTGCAGTTTAGTCTAAAGATATAGCCCCATTCCTTTGATACTGGTGCATATCTAGCATGGTTCTGATGTAAGTCTTGCGAGTACTTTGGATGAGTACTCACCGTTGCTTTGCTCCCCTTTTCCCCTTGATACGATGCCGCGACTAGATGACGGAGCCCAGGAGACCCAGAATCCAGCTTACCCCGTCGACGACTCCTACTACCCCGACGGAGGCCACTACTACCAGGATGGAGCCTACTACGACGTAGACTTCTCTGACGTCCAGGAGTAGTTCGGAGGTTCCCAGGCAGGAGGCCTCGCCTCTTTCGATCCGCTGCTTATGTTTGTGCTAGCCTTATTAAGGCAAAACTTGTGTACCTTTATGTCTGCACTCAGATGTTGTTGCTTCCGCTGACTTTGTACTCAAGCTATTATATTCGAGTCCTCGAGGCCCCTGGCTGTAATATGAAGCTTGAATTATTTTAATTTGTGTTTACTGTTGTGTTGTGATATCTTCCCATGAGTCCCTAATGTTGGTCGTACGTATTTGCGTGCATGATTAGCGTACGATCGAGATGGGGGCGTCACAAAGATGCGGCTTGGGCTGGGCCTTGGCTTGATGCCGGGCTGGCTTCGGCGGCGGCCCACGCGAGTGCTGCGAGCGAGAGGGACGACCGTCGTCCTCGTGCAGACGCGGACAGGGACAGGTAACGGCGGCGCTCCGATGGTGACGACGGCGGGGCCCGGTCGGATCCGGACTGGGTGGATCCTTTTCAGACGGATTTGGCGTCTAGGTGGCCGGATCTGGCGAGATTGAGGGCCGGTGGCGCCATGGCCCTCCTGGAGCTCCCTGTTCAGCGAGAAAGGGAGAGAGAGTTGAGAGGAGATCGAGAAGGAGGAGGAAAAGGGAGAGGGACGAGGTGGTGGAGCGGTCGGAGGTCCGGCGGGAAAGGTCATCGGCGGCATGGCATGGCGGAGGTGTGGGGTCGCCGGCGAGGCGGCTTGCGGGGGCGAGGGGAGCGAGGGCAGGAGGGAGCAGCGAGCAGCTGTGCGGTGTGGTTCGGCCCCGACGGGTTTACAGATTTATTTTTATAAAGTGAAACGTTTTCTCATAATCCACTAAAGAAATGACTACAGGTTTAATACAAAAAACAGCATTTTTTTTTTGCAAAATAGCTATTTGGTAGAGATTAAGGGTATATGTATAGATTGTCTTGATGAATTAGAACCTTATAGTCCGTTAGCATTTTTTGCATGATTCTGGGAACTATCTCGGGCGCTGCGTAATATCGCATTGACGCTCTGCATTTTCGTCAACGACTCTCGAGTGTCGTCCGTCGGTTCATGTTGATGCAGCAGTTGTAGCCTGTCTGGCTCATGTACCATAACAGTTAGCTGGGCCGTATGGTATATCAAGAGAAAAATCTCTAATCTATATCCATTGATAATCCAAACTACTCATCCGTATAATTTTCTTAGACTGGCAACTACAAATTATAAAGATCATATAACAACCACATGTCAAGATATGAACTGAAAGGCTCTTTTTATTCTTTTTTTCAGTTTGTTAAATGCTCCAAGTATGAAGTTGTTGACTTTTTTTTTTGAAAGCCATTCGGCATATTTTATTGATTCTCAAACACAGTTACATCGTTTATGAGCTTATCAAATAAAAAGCTAGGAGGATCATCGTCCCAAATACAATCGATATGATCACTAAAACTATGCCTAGCTAGCTCATGAGCAACCTCATTGGCCTCCCGATTACAATGTTCAAAGGTGATCTCTCTAAAACCAGTTGCAAGAATTCTACAATCATCAAATATAGTTGTAGATGAGGTGGATGAAAAACCGCCATCCTTCATAGTCTCAATTACCTGAAAATTATCAGATTGAATAATGATTTTGTTGCATCCTAGAAACTGAGCCAAACTCAGTCCTTCCCGTAATGCATATGCTTCCGTCATAAATGGATCAACAACAAAGTGGATCTCCTTGCAGTTTGCAGCAATGAATTTAAAATAAAAAAATGTCCCGAAATATGTCATTACAATTCGGTTCCTGTATTATAAAGTTAGAGCTTTTATAGTCTTGTTGTATAGATGTTGCTCCATTATTGTTTTTTGTTCTTCGCCCCCCTCATGCACAAATCCTGGCTTTGTCCCTGATATTACTGCCCTACAGGTTCCAAAGGTTTACGCCAGCGGTCGGTTTTCATTAGCGATCTTTACGGGTGCGATCGCAGTGCTCCCCTCTTGTGACGGATTTGCTTTGTGGAAATTAGCGAGAGATCGTAGCTTCTGTAAGTACTATATATGAGGATTCTCAGGGGTGTCGATCACAGATGACTACGACTACCCCTCACGCGCGCATGTAAACTGTGATTCAAAGACATGCAAAGATCTTCCATGTTCTTGTGAGAAAAAAGAAAGAGCGCAGAGATTATTTGGGTGCGCGCGTATGTACTCCGGCCGCCTGCCAAGTACTACATGTGTCACTTTGCAACTCCTACTCTGTACGTACTTTTGTTCGTGTAGCTGGTGGTGACACATGCATAGTTGCGTACGTGTGAAACTGCTATGCATGCGTTCATGTGGCCTTACCTCAATCAGAAAAAAAAAGATGCATGCCAATATACTATAAGAGTATGTACATAGTACTTATATGATAACAGGGGAAGTTGATCGAGTGTCACTCATGCATGGATGATAGATGATTGCATATCTATCTATCTATCTATCTACACCTGGAGCAAGAAATCTGCCAATCTATGATGTTCCTCATCCTGAAACCCCTCTTGGCACTCTTGGATTAGAAAAGCAGAAACTATAGCAAGGCCTACTCCAAAGCCCGCACATAGCGACATCGCGATTAACACCGTCAGCGTATGGCCCGGGTCATACTCGTATTTAATCCCCACGAAGAAGACACCGAAAAACGCGAAGACAGCGCCGGCGGTCACAAGGAAGATGAGGGTCAACCTGGTATGCTGCTGCGGCTCCGCCGCCACCGTCTCCATCGCGGCATCGTCACCGCGGATCCTGTACCTCACCAAGTAATCCAGCTAGGTTTATCGGTTTCTCTTTCCTTTTTTTTTTCTTTGTGAGGGAATGGCTTCTATATATAGGTTTCTAATAAGAGAACAAGAGGGAGAAGAGGACGGAGTACCTTTTACGTACGTCTGATCCTCGTTCGTGTCCATCAGTCGGCCTCTGGAAACGTTTGGGACGAGGAAAGGACAAATCCATGGTGATGATCCAATCCAATCCAATCTGTATTGACTTATTACTAGGAAAATGGCCCGTGCGTTGCAAAGGGAGTAAATATCATCAACTCCGGTATTCATGATCCAATCATTATGATTTCTAAAAAAACATAAGTATGGCCTAAAATATAAGTGATGACAATAAGCATGGCATAAAACATAAGTGATGATTTGATTTATGACCCACGTCAAATATCTCTAACAAGAAGAAGAATTATTCTTTGAAGCAGACCATTTTTACAAAAAGTCTAGCAAATGTATGTCTCGTTGGACTTGCAGGCCATGCTTCCTAGTGAGTAAAGGCCAAACAAAACAAAAACTAAACATTTTTTTATGAATGGTGCGCTTTTAGGGCCGCTGTTTCTAAGTGGTTTTTAGGCCTTTTATTTTCATTTACTTATTGAGCATATTTTATTATATTTATAAATAGCTGACCATGCGTCTCTTTGCATTTGCATGTTTTTCTTACGACAAAGACAGTGGATTAGTTTTTATAAATATCTCGTGCCCCATGTCCAATTAAAGTGCATGAACAATGTTACTCCCGTAATTATCTCCAGCGGTTAATGCCATACTCCCTCCGTCCTTGAAAGAGTGTATTTCCAACTTTGTTGGAGGGTCCAACTATCTCGAAGTTTGACCGAGTTTGTGCAAAAATATATCAATGTTTATGAAACCAAATAGGTATATGATGAAAATATATTTTATCATGAATCTAATGCTACTAATTTGATGACATAAATGTTGGTGTATTATTATATAAATACGGTCAAACATAAAAATATTTGACTTTCCAACAAAGTTGGAAATACACTCTTTCAAGGACGGAGGAAGTATGTACACGGAGACAACTTTCCGATCTTTCCGGTATGAGTCTCCGTAATAGCCTCTCTTTGCTTCCTTATCCAGTTATCCTTATTATTTGAACTGTTAATTGGCTTCCTTTTTCTTCCTTTGCCTCTCTTTTCTTATTCCTACACAGCTTCTTAACACCCAGAAAAGTCAAAGACCTATATAAATTGGATGTATTGCATGTAAGCGGGCGATGTGGGACTATTTATAACCTGATTGACGTTTATTTAGTACGTCTCATCACCGAAAATTCGTTTCTGAGAACAGGATCAGCTGAGGCCGGAATCTTACCCGTTGGCCATTGTAGGGATGCGTGTGTATTCAGTATTTCGGATCGTATGCCTCCAGTGTATTGTGAGCGTATATTGAAACGGGCCCACGCAATTAAAGTCGTGCTGGCGTACTACGCCGTGCCGGAAGGGGTCGCGGTCCGATGGATCAGTACGTTTCCTGAGCCCACCATGGTTCCTGCAACAAGTTGCTATCATGCCCAGAAGGAGGAAATGACAGTTTCGACTAGCAGCTACAATCCAAGAAACCATTACTTGTGACTCTGATCACTTGAATAAACAAGCCTGTTGTTTATGATTGCAGACGCGGTCCTTTCTCTCTTTCATTTCCCTCTGTCAATTCCATGAATTTCAGACTCCAAACTGGTCTATGCATATCGCTATCATCTCGTCGGTTCCGATTGAAAAACGAAGATTGATCCAGTATATATGATGTGATGATGCAGCGAACTCCCGTTGCCTTGCAAGCTGTAACTGATGGTAATTGGCATGAATCAGCAAGTTGTAACTGATTGTTGTTGTTTCCTGACAGCGTGCGGGTTCAAGTTGGCCGCGGCGGGGTACGGCGTGTTCGGTATCGACTACGAAGGCCATGGCAAGTCCATGGGCGCCAGATGCTACATTCAGAAGTTCGACCGCCTCGTCACCGACTGCGACTGCTTCTTCAAGTCCATCTGCGGTAAAAACGAACGCATTCAAGTCCCAACTCGATCTCCATATGAAGGATGCATGAATCAGACGCTGCATTCTGTCTCTGTGTGCAGACATGGAGGAGTACCGGAGCAAGAGCCGGTTCCTGTACGGCGAATCCATGGGCGGCGCCGTCGCTCTGCTGCTGCACCGGAAGGACCCGGCCTTCTGGGACGGCGCCGTCCTCGTGGCGCCCATGTGTAAGGTGCTGCACTGCACATCAGCCTGCCATGAACTTGCCCTGCAGTGCCTGCTAGCTCAACTCAAGTGTAGATTGTTGTTTTTGGTGGTGCAGATATCGGAGAAGGTGAAGCCGCATCCGGTGGTGGTGACCCTCCTGACGCAGGTGGAGGAGCTCATCCCGACCTGGAAGATCGTCCCCACCAAGGACGTCATCGACTCCGCCTTCAAGGACCCGGTCAAGCGCGAAAAGGTTCGGACGACGGCGATCGAGCTTGCTCTCTCTGTCTCTGTCATGGAGCACTGTACCTAGCATCAAGTCTGAATCACCACCTCTTCTTCACTGGGAGCAGATCAGGAAGACGGCGCTGGAACTGCTCAGGACCAGCCTGGACGTCGAGGACAGCCTGTCCGAGGTGATGATGCCCTTCTTCATCCTGCACGGCGAGGCCGACACCGTGACCGACCCGGAGGTGAGCCGCGCGCTGTACGAGCGGGCCCCCAGCGACGACAAGACCATCAAGCTGTACCCGGGGATGTGGCACGGCCTCACCGCCGGCGAGCCCGACGACAACGTGGAACTGGTCTTTGCCGACATTGTCGCCTGGATCAACAAGCGCAGTCACCACCGCAAGCCTGAACACGGCCGGGTAAAAAGTGCCCCGTCGGAACCTGCAAGTTACCAACGGCGGCCGGTTTCCGGCGAGTTCGACGGCGGCAGCGGCATGGACAGTCCGGTGTCGATACCTCGGCGGCGAGGCCGCTTCCTCTGCGGGCAATGTAGAATGTAAACATGGAACGGTTGTAAGGAAAAAGAAGCAGCAGATGAAAGCGAAAATTCGTTTATGATCCACGGGACAACTGCTAATGACGGAAGCGATCCACGGCTCGTTTCGTCGGCGTCAAGTGGATTTCAAATTAGGAGACCTGTCGCTGTCGTATAGCACTGTGCATGAGCGTATTTCACCAGTCCCTCTTATTTTCCAGAGCGTGTATTATCTGTACTGGACCCACCATCACAAATCCCGACGGGAGGACCGACGACCAGGATAAAATGTTCAGCTGCAGCTGCTCTCAGTGACGCCTCTCTCGTCTCATCACCCAGCTCAGTTGGTGGCGGCACCGTCTATTTAGCTGGAGGTTGCGACTTCGATTCTGCATGCCTGCACATATTTTTGGCTGGGCCTGCCTCGTCCGGATTGATGGGCCCGATTTGTTGGGCCATCGGCCTCACACACGGGCGGGTTTGGAGTGACAGAAAAATTAGCGTGGCTTGCGTTCAGTTTTTCTTTTTCTTTTGAAAGGACGTTGAGTTTTGTTTTAAGACGGAGAAGGAAAGCAAACGTACGAAGTTTTGACCGGACGTACGAAGGAACGGACGAAAATTAGGGTGGTAAGAAGCAATAGCCTCTTTATTATTACTAGGAAACATGCCCGTGCGTTGCAACGGGGGGAAACAATATCACACACCCAAACCCAATAATCATGACTCAAGACCCCAGATAGACGTCCTCTATTTCAACATGAGTCTACATTTAAAAAATAGTAGCTAGTTCAAAGTTATTCATCAAATACTAACTGGTTAATTCCACTTAAAAGGAAAATATTAGGTTAATCCTTTAGCCAGTTGAATGGTAATGCTCTCCTTTTGTGATGCTTGGATGGATGCATGGTGAATTTCAAAAACTTACCTCATCTCTCTTTATTCCTAACATATACTTCGTGCTTCACTACGGAGCAAAAGCCAACAACAACTCCAAGTGCGTCAAAATTGCCAATGTTCCTCTCTCGCATCACGTCTCTCCATGGAGAGAATGTAGACCTTTGATATTTCGTACTTCATATGACAGTAAGAAAATAAGCTAGGATGTATCAACTCATATAATTTCACATAATCTTCTTGATTATGGTTCAAAGGATGGAAACAGTGGAAAGGCTTTAAGCAAATATGGTAGTCAACAACCATTATTTCACACACGATTCAGTTTTATAAAGTACATAGTTTATTTTGCATACAGCAATATGGCAACATTCTAGAAACAGAAGTGTCCGTTTCATCTAAAGTCCAATTGACATAGAATTTTGAGGTTGCAGGTACGTACTCCACTGATACTATGCTCAACAAAATTTTAGAATTGTAAGTCAAATCCCAGTAGAAAGACTACCTTATCTTGAAGATGAGCATGTAGACCTGTTCATGCCTGCTGATTACTCACATCTTTCTCCAAGCCGTACAACATTTCTCTACTACTCGTCCCCTACCTGTGATCAACGCATATATATGTTGTATAAAGGACCAAATATAACTCCAGAATGATAGTACAGTATATTTTTCACCCCGGCCAATACTCACCGCCACCGAACGCCACACCCCGGCTACCACGCCGCCCACACGGCCATGGTCACCGGGCAACACCGAGCACGGGCTCTGCCCATGAGCACCACGCTACCACCCCCAAGGCCGCCGCCCCGGCATCCAGGACCCTGACACCACCGCACCAGAGACACGCCGCTACCCCAACCAAAGAGACGAGAGAAAGGAGTCGCCTTTCGTACCCCTGGACGGCCCCCAGCGCTGAGACCTGAGACCCAAAGGCCGGCCAAAACTGGCCTCCATCGACCCATCCTGCCGTACCGGGCGCGGTCCTGCTACATGATGAGAGGGTGAAGCAAGGGTCGATGCGATCCGCCCGCAAACGAGCCGACGCCGGAGTAGAAACCGACCGCCGCCGCGGGCAAAGCCGCCGAACCACCGTGTAGCCGCCGCGCCACCGGGAGGCCACCGCCCGTGCTGGGCCTCCACGCGTTGCCGTCCACGGCCGGAGCACCACCAACCAGTCGCGTCGCCGTGCCACCACCAGCCCCGGCAAGCCAGCCGGATCTGGCCGGAGCCGAGCAGGCCGCCCCGCACCCCCTGCGCCCTGCCATGGCGCGACAGCCGCCGCCGCCAGATCCGCCAGCCGCCTTGGACGCCCGCACCTCCCGCTCGCAGCCCCACGCAGCCACCGCAGCTTCCACGGCCGCCCGCGCAGCAGGGAAGCCGCCGAGGAGGAAGGGAGCCCCGCCGCCGCCTACGCTAACCGGGCTTTTGCCCGGCAGCGCGCGGCGGCGGCGGCGAGGGGAGGAGGACGGAGAGGAGGGGCTAGCGGCGGCGCAACCGGGTTCGCCCCCCGCTCGCGGGAGCGGGACGGGCGAGCAGTTTTTTCTTCGAGGGAGGTATATCTAGCCTCCCTCATTTCAGCATATGCATGAGTGCATGTCCCTCCTCAATCCCATTGAATTATCAAATTTCTCTCCCATTTCAGCATGCATGCGTGCATGTCCCTCCTCAATCTCATTCAATTATGAAGCCAATCAGAGTGCACCTTTCTCATTCAGCATGAGTGCATGTCCCTGCTCAATCCCATTTAATTAGCCTCCTCCATCGAGTCTTTCTTCTCGATTTTTATTTCTTGGTTCACGGGCTGGCTTGCTGATATTCCAGGCAGTTTCTGAACGTATTTAAATTGGTGGAATTAAGTCTAAAGAACCGATGTGGGACTATTAGATATGAATCCTGTTTCTTAGCAAAATTGAGTGCTAGCTCCGGTGGCTTTTGCCTTCCCTACAGGAGTTAAGGTCCCGAGTTCGAACGCTATTGATTGCAAGAATTTTTTTGGGACCATATTTTTCGCTGCTGGACAGAAAACAAAAGCGCCGAGCAGGCCCGGTTCGGCCCATGTAGGGACGATGGACGAAAATAAAGCGACGGACGGTCGGATAAATAACGTACGAGAAAAAGTGAGGAAGAAGCGTTCGTAAATTCAATAGTACCACCTCGCCAGATAAAAAAACTCAAAAAACTCATCTAATCGCGGGACGAAACCAAGAATATCACCTTGCTTTATTAGTAGGTATAGATTAGTATTAGTATTAGTATATATATATATATATATATATATATATATTAGTATACTAGCAAATATGCCCGTGCGTTGCAACGGGAAAAATAATAATTATCGCACCCTTCTACCAAAAGAACACAACACGTATGGCATGAGAATCAGACACTGCAGATGTGGTACTCATTTGGTATGAGCTCACACGGAAATTTGAGTTCACATACATGTTGCTTATATCCCTAATTTCCCATGAGTTGAAGTGTTTAAGCAGCAAATCATGTCCTATTCTACATGCTGCTTAAAAATGTCCAGTGCAAGAACATGAGAGGTCAACTATAGTAGGGGAAATTCAGTAATGGGTATCGAATAATAGGTGACATGCACATTTAAAGTGTGTTTGTTTGATGCAGTGAAATCTTCCGTAGGCATACGAATAACAACTTCTGACTTGTAGCCATATATATCCAATAAACATATGTATAATAGCATTGCATTTTCGTTAACACTAAATTCAGGATTTCCAAAAAAATAATATGAAATTGTGGAGGCACCAATTAAGAGAATAAGAGGATTCTAAGTGAAACCTTCTGCCCTATGCATGAACTCCAAAATTACAACAGTAAATAATTGTGAATTGTTTAAGTGTATGGAAATCACATCAAAGCTGCAAAACAATGTGACTTCGTCACAAAAAAATTACTTCACAGACGAAAATGCATATACGAAAAAAAATACCTCATCAATCTGACAGCATCACTCACGCACAGCACATCGGCCCGCCGCCGCGTCTAAATTGGCGTAGCCGCCGCACGACCTAGCTGGCTCCGCCTTCGCACGCCCTGGATGGCCCGTAACCTAGAAGATATAGGGAAAAATACATACTATCTTTGACATGATACTGCAGATTAGCCTCAATATAATTCAAGAAAAAATAAATTATCATGAAAGATGAACAGTATCGTGATTGCATCCATGCTTAAATCAGTAACCGTGCATAGGCTGTCAGCAATGCAGCAACATTACCTCCGGCCATTAGCGCAAGCAGATCAAGGTGTTTGCGTCGTGCAGAACGGGGAAAAATTGTTGCAGTTGGATTGTTGGAGAATTACTATCTGCTTAGTACGCTAGCCGCTTGTATGAGGAAAACAAGCTGGACCATGCTAGTGCCCTCACATGCAGTGATCTATCTACTGCAATATTTAGGCGAGTACTTCTTGTCTGATATATCTTGTTCTTCCTGTACACATCACTTAAAAAGCATTTCCCTTACTTGCAAAACCTGCCATCACGAAGACATCAACACTTGCAGCAGTAGAGCATCGTATCTTCCAATATATATTATCTCAGGTTGCCTAAATCTACATGGACCAATCAAATAATGATAACCTATGAAAGTGAAAACTGAAACAGTTCAAATAAAGGCAAAGAATCTTCAGGCTCACCAACAATGCGATTGCTCCTATTGTCGGTAGGCTACAACCTTGAAAAATATGCAGCCGATGGGTGGCCGGCCTGAAGATGACAGCAACATGGGGGCGGCAGCGGCGAGGAGGCCATAGAGAAAAGCGGCGGCGTGAGCGACCACGAGAGACACGGTAGGAGGCACGGTCGTAAGAGCTGCGGTGTTGAAGTACGTTTTTGCCACATCGTCGCTGCCGGCGCACACACCGTTGGCTAGGATCGAGGAGAGAGCTGCATCATTGGCTGCCGTGCGGAGGCGAGCTGTTCGTCGCCTGCAGGAATGCCTGCGTCACCGCGCTGGCCTGCTCCGCGTAGGCGACGAACAGCTCCGCGGGCGACGCGCCGTCCGTGTCGGCGGCGACATGTTGGTGCCTCGTACGGCGCAACGACCTCACGGCGCGGCGTCGCAAAGGGGGTCGGGCGTTGCCCTAGGGACTTCTTGTCCGGAATCTATATACACGTATTGACGTATATGGAAAATTCAGGAGGAAGAAACGATCCTCCCTCAAATAAGAAAGAAAGAAAGAAAGAGAGGCTAAACAGGGATTAGTGGGTCCTTGATAATATCCTAGGCCTAATAGGAGAGAAAAGGAGAAAAAAAATAAGAAGGGAGAAAAATTGAGAGAACCGGGACTCGAACCTGGGTGTCTGCTGTGGAGAAGGGAGGTTCATACCACTGCGCCTCACGTGCAATTCTGTTCCATATTAGGGGCTTACAATAAATAAACCGAATCCGCCGGCGATTTTAGAAGAAAAACGCGAACCGTTTTGTTCCACTTATCGGTGGCATGGTGGGTAATTTGTGCCAACTCTAGGGGTAATTCTATGACGGACGACCAGAAACCCAATTCTCTTTATTATTAACTAGCAAAAGAGCCCGTGCGTTGCAACGGGAGAGAAAACATAACACACGCTCTTAACCCAACAACCATCACTCAAGACCACAACAGGTCCATCTCCTTTATTTTAGCGAGGCATCATATTTGTGTTGCCGCTTATCCTCCTTCTCACCCTCGCCGTCGGTACGAAAGAAAAACGGATCGTGCGCTATAAATTATAAGTTTGCTTTCAAAACAATATTTAAAAAATATTTAATAGGTAAAATTAACATCATATTCATATTTCACACATTTTTCTAATCAAATTTCATATATAACATGTTAAAATCGGAGTTACGGTTTAAAAGATACGGATAATTTAGAAAATCATTTGTTTGACTTAAATATCTTTCAAAATAATATTTAAAAATACTTAACAGGTAAAATTAATCTCATATTCATATTCTACATATTTTTCTAATCAAATTTCATATATAACATGTTCAAATCGGAGTTACGGTTTAAAAGATATGGATGATTTAGAAAAACATTTGTTTGACTTAAATATGATTCGCGGATGAATTACGTAAAAGATCAGGGGTTTTTTTGAAAAATGTAAAATAACGGTTCGGGTGTGACTTAAATCCGGACTGCGGGTTGATTTCAAGAAAACACAGGGGCTTTTGTGTAAAATACGAAAAAACGATTCGTTTTTACTTAAAACAGGACTACGGGTTGAATTCTCTGAAATAGAGGGACTTTTCTGAAAAATGGCATGACGGACGACCAGAAACCCAATTTGCTTTATTATTAGGTAAATATATATATATATATATATATATATATATATATATATATATATATATATATATATATATATATATATATATAGGTATAGAGGTATAGATATAGATAGATATAGATACTCCCTTCATTCCTAAATATAAGTATTTCTAAAGATTTCATTATTGGACTACATACGGATGTATATATATGCATATTTTAGAGTGTGGATTCACTCATTTTGCTTCGTACGTAGTCCCCTATTAAATGTCTAAAAAGACTTATATTTAGAAACGGAGGGAGTAGTATATATAGGAGTCGCCCGTTGCCACGGGCCATGAATATATTTTTTGTCAATTGCAGATATAGACATAATGCATGTCAAATCTTGCATGTGTAGAAATGATAGCCCATAACAATCGAAAAGTAATTAAAATCCACTTCACTTTTGATGTTGTAAGATGATAAAAGACATAATAGAAAGTTGTGTACATAGAAAGCAATGATCTAACTAATTATTTGTTTCAAACTTAGATCTATTTGATGGGTTTAAGATATTCCAATAGAATATGAAAAATGTTGTCTTCACCTTCATTTGCATGGTACAATGTGAGTCGCATTCCGATTTTAACGATCTAGAAATAATAGCCCATAACAACAGATCACTTGGATGGTATTTTTTCTAAAGAAGACTTGCTAGTCTATGTGGCCTTTATGTCACCGCATAGCAGCTGCTCCTTTCTCTTTTTCTTGAAGGAAAAAACAGTCATTCTTCTAACTCACTCACCGCACATCCGCCTCCCGCTCTCCCCGCCAGCCAACGGTTCTCGACAGATCTCATCTCCCGCCACGCATCGTTACCGCCATCTCTCCTAGGCACCCTCCCTACAAGCCATGGCGAAGCACACGCCTCCCTCTCCCACTGGCTCCCCCCCCTTCACGACGTCGCCCGCCCCCTCCTCTCCTCGCCAAGACATGGCCCTCCTCCTTCTCTACCTAACAACCCCTACCGTTGCACCTCGACACTGAGCCAGCACGCCCGCCGCCGCTCTGACATCCTGGCCAGTTGTATCCAGACGATAGGTGCAGATAGGCTCATAGCTCTCGATTAGTTTGAGGCACACACCTGGCATGTTTGTATGTGTAGCATGGAGAGGAGGTGGGATAACGCCCTTGTCATCGGGCACGATCTTCTACCCAGCCAAGTCGTGCCAAGCCCAGCTGCGTTGTGTCGCCATCGATTTCCATGATAAAGACATCCCAAGTTTATCCCCGATGCCTTGTTGTGCACACCAGGGCACCATAACAATATCATCATACTAACAACTAGCTTGAGATCCTTAGATCACTGAGAATCCAACATTCTCTTATCGTCCTTTGATTTCTCATGGGATTTGTCTTTTGTCATCCCCTTTGTTTGTAGTCTTCTCAGCATCGAAAGCAAGTCAGCCAGAAAGGAGTGTCTTTCTGCATCAGATCTCTCTCTAGCATATTTGCATGTGAACTCTTTCAAATAGCTCTACATCACCAAACGATAACCGTAGTTAAGAAATTAAAAAGAGCACAAACCAATAAAACTAAATCAAATGGGTATAAAAGGATGGAACATATATAGAAGCTTGCAGAAGGATTTTAGGAGGGGGAGAAGAATTGATCGATAAAATAACACTGAGAAGAATTGATCAATAAAAAAACACTGACCTAAGCATGTTAATAATATATTCCAATTATAAGTGCCGACAACGAGGAGCTTAATTGAACCTAATAAGCGCTGCGTATCAATCCGGAAGGGAAGCGAAGGAACAAATGTCTTCCTAGTAGGGCGCCGACCTGCGCAAATCATTGTCCAGGCCGCAATACCAAGAACTCCTTTTTCTTTTTTGAGTTGACCAAGAGCTCCTACTGTTCCAGCTTATTGGCATGAATGACCCTCATGTGCTTAAAATGTTCAAAGAAAAATCTGCTTGCCAAATCGTAATATAACCGGGATTATTGCATGAATAGTATGTATGCAAATATGAACAGTTTCTTTCTCGACGGTGCTACGTGATACGTCCATTTTGCCTCATGATTTATTATTGATATCTACGTTATTCCCGTCCATTATTTCCTAATTATCACATAATTCTTATGCTTTTCTCTCTGAATATGTAAGGTACATCACAAAGAGGGAAATATCTGAAAACTGGAATCCTGGACCGGAAAACCGAGAAAAAGATAGAAAAATCACCAGACTCCAAATAACCTGAAATTTAACGGAGATTTTTTATGGAATATTTGAGAACTTCTGGAACAAAAATATACCGGAGGGGGCCACCAGCTGGCCACAAGCCAACAGGGCGCCCCCCCTAGGGGCGCGCCCTGATGGCTTCTAGGACCCCTGCTGACCTCCTGACGCCCATCTTCTCCTATATGAGGTGTTTTACCCTAGAAACAATCATAAGCAACCTTTCGGAATGAAGCGCCGCCGTCTCGAGGCAGAAACCTAGGCAGAGGCCCTTTTGCCCTCCGGCAGTCAAATTCTGCCGGGGAATTCCTCTCCGGGAGGGGGAAATCAAAGCCATCGTCATCACCAACGCTTCCTCCTTCGTGGGAGGACAAATCTTCATCAACATCTTCACTAACACTATCTCATCTCCAACCCTAGTTCATCTCTTGTATTCAATCTTTGTCTCAAATCCTCAGATTGGTACTTGTGGGTTACTAGTAGTGTTGATTACATCTAGCAGTTGATGCTTGTTGGATTACTTGGTGAAAGATATTATGTTCAGATACTTAATTGTTATTATTACACCTCTGATCTTGAACATGTTGATGAGGTGTGAGTAGTTACTATATATTGTTCCTGAGGACATGGGAGAAGTGATAACCCACAAGTATAGGGGATTGCAACAATTTTTGAGGGTAGAGTATTCAACCAAAATTTATAGATTCGACACAAGGGGGGCCAAAGAATATTTAAGAGTATTAGCAGTTGAGTTGTCAATTCAACCAACCTGGAGATAAATATCTGCAGCAAAGCGATCAGTAGCATAGTAATATGATAGTTTGATAGTAGTAGTAACAGTAACAGTAGTAACTTAGCAAGAACAATAAGTGCAAAACTCGTAGGCACTGGATCGGTGTATTCGTTGGATGATATTCATCATATAACAGTCATAACCTAGGGCGACACAGAACTAGCTCCAGTTCGTCAATGTAATGTAGGCATGTATTCCGTATATAGTCATACGTGCTTATGGAAAAGAACTTGCATGACATCTTTTGTCCTACCCTCCCGTGGCATCGGGGTCCATAAAGAAACTAAGGGATATTAAGGCCTCCTTTTAATAGAGAACTGGAACAAAGCATTAACACTTAGTGAATACATGAACTCCTCAAACTACGGTCATCACCGTGAAGTATCCCGATTTCTGTCACCCCGGGGTTGATGGATCATAACACGTAATAGGTGCATATGACTAGGCAAGATCGGATCAGGAACATAGATATAATGATGATAACATAAACGGTTCAGATCTGAAATCATGGCACTCGGGCCCTAGTGACAAGCATTAAGCATGGCAAAGTCATAGCAACATCAATCTTAGAACATAGTGGATACTAGGGATCAAGCCCTAACAAAACTAACTCGATTACATGATGAATCTCATCCAACTCCTCACCGACCAGCAAGCCTACGAAGGAATTACTCACTCCCGGTGGGGAGCATCATGGAATTGACGATGGAGAAGGGTTGGTGATGACGAAGACCGAAGATTCCCCTCTCCGGAGCCCCAAACGGGCTCCAGATCTGGCCTCCCGATGAAGAACAAGAGGTGTTGGCGGCTCCGTATCGTGAAATGCGATGAAATTGTCTTCTTGATTTTTTTTCTGGAAATTTGGAAATTTATAGCGCTGGAATTAGGGTCGGGGGGGGGGGGGCATGAGGTGGCCACCCTCCACCAGGCCGCACTAGGGGGGTCTGGTGCGCCCTAGTAGAGGGTGGGCACCCTGGGCCCCCTCTCCGGTGACTTCTGGCTCCAATATTCCTCATATATTCCAAAATAATTCTCCAAAAAATTTCTTTCCATTCCAAAAACTTTTATTTCTGGACAAAAACAACACCATGGTAGTTGTGCTGAAAACAGCGTCAGTCTGGGTTAGTTCTATTCAAATCATGCAAATTAGGGTCCAAAACAAGAGCAAAAGTGTTAGGAAAAGTAGATACGTTGGAGACGTATCAACTCCCCCAAGCTTAAACCCTTGCTTTTCCTCAAGCAATTCAGTTGACAAACTGAAAGTGAGAAAGAAAAACTTTTACGAACTCTTTTGTTCTTGTTTACATACATATGCTTAAGTAGCACCCAGGTTTTCAGCAAAGATTATAACCAACCATGTCAACAATAACACTTAAAGATTACATTAACTCATATCAATGACGCAAGCAACTAGCGAGCAATAATAAGATATCTCAAGTGCAAACATTTGTCAAAACAATCATGATATAATATGACAATAGTGGTATCTCGCTAGCCCTTTATGAGACCGCAAAACATAATGTAGAGCACCTCCAAAGTTCAAGCAGTGACTAAACATTGTAATTTATGGTAGAAAAGATCCAGTCATGATGCATCCAACATTCACTATACACAATACATGAGGATGACAATAGTGCTCTCAGATCCGGCGCTTATTTTAGAAGGTGATGACTCAACATTAAAGTAAATAGATAGTCCCTTCGCAGAGGGAAGCAGGGATTTGCAGAGGTGCCAGAGCTCAAGGATTAAATAAGAGATAAGTGTAATTTTGAGAGGCACACCCTTCCTATCAACGTTACGACCAAGCGCTATCAATATCTTCCATGTTAAACAAATTAGCAGCGGTTCCCAAGCGGTAAAAGTAAATGTTTACTCCCCCTCCACCAATAAACACACTCCACAGCGAGCCGAATCCACGGGTACCGTCCAAACCAACAACATTCCTGGGGGAGTTTTGTTTAATTATTTGCATTTCTTTGATTTCGGAACTGGGAATCTCTTTTACCGCCCTTCTCGTGCAAGGACAAGTGAATAAACACTCATCATGAGAGTAACCCGCTTAACATGGAAGATATTGACCACCCTTGTCGCTCCATGAGCGGTCCAGGCACACAAAACAGATGTTCATTTGAAATTTTAGAGGTGGCACATGCAAATTTACTTGGAACGGCAGGGTAATACCGCATATAGGTAGATATAGTGGACTCATCTGGAATAACTTTGGTTTAGGGGTTTTGATGCACAAGCAGAATTCCCACTTAGTACAGGTGAAGGCTAGCAAATATATTGAGAAGCGGCCAACTAGAGAGCAAATACGGTCATAAACATGCATTATGAATAATAAACATTGAATGCTATCATGAGTAGGATATGGACACCATGAACATAAATATCGTGAAGGCTGTGTTGGTTTTGATTCAACTACATGCATGAACATGTGCCAAGTCAAGCCACTTGAAACATTCAGAAGAGGATACCATATCATCATACTACATCACAATCATTTTAACGCATGTTGACATTCAGGATAAATCATTATCCACTCCTAGCTACTTGAGCATGGCATGAGCAACTATGATCTCTAATTGTCATTGCAAACATGTTCAATCATAATATGCTGAATCATGGATACTAGGTTAAACATATTTACAAAAACAAGAAAAAGTTGAGTTCATACCCGCTTTTCTCTGCCAGAGCCAATTCATCAAATATCGTCATTATTGCCTTTCACTTGTACAATCGAATGATATGGAAATAATAATAGTGCAAGAGTGTCGTGGACTAAGCTAGAATCTGCAAACATTTATTCAAGAGGAGAAGCCAAGGTAATATGGGTTCTGTGTTAAATCAACAATAATGCATATGAGGGCCACTCAACATTTTCGTCGTGGTCTTCTTGTTGGTATAACTCGATAAAATAAAAAGAATTTCAGAGAAACACATTGAAATATTTTTGGAGTTTTTAGTTTTTCTTGAAGAAAGCAAATAAGAGAAGGAAAACAAAAACGAGAAAAACTATTTACACGAGAGAACTCCCAACAAGCAAAAGAAGAAATGAGAAATCTTTTTGGGTTTTCTTTTAATACTACTACTAACTAAACTAAAAACAAAAACCAAAAAGAAGCAAGAAGTATTTTTGGATTTTCTCAAGGTTTTTCAAACACATAAGAAGAAAACGAGAAAAATAAATCTAACATGGATAAAACAATGAAAGAGTGTGAACACCGACAACTAAAATAAAATGTGTGAACATGAATGTAATGTCGGTGGAAATACGTACTCCCCCAAGCTTAGACTTTTGGCCTAGCTTGGTAATCACCATCTGTGGCCTGGATAATAGTCTGAGTCGATACTAGGTGGTGGTGGCACCTGAGCGTCCCACTCCTGGGGTTCCTCCTCAGCTGTTGCTAGGTTGTTCCGGTACGCGATAATGTCATCTGGCATAATTTTGTATCCGTTCCTAGCAACAGAATCAAACAAGGCGGGTGCAGGCAATGGGATAACATCACGGGTCATAACACTAAATACTAAATTGTAGCGAATATTATGAAAGAGATCAGCTTCATCAATAAAGTGGTGGTCCCGCAACAACCTGTGATCTAAATAAACCTTGGGCAAAAGATAATCATGTAGGCGTATCTAAACTTCAAAACGACTCGCTTAGCGAGTAGCGTAAATGCCACCATGTATCTTGCCCTTACTCTTGTTAAGTTGAAGGCGTCGTGCAACAATAGCTCCTAAGCTAAAAGTGTGATCATTGTATAATGCACGTCGTAGAATGGCTAGGTCAGGGGCACTGAGTGCACCGACCTTTTCCTTAGCAGTTAAACATTTAGCATTAAATATAGCAAAGTAGTGCACAGAGGGAAACTGCAAACTGGTAACAGAGGTTTTTGACACGCCTCTTTGGTCACCTACTATTAAAGTGAGGAGAAAGTCCTCAAACTCTGCTGGTCTAGGCTCTCTTAATTCCCCATCAGAAGGGATCAGACATATGTCACAAAAGTCAGTGAACGGTATTTTATAGTTTTCAGCATATAGATTAAACTGCACCTCAGGAGTATTATTCCTACTCAGGAAATTAAAACTTTGCACAAAGGAATTTGTAAGGATGTGGTATTGGTCACACTCATCTGCGAGGAAGTTGGCCAGCCCAGCATTTTCAATGAATTGAGCAAATTCTTGATGGAAACCGGCTTCCTCCATAAAGGGAGTGTGTGGCCATTCGCACGGCCGCACTTCCTCCTTCCTCGGAATGATGAGGTCGCTATCAGACGATTCCCCAAAAACTCCCCTAGCATTCTTCTTGGAGGAGATCTTCCTAAAGAAATTCATCTTATTTTCTACAAATAATTTTTTTAAAATTTTAGTCCACAAAAAGTTGTTAACAAAACTAAATAAGATTGATAGCAACTACTCCTAGGGATGCATAGAGGCCATATCAAGCATTCAAACTACTTAGAACTCTAAGAATTCAACATGCAAGCTCATCTACAACAGCACCAAGAGTAGCTAATTATTCTAAAAATAAACCACTAAATCAAAAACTAATTGGAGCAATGGGGGAGTTACATACCAAGAAGCAATCCCCTAAAACAGTTTCGGAAATAGAGCTTCGAGCAAAGAGATCGAAATCCATGGGTTCTTGAGCTAGAACACGAGGGAGAGAGCAATGGTGAATTTTTTTGGAGGTAAGAGATGACATGGGCTAAAGGGATAAGTGGGGTGACCCACCTGGGGCCCACCCTCTACCAGGCCGCGCCAGGGGGGGTCTGGCGCGCCCTGTGGAGGGTGGCCACCAGGTGCACCCCCATCTGGTCTTATTTGTCCGAGAAATTCATAAACAATCAGAAAAATTCATGTTACATTTTCAAGACATTCTGAGAACATTTATTTTTGGGTCATTTTTCATTGCACGAGAAAAACAGAAAACAGGATAAACATGGCATTTTATTTTGTTTAACTAAGAAAAACAGAAAACAAAAAGTGGGTACACAGAGTTGTGTCTACTAAATTCATCAACTTCATACCTCTCGAAAATGATTAATTAATAAGGTTGATGAAGTCTTATTAACAACCACTTTCAATTAGCATGAAACCAAAGAACTTTCGTGAAACACTAGGTTACCTCAATGGGGATAGGCATATCCCCAACCATAATAATATCATATTTATTTTTGGTAGTAGGTAGAGGTAATTTAAACCTTCCAATAGTGAGTGTCGGAGAATTTTCAATAACATTCACACCATTCACTTGGAATTGTTTCTTCGGAAAGTGCAACGTATGCTCATTACCACTGATATGAAAAGTGACCTTGCTTTTATTGCAATCAATAACAGCCCCTGCAGTATACAAAAAGGGTCTACCAAGGATAATCGACATATTGTCATCCTCGGGCATCTCAAGAATAACAAACTTCGTTAAGATAGTAACATTTGCAACAACAATGGGCACATCCTCACAAATACCGATAGGTATGGCAGTCGATTTATCGGCCATTTGCAATGATATTTCAGTAGGTGTGAGTTTATTCAAATCAAGTCTTTTATATAAAGAGAAAAGCATAACACTAACACCAGCTCCCAAATCACACAAAGCAGTTTTGACATAATTTCTCTTAATGGAGCAAGGTATAGTTGGTATTCCAGGATCTCCAAGTTTCTTAGGTACTCCATCCTTAAAATAATAATTAGCAAGCATGGTGGAGATTTCAACTTCAGGTATCTTTCTTTTATTACTGATGATATCTTTCATGTACTTACCATAAGGAGGCATCTTTAAGATATCCGTTAAACGAGTACGCAAGAAGACTGGCCTAATCATTTCAGCAAAGCGTTCAAATTCTTCATCATCCTTTTTCTTAGATGGTTTAGGTGGAAAAGGCATGGGTTTCTGAATCCATGGCTCTCTTTCTTTACCATGTTTTCTAGCCACAAAGTACTTTTATCATACCGTTTATTTTTAGGTTGTGGGTTATAAAGATCAACATCAGGTTCTATTTCTACATCATTATCTGGTTCTTTATCATTACTAGGTTGAGTATCCTCATGAACATCACTATCATTATCATTATCACTAGGTGGATGTTCATTACCAGATTGAGTTTCAGCATCAGAAATAGAAACATCATTAGTATCATCAGGAGGTTTTTCTATCTCAGGTTCACTAGAAGCATGCACAGTCCTATCATTTTTCCTTTTCTTTTTCTTCTTAGAAGGACTAGGTGTATCAACATTAATTCCTTGAGATTCTTGTTCAATTCTTTTAGGATGACCTTCAGGATAAAGAGGTTCTTGGGTCATTCTACCTCCTCTAGTCACTACTCTAATAGCATGATCATTCATATTATTATTCATTTCATCAAGCAATTCTCTTTGAGATTTAGCAACTTGTTCTAACTGAGTTTGAACCATAGAGGCATGTTTTCCTACACCTCTAACATCATTAATGATTCTAAATAAAAAGTTACTCAAGCGGGCAATCATACCAGAATTATATTTCAAGTGTTTCAAAACACTTGCATTGAAGTGCTCTTGTTTCATAATGTAGTTATCAAACTCATACAAGCATTGACTAGGATGTTTATTGTAAGGGATATCACCTTCATCAAACTTTAATAAAGAATTTACCTCTACCACCTGTGGAGGTGGTGGTGTGTTAAGTCCATGGATTTCTTCAATAGGTGGTAAATTCTTAACATCCCCAGCTTTAATACCTTTTTCCTTCATACATTTGTTTTCCTCTTGCATATCTTCAGGACTGAGAAATAAGATGCCCCTCTTCTTCGGAGTGGGTTCAGTTGGTGGTTTAGGGAGAATCCAATCATCATAATTCTTCAATATATTATTCAATAGTTCCTCAGCTTGTTCAACAGTTCGTTCCCTAAAAACACAACCAACACAACTATCTAGGAAGTCCCTAGAGGCATCAGTTAGTCCATTGTAGAAGATATCAAGTATTTCATTTTTCTTAAGTGGATGATCAGGCAAAGCATTAAGAAATTGGAGAAGCCTCCCCCAAGCTTGTGGGAGACTCTCTTCTTCAATTTGCACAAAGTTAAATATTTCCTGTAAGGTAGCTTATTTCTTATGAGCAGGAAAATATTTTTTAGAGAAGTAGTAGATCATATCCTAGGGACTACACACACAACCAGGAGTTAGAGTATTGTACCATATCTTAGAATCACCCTTTAATGAGAACAGAAATAATTTGAGAATATAATAGTAGCGAGTCTTCTCATCATGAGTAAATAGGGTGGCTATATCATTCAGCTTAGTAAGGTGTGCTACCATAGTTTCAGTTTCATAGCCATGAAAAGGATCAAATTCAACCAAAGTAATTAACTCTGGGTCGATAGAGAATTCATAATCCTTATCGGTAACAAAGATAGGTGAAGTAGCAAATTTAGGATCACATTTCATTTTAGCATTCAAAGTCTTTTTCTTATACTTGCATAGTAGTTTCTTAAAATCATCTCTATCCTTACAAGCGAGAATCTCTCTAGCTATTTCTCCATCCAAAGCATAACCTTCAGGTATCTTAGGCATTTCAAATCTAGGAGAGCTAGGCCTAATAGGTGTTTCATAATCATCAGTTTCAAAGACTTCATCAGTTTCAGCAGTTTCAATGATTTCATTCTCTTTAGCTCTAGCAATTTGTTCATCAAGAAATTCACCTAGTGGCACAGTATTATCAAGCATGGTACTAGTATCATCATAAGCATCATTTATAGCAGAAGTAGCATCATCCATATCAGGATTAATATCATGTGGTGGTGTTGCAAGCTTGCTCATAACAGACGGTGAATCAAGTGCAGAGCTAGATGGCAGTTCCTTACCTCCCCTCGTAGTAGAGGGAAAAATCTTGGTTATAGTATCCTTCAGATTCTTCATAGTAATCAATTGATATAAATCCCAAGTGACTCAACAAATATAGCTATGCTCCCCGGCAACGGCGCCAGAAAAAGGTCTTGATAACCCACAAGTATAGGGGATCGCAACAGTTTTCGAGGGTAGAGTATTCAACCCAAATTTATAGATTCGACACAAGGGGAGCCAAAGAATATTTGAGAGTATTAGCAGTTGAGTTGTCAATTCAACCACACTTGGAGATAAATATCTGCAGCAAAGCGATCAGTAGCACAGTAATATGATAGTTTGATAGCAGTAGTAACAGTAATAGTAGTAACTTAGCAAGAACAATTAGTGGAAAACTCGTAGGCACTGGATCGGTGTATTCGTTGGATGATATTCATCATATAACAGTCATAACCTAGGGCGACACAGAACTAGCTCCAGTTTGTCAATGTAATGTAGGCATGTATTCTGTATATAGTCATACGTGCTTATGGAAAAGAATTTGCATGACATCTTTTGTCCTACCCTCCTGTGGCATCGGGGTCCATAAGGAAACTAAGGGATATTAAGGCCTCATTTTAATAGAGAACCGGAACAAAGCATTAACACTTAGTGAATACATGAACTCCCCAATCTACAGTCATCACCATGAAGTATCCCGATTTCTGTCACCCCGGGGTTGACGAATCATAACACGTAATAGGTGCATATGACTAGGCAAGATCGGATCAAGAACATAGATATAATGATGATAACATAAACGGTTCAGATCTGAAATCATGGCACTCGGGCCCTAGTGACAATCATTAAGCATGGCAAAGTCATAGCAACATCAATCTTAGAACATAGTGGATACTAGGGATCAAGCCCTAACAAAGCAAACTCGATTACATGATGAATCTCATCCAACTACTCACCGACCAGCAAGCCTACGAAGGAATTACTCACTCCCGGTGGGGAGTGATACGTCTCCAGTGTATCTATAATTTTTGCTTATTCCATGCTGTTATATTATCAACCTTGGATGTTTTGTAATCATTTTATAGCAACTTTATATCATTTTTGGGACTAACCTATTGACATAGTGCCAAAGTGTCAGTTGCTGTTTTTGCTCATTCTTTACTTCACAGAAAATTAGTACCAAACGGAGCCCAAATGCTACGGGAATTTTTGGAGAATTGTTTTGGACCAGAATAGCCAAGATGGGGCAAACAAGCATCAGAGAGGGGTCCCAGGGTGGCCACCCTCCACCAGTGCACGCCAGAGGCCCCTGGCGTGGCCAGGTAGAGGGTGGGCACTTGGAGAGTACCATCAACCGACTATTCACCCTATAAATTCCTAGAAAATCAGAAAACCCTAGAGGAGTCGACGGAACAAAATTCCAGCCGCCGCAAGTTCCAGAACCTCGAGATCCAATCTAACACCATCACCGAGGGGTTCATCTTCCTCATAGGTGCCTCTCCGATGATGCGTGAGTAGTCCACCATAGACCTACGGGTCCGTAGGCAGTAGCTAGATGGCTTCCTCTCTCTCTATGATTCTCAATACAATGGTCTCTTGGAGATCTATTTGATGTAATGACTTTTGCAGTGTGTTTGTTGGGATCCGATGAATTTTGAGTTCATGATTAGTTTCTATCCATGAATATGATTTGAGTCTTCTTTGATCTCTTATTTGCACGATTACATATAGCCTCGTATTTCTTCTTTGAATCTTTGGTTTAGTTAGGACAACTAGATCGATTTTTCTTGCCATGGGAAGAGGATAGTTGTGATGGGTTCGATCTTGCGGTGTTCTTTCCCAGTGATAGAAGGGGCACCAAGACACGCATGTATCATTGCCATTAAGGATAACAAGATGGGGTCTATTCCTACATGAATAGATCTTGTCTACATCATGTCACCATTTTTATTGCATTACTCCGTTTCTCCATGAACTTAATACACTAGATGCATGCTGGATAGCGGTTGATTTGTGGAGTAAGTAGATGCAGAATCGTTTCAGTCTACTTATCTTGGACGTGATGCCTACATAATGATCATTGCCTGGATATCATCATGATTATTTGATCTTCTATCAATTACCCAACAGTAATTTGTTCACCCACCGTGTGCTATATGATGACTGTGATCTGCGTTGGGTTTTCCGTGAAGAGGAATGGGTTATCGCAGCACAATGCGGGTAAGTATTAACCTCATTTATGAAACCAAAGTTTATCGAACCAATAGGAATACCAATCCTCAACCGTCTTCAGCGAATGCACACAAAGAAACAAACAACTTGCACCCAATGTGGGCAAGAGGGTTGTCAATCCCCTTGATCTCGTTATTTGCAAGCAAATGAGGTGTGTAGATAATTGTAAATTGCAAAATAAAATAAAACACAAATAATGGCAGCAAGATAGTAGTAGCATTTGTAAATATATAAGTGATTAGACCCGGGGGCCGTAGTGTTCCCTAGTGGCATCTGTCATGGCAAAGGCATATGGTGGGTAAGCAAATTACTGTTGGGCAATTGATAGAAAAGCGAATAATTATGCGATGTTCACGACAATGATCATGTGTATATAGGCATCACGTCCATAAGCAAATAGGCCGACTCCTGCCTGCACCTATTACTATTACTCCACTTCAAGAGCGCTTCTATGCTTGCCTCTCTACGTAATAAGTAAAAATAGAGTAATGCTTGGAGAACAATGACATGATGTAGACAAAGTAAACTCAATTAATATGAATAAACCCCATCGTTTTATCCTTAGTAGCAGCGGCACAAAGACGCATCTTGTCCCTTTCTGTCACTGGGATATAGAAATTCGCTAGGTTGAACCTAGTACAACGCACCGCTCCCACTGAAGAAATATTAATCTAGTTGGCCAAACTATCTCAATAGATAGGAGAGCATTACGAAGCTATGATGATCATGCAATTAAGAATCATAATAATCAGAGGTGACTCAAATACTTTTCATGAATAATCTGAACATAAACCCACAGTTCATCGGATCCCAACAAACACACCATACAAAGGGATTACATCGGATAGATCAAAGCGAATATGCGATGAACATTGTATTGAAGATCATAAGAGAGAGAGATTGCCATCTAGGTACTGCCTACGGACCCGTAGGTCTGTGGTGAACTACTCACACATCATGGTGAGGGCAGCAAGGTTGATGTAGAGGCCCTCTGTGATTGATCTCCCCTCCGGCAGATCGCCGGAACGGAGGTTTAGATGGCCTCCCATCGGAACAGAGACTTGCGGTGGCGGAAAAAGTGTTTCGGGAGTGCTTCTAGGGTTTTTGGAATATATGAGGATTTATAGACCAGAGAACGACGTTGGGAGGGGCGCTAGGGGGCCACAAGCTATCTGGCTGCCCCCCCTAGGGCGCGGCCAGATGGCTTGTGGGGACCTGGCACACCTCCTGGCACTCCTCCGATGCTTGCCGTGCTTCATATTGTCCAGAAAAATATATATTAAAGTTTTGTTGTATATGGACTCCGTTTGATAAGGCAAACCTGCAAAGCAAAAAAACACGCAGAAAACAGCAACTGGCACTTGGCACTAGGTCAATAGGTTAGTGCTCAAAAATATTATAAATTGGTAAACAAATGCCCAAAAAGTATCCTAGAATGATAATATATCAGCATGGAACAATCAAAAATTATAGATACGTTGGAGACGTATGAAGCATCCCCAAGCTTAATTCCTGCTTGTCCTCGAGTAGGTAAATGATAAAAACAGAATTTGTGATGTGACATGCTATCCATAATGTAATCTCTTGTATGTATGATCATTGAGAAATGAAGAATTGACAAACAGCAACATAATAATATTTATTAAGTATAAGCAACATAAATATTGATTTTCAAAGTATATGATCCTAAAAGAATGTTTACCCCCCATTCATCTTATTATATTAGCAAGGCATGACTCCGTCTTCACCACATAGATACAAATGTTAAGCACCACGGTGTCCAAGTCAGGCAATTGGATCATACTTTTTCAATATGCATCAACTTTTTATTCTTCACGCAATACATGAGCGTGAACCATTGGACATAGCATATAGGTGGAATGGAATATGGTGATAGGTATCAAAGGGGTAAAAAGTGGAGAAGATAGTCTCACATCAACTAGGCGTATCAACGAGCTATGGAGATGCTCATCGATAGATGTCAATGCGAGGAGTAGGGATTGCCATGCAAATGATGCACTAGAGCTACAAGTGTATGAAAGCTCAACTGAAGCTAAGTGGGGTGTGCATCCAACTTGCTTGCTCATGAAGACCTAGGGCGTTTGAGGAAGCCCGTCATTGTAATATACAAGCCAAGTTTATTATGATAAGGTAATTCCCACTAGCATATGGAAGTGATAGCATAGGAGACTCTCGCTATGAAGAACATGGTGCCACTTTGAGGCACAAGTGTGGTAAAGGTTAGTAGCAAAGTCCCTTCTCTCTTTTTCTCTCATTTTTTATATATGGTGGGCTTTTCTCTTTTTTTTCTTTTTGCCTCCCCCATAATATATTTTTTATATGGTGGGCTTATTTGGCCTCCCCCATTTTTATTTTATTTTTAATCCGGAGTCTCATGCCGACTTGTGGGGGAATCATAGTCTCCATCATCCTTTCCTCACTGGGACAATGCTCTAATAAGGATGATCATCACACTTTTATTTACTTACAACTCAGTATGGAGAACTGATAGGAAGATATGACTCTCTGTGAATGCCTCTGGCAGTGTACCAGGATGTGCAATGATCTAGCGTGACATGTATCAAAAACATGATGGAAGGTGGCTTTGCCACAAATACTATGTCAGCTCTATATGATCATGCAAAGCAATATGACGATGAACGAACTAGTCATGTGAAGTGACGATGGAATTTGCATGGCAATATATCCCAGAATGGCTATGGAAATGCCATAATAGGTAGGTATGGTGGCTGTATTGAGGAAGATATAATGATACTTATGTGCAACAGAGCGTATCATGCCATGGGGTGTGGATGCACCGGCGAAAGTTGCACCAATTCTCGAGGTGAGAATGGGCTATGCATGGTACCGAAGAGGCTAGCAAATATGAAAAGGTGGAGATGCGTATGTCCAAGGTGTCACATTAGTCATTAGTCATAAATAACTCACATACTTATTGCGAATTTTTATTAGTTTTATCACACATCAAAGCACTACTCGCATGCCCCGAGGGAGGAGGTTGGTAGGAGTTAACCGCCGCGCACCCCCGACTCGAAACAACACTAGGATTTTAACGAGGAATAAGAATGCTCACACATCATCACCATGCCTCTTTAATATTTAGATGAACAACAAGTTGACACCCCCTTAATCTCGACACTTATATGAATCAACAATTATGGACTTACACCTTTTTCATATTACCACATCAATGTCATTAACTCACAATTTCTCTATATGTGCTACATGATGGTTTTGATTATCATTCATTGAACGCCTATTATTTTAGGACTAGTCTTATGACCCATGCAAATTACCGTCACTATTTATTCAGCTCTCAAACAAATATAAGTGAAGAACGAGAGCATATTATTTCTATAAAGTCTACATGCCACCGTGCTCGAAAAGATTTAAGCGAAGCACTAGAGCAACTGCCAAGCTCAAAAGATATAAGTGAAGCACATAGAGTATTCTAGCAAATTGTAATGAAGGTGAGTCTCTCTCAAATAGGTGTGTCCAGCAAATGATGATTGTGGCAAACAGAAAGTAAAAGCAAACAAAAGCAAACGACGCTCCAAGCAAAACTCATATCATGTGATGAATAAAAATGTAGCTCCAAGTGACATACCGATGGTTTGAGACGAAAGAGGGGATGCCTTCCGGGGCATCCCTAAGCTTAGAAGCTTGAGTATTCCTTATAATAATACTTGGGGTGCCTTGGGAATCCTTAAGCTTAGGCACTTGCTACTCCTTATTCCATGGTCCATCGCTATCACACTCAAAACTTGAAAACTTCAATCACACAAAACTCAACAAAACTTCGTGAGATCCGTTAGTATAAGAAACATATTGCATACTTTAGGTACTGTTGTAAATTGATTCTTAATTTATAATTTCATAATAGGTACTGTATTCTAACTATCCATGACTTATACCCCCCGATATAATCCATAGCATCATCAAAGCAAGCAAACTATGCAGGCAAAACAGAATCTGTTTAAAACAGAACAGTCTGTAGTAATCTGTAAAGATCCCATACTTATGTAACTATAAAAATTCTTAAAAATTAGGACAACGGGAAGAATTTGTACATAAATACTTTGTAAAAATTTCAATAATTTATCACGCTCCAGCAGAGAATTAAAAATTCTGCACTGGAGGCAAAAGTTTCTGTTTTTGCACAGCATCAATCATACTCATCAAATAAGTTATCCCAAAGGCTTTACTTGGCACAAACACTAATTAAAACATAAATACATAATCATTACAGAGGCAATAATTATGTCAACACAAAATAACAGTAACTAAAAACAAAAATTAAGATAACTATTGGGTTGCCTCCCAACAAGCGCTATTGTTTTATGCCCCTAGTTAGGCATAATGCATAGTTTCAAGTGTTGTCATCCTTCAAGCAAACGGGATGCTCCTCAACTAGAGTTGAGTTATCTCTAGTCCCTTTATCATTTATATTCAGAGATGTAAACACATATTCAATAGGAGAAACACCAATCATTTTAAGATCTTCATCATTATTCCGGTAAAAACCGGGTGGAAGAGCCTTTTCTAGGAATTCTCGCTTAGCCCTCAACTTAGCGGTCCTCTCCTTACTTTCATTAATACATATTTGGATAGATTTAATAGACTCATTAAAATCATGCTTAGGTGGCAGCACCTTGTTTTTAAGAGTTTCTACATCAAGAGCAATTCTATCCATGTTTTTAGCCAAAGTATCAACAACATGCAATTTTTCTTCTACCATAGTATTGAAAACTTTTTGAGAATTAATAAATTCCTTAATTGTGTTCTCAATATCAGAAGGTATTTTATTAGAATTTGTAGAAGGATTTCCATAATAATTACCATAAGAATTTCCATAGTTATTAGAGGAATTACCGGGATACGGCCTAGCATTGAAATTTCCTCTATAAGCAGTGTTGTTGAAATTATTTCGCGAGATAAAGTTCACATAAATAGCATCATTATTTTGCTCAATCAAGGTAGACAAAGGAAAATCATTAGGATCAACGTGAGTATTTTTATTAGCAACCATATTCATAAGAGCATCCACTTTTTCACTCAAAGTAGCAATTTCTTCAACAGAATTTACCTTCTTACCAGTTGGAGCTCTTTCGGTATGCCATTGAGAATAATTTGTCATAATATTGTCCAGAAGTTTTGTGGCCTCTCCTAAGGTCACATCCATGAAGGTACCACCTGCAGCAGAATCTAGAAGATTTCTAGACACAAAGTTTAGTCCAGCATAGAAATTTTGGATAATCATCCACAAGTTTAGACCATGAGTTGGGCAATTTCTTATCATTAATTTCAATCTCTCCCATGCTTGTGCAACATGCTCATGATATTGCTGTTTAAAATTCATTATTTGATTTCTAAGGGAGATGATCTTAGCAGGAGGAAAATACTTGGCAATGAAAGCATCTTTACACTTATGCCACGTTACAATACTATTACGAGGTAAAAATGAAAACCAAGCTTTAGCTTTATCTCTTAGTGAAAAAAGGAAATAATTTTAATTTCATGATATCACTATCTGTATCCTTTTTCTTTTGCATATCACATAATTCAACAAAGGTATTGAGATGAGCAGCGGGATCCTCATTAGGACTTCCCGAAAATTGATCTTTCATGACAAGATTCAGCAATGCAGCATTAATATCAAAAGCCTCCGCACTAGTGGCGGGTGGTATAGGAGTACTAATAAAATAATTATTATTAGTATTTGAGAAGTCACACAATTTAGTAGCATCTTGAGACATGGTGACAAAGCAAGCAAAGCAACAAGCAAGACAACTAAACTAGCAAGCAACGAAGTAAACTAGGAACATGCAAAGGTAAATATTTTTGTATTTTTAATTTTTAAGTGACAAACTTATTATAACAGCAAATAAAAAGAAGAACAAGTGAATGGAAATTTGTGAGAAGCTACTTGATAGTTGGTAATGGTATTCCCCGGCAACGGCGCTAGAAATCCTTCGTGATGACTGTGATCTGCATTGGGTTTTCCGTGAAGAGGAACGGGTTATCGCAGCACAATGTGGGTAAGTATTTCCCTCATTTATGAAACCAAGGTTTATCGAACCAATAGGAATACCAATCCTCAACCGTCTTCAGCGAATGCACAAAAAGAAACAAACAACTTGCACCCAACGCGGGCAAGAGGGTTGTCAATCCCCTTGATCTCATTATTTGCAAGCAAATGAGGTGTGTAGATAATTGTAAATTGCAAAATAAAATAAAACACAAATAATGGAAGAAAGTTAGTAGTAGCGTTTGTAAATATATAAGTGAATAGACCCGGGGGCCGTAGTGTTCCCTAGTGGCATCTCTCATTGCAAAGGCATATGGTGGGTAAACAAATTACTGTTGGGCAATTGATAGAAAAGCGAATAATTATGCGATGTTCACGGCAATGATCATGTGTATATAGGCATCACGTCCATAAGAAAATAGGCCGACTCCTGTCTGCACCTATTACTATTACTCCACTTCAAGAGCACTTCTATGCTTGCCTCTCTACGTATTAAGTAAAAATAGAGTAATGCTTGGAGAACAATGACATGATGTAGACAAAGTAAACTCAATTAATATGAATAAACCCCATCGTTTTATCCTTAGTAGAAGCAACACAAAGGCGCATCTTGTCCCTTTCTGTCACTGGGATATAGAAATTCGCCAGGTTGAACCTACTACAACGCACCACTCCCACTGAAGAAATATTAATCTAGTTGGCCAAACTATCTCAATAGATCGGAGAGCATTACGAAGCTATGATGATCATGCAATTAAGAATCATAATGATCAGAGGTGACTCAAATACTTTTCATGAATAATCTGAACATAAACCGACAATTCATCGGATCCCAACAAACACACCATACAAAGGGATTACATCGGATAGATCAAAGCGAAGATGCGATGAACATTGTATTGAAGATCATAAGAGAGAGAGATTGCCATCTAGGTACTGCCTATGGACCCGTAGGTCTGTGGTGAACTACTCACACATCATGGTGAGGGCAGCAAGGTTGATGTAGAGGCCCTCCGTGATTGATCTCCCCTTCGGCAGATCACCGAAACGGAGGTTTAGATGGCCTCCCGTCGGAACAGAGACTTGCGGCGGCGGAAAAAGTGTTTCGGGAGTGCTTCTAGGGTTTTTGGAATATATGAGAATTTATAGGTCAGAGAACGATGTCGGGAGGGGCGCCAGTGGGCCACAAGCTATCTGGCCGCGCCCCCCCCAGGGCGCGGCCAGATGGCTTGTGGGGCCCTGGCACACCTCCTGGCACTCCTCCGATGCTTGTCGTGCTTCATATTGTCCAGAAAAAAAATTAATGTTTCGTTGTATTTGGACTCCGTTTTATAAGGCAAACCTGCAAAGCAAAAAAACACGCAGAAAACAGCAACTGGCACTTGGCACTAGGTCAATAGGTTAGTGCTAAAAAATATTATAAATTGGTAAACAAATGCCCAAAAAGTATCCTAGAATGATAATATATCAGCATGGAACAATCAAAAATTATAGATACTTTGGAGACGTATCACTATACTCATGAGGGAAGCCACTAGTGAAATCTACGGCCCCTGGGTCTACTTTTCCAACATATTGCTTTCCGATCTACTCTTTTGCCGCTTTGTTTTTAGATCTATTAATCCAAAAAAACCAAAAATACCTTGCTGCACTTTTTTTTATTTTTTATTTTGTGTTCTTGCAAGATCTATTTGCCAAAACTATCATCACCTAATCTATCTTATTACCGTAGAGAGCTTGACAATTTCTCTTTCGCGTCGGGTTGCAAGTATTTGTTATTTGTGTGTAGGTGTTGTTTACGTGGGTGCGTGATCTTCCTCTATGGATTGATACCTTGGTTTCATAACTGAGGGAAATACTTACCGTCGATGTGCTGCATCATCCCTTCCTCTTTGAGGAAATACCGACGCAGTCTCAAGCCACGTCAAAGGAATTTCTGGCGTCGTTGTCGGGGAGGAAGCAATCTCATCTACCAGGTTCCTAATCACAAATCTCATCTCCTTGCAATTTACATTATTTGCCATTTTCCTCTCATTTTCCTCTCCCGCACTTCACAAATTTGCCGTTTTATTCGCCCCTTCTTTTTTGTTTGCCTTTTTCTCATCATATCTCTTGTTTGCTTGTCATCATGAGTGATTTTGGTATGGCAGAAACAGACGATGGTAGGACTCCTAAAATTGGATGTTCTGGTGATCTAGATTCAAAAACTTTTGTTTTAGGGCAAGGGAATGTTATAGGAAAAGAAACTATCCAAGAATTTTTCAATTGTGTTGGGAACTTGACTCTTGATTATGCTCCTATACTTCAAAGAACTAAAACTTAAAAATAGTTCTGAAACTAAAACTTAAAAATAGGTTCTGAAACTTGAAAATAGGTTTATCCGGACATATCCTACCTTGCAATGATTGTTTTATTAGCTACCTGTTTTAAAAGATCCTAAAGCTAAAAGGTTAGCTACCCACGTTCTCATAATGAATTTGATCACATAATACGATAAGCTAGGGAAATTTTTGATCATTTTGGTAAGAGCCATGAAAAACCGGTAATAGATGAGATCCTTTATGAAAGCAATTACATGTTAAGACATTTGCTTGGGAATAATCAATTTTTTGATGAAAACCTTAAAAAGGAAGTCCCCGCTTTAGATATGACCCAACAAACTTTTAATGATGTTAATCAACAATACTCTTGGATTGTAGCCGGTAATCAGAGAGGATACATAGATGGACAACTTGATAGTCCCAAAAATTTGATGGATAATGTGTTCCAAGTTGTATTTACAAAGCCTTTTGATGAAAACTCATCTATGAAGAAAAAGAAGAAGATTGACAATACTTGAATCTATGCGTTATGCCTAGCTAGGGGCATAAAACGATAGCGCTTGTTGGGAGGCAACCCAATGAATAAATTTATTTTTATCTTTTGCTTTCTGTTTTTGAGTGTTTTCACAATTATGCTTCTATTATGATTGTGTTTTTATGTTTTATTTAGTATTTGTGCCAAGTAAAGCCTTTAGGATGATTCATAAGATGAGTAGAAGCAATGCTGAATCTGAAACAGAAACTTTGTTCCCAGTGCACGAATTTTCATTTTTTTACTGGAACATGATCTTAAGCTGAAATTTAACATAGTATTGCTATACAAATTCTTTATGTTTTACATTTTACTAATTTTCAGAATGTTTAGAGTTCCAGAAATATGGGTAGAGTATAGATTACTGCACATTGTTCTGTCTGAAACAGATTATGTTTTCGTTGCATTGTGTGCTTATTTTCATGAATCTATGGCTTGTATCAGGGGGTATATGTCTTGGTAAAGTTAGAATACAGTAGCTATAATGCAATAATAAAATATGAATGGGTTTACAACAGTACCTAAAGTGGTAATTTGCTTTATTATACTAACGGATCTCACAAGAATTTTGTCAAGTTTTGTGTGATTGAAGTTTTCAAGTTTTGGGTGAGATCACGATGCATGAAGGAATAAGGAGTAAGAAGAGCCTAAGCTTGGGGATGCTACAGCACCCCAAGGTAATATCCAAAGAGTAACAAGCAACTAAGCTTGGGGATGCCCCGAGTGGCATCCCCTCTTTCTTCTAACGACCACCGGTATTTTACTTGGAACTATATTTTTATTCGTCACATATCATGAGTTTTGCTTGGAGTGTCTTGTATCCTTGCTTTATTTTCTTTTATCCTTGATGCACACACCTATTTGAGAGAGCCAAAAATATGCTATGATTTGCTAGAATTGCTCTTTATTCATCACTTAAATCCTTTGAGCAAAGGAATTGCTCTAGTGCTTCTCTTATATCTTTTTGAGCACGGCGTGCTTTTACATGTTTGAAGAAATGCTCTTATGATTCACTTATATTATTTGAGAGTTAGTAATTTTTGAAGAAAACCATTCATACTTCACATATACTATTTTGAGAGATGAAACTTGTATGCTCATGTTCTTCATTTAAATCCATGTGAGCTTGTCAAAAGCAACTGTAACATATGAAACTAGTCCCAAAGTGATAGATATTCAAGAGGGATATAATAAAAACTTTCATGAAGATCATTGGACAAATTAAACTTGATTCTTTGCAATAGTTTTGAGACATGACGATTGTAATATGTGAGTTATGTTAGTGAGTAGTTATGCTTAGCAAGAATATTGATGTTAAGGTTTGTGATTCCCTATGCAAGCACGAAAGTCAATAGTTGTTCTACGAAATTACATCCTACTTATGGTGCATTATTCGGTGTTAGTTATGCTTAATGGTCGCTTATGTGATTTTTAGTTTCTTAGTTGGATGCTTCCCAATCTCATGCTAGCCTTCACTTGTACTAAGTAGAAATACTACTTGTGCATCCAAAATCCTTAAACCAGTTCTGCCATATGAGTCCACCATACCTACCTACATATGGTATTTCCATGCCGTTCCAAGCAAATTCGTATGTGCCATCTCTAAATTTTCAAAATAAATTTTCCTTTTTGTGTGTTCGTACCGCTCATGAAACGGTAGGGGGTGACCGATATTTTTCCATGCTAGATGTGTTATTCTCAAGATGAGTGTTTATTCACTTGTCATTGCATGAGAGTACGGTGGTAATAAGGATGCCCAGTCCCAAAATGAAAAAGAAAAAATATATTTATTTTATGTTGTCAAATAATAAATTCCTTGGAAAGTGTTGGTATGGAAGGCAACCGTGGATTCGGCTAGCCATGAAAAGTGAAAGTATGGTGGAAAAAGGAATAAACTTTATTTTTTGTTTGGGAACCGCCTATGATGTATCTAGTGTGGAAATATATTGAAATCTCTCGGTCGTTTTCGTTGACAGGAAAGGCATGCCACTCAAAATATTTTTCTTTATCAATTTAAACACTTGAGCTCTGGCACCTCTACAAATCCCTACTTCCCTCTGCGAAGGGCCTATCTATTTACTTTATGCAATTTTTATTTTCAATTTGAGTCTCCATCTTCTCTTATAAAGCACCAACTAGGAGGCACTATGATCGTACTTGAGCATTAGGTGTAGCTAATATTTGAGTTTGTATTGTGAATGGACCAATGATTCAGCATGACGCGCTAGGGATAACTTGCTTTAGATTTGATATTTTTAAAGACATGGTTGCTTGTTGATATGCTTGAGTATTAAAGTTTTTATGTCAAAACTAGACTATTGCTTTGAACCATTTAAAAGTCCAAATGTTCATGCTACAAAGAAAAGAATATATGATTAACATGTTAGGCAGCATTCCACATCAAAAATTCTGTTTTTATCATTTACATACTCGAGGATGAGTAGGAATTAAGCTTGGGGATGCTGATACGTCTCCAACATATCTATAATTTTTGCTTGCTCCATGTTGTTATATTATAAATCTTGGATGTTTTACAATCATTTTATAGCAACTTTATATCATTTGTTTGGGACTAACCTATTGACATAGTGCCAAAGTGCCAGTTGCTGTTTTTGCATGTTTTTTACTTCGTAGAAAATCAGTACCAAACGGAGCCCAAACGCTATGAGATTTTTTGGAGAATTTTTTTGGACCAGAAGAGCCAAGATGGGCCAAACAAGCACCAGAGAGGGGGCCCATGGTGGCCACCCTCCACCAGGGTGCGCCAAAGGCCCCTGGCATGGCCTGGTATAGAGTGGGCACCTCGGGAGTCCCCTCAACTGACTATTCACCCTATAAATTCACAGAAAATCAGAAACCCCTAGAGGAGTCGATGAAACACAATTCCAGCCGCCGCAAGTTCCGGAACCTCGAGATCCAATCTAACACCATCACGGAGGGGTTCATCTTCCTCATAGGTGCCTCTCCAATGATGCGTGAGTAGTCCACCATAGACCTACGGGTCCGTAGGAAGTAGCTAGATGGCTTCCTCTCTCTCTATGATTCTCAATACAATGGTCTCTTGGAGATCTATTTGATGTAATGACTTTTGCTGTGTGTTTGTTGGGATCCGATGAATTTTGAGTTCAGGATCAGTTTCTATCCATGAATATGATTTGAGTCTTCTTCGATCTCTTATTTGCAAGATTACTTATAGCCACATATTTCTTTTTGGAATGTTTGGTTTAGTTAGGCCAACTAGATCAATTTTTCTTGCCATGGGAAGAGGTGCTTTGTGATGGGTTCGATCTTGCGGTGTACTTTCCTAGTGATAGAAGGGGCATCAAGACACGCATGTATCATTGCCATTAAGGATAACAAGATGGGGTCTATTCCTACATGAATAGATCTTGTCTACATCATGTCACCATTTTTATTGCATTACTCCGTTTCTCCATGAACTTAATACACTAGATGCATGCTGGATACTAGTCGATGTGTGGAGTAATAGAAGTAGATGCAAAATCGTTTTGGTCTACTTATCTTGGACGTGATGCCTATATAATGATCATTGCCTGGATATCGTCATGATTATTTGATCCTCTATCAATTTCCCAAAAGTAATTTGTTCACCCACCGTGTGCTATACTCATGAGAGAAGCCACTAGTGAAACCTATGGCCCCCGGGTCTACTTTTCCAACATATTGTTTTCCGATCTACTCTTTTGCCGCTTTGTTTTCAGATATATTAATCCAAAAAAACCAAAAATACCTTGCTGCACTTTTTGTTTATTTATTTTATTTTGTGTTCTTGCTAGATCTATTTGCCAAAACTATCATCACCTAATCTATCTTATTCTCGTAGAGAGCTTGACAACCTCTCTTTCAGGTCGGGTTGCAAGTATTTGTTAGTTGTGTGCAGGTGCTGTTTACGTGGGTGCGTAATCTTCCTCTATAGATTGATACCTTGGTTTCATAACTGAGGGAAATACTTACCGTCGTTGTGCTACATCATCCCTTCCTATTTGGGGAAATACCGATGCAGTCTCAAGCCACGTCAGGGAGCATCATGGAATTGGTGATAGAGAAGGTTTGGTGATGACGAAGACCGAAGATTCCCCTCTCCGGAGCCCCAAACGGGCTCCAGATCTGGCCTCCCGATGAAGAACAGGAGGTGGCGGCGGCTCCATATCGTGAAACACGATGAAACTTTCTCCCTGATTTTTTTCTGGAAATTTGGGAATTTATAGCGCTGGAATTAGGGTCGGTGGGCCCACGAGGTGGCCACCCTCCACTAGGCCGTGCCAGGGGGGTCTGGCGTGCCCTGGTAGAGGGTGGGCACCCTGGCCCCCCTCTAAGGTGGCTTCTGGCTCCAATATTCCTCATATATTCCAAAATAATTCTTCAAAAAATTTCGTTCCATTCCGAGAACTTTTATTTCTGCACAAAAACAACACCATGATAGTTCTGCTGAAAACAACGTCAGTCCGGGTTAGTTCCATTCAAACCTTGCAAATTAGGGTCCAAAATAAGAGCAAAAGTGTTAGGAAAATTAGATACCTTGGAGCCGTATCAAGAAGTCTGGTTATAAGTAATCATGTGAAGTTGGTATTCGTTCGATATTTTGATGATATGTATGTTGTCACTTCTCTTAGTGGTTTCATGTGAACGTCGACTACATGACACTTCACCATGTTATGGGCCTAAGGGAAGTCATTGTGGAGTAACAAGTAGATGATGGGTTGCGAGAGTGACAGAAACTTAAACCCCAGTTTAAGTGTTGCTTCATAAGGGGCTGATTTGAATCCACACGTTTCATGCTATGGTTAGATTTATCTTAATTCTTCTTTCGTAATTGCGGATGCTTGCGAGATGGGGTAATCATAAGTAGGTTGTTAGTTCAAGTAAGAACATCACCTTAGCACCGGTCCACCCACATATCAAATTATCAAAGTAGCAAACGCGAATCAACCCAGTGACTTGGCTTGAGACTGCGTCGGTATTTCCCCAAAGAGGAAGGGATGAGGTAGCACATCGATGGTAAGTATTTCCCTCAGTTATGAAACCAAGGTATCAATCCGTAGAGGAAGATCACGCACCCACGTAAACAGCACCTGCACGCAAATAACAAATACTTGCAACCCGACGCGAAAGAGAGGTTCTCAAGCTCTCCACGGTAATAAGATAGATTAGGTAGTGATACTTTTGGCAAATAGATCTCGCAAGAACACAAAATAAAATGAGTAAACAAAAAGGGTAGCAAGGTATTTTGTTTTTTTTGGATTAATAGATCTGAAAACAAAGCGGGAAAACAGTACATCGGAAAGCAATATGTTGGAAAAGTAGACCCGGGGGCCGTAGGTTTCACTAGTGGCTTCTCTCATGAGTATAGCGCATGGTGGGTGAACAAATTACCGTTGGGCAATTGATAGAAGATCAAATAATCTTGAAGATATCCTGGGAATGGTCATTATAGAGGCATCACGTCCAAGACAAGTAGACCGAAACGATTCTGCATCTACTTCTATTACTCCACACATCGACCGCTATCCAGCATGCATCTAGTGTATTAAGTTCATGGAGAAATGGAGTAATGCAATAAGAACGGTGACATGATGTAGACAAGATCTATTCATGTAGGAATAGACCCCATCTTGTTATCCTTAATGGCAACGATACATGCATGTCTTGCTGCCCCTTCTGTCCCTGGGAAAGAACACCGCAAGATCGAACTCATCACAAAGCACCTCTTCCCATGGCAAAAAAAATCGATCTAGTTGGCTTAACTAAACCAAAGATTCAAAGAATAAATACAAGGCTATAAGTAATCTTGCAAATAAGAGATCAAAGAAGACTCAAATCATATTCATGGATAGAAACTGATCATGAACTCAAAATTCATTGGATCCCAACAAACACACCGCAAAAGTCATTACATCAAATAGATCTCCAAGAGACCATTGTATTGAGAAACATAGAGAGAGAGAGAGAGGAAGCCATCTAGCTACTGCCTACGGACCCGTAGGTCTATGGTGAACTACTCATGCATCATCGGAGAGGCACCTATGAGGAAGATGAACCCCTTCGTGATGGTGTTAGATTGGATCTCGCGGTTCTGGAACTTGCGGCGGCTAGAATTGTGTTTCGTCGGCTCCCCTAGGGTTTTCTGAATATTTGGAAATTTATAGGGTCGATAGTCAGTTGGGGGGAGTCCCGAGCTGCCCACCCTCTACCAGGTCGCGCCCTGGTGGAGGGTGGCCACCTTGGGACCCCTATTGTGGTGATCTTTGGCCCATCGTGTTCCTTCTGGTCCATAAAAATTCTCCAAAAATCCCCGCAGCGTATCGGCTCCATTTGGTACCGATTTTCTGCGAAGTAAAAAACAAGCAAAAACAGCAACAGGCAATTTGGCACTATGTCAATAGGTTAGTCCCAACAAATTATATAAAGTTGCTATAAAGTGATTGTAAAACATCCAAGATTGCTAATATAACAGCATGGAACAAGCAAAAATTATAGATACGTTGGAGACATATCGGTATCCCCAAGCTTAATTCCTACTCGTCCTCGAGTAGGTAAATGATAAAAACAGAATTTTTGATGTGGAATGCTGCCTAACATGTTCATCATATATTCTTTTCTTCATAGCATGGACATTTGGACTTTTCATATGGTTCAAAGCAATAGTCTAGTTTTAACATGAAAACTTTAATACTCAAGCATATCAACAAGCAACCATGTCTTTGAAAATATCAATGCTAAAACAAGTTATCCCTAGCCCATCATGCTCAATCATTGATCCATTCACAATACACACTCAAATATTAGCTACACCTAATGCTCAAGTACGATCATAGTGCCTCCTAGTTGGTGCTTTATAAGAGAAGATGGAGACTCAAATTGAAAATAAAAATTACATAAAGTAAATAGATAGGCCCTTCACAAAGGGAAGTAGGGATTTGTGGAGGTGCCAGGGCTCAAGTGTTTAAATTGATAGAGAAAAATATTTTGAGTGGCATGCCTTTCCTGTCAACGAAAACGACCGAGAGATTTCAATATCTTTCCACACTAGATGCATCATAGGCGGTTCACAAACAAAAAATAAAGTTTATTCCTTTTTCCACCATACTTTCACTTTCCATGGCTAGCCGAATCAACGGTTGCCTTCCATACCAACACTTTCCAAGGAATTTATTATTTGACAACATAAAGTAAAATTCTTTTCTTTTTGATTTCATTTAGGGAATGGGCATCCCTATTACCGCCATACTCTCGTGCAATGACAAGTGAATAAGCAATCATCTTAAGAATAACACATCTAGTATGAAAAAACATCGGTCACCCCCTACCGTTTCATGAGAGGTACGAGCACACAAAAAGGAAAATTTAGAGATGGCACATACAAATTTGCTTGGAACTGCATGGAAATACCGTATATAGGTAGGTATAGTGGACTCATATGGCAAAACTGGTTTTAAGGATTTTGGATGCACAAGTAGTATTTCTACTTAGTACAAGTGAAGGCTGGCAAGAGATTGGGGTGCATCCAACTAAGAAACAAAAAATCACATAAGCGAGCATTAAGCATAACTAACACTGAATAATGCACCATAAGTAGGATGCAATTTCGTAGCACAAGTACTGACTTTCGCTCTTGCATAGGGAATCACAAACCTTAACACCAATATTCTTACAAAGCATAATTACTCATCAATATAACTCACATATTACTATTGTCATGTCTCAAAACTATTAAAAATAATCAAGTTTAATTTTTCCAATGATCTTCATGAAAGTTTTTATTATATCCCTCTTGAATATCTATCACTTTGGGACTTGTTTCATATATTGCAATTGCTTTTAACAAGCTCATATGGGTATAAGTGAAGAACATGAGCATACAAGTTTCATCTCTCAAAATAATATAAGTGAGGCATGAGAGGATTTCTTCAAAATTAATAATTCTCAAATTAATATAAGTGAAGCATGAGAGCATTTCTTCAAATATGTAAAAGCACGCCGTGCTCAAAAAGATATAAGTGAAACATTAGAGCAATTCCTTTGCTCAATAGTTTTAAGTGAAGCATAAAGAGCGATTCTAACAAATCATAGCATATTTTGGCTCCCTCGAATAGTTGTGTCCAGCAAGGATACTAATGAAAATGCAAAAAGCAAAACAAGCAAAGATACAAGACGCTCCAAGCAAAACTCATGATATGTGACGAATAAAAATATAGTTCCAAGTAGTATACCGATCGTTGTTAGAAGAAAGAGGGGATGCCACTCGGGGCATCCCCAAGCTTAGTTGCTTGTTACTCTTTGGATATTACCTTGGGGTGCTGTAGCATCCCCAAGCTTTGGCTCTGCTAACTCCTTATTCCTTCATCCATCATGATCTCACCCAAAACTTGAAAACTTCAATCACACAAAACTTGACAAAATTCTCGTGAGATCCGTTAGTATAATAAAGCAAATTACCACTTTAGGTACTGTTGTAAACCCATTCATATTTTATTATTGCATTATACCTACTGTATTATAACTTTACCATGACTTATACCCCCCGATACAAGCCATAGATTCATCAAAACAAGCACACAATGCAATGAAAACAGAATCTGTTTCAGACACAACAATCTGTAGTAATATGTACTCTACCCATACTTATGGAACACTAAAAATTCTGAAAACTTAGGACAACGTAAAGAATTTGTATAGAAATACTTTGTTGAAATTTCAGCTTAAGATCACATTCCAGTAAAAAATGAAAATTCGTGCACTGGGAACAAAGTTTCTGTTTCAAATTCAGCATTGTTTCTACTCATTTTATGGATCATCCTAAAGGCATTACTTGGCACAAACACTATATAAAACATAAAAACACAATCATAACAGAAGAATAATTGTGCAAAACACTCAAAAATAGAAAGCAAAATATAAAAATAAATTTATTCATTGGGTTGCCTCCCAACAAGCGCTATCGTTTTACGCCCCTAGCTTGGCATAACGCATAGATTCAAGTATTGTCATCCTTAGTTTTTGCCCCATAAAAGGCCCTCATGATTGATTCATATGGTCACTTAATTCTTGTTCTAGGGAAGTGTTCCATACCCTTTCTAAGGGGAAACTAAAACTTAATATTGCCCTCTTTCATATCAATCACGGCACCTATAATGCGTAAAAATGGTCTACCAAGTATGATGGGACAAGACGGATTGCAATCAATATCAAGAACAATAAAATCAATGGGCACATAGTTCCTATTTTCAAGAATAAGAACATCATTAATTCTTCCAGAAGGCTTTTTAATATTAGAATCCGCCAAGTGCAAATTAAGAGAACATTCTTCAATATTGGTAAGACCAAGCACATCACATAGAGATTTTGGAATTGTGGAAACACTAGCACCCAAATCACACAAAGCAAAGCATTCATAATTTTTAATCTTGACTTTAATGGTAGGTTCCCACTCATCATGCAATTTTCTAGGAATTGAAATCTCTAATTCCAACTTTTCTTCTAAGGATTTCATCATGGCATCAACGATATGTTTAGTAAAAGCTTTATTTTGTTCATAAGCATGGGGTGAATTTATCATAGATTGCAGAAAAGAAATACAATCAACCAAGGAGAAACTCTCATAATTAAAGTCTTTGTAATAAAAAATAGTGGGCACATCACTAGTTAAAGTTTTGACCTCTTCAAACCCACTTTTATCAAAAATTTCATCAAGATTTTCACCCTCCAAATCATTGGGACTCCCTCTAACTAAAGTTGACTCTATTTCAGTCCCTTTATCATCAATTTTAACATTACTAAACAACGAATCAATACAGCAAACACCAATCATTTTAAGATCTTCATCATTGTTGTGAAAGTAATCGCTAGAAAACGCTTTTTAAAAAATTCTCTTTTAGCTCTAAGCATAGCGGTTCTCTTCTTACTTTCATCCATAGAAACATATAAAGCCTTAATTGATTCATTGATATTAGGTGGAAAAGCATGCAACTTGAGATTTTCTACATCATTGGTAATTCTATCAATGCTTCTATACATATCATCAATCTTATTCAACTTTTCTTCTATCGTAGTATTGAAAGATTTTTGAGCATTGATAAATTCTTTAAAAATATTCTCAAGATCAGAGGTGTTCCTATTATTGTTATTATAAGAATTACCATAATTATTAGAGGAATTTCCAGGAAAAGGCCTAGGATTAAAATTACCTCTATAAGCATTGTTATTGAAGTTGTTTCGCGAGATGAAATTCACATCTACGGAATCACTATTTTGCTCAATCAAAGTAGACAAAGGCACATCATTAAGATCAATAGGAGCATTTTTGCTAGCAACTAACTTCATAAGAGCATCAACATTTTCACTCAAAGTACTAATTTCTTCCACCTAACTTTTTTAATAGTAGGTGCTCTTTCGGTATGCCATTGTGAATAATTTGCCATAGTATTATCTAGAAATTTGGTAGCTTCACCCAAAGTAATTTCCATAAAAGTACCACCCGCGGCGGAATCTAAATGATTTCTAGAGACAAAATTCAATCCCGCATAAATTTTTTGTATGATCATCCAAAGATTTAAACCATGAGTAGGACAATTCCTTTGCATCAATTTCATTCTTTCCCAAGATTGTGCAACATGCACATGCTCAAGTTGCTTAAAATTCATTATTTGAGTCCTAAGGGAAATAATTTTCGCCGGTGGAAAATACTTAGTAATAAAAGCGTCCTTGCACTTATCCCAAGAATCGATACTATTGCGAGGCAAAGAGGAAAACCAAATTTTTGCACGCGCAAGGAGAAAGGAAATAATTTCAACTTCGCAATATCATTGTCCACATATTTTTTCTTTTGCATATCGCATAAGTCCACAAAGGTATTTAGATGGGACGCGACATCCTCATTAGGAGTACCAGAAAATTGATCTTTCATGACAAGATTCAACAAAGCGGCATTAATATCACAAGACTCCGCCCTAGTGGCGGGAGGAGCAATAGGAGTGCTAATAAAATCATTATTATTGGTATTGGAAAAATCACACAAGTTTGTGTTTTCTTGATTCATCGTGACTACGCAAACAAGATTGCAAGCAAACAAGAGATCTGACGAGAAAAAGGCAAACGGAAAAGAGAGGGCGAGTAAAATGGCAAATTTGTGAAGTGGGGGAGAGGAAAACGAGAGGCAAATGGAAAATAATGTAAATTGCAAGGAGATGAGATTTGTGATTAGGAACCTGGTAGATGAGATTGCTTCCTCCTCGGCAACGACGCCAGAAATTCCTTTGACGTGGCTTGAGACTGCGTCGGTATTTCCCCAAAGAGGAAGGGATTATGCAGCACAGCGACGGTAAGTATTTCCCTCAGTTATGAAACCAAGGTATCAATCCGTAGAGGAAGATCACGCACCCACGTAAATAGCACCTACACACAAATAACAAATACTTGCAACCCAACGCGAAAGAGAGGTTCTCAAGTTCCCCACGATAATAAGATAGATTAGGTAGTGATAGTTTTGGCAAATAGATCTCGCAAGAACACAAAATAAAATAAGTAAACAAAAAGTGCAGCAAGGTATTTTTGGGTTTTTTGGATTAATAGATCTGAAAACAAAAGACGCAAATAGTAGATCAGAAAGCAATATGTTGGAAAAGTAGACCCGGGGACCGTAGGTTTCAATAGTGGCTTCTCTGATGAGTATAGCGCACGGTGGGTGAAAAAATTACTATTGGGCAATTGATAGAAGATCAAATAATCATGACGATATCTAGGCAATGATCATTATATAGGCATCACGGCCAAGATAAGTAGACCGAAATGATTCTGCATCTACTTTTATTACTCCACACATCGACCGCTATCCAGCATGCATCTAGTGTATTAAGTTCATGGAGAAACGGAGTAATGCAATAAAAACGGTGACATGATGTAGACAAGATCTATTCATGTAGGAATAGACCCCATCTTGTTATCCTTAATGTCAACGATACATGTGTGTCTTGCTGCCCCTTCTGTAACTCGGAAAGAACACCGCAAGATCGAACCCATCACAAAGCACCTCTTCCCGTGGCAAGAAAAATCGATCAAGTTGGCCTAACTAAACCAAAGATTCGAAGAAGAAATATGAGGCTATAAGTAATCATGCAAATAGAGATCAAAGAAAACTCAAATAATATTCATGGATAGAAACTGATCATGAACTCAAAATTCATCGGATCCCAACAAACACACCGCAAAAGTCATTACATCAAATAGATCTCCAAGAGACCATTGTATTGAGAAACATAGAGAGAGAGGAATCCATCTAGCTACTGCCTACGGACCCGTAGGTCTATGGTGCACTACTCACGCATCATCGGAGAGGCACCTATGAGGAAGATGAACCCCTCCGTGATGGTGTTAAATTGGATCTCGAGGTTCTGGAACTTGCGGCGGCTGGAATTGTGTTTTGTCGGCTCCCCTAGTGTTTTCTGAATATTTGGGAATTTATAGGCTGAATAGTCGGTTGGGGGGAGTCCCGAGGTGCCCACCCTGTACCAGGCCGCGCCAGGGGCCTTTTGCGCGCCTTGGTGGAGGGTGGCCACCCTGGGCCCCCTCTTCTGGTGATCTTTAGCCCATCTTGTTCCTTCTGGTCCATAAAAAATCTCCAAAAATCCCCGCAACGTTTGGGCTCCATTTGGTACCGATTTTCTGCGAAGTAAAAAACAATCAAAAACAGCAACTGGCACTTTGGCACTATGTCAATAGGTTAGTCCCAGAAAATGATATAAAGTTGCTATAAAGTGATTGCAAAACATCCAAGATTGATAATATAACAACATGGAACAAGCAAAAATTATAGATACGTTGGAGACGTATCACCCAGCATGATGATTATGACTAGACAGAAATTTCCATGTGTCCTCGGGAGCGCATGCTCAATATAAGAATACCTTTAGGCCCGCCCTTTACTATAAAAAGGATTCGACTATCTTGCTGCATAATTTTTACTATTATTACTTGTCACTTGTTACGAATTATCTTGCTACACAACTATCAACTATTGTTACTCACAGCACTCGTAGAGAATACATTGCTGAAAACATCTTATCATTTCCTTCTGCTCCTCGTTGAGTTCGACACTCTTATTTATTGAAAGGACTATGATTGATCCCCTATACTTGAGGGTTGTAACATCCCCAGTATCACACTACAGTGATCTCCCTCTAATGATGGTCATGTCATCATGATCATCATGTCATTCTGCCACTTGTTCAAAATCAAAGCCAAATTCAAATTCAAATTGCATGTCAAATATTTATTTCTTCTGTCATGCAATTAAAATAGTTCACCATTTGGCAAATATTCCCTAAATATTTGTCATGTTGAAACCTACCTCTTTTGAATTTCCACATTGCCCCTGGATTTCATTTTAGTGGTCCAACAACCTTTATTTTAGCCTTTCTATTTTTCTAAAAATACCTAGCCAATTCCTAATGCCCTGAAACATTTTGTGCAGTACCACAATATTGAGCCTTATTTTTGTGCAACATTTCACTCACAGCAAAAATCATTTGCGAGCTCACTTAAGTTCAAGAGGAGCTATTCTTTTGTTTACAGGAAAAACTAGGGAGAAATCCACTGTGCTTTTGGCCCAACTAACCACAGCGCCCTGGCCCAGCCCACTAGCTACATCTCCTACCTGCTCCCGCACACGCTGTCGTCCTGGCACTCGCCGGCGCGCGCCGCGCCGTCCTCTACCCGCCACGGCGCCGGAGTGGGTGGGAGGAGAGGATAAGGGCGACCCCTCGACCCTTCCCCCTGGTCGCCCTCGCCATCTCCCTCCTCTTCTTCCCTAGCGCACTCGCTCCCTCTTCTCCCCTCTGTACCGAACGCCGCCACCGTCGTGCGCCGCCAAATCCCGTGGCCACCGTGCCCTCCTCCCCGTCCTGAGCTGCCCTGGAGCTCCACCGTCCTCGCCTACGTCGACTCCCCCGACTCGTTCGAGCTCGGAGCCGCCACATTGCGCGGATCGGGTCGTCTTCTACCTCGGGACCCGCCGCCGTTCGCCGTCGTCTCTGCCCCCTTCTGATGCTACTAAGCCCATCACCGGCCGTCTTGTGCCGCTCGGTGAGCCCCTCGCCGTCTCCCATCTCTCCCCGGTTCCTCTATGCACCCGTAGCGCCGTCCCCCGTCGAGGCCCGAGCTCGCCGTCGCGGCCACAGCCGTTCGGGCTCGCCTTCGAGCACGGCATCGTGCTCCAGGCACTGCCAGGCAGCCTCCTAGCCCGTCCGCTCCCCCTCCCATGCCTCCTATCATCGTTTCCATCCACGGCCGAACTCCGGTAGCCGCCCAAGTCGTTGCCGCCGTCGTTTTCGGCCACCTCCGGCCCGGCGACCGTCACCGTTGGATGCGCGCCGCACTGCTCGTTCGAACGCAAGAGGAACGACGCGAAATGATGCATCGTAGGAGAAACCCGAGCTCGACGGAGTTGTCGCCGTCGTTCGGGCTCGCCGGCGCGACTCCGGTCGCCAGCGCCAACGTGGCATGGCATGGGACCCACCTGGGTCACTGCCAGTGGGTCCCCTGGCTCCGTTTGACCGCGTTGACCACGGTCTACGCGGGACACTGTTCACCCTGAGACACTGACATGTGGGTCCCCCACTAAATTAACTAACCTAATTAGGTTTTAGACTGATCTGGATAATTAGATTAGACTAATGTCTCACTGACAGTGGGGCCCGCCCACTAATTGATCCCTGTTAGTTTAAACAAATAAGCTGAAATGGTTCTGTGTCTATGACATGTGGGACCCCTGGGCCCCTTTGACCAGTCAAAGTCTCCAGTTGACTGCTGACTGGGCAGTCAACTGGGACCCACTGTCAGCCTCTGTTGCACATATCTGGGTACACTTCTGTGTACCCATAGCATTTAATATTTAATATAATTTCGAATAAAATTAATTCTGGAAAATTCAGAAAATGTTTAAAACTTAGAAAAATCATATCTTTTAAACCGTAACTCCAATGAAAATAATTTATATATGAAAGTTGATCAGAAAAATACCACGAATCCAAATATGCCATTCATTCATGTGTCACGTGCCTCTAGCTATCTGAACATGCAACTTTTTGCGTGTTACGGATAGATGAATAGTGCATGCCTACCGGTTAATAAATCCAACTTAAACCCTAAAAATAACTAATATGACTTAGTCATGATTTTAGGCAACCCTGCACTGCATACTAGCTGTCACATGCCTCTAACACCGCAGACCTGGAACATTTCCCCCTCCGGTCATCTGTCCGACATTTGTCCGGAACCGGGAAAACTTTCCCGGATGGGTTCCCCCTTTCTCGGTATCGTGTAACACTGCGTTAGATCACGTCCGGCACAACTTACTGCCATGCTATGCTTTGTGTTACATTGTTTGCTTTATATTTATTGTTTGTTTCTTCCCCCTCTTCTCTCCGGTAGACCCCGAGACTGACGGTGCTGCCGAGTACGACTACGCCGTTGACGTTCAGCCTTTTGCCGCAGAGCAGCAAGGCAAGCAAACCCCCTTGAGCATTCCAATAGCACCCATCGCTCTCCCTCTTATGCTTGCATTAGATTTTGCTACTGTATTAGATAGCTCCTATTCTGATGCATAGCTTGATTTTGATGAACTGTTACTATCACTGTAATCATACCAACTGCTTAGTATAGGTGGATTAGTGAATCCCCAGTGACCCCTGAGTCCCAGTTGCCCCTGCTTGATCATCGACGACTCGACGACAAAAAGACCCGAAGACTCGGACAACTGACCGACGAGCCAGACCCCTCACATCACCGCACACCCCTTTAGTATGGCACTACAGAGCTACCATCGAGTGCCGAGGGTGATACCTCACTTAGCACTCCGGATGTTAATTCTGTAGCGTAGCTAATCGATCATGGGTATCGAGGGTGATTCCTCCTTCCCATTTATCGATAGCGACTCTTGTCATACACATACCTCGAGTGGGATCCTTCGAGGGTGATTCCTCGGATATCCACTTGGTGTATAACCACACAATTACTTTGACTTGACATTTATTACATGTGAAAGACGGGACTGGAGGGACAGGTGGTACCACTCTGTTGAAGTGGACCTGAGTTCCCGACAGTTCTGAGACGGGTCGGCCCCAAGGGTACTGTAACACCCCTGGACCAAGGCCACAGAAACCCCACACTAGTAATGCAATGTCATCACGATCATCGTAATTAAAATGCAATTAAAGAAATGATCCAACTCAAATTCCAATTTTTAAATAAAGTCAATTATTTAAATGTTCAAACATGTGAACTAAAATGTTCATCATGTTGCAAATAATTCAGAGGCATTTATAAAACTAGTAACAACATTTATTGGATTAATAGAATAACTCAAACAACAAGAAACAGTAGCAAAAGCAGAATTATTAATACCTTTTCATTTAGGTAAAATCCTAATAAAAGCATTTGGACTCAAAACCTTTTTATAACAGTGGCATATAGAGCACAATACTTATTGGACCAAGTTTCATAATTTTCAAAAGTCTTTTGGGATAAAATTAAAAGACAAAACAATAAAAGAAAAATAGAAAATACAAAAACGAAAATAAAAGAAAAAGGCCAACCCCCCCCCACTGGGCCTGGCCCAACCGGCCGGCCCAGCTGGCCCACCCCGGCGCCCCCATAACCCCCCAAACCCTAGCCTCTTCCCCCGTCGTCCCCCACTCCACCCCACTCCCCCGATCCACTGCCTTCCCCTGGATCTGGGCGAGCCCCGCCGCCGGCTCCTCCCGCCGTCTTCTCCTCCTCCTCCGCGACGCCCTGCGCCGCCGGCCACCGGCCCTTCCCTGGCGCCACCACTGCCCCTCCTCGATGCGTCGACCCGTCGCCGCCCTGCTCCCTCCTCCCCTCCGCTGGCGCTTCCCCACGCCGCCGGCCGCCTCCCCGATGGCTCCACCGAGCCACGCCGCCCCCGCCCCCTACATCGGATGTGAGCTCCGGCTCCGGTCGTCCTTCCCATCCCTTTCCCCTCTCGCCGGCGCCGCGCTCGGTCACGGCCCCGTCGCACCGCTCGCTCGCCCCCGCGTGCTCCCGTACCCCCATGCGCCGCCCGCTGGCCCGCGCGTCGTCGCAACGCCCCTGCCGCCCTGCGCCTTCCCTGGCTCCGCACGCGCCGCTGCCCATCGTGGCCTTGTCGCCCCTCGCCGGCTCTCTGTGCCGCGCGCACACTATGGGTGCCCGGACGTGTCCGGTGCCCGAATGGGCGCGCCGCGGACACGTTCGGCTGTGCCAATGACAACGGGGCCCAGCCCCTAAAACGTTTTAAAAAGAAAATGTAATAAATATAAATAATAAAAATAAAATAAATAATAAGTATTTAATTAATAAATTAATTAGATAATTAATTTAGTTAATTAACTCTGTTAGTATGACATGTGGGACCCCTGTTAATTAGGACTAAATAATACTGATTAACTAAACCTGTTAATTTAATCTGTTAAATAATTAAATAGTTTAAACAGTGAATATTACTGTTTCGGATAATCCTAATTTAAATAATTAAATTAATTCCAGAAATTGATTAAATCCTTTAAAATTAATAGAAATTAAAACCGTAGCCCGGATCGAAAAACTTGGAACACGAAAGTTGCTCAGAACGACGAGACGAACCCGGATACGCTACCCACATATTCGTGAGATGCCTCTAAATACCTGAACGTGGAGCATTCCCCCTCCGGTCATCTGTCTGGCAAATGTCCGGAACCGGGAAAACATTCCCGGATGGGTTCCCCCTTTCTCGGTACCGTGTAACACTACGTTAGGACACACCCGGCACTGCGTATTGCCATGCTATCCTTTGTGTTACGTTTGTCTGCTATTTATTTACTGTTTCTTCCCCCCTCCTTCTCTCTCGATAGACGCTGAGACTACCGATGATACTGCTGTGTACGACTACTTCGTCAACGACCCTTCCCTCTCGATAGAGAAGCAAGGCAAGCAAAACCCCCTTGATCATTCCGATATCACCTATTCTCTCCCCCTCGTGCTTGCATTAGATTTTGCTACTGTATTTAAACAAGTACCTATTCTGATGCATAGCCTGTTTTTGGAATACTACATTCATACCTGCTTTCATATACTGTCGTAGTATAGGTATGGATGGTATCCCCCTGTGTCCCCCATTTCATTATTGTCGTCGCCCCGCTTACATCATCGTCGCCACCAGGGACTTGAAGATAGAAGACTCAGTCATCCTCATGACTGACAAGCCATTACCGACACATCACCTCACATACCCCGAGCGGGATATATCGAGAGTGATTCCTCGGATATCCGCTTGGAGCGCTGACACACAGCCACTATGACTTGTTACTGATTTACATGTGAAAGACGGGACTGAAGGGACAGGCGGTACCACTCTGTTGAGGTGGACCTGAGTTCCCGACAGTCCTGAGACGGGTCGGCCCCAAGGGTACCCGTGTGAGAAAGATTTGGTGGGATGCGCCGCAAGGCATCCGAAGACTTGGTGGGGTGCGCCGGTAAGGCACCCAAGGTTCTTGGCGGGGCGACGGACTGCAATATGTTTGAGCTTGCCCCACAACTAATAAAATGTTAAAGGATTGAGTATATAATCTGAGTTGGTCGATACGACTTTTAACGCACTAAACCTTCACGTGGGGAAGTTATGGGTACTCAGCGTCGACGTATCAGCCGAAGCTCTTCGAACGTCAGCAATGGAGCGGCGCGCGCCGAATTGGGCTGGAACGCAGGGACCCTGACGGAGGGCGTGCTAGGTCTGTTTTCGGCCGCGTACGCATCGTGCAGGAGTGCAAGGGCAAGTGGGCCCACGAACCTGCGCGCTTAGGAGTAGACCGGCGGGCTGGCCTCTTCATTGAGTCTAGGTGGGGCGACGACGTGCTGAATCCCGAGGCCGGGCATGACCCAGGAAAGTGTGTCCGGCCAAAGGTGACAGGCGTGTTGGAAATGAGGTGCACCCCTGCAGGGAAGAAACAACTATTCGAATAGCCGTGTCCACGGTAACAGGACGACTTGGAATTGTACTTGGGCCTACTACAACTATAATCATGAATTAATTTAAATGAATTGTGGCTCCGAGATTGCTTCCTCGCTGGGAGTCGGGGAAGGATCTCTGGGCGTGTTACTTAATAAAATTGCTATAAATAATATGACTATAATTATGTGATGCCATTCTACTCTCGTCTTATGCCGCAAGACGCTGAAGATGCTAGTCTTCGATAGGACTAGGCCTTCTTTCCTCTTCTGGCATTTCTGCAGTCTAGTCCAAAGATATAGCCCCATTCCTTTGATACTGGTGCATATCTAGCATAGTTTTGATGTCAGTCTTGCGAATACTTTGGATGAGTACTCACACTGCTTTGCATTTCTCTTTCCCCTTCGATACGTCGCTACGTTCAGACGATGGAGCCCAGGAGATGGAGTACGCCGGAGACGACTACTGCTACCCCGCCGGAGGCCACTACCAGCAGGATGGAGCTTACTACGACGTGGACTTCTCCGATGTCCAGGAGTAGTTTGGAGGTTCCCAGGCAGGAGGCCTCGCCTCTTCGATCCGCTATCTTATGTTTGTGCTAGCCTTCTTAAAGCAAAACTTGTTTAACTTATGTTTGTACTCAGATATTGTTGCTTCCTTTGACTTTGTCCTCAAGCTGTTATATTCGAGCCCTCGAGGCCCCTGGCTGTAATATGAAGCTTGAATTATTTTAATTTGTGTTTAGAGTTGTGTTGTGATATCTTCCCGTGAGTCCCTGATCTTGGTCGTACGCATCTGCGTGTATGATTAGCGTACGGTCGAGAATGGGGGCGTCACAAGTTGGTATCAGAGCCGACTGCCTGTAGGTAGACCCCTTTCCACATCCTTGGCCGACGTTGAGTCTAGTCATTGAAAAAACTTTTACTAACACTGATGCTGTGGCTTACGGGCCCACATCTCAATCGAGTGGTATTAGGATCTTTTATTCCTCTTCTATACTCTGGGTTCTGATCTCTCTTCTCTTTCGGGTTAAAGATTTTACTAACTCTGACTCTAGGTTCTCGTAACTACTTCTCCCGGAGAGCCCTCATACCAGAAGATCACCTGCTTCGTCAGAAGATTCTGAAGATACCCTTTTGATGTTTTTCCGAGACTTTGTGCTCATCGGCTTTGCAATTCGCTACCACTGATGATTCCCTATGGATGACTAATTGCACTTGTCATTCATACAATCTTTTCTCGTTGCTCTTGTTGTTACAAGATGCCTGGAAATACTCTCCATTGCCCCGATAACCCTTTGAGTTTACTGCCTTATAGTTCTTTTCCGCATGGAAGCCTTACGGATAATTCCCCACAATTGTCGGGGATCCGTTCATCCCAGTTGTTCATGTGTTTCACAAAATTCTTCGAATAACTTTTTGATCTTCCGAAATTCCTCTGTAGCTTGTTCCTCTTGAAATTCTTGCCTGCTCGCATGATGGTTAATTCCATATGTCTAGTAGTCTTCGTTGACATCCCTTGTCTTTGCCATTTTGAGCGTAATGATTCAATATGTGCGTATGCACGCGGTCATCAGGATATCCTTTTAAATTATCTCTCCGGCTCAGACGTCCTTCTGGACATGAGTTGGTTCTCGGCAATTCAAACCTTTATTGATTGTCCGACTAAGTCTTTTCAACTTATCCATCCTTGACCAGGGCGTCTGCTTCTGATCCTTCGTTTTGGAAATCGTAATTTCTTTGTATTTTAAACATCAGACTACGGATGTTTCTTGAATCCGATGCCTCTGCATTCCTTATTCCTCTGATTGAGTATCGATACTCACATCAACTTCACTGTGGATCACCCGATCCATTGTTGGATTATTATTCGACAGTGTCGATCATAATCAATCACCTTGTGGGTTCTTCCCCAAATACATAATGCCTTTGGTAAATTGTATCCTCTGTTTTGCCAACCATGCTCTACCTTCGAGCTTGTGTTATTCACCCTTGAAGTTTGCGGTATACGTTCCTAAACTGCCCCGGTGGGTTGAATCTATGCTTTCCTTAATCCGTGTGAACTCGACAATTTTATCGAGTCATACTCTCTGTTGTTTAGCCCGATGAAATTTCAACATTGCAACTTCATCGAAAGCGAGAAGTGAATGAGAGGTTATGCCTTGAAGAAGTGGGAGTCGACCATGAACTTTTTGTTCATGCCCATGGACCCGGTGGATGACTTATCATGGAGCTTCTTGTAACAATAATCATTCTCTTTGTATGGATTGATCTTGTATCTATGTTTTGGTACTTTGCAACCGTGGTTCTGACCATGGTTGTTCTTCTTTGATCCCATTTTCAGACCGGTTTAAGCACTTGTCTTCGGCAGATCAATGCATCTGCCCAACCTCTATTTTGATCTACCTTCGAGTATTATCCCCTGGTATCTCGAGGATATCATGTCATTGCACTACATATTATGAAATTTTGATGAAGTAATGCTTTTCCCTGTCGCTTCACCTTTCCTTTGCTTGATGTTGTCGCTGATCGGTTACATCTTCATGAAACTTCTCGACAAGTGTGTCGTGATCATCATTAACATTTGGAGCTCTTCCAGGTATCAATCGAGTTCATGATGAGAAATGCCCTCCTTGCCCTCGATGATTTTTGTTATCATCAACAACACCCTTGACTTCTTTTCGAGTGCAAGCTTGTCCATGTAGTGGATGCAACTTGCCATCCAGCTTATATTATGTTCCATCTTGGAGTACTACTGTCTTTATGTCGAGTATGTTGTGAGGATTGCTCCACCTCTTAAGAAATTCTTGACATAGTGATACTTCTCACCATCACCATTCTTTCCTAGTCCCCGTGTTGATTCTAACCGGTATACCAATATGCAAGCGATACTGCTTGGATTCTGTAATTCTAGCAACCCTGTTGCTTTGAAGTTAACGATCGACAGTTCGTTCTTCAACTGTTGGTTATCCAACCGTCGCTCTACATTGATCGTGCTGTCTAAGGTCATGTTTCGTACGCCCCTTTCAACCAAGGATTAATGGTGTATGTTTTCCCCGAGCATACAACATTATGTCATTTGAATTGACAAATGCCTTCTCCTTGATCACATAAATGTGGAAATCCATCCTTTTGGAATTCTCGATGAAGTGTCGCTGAGTCCATCAGCCACCTCCTCATCCTCTCCTTGGCATAATGATGAGCTCTTGTTTCGGGACCCGATTCCATAATTCGTTTCCCGAGAAGCTTACAATGTCAACTCGTCGATCTGTGTTGCCTCCTCTTTCCTCTCAGGCCCGCGAAGTCTGAAGTGTCATGGCACCAGTCAGATCTGAATCCCAGTCAGATATGATGGTTGGAACATCTTCCAAGAATTATAACATTGGTCTCTAGGTACCCGATAAGATGATGTCAGGTCAGACACACGTGGACGGATGACATATTATCATAGTGCCTTGTTCAGCAAAAATTGCCATTCTTCCATGAGGAAATCCTATGATTTATTCTAGGAGATATTCTTGATGGATCCTTTGTATTCCCAAACTCCGGTCCTTTATCTAATGACCATGTCTCTGCTATCTCGAAGCATGTCTATGATACACCAATTCTCATGACAACAACATTGGCGGCAAAATGCTAAATGTTTCTTGATCAATCATCCAAACATCGTTGTATGGGTAAACATCATAAATTCATTGCCCTATGTCTTAATGGTTACCTACGTGGAGCCTTGTCATGATTATCTCGCTCTGCTTACTCTTGGAAAGGATATACACCTAATGCTCGTGTGTACACAATTTACTTTCCATTGGTCTGTTTAACCTTTCTTGAGATTTATTTGATCTGAGCAGTGATAATTCCCTGCTTAGGTAAACACCTCGGTGTACAACTCTGTCAGTAAGACCCTGTTACTATTGTTGTTAACATTTCGGTAACCGCCGGTGGACGAGAACTTTGCCTATTGGTCCGCCTTGTTTCAACGAGCAGGAAGATGGTTCTCTTCGTCCCCCGCCCTTGGTACCGATGCTGTTGCCGACATAGTTGACAGACTATCCTCTGACATGTCTTGCTCGCAAGACCGTGCAAGATGTCACCGCTCTTCCTACTCTTAATCCACATGATGGACCCATAACCCATAGTTCCACAGGATCGAAACCTGACTCTCCTGTACCACTTTGATTCCAAGGTATCTTTAGCACTTGGCTTTGTATGTAATCCATACCCACCGCCTAAGGGATGATCTATTCTTGTGTCAGACGCAATATCTATTTCGTTGCTCTGAACCCCTTTTCACCTTCTGATCAGGCATCGAATGATTGCCTACCCGTTTGAAACTTTTGAACCATCGCATATTGCTCTCAATGAATTCCCTGAGTAACAACTTGAGAAATAATTCATGTCCTCTTCCTTGAGTTTACTGTCGGGTGCCCAACTTTGTGGAGATATGTTCTTCCAGAGTTTTCCCTCTTATCGTATTCGTAGGACGAAGAAGAACCCAAAGAAAAGATGGCGACTTCATCAGGATGCGTTGATACAGCAAGTTAAAGACCTCAATGACATGGATCAACCTCTTTGGGAAGAGCAACCAAGAACTAGAAGACTCGTTAGATTTTCGTAAACTATAACCTTTCCCCTACTCTACCTCTTAATTCTCGGGACGAGAATTCTTGTTAGACGAGGAGAGTTGTAACACCCCTGGACCCAGGCCACAGTAACCCCACACTAGTAATGCCATGTCATCACGATCATCGTAGTTAAAATGCAATTAAAGAAATGATCCAACTCAAATTCCAATTTTTAAATAAAGTCAATTATTTAAATGTTCAAACATGTGAACTAAAATGTTCATCATGTTGCAAATAATTCAGAGGCATTTATAAAACTAGTAACAACATTTATTGGATTAATAGAATAACTCAAACAACAAGAAACAGTAGCAAAAGCAGAATTATTAATACCTTTTCATTTAGGTAAAATCCTAATAAAAGCATTTGGACTCAAAACCTTTTTATAACAGTGGCATATAGAGCACAATACTTATTGGACCAAGTTTCATAATTTTCAAAAGTCTTTTGGGATAAAATTAAAAGACAAAACAATAAAAGAAAAACAGAAAATACAAAAACGAAAATAAAAGAAAAAGGCCAACCCCCCCCCCCACTGGGCCTGGCCCAACCGGCCGGCCCAGCTGGCCCACCCCGGTGCCCCCATAACCCCCAAACCCTAGCCTCTTCCCCCGTCGTCCCCCACTCCCCCGATCCACTCCCTCCCCCTGGATCTGGGCGAGCCCCGCCACCGGCTCCTCCCGCCGTCTTCTCCTCCACCTCCGCGACGCCCTGTGCCGCCGGCCACCGGCCCTTCCCTGGCGCCACCACTGCCCCTCCACGATGCGTCGACCCGTCGCCGCCCTGCTCCCTCCTCCCCTCCGCTGGCGCTTCCCCACGCCGCCGGCCGCCTCCCCGACGGCTCCACCGAGCCACGCCGCCCCCGCCCCCCTGCATCGGATGTGAGCTCCGGCTCCGGTCGTCCTTCCCCTCCCTTTCCCCTCTCGCCGGCGCCGCGCTCGGTCACGGCCCCGTCGCACCGCTCGCTCGCCCCCGCGTGCTCCCGCACCCCCATGCGCCGCCCGCTGGCCCGCGCGTCGTCGCAATGCCCCTGCCGCCCTGCGCCTTCCCAGGCTCCGCACGCGCCGCTGCCCATCGTGGCCTCTTCGCCCCTCACCGGCTCTCTGTGCCGCGCGCACACTATGGGTGCCCGGATGTGTCCGGTGCCCGAATGGGCGCGCCGCGGACACGTCCGGCTGTGCGAATGACAACGGGGCCCATCCCCTAAAACGTTTTAAAAAGAAAATGTAATAACAATAAATAATAAAAATAAAATAAATAATAAGTATTTAATTAATAAATTAATTAGATCATTAATTTAGTTAATTAACTCTGTTAGTATGACATGTGGGACCCCTGTTAATTAGGACTAAATAATACTAATTAATTAAACCTGTTAATTTAATCTGTTAAATAATTAAATAGTTAAAACAGTGAATATTACTGTTTCGGATAATCCTAATTTAAATAATTAAATTAATTCCAGAAATTGATTAAATCCTTTAAAATTAATAGAAATTAAAACCGTAGCCCGGATCGAAAAACTTTGAACACGAAAGTTGCTCAGAACGACGAGACGAACCCGGATACGCTACCCACATATCCGTGAGATGCCTCTAAATACCTGAATGTGGAGCATTCCCCCTCCGGTCATCTGTCTGGCAAATGTCCGGAACCGGGAAAACATTCCCGGATGGGTTCCCCCTTTCTCGGTACCATGTAACACTACGTTAGGACACACCCGGCACTGCGTATTGCCATGCTATCCTTTGTGTTACGTTTGTCTGCTATTTATTTACTGTTTCTTCCCCCCTCCTTCTCTCTCGATAGACGCTGAGACTACCGACGATACTGCTGTGTACGACTACTTCGTCAACGACCCTTCCCTCCCGATAGAGCAGCAAGGCAAGCAAAACCCCCTTGATCATTCCGATATCACCTATTCTCTTCCCCTCATTCTTGCATTAGATTTTGCTACTGTATTTAAACAAGTACCTATTCTGTTGCATAGCCTGTTTTTGGAATACTACATTCATACCTGCTTTCATATACTATCGTAGTATAGGTATGGATGGTATCCCCCTGTGTCCCCCATTTCATTATTGTCGTTGCCCCGCTTACATCATCGTCGCTACCAGGGACTTGAAGATAGAAGACTCAGTCATCCTCATGACTGACAAGCCGTTACCGACACATCACCTCACATACCCCGAGCGGGATATATCGAGAGTGATTCCTCGGATATCCGCTTGGAGCGCTGACACACAGCCACTATGACTTGTTACTGATTTACATGTGAAAGACGGGACTGAAGGGACAGGCGGTACCACTCTGTTGAGGTGGACCTGAGTTCCCGACAGTCCTGAGACGGGTCGGCCCCAAGGGTACCCGTGTGAGAAAGATTTGGTGGGATGCGCCGCAAGGCATCTGAAGACTTGGTGGGGTGCGCCGGTAAGGCACCCAAGGTTCTTGGCGGGGCGATGGACTGCAATATGTTCGAGCTTGCCCCGCAACTAATAAAATGTTAAAGGATTGAGTATATAATCTGAGTTGGTCGATACGACTTTTAAAGCACTAAACCTTCACGCGGGGAAGTTATGGGTACTCAACGTCGACGTATCAGCCGAAGCTCTTCGAACGTCAGCAATGGAGTGGCGCGCGCCGAATTGGGCTGGAACGCAGGGACCCTGACGGAGGGCGTGCTAGGTCTGTTTTCGGCCGCGTACGCATCGTGAAGGAGTGCAAGGGCAAGTGGGCCCACGAACCTGCGCGCTTAGGAGTAGACCGGCGGGCTGGCCTCTTCATTGAGTCTAGGTGGGGCGACGACGTGCTGAATCCCGAGGCTGGGCATGACCCAGGAAAGTGTGTCCGGCCAAAGGTGACAGGCGTGTTGGAAATGAGGTGCACCCCTGCAGGGAAGAAACAACTATTCGAATAGCCGTGTCCACGGTAACAGGACGACTTGGAATTGTACTTGGGCCTACTACAACTATAATCATGAATTAATTTAAATGAATTGTGGCTCCGAGATTGCTTCCTCGCTGGGAGTCGGGGAAGGATCTCTGGGCGTGTTACTTAATAAAATTGCTATAAATAATATGACTATAATTATGTGATGCCATTCTACTCTCGTCTTATGCTGCAAGACGCTGAAGATGCTAGTCTTCGAGAGGACTAGGCCTTCTTTCCTCTTCTGGCATTTCTGCAGTCTAGTCCAAAGATATAGCCCCATTCCTTTGATACTGGTGCATATCTAGCATAGTTTTGATGTCAGTCTTGCGAGTACTTTGGATGAGTACTCACGCTGCTTTGCATTTCTCTTTCCCCTTCGATACGTCGCTGCGTTCGGACGATGGAGCCCAGGAGATGGAGTACGCCAGAGACGACTACTGCTACCCCGCCGGAGGCCACTACCAGCAGGATGGAGCTTACTATGACGTGGACTTCTTTGACGTCCAGGAGTAGTTAGGAGGTTCCCAGGCAGGAGGCCTCGCCTCTTCGATCCGCTATCTTATGTTTGTGCTAGCCTTCTTAAGGCAAAACTTGTTTAACTTATGTCTGTACTCAGATATTGTTGCTTCCGCTGACTTTGTCCTCAAGCTGTTATATTCGAGCCCTCGAGGCCCCTGGCTGTAATATGAAGCTTGAATTATTTTAATTTGTGTTTAGAGTTGTGTTGTGATATCTTCCCGTGAGTCCCTGATCTTGGTCGTGCGCATTTGCGTGTATGATTAGCGTACGGTCGAGAATGGGGGCGTCACAGGTACCCGTGTGTGAAAGATTTGGTGGGATGCGCCGTAAGGCATCCGAAGATTTGGTGGGATGCGCCGCAAGGCATCCGGAGACTTGGTGGGGTGCGCCGTAAGGCACCCGAGTGTTATTGATCACTAATAAATTGCTAATGGGTTGAGTATTTAATCTGAGTTGGGCCTACGGGTCTTTGTCGCACTAACCACCACGCGGGGTAATCAGTATGGGCTGCTCGGCGGCGTACATTCTCCCGAAAGCTCTTCAGATGCCACATTTTTCGACTCGCGCCCGGGTGGTCTGGAACGCATGGCGCTTGTTACTAAGGCATGCTAGGACTGGGCCTGGCCGATGGCGTAACGTGCAGGATGGCGAGGGCAATGGCCCAAGACCCCGAGCCATTAGGATGTAGACCGGCATGCTGGCCTCTCTGTTGAGCCTAGGTAGGACTACGTCGTGTCGATGGGCCGAGGCCGGGTATGACCAGAAAATTGTATCCGGCCGGAGCTTATCGAGCGTGTTGGGTAATTTGGTGCACCCCTGCAGGGAAGTAAACTATTCGAATAGCCACGTCCACGGTAACAGGACGACTTGGAGTTGTGCTCTAACCTACTACAACTATAATCATAAATTAAATTAAAATGAATTGTGGCTCCGGGATTGCTTCCTCGCAGGGGAGTCGAGGAAGGATCTCTGGGCGTGTTACTTAATAAAATTTGCTACAACAATATGACTATATATATGAGCTGCAGGTCTATTCTCTTCTAATGCTGCAAGATGTTGAAGATGCTAGTCTTCGATAGGACTAGGCCTTCTCCCTATTCTTGCTTTCTGCAGTCAGTCCAGATATAACCCCTCCCCTTGATAATGATGCATATTTAGCTTAGATCTGATGTCAGTCTTGCGAGTACTTTGGATGAGTACTCACGCTGCTTTGCTTTATCTTTTCCCCCTCGATACATTGCTGCGTTCAGACGATGGAGCCCAGGAGACGGAGTACGCTGGAGGTGTCGACTACTACTACCCCGATGGAGGCCCCTACCAGCAGGATGGAGCTTACTACGACGTAGACTTCTCTGACGTTCAGGAGTAGTTAGGACGTTCCCAGGCAGGAGGCCTCGCCTCTTTCGATCCGCTGCTTATGTTTGTGCTAGCCTTCTTAAGGAAAAACTTGTCTAACTTATGTCTGTACTCAGATATATTTGCTTCCGCTGACTCGTGCTATGTCGAGCTTTATATTCGAGCCCTCGAGGCCCCTGGCTTGTAATATTAAGCTGTATGACTTTATATTTGTGTCTTTTGTCGTGTTGTGGTATCAATCAGTGAGTCCCTGATCTTGGTCGTACGCATTGTGTGTATGATTAGCGTACGGACGAGAATGGGGGCGTCACAAGTTGGTATCAGAGCCGACTCCCTGTAGGTAGCCCCCTTTCCACATCCTTGGCCGAAGTTGAGTCTAGTCGTTGAAAAACTTTTACTAACACTGATGCTGTGGCTTATGGGCCCACATCTCAATCGGGTGGTATTAGGATCTTTTATTCCTCTTCTATACTCTGGGACTCTGATCTCTCTTCTTTTCGGGTTAAAGATTTTACTAAGCTCTGACTCTAGGTTCTCGTAACTGCTTCTCCCGGAGAGCCCTCATACCAGAAGATCACCTGCTTCGTCAGAAGATTCTGAAGATACCCTTTTGATGTTTTCGGAGACTTTGTGCTCATCGGCTTTGCAATTCCCTATCGCCGATAAGTCCCTATGGATGACTAATTACACTTGTCATTCATACAATCCTCTCTCGTTGCTGTTGTTGTTACAAGATGCCCCGAAATACTCTCCATTGCCCCGATAAACCTTTGAGTTACTGCCTTATAGTTCTTTTCCGCATGGAAACCTTACGGATAATTCCTCACAATTGTCGAGGATCCGTTCATCCCAGTTGTTCATGTGTTTCATAAATTTCTTCGAGATACTTTTCGATCTTGCGAAAATCCTCTGCAGCTTGTTGCTCTTGAAATTTTTGCCTGCTCGCATAATGGTTAATTCCATATGTCTAGTGGTCTGCGTTGACATCCCTTGTCATTGCCATTTTGAGCCTATTGATTCGATGTGTGGTTATGCACGCAGTCATTAGGTGATCCGTTTAAATTATCTTTCCGGCTCAGAGGTCCTTCCGGACATGAGTTGGTTCTCGGCAATTCAAACCTTTATTGATTATCTGACTAAGTCTTTTCAACTTATCCACCCTTGATCAGAGCGTCTGCTTCTGATCCTTAGTTTTGGAAATCATAATTCCTTTGTATTTTAAGCATCAGACTATTTAGGTGTGTCTTGAACTCGATACCTCTGCATTCTTTCTTCCTCTGATTGAGTACCGATACTCACATCAACTCCGTTGTGGGTCACCCGATCCATTGTTGGGTTATTATCCGACAGTGTTGTTCATATTCAATCACCTTGTGAGTTCTCCCCCGGATACATAATGCCTTTGGTAAATTGTATCCTCTGTTTTGCCAACCATGCTCTACCTTCGAGCTTGTGTTAATTACTCTTGAAGCTTGTGGTATATGTTCCTTAGATGCCCCGATGGGTTGGACCCATGCCTTCCTTGATCCGTATGAACCCGAAAGTTTTCACGGGTCATCCTCTTATGGAGTTTTGCTAGATAAATTTTCAACACTACAACGTCATCCAAAGCAAGAAATGAATGAAATGATATACATTGATGAAGTGGGAGTCGACATTGAACTTGTGTTCATGCCCATGGAAATGATGTAGACCGTCTCGTAAGCTCCTTGCAAAATAATTATTCATCCGTATGATTCTTTCAATATCCTTAATTTGATCGATTGCAGTTATGGTTCCGACCATGCTATCCTTATTAATTTATCCGAAAGGAATTCATTCCGATGCCTCGTCAATTTTTGACAAGGTTAAAGTATCTGTTGTCGCAGGTCAATGACCCAGTTCTACTTCTATCATGTTATACCTTCGAGTTTTACCCTCTGGTATCTCGAGGATATCACGCCTTTGCAATACATCTTATCAACTTTGATAAGATAATAGTTTTCCTTGTCTTAGTCACTCCACGGGTTCTGGGATTATTGACCACCGAGAACACCGATTGGAAAATTTATTCACACTGCAATTCAATACCCCTTGTAATTGTTACTGGGAATATCAAGTCAATCTGGTCATTCCTAGACTATCGGCTACATCCTTGTCTTGCTATCTTTGACTGTGCTACCTCGTCCTTCCCTGGTACGCAAATTCTTTAGAGTGTGAGCATAGCTTACTTCGAGCTTTCAACATCATGTTGTTTGTCTTGAAAAGCAACCCCGATATTGAGCTTGCATCTTATCCGTTGTTCCTATAACCTTACATGGTGTCATTTCCCTATTTGACGCCGCCGCTATTCGGTTGCATTCTCTTGAAAACTCTCGACAAAAAGGTGTCGTGATCATCCTCCACAATTTGACTTCTTCTGAGACGTCAACTGAGTTCTTGATGAGAAATACCTTCCTTGCCCTCGATGATTTTTGTTATCATCGACAACCTCCTTGACTTCCTTTCATCGCAAATTTGTCCATGGTATGGATGCAGCTTGCTATCCAGCTTGTGTTATGTTCTACCCTGGAGTATTACTGTCTTTTGTGTCGAGAATGTTGGGAGGATTGCTCCACCTCTTAGAAATTCTTGGCATAGTGATACTTCTCACCATCAAACGATGCTGCTTTTATTCTAACTTCTAGCAACCCTATTGCTTTGAAGTTAATGATTGACAGTTCGTTGTTAGGCTGTTGGTTATTGAATCGTCACTCTAGCATTGATCCTGCTGCCTAAGGTCATAATTCGGACACACTTTTCAACCAATGATTATTGATGTATGTTTTCCTCGATCATACAACATTATATCATTTGAGCTGACAAATGTCATCTCCTTGTTCGCATAATTGTGGAAATCCATCCGTTTGGAATCTCGACGAATTGTTGCTGAGCCCATCAGCCACATCCTCTTCCCCCTCGTGGTTCATGATGAACATTTAAGTTAGTGTTGGAAACATTGAAAGCATTATCCTTGTGCCTAGTTCATGAAGGATATGTTTGATAAAAGAAGTGTTTTCCATAAGTTCACGTGCATTTTTGCCACCGTGCTTATGGGAAAATTTTGTCTCGCTTCCTCTGGAGTCGTTCCAATTCATTCTTGCATGTGCTAAGTATCTTATGGTTTGATAGGTTTGCTACCTTCACTCCATATGTATTTCCTAGCCCGTCAAGCCACTGGTTGATTTGATCTTGGGAAAAGAAGTTCTTCGTAAGAGCTAATCCAGACTCACACATGGGACTTTGATATCCTCCATGATGGTCCCCAATCAGAACTTGATTGCCCTCCATTCTAGAAACTTCCATGTGGGCACGAATGTCTTGACCTTGTGTTCATATGTCTTGTAGTCTGACTAATGAATCCAGTCTTGCTTCTGTCGTTCATTCCGAGATTCTTACAACATCATCTCGTAGATCTGTGTTGCATCCTCTTTCTTCTCAGGCCTTCTATGTCTGAAGTATCCTGACACCAGCCAGATCTGAATCTCGGACAGATATGATGGTTGGAACATTATCCGGAAATATAACTTTGGTCTTTATTACCCGGTAAGGTGATGTCATGCCTAGCACACCTGGCTGGATGACCTGTTGTTATGGTATCTTGTTCAGCAAGATTAGCCTTTCTCCCATGAGGAAATTGTAAGACTTATTTTATAAGTTGTTCCTGATGGATCCTTTGTGTTCCCAAACTCCGGTCCTCTACCTGGTGACCATGTCATTGTTATCTCGAAGCATGTCTGTGGTACATCGATCCTCAAACAAGAGCATTGGAGGCATAATGCTAAATGTTTCTCGATAAATTATCCAAACATCGTTGTATGGGTAAACATCATAAATTCCTTGCCCCTTAGTCTTAATGGTTACCTACCTGGAGCCTTGTCGTGATTATCTCGCTCTGCTTGCTCTTGGAAAGGATATACACCTAATGCTCATGTATACACATTTTCCTTTCCATTGGTCTATTTAATGTGATAATCACATTTTCCTTTCCATTGGTCTGTTTAACCTTTCTTGAGATTTATTTGATCTGAGCAGTGATAATTCCCTGCTTAGGTAAACATCTCGGTGCGCAACTCTGTCAGTAAGACCCTGTTACTATTGTTGTTAACATTCCGGTAACCGCAGGTGGACGAGAACTTTGACTATTGGTCCACCTCGTTTCGACGAGCAGGAAGATGGTTCTCTCCATCCCTCGCCCTTGGTACCGACGTTGTTGTCGACAAATGTGACAGGCCTTCCCCTGACATGTTCTGCTATCATGACCGTGCAAGATGTCACCGTTCTTCCTACTCTTAATCCACATGATGGACCCATAACCCAAAGTTCCACAGGATCGAAACCTGACTCTCATGTACCACTTTGATTCCAAGGTATCTTTTACACTTGGCTTCGTATGTAATTCCCAAGCCACCGCCTAAGAGATGATCTATTCTTGTGTCAGACGCAATATTTATTTCGTTGCTCTGAACCCCTTTTCACCTTTTGATCAGGCATCGAATGATTGCCTACCCGTTTAAAACATTTGTACCATCACACATTGCCCTCAGTGAATTCCCTGAGTAACAAGTCGAGAAATAATTCATGTCCTCTTCCTTGAGTTTACCGTCAAAAGCCAACCTTGTAGAGATACGTTCTTCCAAGGTTTTTCCTCTTATCGCATTCGTAGGACGATGAAGATCCCGAAGAAAGGATGACGACTTCATCATGATGCCCTGATACAGCGAGCTAAAGGCATCAGTGCCATGAATCAACCTCTTCGAGAAGAGCAACCAAGAACAGGAAGACTCGTTAGAATTTCATGACCAAACTTTTTCCCTTACTCCACCTCTTAATTCTCGGGACGAGAATTCTTGTTAGACGAGGAGAATTGTAACATCCCCAGTATCACACTACAGTGATCTCCCTCTAATGATGGTCATGTCATCATGATCATCATGTCATTCTGCCACTTGTTCAAAATCAAAGCCAAATTCAAATTCAAATTGCATGTCAAATATTTATTTCTTCTGTCATGCAATTAAAATAGTTCACCATTTGGCAAATATTCCCTAAATATTTGTCATGTTGAAACCTACCTCTTTTGAATTCCCACATTGCCCCTGGATTTCATTTTAGTGGTCCAACAACCTTTATTTTAGCCTTTCTATTTTTCTAAAAATACCTAGCCAATTCCTAATGCCCTGAAACATTTTGTGCAGTACCACAATATTGAGCCTTATTTTTGTGCAACATTTCACTCACAGCAAAAATCATTTGCTAGCTCACTTAAGTTCAAGAGGAGCTATTCTTTTGTTTACAGGAAAAACTAGGGAGAAATCCACTGTGCTTTTGGCCCAACTAACCACAGCGCCCTGGTCCAGCCCACTAGTTACATCTCCTACCTGCTCCCACACACGCTGTCGTCCTGGCACTCGCCGGCGCGCGCCGCGCCGTCCTCTACCCGCCACGGCGCCGGAGTGGGTGGGAGGAGAGGATAAGGGCGACCCCTCGACCCTTCCCCCTGGTCGCCCTCGCCATCTCCCTCCTCTTCTTCCCTAGCGCACTCGCTCCCTCTTCTCCCCTCTGTACCGAACGCCGCCACCGTCGTGCGCCGCCAAATCCCGTGGCCGCCATGCCCTCCTCCCCGTCCTGAGCTACCCTGGAGCTCCACCGTCCTCGCCTATGTCGACTCCCCCGACTCGTTCGAGCTCGGAGCCGCCGCATTGCGCGGATCGGGTCGTCTTCTACCTCGGGACCCGCCGCCGTTCGCCGTCGTCTCTGCCCCCTTCTGCTGCTACTAAGCCCATCACCGGCCGTCTTGTGCCGCTCGGTGAGCCCCTCGCCGTCTCCCATCTCTCCCCGGTTCCTCTCTGCACCCGTAGCGCCGTCCCCCGTCGAGGCCCGAGCTCGCCGTCGCAGCCACAGCCGTTCGGGCTCGCCTTCGAGCACGGCATCATGCTCCAGGCACTGCCAGGCAGCCTCCTAGCCCGTCCGCTCCCCCTCCCATGCCTTACTATTATGATAATACCTGGATCTATTGCGTTATGCCTAGCTAGGGGCGTTAAACAATAGCGCTTGTTGGGTGGCAACCCAATTTTATTTTTATGTTTTTGTTTTTGCTTCGGTTCTTGAGTGTTTTACACATTATTAACTCTGTAATAATTTTGTTTTTGTGTTTTAATTAGTGTTTGTGCCAAGTAAGACCTTTGGGATGGTCTACGGTGATTGTTGATTTGATTTTGCTGAAAAACCGAAACTTTTGCACTCAGTCCAGGAATTTTATAAATTCACCAGAGCGTCGAATGAGTCTGAAATGTTTACAAAATATTGATATATAAATTGCCCATATTTTCCTAATTGTTCAGAATTTTTGGAGTTACAGAAGTATTCGAAGTTTACATATTGCTACAGACTGTTCTGTTTTTGACAGATTCTGTTTTCTTTGTGTTGTTTGCTTATTTTGATGTATCTATGGGTTGTATCGGGGGGTATGAACCATGGAGAAGTTGGAATACAGTAGATATTACACAAATATAAATAAATAATGATTTCACAACAGTACCCAAAGTGGTGATTTATTTTTCTTATACTAACGGATCTCATGAGTTTTCTATTGAGTTTTGTGTTGTGAAGTTTTCAAGTTTTGGGTAAAGATTTGATGGACTATGGAATAAGGAGTGGCAAGAGCCTAAGCATGGGGATGCCCAAGGCAACCCAAGCCATATTCAAGGATACCAAAGAGCCTAAGCTTGGGGATGCCCCGGAAGGCATCCCCTCTTTTGTCTTCAATCCATCGGTAAATTTACTTGAGGCTATATTTTTATTCACCACATGATATGTGTTTTGCTTGGAGCGTCTTGTATGATATGAGTCTTTTATTTTTAGTTGGCCACAATCATCCTTGCTGCACACATCTTTTGAGAGGGACACACATTAATCGTGAATTTGTTAGAATACTCTATGTGCTTCACTTATATCTTTTGAGCTAGGCAATGTTGCTTTAGCGCTTCACTTATATCTTTTTAGAGCACGGTGGTGTTTTATTTTATAGAAATAATTGAACTCTCGTACTTCACTTATATTATTTTGAGAGTCTCTAAACAGCATGGTAATGGGTTTAGGTTATGAATTTAGTCCTAATATAATGGGCATCCAAGAGGGATATAATAAAAACTTTCATATAAATTGCATTGAATACTATGAGAAGTTTGATTACTTGCATCTAGTTTTGAGATATAAAGATGGTGATATTAAAGTCATGCTAGTGAGTAATTGTGGATTGGAAGAAATAATTGTGTTAAAAGTTTGTGATTCCCGTAGCATGCACGTATGGTGAACCGTTATGTAATGAAGTCGGAGCATGATTTGTTTAATGATTGTCATCTTTTGTGTGAGGGTCGGGAGCGCGCGATGGTTAACTCCTACCAACCTCTCCCCTAGGAGCATGCGTCTAATACTTTGCTTCGATAACTAATAGACTTTTGCAATAAGTATGCGAGTCCATGGATTATACACACTCTCACCCTTCCACCATTGCTAGCCTCTCTAGTACCGCGCAACTTTCGCCTGTGCATTAAATCCACCATATACCCTTCCTCAAAACATCCACCATACCTACCTATTATGGCATTTCCATAGCCATTCCGAGATATATTGTCATGCAACTTCCACCGTTCCATTTATTATGACACGCACCATCATTTTCATATTGCTTTGCATGATCGTAAGATAGCTAGCATGATGTTTTTATGGCTTGTCCGTTTTTTGATGTCATTTGCTATGCTAGATCGTTGCACATCCCAGTACACCACCGGAAGCATTCATATAGAGTCATATTTTGTTCTAAGTATCGAGTTGTAATTCTTGAGTTGTAAGTAAATAAAAGTGTGATGATCATCATTATTAGAGCATTGTCCCATGAGAGGAAAGGATGATGGAAGCTATGATTCCCTCACAAGTTGGGATGAGTCTCCGGACTTTACAAATAATAAAAGAGGCCAATGAATCCCAAATAAAAATAAAAAGAGGCCAAAGATGCCCACCAAAATAAATAAAAAAATGAGAGAAAAGATAGAAGGGACAATGCTACTATCCTTTTTCCACACTTGTGCTTCAAAGTAGCACCATGATCTTCATGATAGAGAGTCTTCTATTTTGTCACTTGATATAATAGTGGGAATTTTTCATTTTATAACTTGGCTTGCAAATTCCAATGATGGGCTTCCTCAAATTATCCTAGGTTTTCGTGAGCAAGCGAGTTGGATGCACACCCACTTAGTTTCTTTTTGAGCTTTCATACACTTATAGCTCTAGTGCATCCGTTGCTTGGCAATCCCTACACACTCACATTGATATCTATTGATGGGCATCTCCATAGCCCATTGATACGCCTAGTTGATGTGAGACTATCTTCTCCTTTTCCTCACAACCTCCACCATATTCTATTACACCTATAGTGCTATATCCATGGCTCACGCTCATGTATTGCGTGAGAGTTGAAAAAGTTTGAGAACATAAAAGGTGTGAAACAATTGCTTGACTTGTCATCGGGGTTGTGCATGATTTAAATACTTTGTGTGGGGAAGATGGAGCATAGCCAGACTATATGATTTTGTAGGGATAACTTTCTTTGGCCATGTTATTTTGAAAGGATACAATTGCTTTGTTAGTATGCTTGAAGTATTATTATTTTTATGTCAACATTAAGCTTTTGTTTTGAATCTTATGGATCTGAACATTCATGCAACAATAAAGGATATTACATGGATAAATATGTTAGGTAGCATTCCACATCAAAAATTCTGTTTTTATCATTTACCTACTCGAGGACGAGCAGGAATTAAGCTTGGGGATGCTTGATACGTCTCCAACATATCTATAATTTTTTATTGTTCCATGCTATTATATTATCTGTTTTGGATGTTTTATATGCATTAGTATGCTATTTTATATTATTTTTGGGACTAATCTATTAACCTAGTGCCTAGTGCCAGTTTCTGTTTTTTTCCTTGTTTTTGACTATTGCAGATAAGGAATATCAATCGGAGTCCAAACGGAATAAAATCTTCGCGATGATTTTTCTTGGACCAGAAGAAACCTACCAGACTTGGAGAGGGGGGCAGGAGACCTGCCGGGAGACGACAAGCCTGCAGGGCGTGCCATAGGGGGGGGGCGTGCCACCTTGGCTTGTGGCCCGCCTGCAGGCCTCCTAACCCTAATCTTCGTCCTATAAATTCCTAAATATTCCCCCAATACCAAAAAGAGCAATGATAATACTTTTCCACCGCCGGAAGCCTCTGTTCTCGTGAGATCCCATCTTGGAGCCTTTTCTGTTAATCTACCGGAGGGGGATTCGATCACGGTGGGGATCTACATCAACTCCATTGCCCCTCCGATGATGCGTGAGTAGTTTACTTCAGACCTTCGGGTCCATAGCTAGTAGCTAGATGGATTCTTCTCTCTCTATGTTCTTCAGTACCATGTTCTTCATGATCTTCATGGAGATCTATCCGATGTAATACTCTTTTGCAGTGTGTTTGTCGAGATCCGATGAATTGTGGGTTTATGATCAGATTATCTATGAATATTATTTGAGTCTTTTCTGAATTCTTGTATGCATGATTTCATATCTTTGCAAGTCTCTTCAAGTTATTGGTTTGGTTTGGCCAACTAGATTGGTAATTCTTGCAATGGGAGAAGTGCTTAGTTTTGGGTTCAATCTTGCGGTGTCCTCACCCAGTGACAAAGTAGGGGTAGCGAGGCACGTATTTGTATAGTTGCCATCAAGGGTAAAAAGATGGGGTTTTCATCATATTGCTTGAGTTTATCCCTCTACATCATGTCATCTTACCTAATGCATTACTCTGTTCTTCATGAACTTAATACTCTAGATGCAGGCAGAAGTCGGTCGATGTGTGGAGTAACAGTAGTAGATGCAAAATCGTTTCGGTCTACTTGACACGGACGTGATGCCTATATGCATAATCATTGCCTTGGATATCGTCATAACTATGCACTTTTCTATCAATTGCTCGACAGTAATTTGTTCACCCACCGTATTATTTTCCATCAAGAGAGAAGCCTATAGTGAAACCTATGGCCCCCGGGTCTATTTTCCATATTATACTTTCAGATCTATAAACCAAAAATACCAAAAACACTTTGCTGCAATCTTTTTACTTTTGTTTTACTTTTTGTTTTAGCAATCTTTTATATCTATCTCTATCAGATCTCATCCTTGCAAGTAACCGTGAAGGGATTCACAACCCCTTTATAGCGTTGGGTGCAAGTGTTTGATTGTTTGTGTAGGTGCAAAGATTGGGGACTTGCTTGTATCTCCTACTGGATTGATACCTTGGTTCTCAACAACTGAGGGAAATACTTATCTACTTTGCTGCATCGCCCTTTCCTCTTCAAGGGAAAACCAACACAAGCTCAAGAAGTAGCAGGGTTGACTGGTCAAACTGACCAGTGGGCCCCACATCTCATTGGCACAGGATTAATTCGGTTTATTTAATTTTACACAGTATTGATTTGGAGGGGTGGGTCCCACATGTCATCGACTAATTAAGTTAATTAATTAATAGTATTAGTTACATCTTTTTAATTAGTCCTAATTTATCCTAGGCCCACTTGTCATATGCACAAATAGGTTGAGAACAGATTAGTTAAGCTAATTAAACTTAATTACACTAATTAATTAATTAATTCAGCTAATTATTTAGTTTATATTTTTATAATTTCGTTTTACATTTTATTTTTGTTCAGGGGGCGTGGGGCCCCCATGTCATACACAGGGAGAGGAGTGGTTAGTGGGGGGTCAGCCCCACTAACCAATTGGGCCAGGGGCGCCGTGGGGCCTCACCAGCGGCTCGCCGACGGCCAGGGGGCTGCGTTGGCCAGTGATGAGCGCGGGGATGTGGGGCGCGAGCAGGGCCATGCGAGGGCAGGCGCAGCGGGCGGGGCGCGCGGTGAGCGCGGCGAGTGCGTGTACTGCGGGCGCGGGCAGCGGCAACGGCCGGGGCGAGCTCAGGGGGGTGGGAAGGAGAGGGGAAGAGCCCCGTTGGGCTCACCGGCGGCGCTGAGAAGGGGGCGGCGAGGCTCGAGGGGCGACTCGAGGAGGAGGCGAGGGAGTCCGGCGGTGAGGAGGAGGCCGGGGAGGCGGACGGAGGCCGGCGGTGGTGGGGGCACTGGTGCAGAGGCTTAGGGGCGCGGGGCGAGCACGGCAGTGGCCCCCGAGCCATATGGGATCGGGGAGAGGGAGAGGTGGTCGTGGGGGGTGGGGAAAGTTGGGGGCGATGGGGCTGTCGGTAGGAAGGCTAGGGTTTCGGGGGGGTTATAGTAGGCCCCGGGGTGGGCCGTGGGAGGGTTAGGTGGGCCGGCCAGTTGGGATGGCCCAGGGGGAGGGGGTTTCCTTTTCCCTTTTTTGTTTTATTTAATTTAACCTTTATCTTTTATTTTTTACTTTTTAAAAGTTTCTGTTTTTAATTGTTTTTCGGGCACTTAACCATTTTATAAATTGTTAGTTTCTATGCCACAATTACCTATGAATTATTTGCCGCATTTCGAACACTTTAGCTTTGGCATTTGAAAACTTTAAATTTTCGACTTTAACTTAAATTTGAATCTTATCGGGACTTGAATCAGAGTGAGATTAGCAAAAGTGAAAATGATGACACGGCATCATTAGCGTGGGATTACGGTAGCTTAATTATCCGAGCGTTACAATTCTCCTCCACTACAAGAAATCTCGTCCCGAGATTTAAGAGGTAGAAGGAACGAGCCCGGGGTATTCTGCACGAAGATGATCTTCGCTTTCCCAAGTGGCTTCATCTTCAGAATGATTTGACCACTGCACTTTGAAGAACTTGGTAACCTTCTGACGAGTCCGACGTTCAGTTTCATCGAGAATGCGGACCAGATGCTCTTTGTAAGAAAGGTCTTGTTGCAGCTCAAGCATATCATGATCCACTGCTCGGATAGGATCCTTGAAGAAGCGGTGAAGCTGTGACACATGGAACACATAGTGAACCTGAGAAAGGTTTGACGGTAATTCCAATCGATATGCCACTTTACCACGCCTCTTGAGAATAGTGAATGGACCAATGTATCGAGGAGCCAGCTTGCCCTTGATCCCAAAATGGTGTGCACCTCTCATTGGCGTGACTTGAAGATAAGCCTTTTCACCAGGTTGATAGACCATATCCTTGTGATGACGGTCATACTGACTCTTCTGACGAGACTGAGCAGCCTTCAGATTTGCATGAATAATGCGGACTTGATCTTCGGCATGTTGAATAATATCCGGACAGATTAGTGTACGTTCCCCAGTTTCTGACCAATTCAGAGGAGTTCGACACTTACGTCCATATAACACTTCAAAGGGAGCCATCTTCAGACTAGCTTGATAGCTATTGTTGTAGGAGAACTCAGCATACGGGAGAGATTCCTCCCATTTCTTGCCGAAAGAAATGACACAAGCTCAAAGCAAGTCTTCGAGAATCTGGTTGACTCTTTCAACTTGTCCCTGGGATTGAGGGTGCAAGGCGGTGCTAAATGACAAATGAGTTCCCATAGCTTCTTGGAAACTTGCCCAGAATCTTGAAGTGAATAAGCTGCCACGGACATGTATAGATCTGCTAGCTGACCAGCAGTGATAGTTTCCTTAACAGCCAGAAAGTGTGCGACTTTGGACAGACGGTCAATGATGACAACAATAGCATCATTACCTTTCTGCGATCTGGGAAAACCAGTGACGAAGTCCATTTCAACATGGTCCCATTTCCATTCAGGAATAGTGATAGGTTGCAGAGTTCCAGCAGGCCTTTAATGTCTGCTTTGATCCGATGGCAAATGTCACATTCTAAAACATAGCGTGCAATGTCTTGTTTCATGTTTGGCCACCAGAACCTTTGACGGATGTCTTGGTACATCTTTGTACTACCCGGATGAATAGACAGAGGTGTATCATGAGCTTCTTTCATCACTTTCCTAGTTACATTCAGGTTTTCCTTCTTAGTTGGAATGAATAAGTGATCCTTGAAGTACACGGCACCATCAGCAGCAACAGTGAAGAGTGAGGGTTTACCTTCCGCAAGATAGCGTGTAATCTTTTCGACTTCACTGTCATAGAGTTGCATAACTTTGATGTTGTCCACGAGATCTGGTACAGCAACCAGGTTACTCAGAGAACCCTTGTTAACAACATGGAGGTGCATCTTGCGGGCCTCTTTAGGAGGGGGGACGAGATAACCCTGAGGAACAATATGGAGGTTCAGCTTGCGGAATTCTTTCTGAAGGAGGGGATGAACCTTATGAACCTGAAGGTGGTTGCAGTATGACTTGCGGCTCAAGGCATCAGCCATTACATTAGCCTTGCCAGGTGTATAAGAAATTCCACAGTTGTAATCTTCTATGCACTCCATCCATCTCTGTTGACGGAGGTTCAAATCCGGCTGAGTAAATAGGTACTTCAGACTTTGGTGATCGGTGTAGATCTCGCAACGATTACCAATAAGGTATTGTCGCCACTCTTTCAGTGCATGTATTACTGCAGCAAGCTCGAGATCATGAACTGGGTAGTTCTCTTCATGAGGACGCAATTGACGTGAGGCATAAGCAATCACTTTGCGTTCTTGCATTAGGACACAACCTATTCCCTGACGCGAAGCGTCACAATAAATGACAAAGTCCTTACGAGTATCCGGAGGAACAAGCACTGGAGCAGATGCAGCTTGTCCTTAAGTGCTTGAAAGCTCTCCTGACATTTTTCTGTCCACTCATATTTAACACCTTTGTGAAGCAGATTGGTTAAGGGCTTTGTAATCTTGGAGAAGTTCTCGACAAATCGACGGCAATAGCTGGCAAGACCGAGAAAACTTCTGACTCGCTTGACATTCTTCGGGGGAGTCCAGTCAAGAATAGCCTAAACTCGTTCAGGGTTGACCGCAATACCATCCTTAGAGATCACGTGACCAAGGTAGGTCACTTCGGGCATCCAAAACTCACACTTGGAATACTTGGCATATAGTTGATGCTCCCGAAGTCTTTCCAGTACAAGAGGAAGATCTTCAGCATGCTCTTGTTTATTCTTGGAGAATACCAGAATATCATCTAGATAAACCACGACGAATTTGTCGAGGTAGTACATGAAGATATAATTCATCAAACAAGAGAAGATTGCTGGGGCATTGGTTAAACCGAAAGACATGACGGTGTACTCGTATGAACCATAACGAGTAACAAATGGGGTCTTGGGGATATCTTTTTCACGAACACGGATCTGATGGTAACCCAACCTTAAGTCGAGCTTAGAGAATATCGAGGAACCAGAAAGTTTCTCATACAGATCATTTATCCGAGGAAGCGGATATTTATTCTAAATTGTTGCCTGGTTGATAGGACGGTAATCTTGAACCAGACGATTTGTTCCATCCTTCTTCTCAACAAAGAGAGAAGGTGCTCCCCAAGCAGAGGAACTTGGACGGATGAAACCCAGACAAAGCGAATTGTCAATTTCTTGCTTAAGTTCAACGAGTTCATGCGGAGGCATCTTATAAGGTCGCTTGGCTATTGGAGTGGTACCGGGTACCAAGTCGATGACAAACTCGACAGCTCTAGCAGGGGGGATCCCTGGAAGTTCTTCCGGAAATACATCTTGGAAGACCCGGACAATTGGAATGTTTTCAATCCCTTCAAGAGGCGACTCGTTTAATGCATTCAAGGCATAAAGCCGGGCTTCAGCATTTCGAACAAGATGAGCATGATAGCTTACTATCTCATTCGAAGGGTGCAGGAGGTGGACGGTTTTTGTGGCACAAATGATTGACGTGGTATGAGCCTTCAACCAATCCATTCCGAGAATGAGATCGATATTGGAAGACTTCAGCATTATGGGGGAGGCAAAGAATTCCAACCCTTCAATTTCAATGGGGACATTGTGGCTAATCACTGAGGTTCAACATAGGCCCGCGGGGGTGTTTACCACTATTGGAACGTCCATCTCATCACTCTTAATGTCATGCATGTATGCAAAATTTTCCGACATGAAAGAATGTGATGCTCCTGTATCAAACAATACAGAAGCTGGTACTGAGTTAACAAGAAGTGTACCTATCACAGTAGCAGGCTGGTCTTGAGCTTCAGTCATCTCAATGTTGTTAGCCTGGACACGACCATTAGCAGGCCTGGCATTGTTGTTGCGGGGCTCGTTGGAAGGCAGTGCAAGTTGATTCGGATTCTGCCTGCAGTCTCTGGCACGGTGTCCTGGATGACCACACTTGAAGCATAACCCATCCTCAGGATAAGAAGGGGGAACAGGAGCTCATGATGGCGGAGTTGGGAGCCTCGGCTGCCTTGGTGGTGGAGGAGGCAAACGAGGTGCAATATAGGACGACCTTGGAGTAGGAGCAGGTGCATGGTACATGTTGTGGGGAATCCAGATCTTGCTCTTCTGACTTGCTGAGCCCGAAGATGAGCCCATGTCACGGTTGCGCTTGTTGCTGTCCTTGTAGTCCTGCAGACCTGTTTCCACTTGAATGGACTTGTTCACCAAGATGGCGAAGTTGTCAAAGTCCTGAACAAGGAGCGCCAGCTTGATATCAGGGTGAAGGCCTTTGCGGAACTTCTCCTGCCTACGAGCATCAGTTGCAATGTCTTCTTCAGCATAGCGGGACAAATCCAAAAATTCCCTATGATTAGCATCCACAGTCTTGTTGCCTTGGACGAGATTGCGAAACACACGCTTCTTCTTGTCCATCAGTCCCTGAGGAATATGGCGACCACGAAAGGCAGCTTGGAACTCCGTCCAGGTGATGATTGTTCCAACAGGCTGTGAGCGCCTGTGACTGTCCCACCATTGAGTAGTGGGACCCTTCGGAAAGTACGAGGAAAAGGTGACATTGCTAGCCACTGGGGCGCCTGCAGACTCCAGTTCATAGGTGATGTCACGGAGCCAGTCATCAGTGTCAAGCAGCTGAGTTGAGCTGCGGTATGTAGCAGGGTTGAGGCGCATAAAGTCTTGCAGAGTCATTGGGGCTGGCTGCTGATTCATGTTCGGCCTAGGGAACTAGTCCATAAGCCCTTGCATAAACTGGCAATTCAGCTCAAACTGTTGCATCATCCCAGCCATGTATTCAGGTGGCGGTGGGCGGTCAGGCGTACCACGACCACGACCAGCTGGCCTAACCATTCTGTCAAAATTTTAACAGTGGTAGTTTAGCATTGTGTAATTGCAAAGGTAATGAATCATTCATGAAGTAAATTGCACAAAGAAGGAAGTGCAATAGATTAGACATAGTAGTTCAAATTCAACATACGGATCCATACATAGGTCTATTACAAACCATAAGTATGTTACGAAATAGACGATAGGTCCGGCATGAAATAACTTAGACAATTAGGCGACACACAGGCATGCAGTAGAGGGATACAACAATGGGACATAGCGACAAGATACATCAACGTCGGGGAAAACCACTGAAGCGAGGTAAATGCACGTGGCCCTGAATGCCAAACCTGGGGGCAGGATTTTGCATCCCATGAACACTCTGATATAGAACCTGGTGCCCAGCGGGGAGCACAGGTGTACGTGTAGGAGTGCGACCTCCAACAGCATGCCACTCAAGACCTGGTGAAACACTGTCCTGAGCGGGTAAAGGATGTACTCTGAATGCATCCGCGCACAGACTACTGGCAACAACTGCTCCAAAGCCTCATAAAGACGAGTACGGGTGGCATATAGCTCGACGTTAAGAGCTCGGACAGTGCGATCCAGTGCCTCAGTATACTGAACCAGAACCTGTGGGTCGTAACGACGACTCACGTTGGGGGTGCAGACAACAATGTAGGATCAGTCGTTACGCTGTCGCACGAAAGGGGTGTAGACCTCAGCGCCAGCTGCAGTATCAACTCAAGCTGGAACATACGGGATGTATCTGAATGTCATATCCTCCAAATAGGGGTTCGCTGCACGGAGATGAACAATAGCAGCATAGGCAGCATCCTGTACTGCCATCTCAACGGTCAATCCAATGTCACGAAAGGTGTGCAGCTCAGTGATGGAGCGGTGATAACCCACAAGTCTAGGGGATCGCAAAAGTCTTCACGGGTGTACTTCACCGTAATTTATTGGTTCGACACAAGGGGAGCCAAAGAGTATTTATTGGCCTTGACAGTTGAGTTTTCAATTCAACCGTACCTGGGATATCTCTCTGTAGCAAAGATTTAGTAGCACGGCAAATAGTAGTAACAATAGTAATAGTGACAATAGCAGTTTTGGCAGCAAGAGTAACAATAGTAGTTTTATAGCAAGTGTGACAGCAGCAGCAATAGTAGTAACGTAGCAAGATTCAGTATATGAAAAGTGTAGGCACACTGATCGGTGATGGATAATGATTGAGATGATATTGACCATGTAACAGTTAAACACTAGGGCGACACAGAACTAGCTCCAATTCATCAATATAATGTAGGCATGTATTCCGTATATAGTCATACGTGCTTGCGATAAGAACTTGCATGACATCTTTTGTCCTACCCTTCCGTGGTAGCGGGGTCCTATTGGAAACTAAGGGATATTAAGGCCTCCTTTTAAGAGAGAACCGGAACAAAGCATTAACACATGGTGAATACATGAACTCCTCAAACTACGGCAATCACCGGAAAGAATCCCAATTATTGTCACCTTGGGGTATGCGGATCAAGACACGTAATAGGTGCATACAACTTGCAAGATAGGATCCAAATCAATCTTATATTTGTGAAAACATAATATGTTCAGATCTGAAATCATGGCACTCGGGCCCTAGTGACAAGCATTAAGCATAGCAAAGTCATAGCAACATCAATCTCAGAACATAGTGGACACTAGGGATCAAGCCCTATCAAACTTAACTCGATTACATGATCAATATCATCTAATCACACCACCATCCAGCAAGCCTACAGAGGAATTACTCACTCCCGGTGGTGAGCATCATGGCTGTGTTGATGGAGAAGGGTTGGTGATGATGATGGTGATGAACCCCCCTCTCCGGAGCCCAAAACTGACTCTAGATCAGCCCTCCAGAGGAAGAACAGGAAGTGCCGGTGGCTCCGTCTCATGAAAACGCGATGAAATCTTCTCTCCTATTTTTTTCTCATCGGATATGAATTTATAGGACTGAGAATAGGGTCGGCGGAGCCACGGGGGCCCCACAAGCTATCTGGCCGCGACCCCCCTGGCACCCCCTCTCGGGCAGGTCTTCGCTCCATAATTCATTATAATTCCTAGAAAAAATTCACAAAAAGTTTCGTCCGATTCTGAGAACTTTTATTTCTACACAAAAATAACACCAAGGCAATTCTGCTGAAAACAACGTCAGTCCGGGTTAGTTCTAATCAAATCATGCAAATTAGAGGTCAAAACCAGAGCAAAAGTGTTTGGAAAAGTAGATACATTTGAGACGTATCAACTCCCCCAAGCTTAACTCATTGCTTGTCCTCAACCAATTCAGTTGACAAACTGAAAGTGATAAAAAAAACTTTTACAAACTCTTTTGTTCTTGTTGCTGTATACATGCTTAGCTAGTATTCAAGTTTTCAGCATAAATCATAAGTAGCCACATTCATGATAACAATCAAATATCTCATTTACTCATGGCAATACATAACTAACTAGCAAGCAATAATAAGATATCTCACATGCCAACAATTTGTCAAAACAATCATGATATAATATGATGGCATGGTATTTCGCTAGCCCTTTCTGAGACCGCAAAACATAAATGCAGAGCTCCTCTAAGAGTCAAGCAGCGACTAAACATTATAATTCAGAATTTGAAAAGATCCAGTCATGCTCACATCCAACATTAACTAGACTCAATGCATAAGAATGACAATACTACTCTCTGGTCTGGTGCTGTAAGTAAGAAGGTGATGACTCAACATAAAAATAAATAGATAGGCCCTTCGCAGAGGGAAGCATTGATTTGCAGAGGTGCCAGAGCTCAGAGTTTAAAACAGGATTAGAACATAGTTTTGAGGTGGTGTACTTTTCTTGTCAACATTACGACAAAGGTTTTTCGTATCTTCCATGCTAAACTTATTATTGGTGGTTCCCAAACAGAATAGTAAAGTTTACTCCTATCCACTATCCATACACAAACCATGGCTGACCGAATCCACGGATGCCTGCCAACATATCAACTATCCCAAGGAGTTTTGTTTTATTAGTTTTTTGATTAAGCAGGACTGGGCATCCCTTTTACCAGCCTCTCTCGTGCAATGACATCGAATAAACGACCATCTTGAGAATAACTCACTTAACATGGAAGATACTGACTGACTCGTCGCTCCATGAGCAGGACGAGTACACAAAACGAAAGTTTTATTTCAATATTTAATGGTGGCACATACAAATTTACTTGGAACGGCAGGGTAATACCGCATATAGGTAGGTATGGTGGACTCATGTGGAATAACTTAGTTTAATGTTTTTGGATGCACAAGCAGCATTCCCGCTTAGTATAGGTGAAGGCTTGAAATAGATTGAGAGGCGACCAGCTAGAGAGCAACACAGTCATAAACATGCATTTTGAATAATTAACATTCTGCATAGCATGAGTAGGATATGAACATTCTGAATTTAAACATCATGAAGGCTGCATTGATTTTAATTCAACTACATGTTTGCACATGGGCCAGGTCAAACTGCTCGAGTTACTCAGAGGGAATACCCTACTACCATACCACATCATAACCATTTCTATGCATGTTCACACTCAAGATAAATCATTATTAGCTCCTAGCTAATTAGGCATGGCATGAGAAGCTAAAATCTCTAATTGTTATCACAATCATGTTTACTCATGATATACTGAATCGGGATCGAACTGGCTAAACATATTTACAAAAATGGAAAAACAATAAGAGTTCATACCAGCTTCCTTTGCCACAATCACTTCATCAAATATCGTCATCATTGCCTTTCACTTGCATGATAGAATGATATGATAATAATAATAGTGCAAGAATGTCGTGGACTAAGCTGGAATCTGCAGGGCAGTTTAAACAAAGGAGAAGACAAGGTAATGGTAGCTCCTTTTGTTAGATTAACATTTATGCCTAAGAGAGCCACTCAACATTTTCATTGTGGTCTTCTTCTTTTAATGACTCGAAGAAAAGAAAAGAATTTCAGAGAAACATACCAAAATATTTTTGGAGTTTTTGATTTTTCTTGAAGGAAACAAATAAAAAAAAGAAAATCAAAAACGAGAAAAACTATTTACACGGGAAAGCTCCCAACATGCAAAGGAAATCTTTTTGGGTTTTCTTTTAATGCTACAATTAATCAAACGAGAAAGAAAAACTAAAAAGAAATGAGAAATATTTTTGCATTTTTCAAAGTTTTTCCAAACACGCAAGAAAAAGGGGGAAAATAGAACTAGCATGGATATACAATGAAAGAGAATGAACACCGACAATTTATATGAAGAGCGGGAACATGAATATAATGTCGGTGAGAAATGCGTACTCCCCCAAGCTTAGGCTTTTGCCTAGCTTGGTAATCACCACTGCTGATCTGGGTAATGACTGGAATGATAGCTACTACTCTTAGGGAAGCCTAGAGTCCATATCAAGCATTCATACTACTAAGAACTCAAAGAATTCAACATGCAAGCTTATTTTCTGTAGCATCAAGTGCAGCACATTATGCAAAGTATAAACCACTAAAACAAAAACTAATTGGAGGAGTAAAGGAGTTACATACCAAGGAACAATTTCTCAAAACAGTTTCGGAAATGGAGTTCCGAGCAAAGAGATCGAAAATTTCAGTTTCTAGAGGAAGAACACGGGAAAGAGAGTGCTAGGAAATTTTTGCTGGAGGTAAGAGATGATGTGGGCTAAAGAGATAAGGCAAGGGGTCCTTGTGGGCCCCACAAGCCATCTGGCAGCGCCCTAGGGGGGGCACGGCCAGATGTGTGGTGGCCCACTGGCACACCCCCTGCTGTAATTTTTATTCCCAAAATTCTTAGATATTTCAGAAAAAAAATGTTAAAGTTTCGTGCCATTCTGAGACTTTTTATTCTTGGGCTATTTCCTATTGCACGGTAAAATTAGAAAAACAGGAAAATCATGGCATTTATTTTATTCTACTAAGAACAACAGAGAATTAAATAATGGTACAGAGAATCATGCTCACTGAATTCATCAATTTCATGTCTTTCAAAAATGATTCATTAATAAGGTTGATCAAGTCTTATTAAAAACCATCTCCAATTGGCATGAAAACGAAGAATTTTCGTAACACACTAGGTTACCTCAATGGGGATGTGCATCTCCCCAACAATAAGATTATAATAATTTTTCTTGACAATAGGAAGAGGTAATGCAAAGCTTCCGATGATAACCATGGCACTAGGCTCAATGACATTAACATTATTAACCAAAATTTGCTTCTTCGGGAAATGCACGGTATGTTGTTTGCCATTGACATGAAATGTGACCTTGCTTTTGTTGCAATCAATAACAGCCCCTGCAGTATTTAGAAAGGGTCTCCCAAGGATAATTGACATATTGTCATCCTCGGGCATATCAAGAATAACAAAGTATGTTAAGATAGTAACATTCGCAACCACAATAGGAACGTCCTCACAAATTCCAATAGGTAAAGCAGTGGATTTATCAGCCATTTGCAAGGAAATCTCAGTAGGTGTAAGCTTATTCAATTCAAGTCTTTTATATAAACAGAAAGGCATAACACTAACACCAGCTCCTAAATCACATAAAGCAATTTTAACATAATTTTGTTTAATGGAGCAAGGTATTGTGGGTATACCGGGATCTCCCAACTTCTTAGGCACTCCTCCATCAAAAGAATAATTAGCAAGCATAGTAGCAATTTCAGTTTCAGGTATTGTTCTCTTGTTGGTAATAATATCCTTCATATACTTAGCATACGGAGGAATTTTCAAAATATCAATCAAGCGAGTGCGCAAAGTAACAGGCCTAATCATTTCAGCAAAGTGCTCAAAATCCTCCTCGTCCCTACTCTTGGAAGGCTTACGAGGGAATGGCATGGGTTTTTGAACCCATGGTTCTCTTTCTTTACCATGTTTCCTAGCAACAAAGTCTTTCTTTTCATAACGCTTATTTTTGGGACGTGGGTTATCAAGATCTTCAGCAGGTTCTATTTCCACATCATTATCTTTCTCCTTATTTTCTGGTTGAGCATCTACATGAGTGTCATCCTTATTAGTATCATCATTTTCATTATCACTATGTTCATGATCACTACCAGACTGTGTCTCAGCGTCAGAAATAGAAACATCATTTTGTTTTTCAGCAGGTTTTTCTATAACAGGTTCATCAGAAGCATGCAAAGTTCTATCCTTTTTCTTCTTATTTTCTTACTAGAGGGACCAGGTGCATCATTATTAAGTCTTTGAGAATCCTGTTCAATTCTCTTTGGATGTCCCTCAGGAAAGAGAGGTTCCTGAGTCATTCTACCTCCTCTAGTCATTACCCTAACAACATGATCATTCATATTCTTATTTATATCAGCAAGCAAATCATTTTGTGACTTAGCAACCTGGTCTAGTTGTGTGTGAACCATAGAGGCATGTTTACCTAGACCTTTAACATCATTAGCAATTCTAAACATCAAGTCACTCAAGCGATCTATGATCATAGCATTACGTCTGAAATGATCTTTGACATAATTATTGAAATGCTCTTGCTTAACAACATAATTATCAAATTCATCCATGCATTGACTAGGAGTCTTAGTATAAGGTATATCACTTTTTTTAAGGAACGGAGAGATTTTACCTTTACTACCTGTCGTGGTTTTGTCACGGCAGATGTCCGAAGACTTAGGTTCGAGGCCATCGCCATAGCAGTGGACTCAAAGGGGTTGATCGGGACGAAGGACACGAGTTTACCCAGGTTCGGCCCCTCAAGTAGAGGTAAAAGCCTACGTCCTTCTTGTGTTGTATTAGCTGGAGTATCGATTACAAGGGAGCGGATTGCTTGACCTAGCTCTCGATTACTTGGTTTCTTGTCTAAGCCGCCCCGGGGTCTAGCCTTTATATAAGAGGTCAAGGCCCCGGGTTACACGAGTCTCAAACCGACTCACACAGCGTGTCCTATTCTGTCTCTAAGCCGCCATAACATCTTGGGTAAGCCGCCACCGGGCGGCTTAGCCACCCGGGTCTTCACGCCATCTTCCGTCTCTGGGCCCCTGTCAACGGCCCATCTGGTAAGCCGCCCTGGCGGCCTTGCCTGCATCCTTAAGCCCACCTTACAAGTCTTGGGCTTACGAGCCGCCTGGTGTAACCCGGCCCCGCCTGGGCGGGTCTCACCACGGGTTATATCCCCAACATTAGGCCCCAGGTTGATTTGAGCCAGCTCATGTCAATCTTTAACTTTACTTAACGGCGAGTCTTCATTGCGCTGTCATCTGGAAAGTCAACTTGTAACCCGCCATGACGTCACACGGAATATTCGGAAAAGATTCCATGACGTTTGCAACGGATCTTTGTCACCGAAAGGTCATCCCGAAAATCAAGGCGCCAATTTACTGTAGCTCCCCACTTTCGCGCGTACGGTTGCCCTTTTCCTTATAAATAGCGCCACGTGCGCCTCCTCCCTTTCTCCGCCTGTCGCTGTCGTCTCCTTCCTCGCGTGAAGCCTCCCTCTCCAGAGCTCCGCCGCCCGCAACCGAAGACGCGCCGTCGCTCTCCTCGCCGGCCACTGCCTCAGCCCGAAACGGACCAGAGCCTCATCGGCGCCTCCGCATCTCAGAGGTAAGCTCCTCTGATCCTCATTGAATCTGTGTACACTCCCGTTAGGGTTCCGAGTTCTTCCTTGTTCTTGCGAGTTCATCACCATCGATAACCACCGAGGCATCGAGCACTGCCCAAGACCTCGTATCACTACCCTTTGGCTGCGGGCACTCCTCCGAAGTCCATCCCCCACTCATTTTTGTGTCCATATGACACTCATTGTTGCGGGTAGATTGATCTCGTTCATCCACTGTTATTTCTAGGTCGTATTCATTTTCATTTTTTCTTCGCCCGTAGATCTTGCAATGAATAGACAATATGCAAAATCTGTTTTCTGCACTTAGTCATTTTCCCATCCATACCATCTTGGCTTCGTAAGTCGCCATTGTATTGCCGGCTCTCCGCCAATTTTTCTGGCGGCTTAGCTCTTCCACTTACACTGATTATAACTGCATTACACAGCGACTGCTCTTCTTAACCCGCCATTCCTTCTATTTTTGTAGCGTAACCCGCCGTCATGACAAGGACTCCATCCTCATGTGATTGGGTCAGCTCCGGAGTCACTGAAGAACTCCTAGCTAACTTTGTTGAATCTGGCATGTTACCAAGTAAAGAGGAAATACACTGGCGGGTTCCAGGACCGGAGAAGAGGCCTGAGCCCAAGGAGGGAGAGATCATCATATTTACTGACCACATCCTTCGCGGGTTTCGCCCTCCCGGGTCAAAGTTTTTTCGGGATGTTCTTCACTTCTTCCAGATCCATCCTCAAGACATAGGCCCCAACTCAGTTACCAATATATGCCAATTCCAAGTTTTAACTGAAGTCTATATGCAAGAAGAACCGTCTGTTGACCTCTTCTATGAATATCACTATGCAAACCGCCAGACTGAAATGGCGGCCGGTCCCAGCTTGGAACTTGGTAGTATTACCATCCAAAGACGAAGAGACCTGCCATACCCTTCAGCCACCTTGCCGAGTCACCCCAAGGACTGGAACAAAACCTGGTTTTATTGCCAGGACACCTCTCCTGAAGGCGAGAATCCCCTGCCGGGTTACCGTCCAACCCGGCTCTGCTTTACCAATGACAACCCCCTCCCAGCACGAATGACAGCCGCCGAGCGAGCAAAGTATGCCTCGGCTTACACCAAGGTCAAGGCTCTGCTGGCTAACGGCTTGACAGGTGTTGACCTAACCCGTTGCTGGGTAAGCTGGAAAATCATGCCGTTGAGCCGGCGTGACCGGCTCATGTGCGAATATACGGGTGAACCCAATGACCCCCTTTGCTTCAAGACAACTCCCTTGACTGACGAAGACATCAACAGTGGCGTCAAGGGACTCCTTGGCGAAAGTCAGGAAGCTTGCGACAAGGTTGGGCTAAAGCCCTTCTATGCCAAGAATCCGGCTCCAGACGTAAGTCTCTTTTCCTTCAATTGATTATACTTATCTTGCACCTTGTAACCTTAACCGGCGGCTTATATATAGGCCAACTCCCCGTTCTGGAAGAAGAAATTTAACCCGCCGGTGAGAAAGCCTAAGACGAAAACCCCAGCCAAGAAGAAGAAGAAAGCCGCCACTCCAGAGCCGGCCGAAAGTGACGACTCGGAGGTAGAACTTGATTCTCTTGGCCGTCTCTTTATACAGCTTATTGACAATAATTACTCACAGGATGAGACGGAAGCAAGCCACGCCAACGCTCCTGAGGTAATTGATATTTCTGACTCAGAGATCTATTCACAAGACAGAGTACGGCGGGTCGTCCGGAAAGTCCCCTTCTCTCATCCTCTTGCTCACTTAGATCCCAATTTCCTTTTGAAAAAGCAACAGCACAACTCCCGACGCCAGACCCGGAGCGCCGGCTCTGACGACCTCGTGGCCGGGTTACCTCATTCCCCGACTCCTCGAAAACGGCCAGCTGAGGTATCCTTTTACGGAAACATAATTCTCATCAACTTTGCATAGTAATCTTACTGTCTTGTATTACTTTGGATGCCTTCAGGACTCTCCGCCTTCATCTGGCGACTCAACCGCATCAAAGCTGCCCCCAATGAAGATCAACCCGGAGTATGTATATTATTTTGCACTTGAATGTTTTCAATGTCCTTGACATATATATAACCATCAACTGCGCCTTCCAGGGCCCAAGCCAAACGAAGAAAAACTGGCGGGTCTACTGCCGCCCCAATTGCTAAAGAGCCAGTGTTTGCTAAGCCGGCCTCTCCACCAGCCGCAGATACTGAGAAAAACATTCACCAGCCACCTGAGCCGGCGGGTCATGATACGACCGCTGAAAGCCCTGCGAGGGATGATCCTAAACTGCCCAGCCCTTCAATGGCTGATGAAGAAACAGCCCTTCCAGACGTTGCTATTACTGAGACGGGTCACCACACCCCTGAACCCCGTGTATTAACAAGGCACTCTGGCAAAGCTGAAACTTCTTCGCTGGAGGAATTTAATTTGGAACCTACTGTACTGGAGAAGTTTACCGCTGATGAACTTCATGCTGGATTTCTAAACCGCCTGGAGTCAAGCCGGAAGATGGAGCTGAAGTTTGTCAGCCTTATGAAGAAAAAATATGAGGTAATACTTTTACCAGCCTGTCCTTTATACCCTTTCCTAGCCGCCAAGAGCCGGATTAATATGTCAAATAATAAACCGGGGCTTTCCTTAGCAATACTTTTCATAACTTGAGCTGTAGCCCCCAAGTATCGGGTTACTATAAGTAGTAGGCCGATACTCGATGTATAGAGTTTGAACAGTTGTAGCCCCCAAGTCCGGGTTATCATGAAATGATGACCCGGATTCTCATTGGATACTGTATAAATGCTGATTGTAGCCCCCAAGGGCCGGCTTATCTTTTTTTTTTAAAGATGAGTCGGGACTTTAATTGAAAGACTTGAGAGCGTGATCTGTAGCCCCCAAGGGCCGGCTTACCTTTTTTTAAAGATTAGCCGGGACAAGCCCTAGAGAACAAATAGACATTAGCCCCCAAGTGTCGAGTATATTTCTTGCAATCTGCTTGAGACTTGTAGCATAATTTCCTCAGTGGTAACTTACCATGAACATTGAACCCCCCTTTTCCTGCTTTTGAATTGTTACAGGATGCTCTAGAGGCGGCTGAGTCTGAAATGGCCAGCCTGAAGAAAAATCTCGATGTGCAACAGACCGCCCGGTCAGAGGCGGAAACCAAGTGGCGGGTTGCCGTCGAAGATCTTGAAAAGACGCAAGTGGACTTTGCTCTTTTCAAGAAGAATACTGAAACTCATCAAGCCGCCCTGACCAAGCGTGCAGAAGATGCTGAAGGGCGGCTTGCCACTGTGTCGACAGAGCTGCAGACCCTGAAACAGCATATATCCAGGATGACCTCTGCTATCTTTGGTAAGCATATGGTACTTAATGACCGTCTTGTCCGTGATAAATAATATTTCTGGCGGCTTATACCACCAAACCTTTTTTTTGCAGGTGAAAGGAGCCGCCAGTTATCCTCTGACAGTGTGATGAAGCTGAAGGCAGTGTACTCCTTAGCTGAACAACTCTACTGCGGGACTCTCCTGACCATTAAAGCTATGATGACTGAAAGGAGCATCCCCAAGCACATGAAAGATATCTTAGAGCTGCTGTCCACGCTGCCTAAGCAGATTGATGAGCTCAAAAGATCAGCCGCCAGGCAGGGGGCTCTATCCGCGCTAAGCCGGTGCTTGGCTTTCGCTCCTGAGTTAACTGCTGACGAGATGATGGACGGGTTCCCGTCCAAGAAAGATGACGGCTCGGAGTTCACTACAGAAGACTATGCTCAATGCAGAAAATCTTCCAGGGTTCTTGCCTCCAAGCTGGTGGAGGATCTTGACATGTCAACTTACCAGGCGGCTTACAGCGAGACATCCAAGAAGATACGTGGTCCCACATTTGAATGCCGAGACTTGACCCCCGTGCGCCGTAAGCATTTCTTCGCCCCTGAGATTGATCCGTCTCCTCTGTTTGAGAACGCCCAGTTTGAAGCACTAACACACTGCAACTGGGACGTGGACAATCTTCAGATCGAAGAAGTCGAAGACCCGGAGCAGGATGACCCGCCGTCGAGCTGAACTTGATATTTGATAACCCGGCTTCTTGAGCCGCCGATGTGTATAAAACTTTTGGCTGCTTGCCTGGTGAGCTCTCAAAGAGAGCTTTGTAATAGGCTTGTAGAAAAACTCTTTCACTGTCTGACCCGTGCCATAGTGCACGTATGAGTCTTTAGTCAATCATAATATATTCCTTGTTTTTCTTCAAGCGGCTTATGATATCAATCTGCACGGCGTCTTACCTTGTAGACAAACCCGGCAATATAAGACTAGACAGAAACATGTTCTGCATCACTGCGAAGGGTGACTTAAAAAGTCTAACCCGGAGGCGTGAAACCTCATTTTCCTTGCCTGCTTTTCCGAATATATAAGCCGGTTCTTCTGTGGTCTTAGCTACTTTGAACTCTTAATAAGAGCATAGCAACCCAGAAAGAGACGCAGCAAATAGAAGAGTTAACCTCGCCGCTGTAAGAGGCACTTGCAGAGGGTAAGTTATAGAACTCGCTGCACCCCTGACAAAACGCATCTACTTACAGGCAGGTATAACCCGTAGTTACAAATGTAAGAGTTAACCTCGCCGCTGTATGAGGCCTTTGTAGGGGGTAAGTTATAGAACTCGCTGCACCCCTGACAAAGCGCATCTACATACAGGCAGGTATAACCCGGCCTTACAGAGTTAGCCTCGCCGCTGTAAGAGGCCTTTGCAGGGGGTAAGTTTTAGAACTCGCTGCACCCCTGACAAAGTGCATCTGCATACAGGCAGGCATAACCCGTTTTCACAGATTAGAGGAGGTGAGTTCATGACTCGCTGCACTCCCAGTAATCTTTGTTGATATTATCAACTTTGCACACCAACTTATAAGCCGCCGTCTTGTAAGCCGCCAGTATGTGGTGATATTGTAGATAAGGAGCCGATCAAGAAGGTTGAAGCTTAACCCGGCGGGTTAGAAGCCCCCAAATGACCTTGTAACTCCGGCTTGAAGAGCCAGACCAAGAGGCTTGAAGCCTAACCCGGCAGGTTGAAAGCCTCCAAATGATCATATGATTGTAGCCATCTTGGACAATGTGATGTAAAAACGGCAGATGCCCCGGCTTGCAGGGATACCAACTTTATTATATATATATATATATATAATATATACAATGATATTATACAACGAGGGAAGTCGATGACTTAGGTGTAGTAAGGCCGCAGATGAGCGATATTCCACGGCCGGAGGGTCTCCTGCCCAGAAGTGCGTGACTCGTCTCGTACGTCAATGAGATAGTATGACCCATTGTTGAGGTTTCTGCTAACCACAAAAGGCCTTTCCCATGGAGGAGACAACTTGTGCGCATCCGTCTGATCTTGAATCAGGCGCAACACTAAGTCGCCTTCTTGAAACGTCCGGGTCTTGACTCGGCGGCTGTGATAGCGGCGCAGGTCTTGCTGATAAATCGCCGATCGAGCCGCCGCCAGGTCACGCTCTTCATCCAAAGCATCCAACGCGTCTTGACGCGCTGTCTCATTGTCTGTCTCAACGTAAGCCGCCACCCGTGGCGAGTCATGATGTATGTCACTTGGTAAGACGGCTTCTGCGCCGTAAACCATGAAGAAAGGCGTATAGCCAGTGGATCTGTTGGGAGTTGTATTGATGCTCCATAAGACTGATGGTAACTCCTCAACCCAACAACCCGGCGTTCTCTGCAAAGGAACCATAAGTCGGGGCTTGATACCTCTCAAGATTTCCTGGTTAGCACGCTCCGCCTGACCATTGGACTGTGGATGAGCAACAGCAGAGACGTCAAGCCGGATGTGCTCTTCTTCACAGAAGGTTTGCATAGCCCCCTTGGATAGGTTTGTGCCATTATCTGTGATTATACTGTGAGGGTAACCAAAACGGTAGATCAATTTTTTGACAAACTGAACCGCCGTAGCTGCGTCACACTTGCTGACCGGCTCAGCCTCTACCCACTTCGTGAATTTATCAACCGCCACCAAAAGGTGGGTCTTCTTATCTTTGGATCTCTTGAAGGGCCCGACCATATCAAGCCCCCAGACCGCAAACGGCCAAGTAATCGGGACCATGCGCAACTCCTGAGCCGGCACATGAACACGCCGTCCAAACTTTTGACAGCCATCACACTTGAGCACTAAGTTTTCTGCATCCTTATGAGCCGTCAACCAGAAGAAACCATGTCTAAAAGCCTTGGCCACCAGAGATTTTGAGCCGGCATGATGACCACAATCTCCGGCGTGGATTTCATTAAGGATCTCCTTGCCTTCCTCAGGTGAAACACAACGCTGAAAAACGCCCGTAACACTGCGTTTATGTAACTCGCCATTGATGATTGTCATGGACTTAGATCGTCTGACGATTTGTCTTGCCAAGGTCTCCTCGTCAGGTAACTTGCCACGAGTTAGATACGCCATGTAAGGCAACGTCCAGTCAGGAATAGCACGCAGAGCCGCCACCAATTGCCCCTCCGGGTCAGGAATAGCCAGATCTTCCTCCGAAGGTAACTTAACTGAAGGGTGATATAACACGTCCAAGAAAACGTTAGGCGGCACCGGCTTACGCTGGGAGCCAATTCTTGACAATGCGTCAGCCGCCTCGTTCTTACGACGATCAATGTGATCCACCTGATAACCCTTGAAGTGACCTGCAACGACGTCTACCGCCTGACGATAAGCCGCCATGCGTGGGTCTTTGGAATCCCACGTGCCTGAAACTTGCTGAGCCACAAGGTCTGAGTCGCCGAGGCATCTAACCCGGCTCAGATTCATCTCCTTAGCAACCCGGAGGCCATGAAGCAAAGCTTCATACTCAGCTGCATTGTTAGTACAAGGAAACATCAGCCTTAATACGTAACAGAACTTATCACCTTTGGGGGAAGTTAAGACAACTCCAGCCCCCGAACCTTCCAGCTGTCTAGACCCGTCGAAGTGAATCGTCCAATAAGTGTTGTCCGGCTTCTCCTCTGGCGACTGACACTCAGTCCAGTCATTTATAAAGTCCACCAAAGCTTGAGACTTAACCGCTGTGCGAGGCACATATTTTAGATTAAGAGGTCCAAGCTCCAACGCCCACTTAGCAATCCGGCCAGTGGCTTCTCTGTTTTGAATTATGTCTCCCAACGGGGCAGAGCTAACCACTGTGATCGGGTGTCCCAAAAAATAGTGTTTCAACTTCCGGTTTGCCATGAATACTCCATAGATCAGCTTCTGCCAATGTGGGTATCGCTGCTTGGACTCGATCAAAACTTCACTGACGTAGTAAACCGGCCGTTGAACCGGATATTCCTTCCCTGCCTCCTTGCGCTCCACAACAACCGCAGCGCTGACTGCCCTGTTGTTAGCCGCCACATAGAGGAGTAACGGTTCCTTCTCAGCCGGAGCAGCCAAGACGGGCGGCTCAGTCAGTTGCTTCTTAAGCACATCAAACGCCTCACCCGCCGCCTTGCTCCAGACGAAATCATCCGTCTTCTTTATCATTTGATACAAGGGGATTGCCTTCTCGCCCAGGCGGCTTATGAACCGGCTTAACGCGGCGATTCGACCCGCCAGGCGCTGAACGTCGTTTATGCACGCCGGCTCAGACAAAGATGTAATTGCTTTGATCTTGTCCGGGTTAGCTTCAATCCCACGCTCAGAAACCAGAAACCCCAAAAGCTTGCCTGCGGGAACTCCAAAAACACACTTGGCCGGGTTAAGCATCATCTTGTAAACCCTCAAGTTGTCGAAAGTCTCCTTCAGGTCGTCCAGCAAAGTTTCCTTCTTCCTTGACTTGACCACTATATCATCCACATAAGCATGAACATTGCACCCAATTTGACTGTGAAGACAGTTCTGCACACAACGTTGATAAGTCGCCTAGGCACTCTTGAGCCCGAAAGGCATAGACACATAGCAGAAAGCACCAAAAGGCGTGATGAAAGCCGTCTTCTCTTGGTCTTTGACTGCCATCTTGATCTGGTGATAACCTGAATAGGCGTCCAGGAAGCATAAACTCTCACAACCCGCCGTTGCATCAATGATCTGATCAATCCGAGGGAGAGCAAACGGGTCAGCTGGACAGGCTTTGTTGAGATCCGTGTAATCCACACACATTCGCCAAGTGCCGTTCTTTTTAAGCACCAGCACCGGGTTAGCTAACCACTCCGGGTGAAAGACCTCCATGATGAACCCTGCTGCTAAGAGCCGGGCTACTTCTCCAATAGCTTTGCGCCGCTCCTCATTGAAACGACGAAGGAATTGCTTGATCGGCTTGAACTTAGGATCCACATTAAGGTGGTGCTCAGCAAACTCTCTCGGTACACCCGGCATGTCAGACGGCTTCCATGCAAAGATGTCCCGATTCTCACGGATGAATTTGATGAGCGCGCTTTCCTATGCGGGGTCCATGTTAGCCCCTATAGTGAACTGCTGAGATGAGTCGCCCTCCGTAAAATCCACCTGTTTGGTATCATCCGCCGAAAACTTGAGGGGCAGCTCTGATTCCGTAGTAGGCTTCTTCAAGGGAGTCATATCCTCCGGGTCAACATTCTCTTTATAAAACTTGAGCTCTGCCTCTGCACAACTTGACTCTGCATAAGCCGCATCGCCTTCCTCACATTCAAGAGCCGTCTTCCGATCACCGTGCACAGTAATCGTTCCTCTAAACCCGGGCATCTTGAGCTGTAAGTAGACATAACAAGGCCTAGCCATGAACTTGGCATAAGCCGGCCGTCCGAATAAAGCATGATACGGACTTTTAATTTTGACCACCTCAAACCACAGGGACTCCACCCTGTAATTGTACTCATCACCAAAGGTGACTTCCAGCGAAATCCTGCCCACTGGGTAAGCCGACTTGCCAGGCACCACACCATGAAAGACTGTGGAAGACGGCTTAAGATCTTTGTCAAGCAGACCCATCCGGCTGAAAGTATCATAATACAGGATGTTGATGCTGCTACCACCATCCATAAGAACCTTCGTGAACATGTATCCACCAACTTGGGGGGCAACCACCAAAGCTAATTGCCCCGGGTTGTCAACCCGCGGCGGGTGATCCGCCCTGCTCCAAGTGATGTCATACTCAGACCACTTCAGATATTGCGGGAGAGCCGGCATGACCGCATTAACCGCCCGCTTGCGTACCTTCTGGTCTCGCTTGTCGAAGCTGGTTGTGAAGACGTGATACTGACCCCCGCTAAGTTGTTTTGGGTTACTCTGAAAACCGGACTGGTTATGTTGTTGTTGGCCACCGCCTCCAGACTGTTGATTATGACCTCCTTGATTACCCTGATTCTGGTAACCCGACCCTGAGCCGCCAGGACCCAAGCCGGCTCCTGACCCGCCTGGCCCTGAGCCGCCGGACGGTCCATTACCGTTGTTATGATGCTGCTGAAGGCTGTAATCTCGAAACTGCCGCATAATGTGGCAATTCCTCCACGTATGCCCTGCCGGCTTATCAGGTCGACTATGCTCTGGACAAGGCTTATTAAGCATTGCTTCCAAATTAAATGGAACCTTTCCCTTGTTAAAATTCTGCTTGAAGTTCCCATTGCCCTTGGCATGGTTATTCACAGCGCTGGTATTCGCCACCAATTCTGACCCGCCGTCCGGGTGTTTCCGCTTGCCAGAGTTGCCGTTTCCAGCCGCGTTCTGCTGCTGACCCTTTCCATTGTTACCTTTCTTCCCTTGACCTGATTTTTCATCATCAGAGCCTGGGTCTTTCGTGTTGTCAGAGTCCGCATACTTGGTTAGAGCCGCCATAAGCTCCCCCATGTCTTGACACGAACGTTTAAGCCGGCCAAGCTTCTGCTTCAAAGGCGTAAAGTGGCAATTTTTCTCCAGAATCAAAACTGCTTGAGCCGCCGTGATCTGTTCTGAAGAGTGGATGATAGTCGAAACCCGCCGGACCCAATGATGAGCCGACTCATCCGTCTGTTGCACACAATGATCCAAATCCACGATCGTCATGGGCTGCTTGCACGTCCCTTTGAAATTTTTGATAAATTTCGCCTTCAACTCGGCCCAGGAAGTAATGGTGTTGGGTGGCAAACCCTTCAACCACGTGCGAGCCGGCCCTTCTAGCATCATGATAAAGTACTTGGCACACACTGCATCACTAACATCCAACATCTCCATGGCGAGCTCATAGCTTTCGATCCAAGCCTCCGGAGGTAGGTCAGCTGTGTAATTGGGCACCTTACGAGGGCCCTTGAAATCTTTTGGCAGGCGCTCGTTCCGTAAAGCCGGTGCTAAGCACGGCACTCCCACAGCCCGGGAGGTCAACCCGGCTCCGGCTGAGACGGAAGGTGCAGCCGTGGGTTCCGGATGAGCCGCCGCTGCCGCCAGAGCCGCCGCTTCTCGTTGTGCTCTTGCTCGATCCACCAGCGCCTGCGCATCCAGAGCCGGCCGGTCAGCCCGCGGCGGGTTCCGATGTCGTTCACTGCTAGATACCGCCGGCGACTCATAACGCCGGCTGTAACTGCGACTGGGGATGGGGGTTGAATGCACACGACTCCGGCTGTAAGCATACTTCTCCTGCTGGGCCATTGCCGTTCGCAGGTATCCAACCGCGTTCCGCACTTCTTCTGCGAAGGGTGACTCATCGGGGATTGGGATAGCAGTCAGCCGAGTCGCTGCCGCTACCAAGTTCTCCGCCGGGTTAGAGTAATGACCCGGCGGCGTAGGAAAAGAGGTCGGTGCAATCTGGTTTCGTCGGGGCGGGTTAACCTGCTGATGCTGAGCCGCCGCCCGGCTTCCAGGTACTTCCGCCGTCCGGGTTACGACCAAAGGCACGTTCTGTCCCGTTCCTGGCGTGTTGAAAAGATTCCTCGCTTCATACTGATCCGGCAAGCGGGATTGGTGCCTCATCCGCTGAACCGCCGCTGCTGATTGCTGCTCCAGCCCAAGACGGAAAGCATCCGCCCTAAGGCGCTCTGCCTCAGCGTCCATCTGAGTCTTCAGTTCATTGATCTCCTGCTGGACTTCAGTCATCTGATTCTTCAACCTCGCAATCTCCGTGTTACGGGCGGCTTGGTTTTCAGCTGTGACCTCAGTCGCCATCAGGGTTGAAAGCTCACCCATTAAATCCAGAAGGACCTGAGCCGGCTGCCTGCCAGCCCCCGATCCGGTTGCCTCAGCAGCTGTGCTGTTATGAGCCGCCGCGGAACCCGCCATGAAGACGGCGGCGCGGTTCGGCGGCTCATATTCCTCCGGCTTATGAAAATCCGACTCGGGGTAAGGCTCAACGTAGCCCCCGAGTCCGCCATTATGGAGCTGGTAGATTGATTCCGTCTCTCCGCTCGAAGATCCGTTTTCAGAGCAGATGAGAGTTTCCTCCTGTGACATAGATCCTTCTAGATCCATGCCCTGAGTGAAGCCGACGAAGACGTGTTTCCGACCCGGTTTAGCACGGGCGGGTTGACCACGTTGGGCGGGTCGCTTGCGCCGAGCCGGCTCGACGATGTCGGTGTAGACGTCCGGCCCGGGTTCAGATCCGCCGATCTTGCCGATGAAGACGTGAATCCCGCCGAAGGGGACCCGGAAACCATACTCAACGGAGTCAGCCTCGGGGCCCCAGCCGGCGTCGTCGATGTAGAGCCGGCCACGGCGACTCTTGGTCATCCTGCCAACCGCGTACCCCTCGATCCCTGGTAGAGAGCCCTTTGAGAACTCAACACCACCGAGCGTTGGCCCCACGGTGGGCGCCAACTGTCGTGGTTTTGTCACGGCAGATGTCCGAAGACTTAGGTTCGAGGCCATCGCCATAGCAGTGGACTCAAAGGGGTTGATCGGGACGAAGGACACGAGTTTACCCAGGTTCGGCCCCTCAAGTAGAGGTAAAAGCCTACGTCCTGCTTGTGTTGTATTAGCTGGAGTATCGATTACAAGGGAGCGGATTGCTTGACCTAGCTCTCGATTACTTGGTTTCTTGTCTAAGCCGCCCCGGGGTCTAGCCTTTATATAAGAGGTCAAGGCCCCGGGTTACACGAGTCTCAAACCGACTCACACAGCGTGTCCTATTCTGTCTCTAAGCCGCCATAACATCTTGGGTAAGCCGCCACCGGGCGGCTTAGCCACCCGGGTCTTCACGCCATCTTCCGTCTCTGGGCCCCTGTCAACGGCCCATCTGGTAAGCCGCCCTGGCGGCCTTGCCTGCATCCTTAAGCCCACCTTACAAGTCTTGGGCTTACGAGCCGCCTGGTGTAACCCGGCCCCGCCTGGGCGGGTCTCACCACGGGTTATATCCCCAACACTACCTGTGTCGGGGTGTCAAGTCCATGTATTTCAACAATAGGGGGTAATTTCTTGACATATTTAGTTTTAATACCTTTCTCCTTCATGGATTTCTTAGCTTCTTGCATATCTTCAGGGCTGAGAAATAGAATACCTCTATTCTTTGGAATAGGTTCCAGCGGTGGTTTAGGAAGTGTCCAATTATCAGCATTTTGCAATATGTTATTCAGTAACTCTTCAGCTTGCCCAACAGTTCTTTCCCTGAAAACACAACCAGCACAACTATCTAGGTAATCCCTAGAACATCGGTTAGTCCATTATAAAAGATATCAAGTATTTCATTTTTCTTAAGATGATGATCAGGCAAAGCTCTAAGTAACTGGAGAAGCCTCCCCCAAGCTTGAGGGAGATTCTCTTCTTTAGTTTGCACAAAGTTAAATATTTCCTGTAAAGCAGCTTGTTTCTTATGAGCAGGAAAATATTTTTTAGAGAAGTAATAAAGCATATCCTGGGGGCTACGCACCAGGAGCATGAGAAAGGAACCATTCTTTAGCCTCGCCTTTTAGCGAGAAAGGAAAAAGCTTAAGGATATAGTAGTAGCGTATCTTTTCCTCATTAGTAAACAAAGTAGCAATATCATTCAATTTGGTGAGGTGTCCAATAACAGTTTCATTTTCATAACCATGGAAAGAATCAGATTCAACTATAGGGGTTAACTCAGGATCTACAGAGAATTCATAATCCTTATCAGTAACATATATAGGAGAAGTAGCAAATTTAGGATCTCATTTCATTTTCTCCATCATAGATTTTTCTTTCAATTTGGACACTAGTTTCCTCAAGTCATCTCTATTCTCACAAGCAATTAGTTCCCTAGATATTTCCTCACTCACAACATAACCTTCAGGTATATATGGCAATTCATAATTAATAGGGGATTTAGGTGTAGTATAGGTGATTCAAAATCTTCATCAGTTTCAGCACTTTCAAGTTCTCTAGCTTTAGCAATATGGGCATCAAGTAATTTATTCAGTGGCACAATTTCAGTTTCATCAAATGTAGCAGTAGTAGCATCATTAATTTCAGAGGTAGCATCATCAAGTTCATGTGACATATCAGGACGATCAATAGGTGGTGGTGCAACAAGCTGATTCAAAATAGTAGGTGAATCAAAAGCAGAGCTAGATGGCAGTTCCTTACCTCCTCTCGTGAGAGAGGGGACGATCTTAGTTCGAGTATCTTTCAGATTCTTCATAGTGGCAATTAGATATCCTCAAGTTAACACAATAAATATTGCTATGCTCCCCGGCAATGGCGCCAGAAAAAGGTCTTGATAACCCACAAGTCTAGGGGATCGTGACAGCCTTCACGGGTAGTACTTCACCCTAATTTATTGGTTCGACACAAGGGGAGCCAAAGAGTATTTATTGGCCTTGACAGTTGAGTTGTCAATTCAACCGTACCTGGGATATCCCTCTGCAGAAAAGATTTAGTAGCACGGCAAATAGTAGTAGCAATAGTAATAGTGACAATAGCAGTTTTGGCAGCAAGAGTAACAGTAGCAGTTTTATAGCAAGTGTGACAGCAGCAGCAATAGTAGTAACGTAGCAAGATTCAGTATATGAAAAGCCTAGGCACACGGATCGGTGATGGATAATGATTGAGATGATATTGACCATGTAACAGTTACACACTAGGGTGACACAGAACTAGCTCCAATTCATCAATATAACGTAGGCATGTATTCCGTATATAGTCATACGTGCTTGCGATAAGAACTTGCATGACATCTTTTGTCCTACCCTCCCGTGGCAGTGGGGTCCTATTGGAAACTAAGGGATATTAAGGCCTCCTTTTAATAGAGAACCGGAACAAAGCATTAACACATGGTGAATACATGAACTCCTCAAACTACGGCAATCACCGGAAAGAATCCCAATTATTGTCACCTTGGGGTATGCGGATCAAGACACGTAATAGGTGCATACAACATGCAAGATAGGATCCAAATCAATCTTATATTCGTGAAAACATAATATGTTCAGATCTGAAATCATGGCACTCGGGCCCTAGTGACAAGCATTAAGCATAGCAAAGTCATAGCAACATCAATATCAGAACATAGTGGACACTAGGGATCAAGCCCTATCAAACTTAACTCGATTACATGATCAATCTCATCTAATCCCACCACCGTCCAGCAAGCCTACAGAGGAATTACTCACTCCTGGTGGTGAGCATCATGGCTGTGTTGATGGAGAAGGGTTGGTGATGACAATGGTGACGAATCCCCCTCTCCGGAGCCCAAAACTGACTCCAGATCAGCCCTCCGGAGGAAGAACAGGAGGTGGCGGCGGCTCCGTCTCGTGAAACGCGATGAAATCTTCTCACCTACTTTTTTCTCATCGGATATGAATTTATAGGACTGAGAATAGGGTCAGAGGAGCCACGGGGGCCCCACAAGCTATCTGGCCACACCCTAGGGGGGCATGGCCAGATGGCTTGTGGCCCCCTGGCACCCCCCCTCGGGCAGGTCTTCGCTCCATAATTCATTATAATTCCCAGAAAAAATTCACAAAAAGTTTCGCCCGATTCCGAGAACTTTTATTTCCGCACAAAAACAACACCAAGGCAATTCTGCTGAAAACATCGTTAGTCCGGGTTAGTTCTATTCAAATCATGCAAATTAGAGGTCAAAACCAGAGCAAAAGTGTTTGGAAAAGTAGATACGTTTGAGACGTATCAACTCCCCCAAGCTTAACTCATTGCTTGTCCTCAAGCAATTCAGTTGACAAACTGAAAGTGATAAATAAAACTTTTACAAACTCTTATGTTCTTGTTGTTGTATACATGCTTAGCTAGTGTTCAAGTTTTTAGCATAAATCATAAGTAGCCACATTCATGATAACAATCAAATATCTCATTTACTCATGGCAATACATAACTAACTAGCAAGCAATAATAAGATATCTCACATGCCAACAATTTGTCAAAACAATCATGATATAATATGATGGCATGGTATTTTGCTAGTCCTTTCTGAGACCGCAAAACATAAATGCAGAGCTCCTCTGAGAGTCAAGCAGCGACTAGACATTATAATTCAGAATTTGAAAAGATCCAGTCATGCTCACATCCAACATTAACTACACTCAATGCATAAGAATGACAATAGTGCTCTCCAGTCTGGTGCTATAAATAAGAAGGTGAAGACTGATAACCCACAAGTATAGGGGATCAGTTGTAGCCTTTCTCGATAAGTACGAGTGTCGAACCCAACGAGGAGCTAAAGGTAGAACAAATATTTCCTCAAGTTTTATCGACCACCGATACAACTCTACGCACGCATAATGTTCGCTTTACCTAGAACAAGTATGAAACTAGAAGTACTTTGTAGGTGTCACGGGATAGGTTTGCAAGATAATAGAGGACACGTAAATAAAAACTAGGGGCTGTTTAGATAAAGTAACAATTAAGTAAGTTTAACGAGTGTGGAAAAGTGGTGGTAGGAGTTGCGGAATTGTCCCTAAGCAATTGACAACATTACTAGACCGATAGCAAGTTTTATGTGGGAGAGGCCACTGCTAGCATGTCATCCCTTACTTGGAATTCTATGCCCTTATGATTGGAACTATTAGCAAGCATCCACAACTACTAACGTTCATTAAGGTAAAACCCAACCATAGCATTAAGATATATTGGTCCCCCTTCAATCCCGTATGCATCAATTTCTATGCTAGGCTGAAGCTGCTATCACCCTTGCCCTCCAATACATAGTCCTATCAACATACAACTAACCCTATGGTGTGATCCACGCGCATGCTCATATGATGGGCACTAAAGGATAGCAACATAACCACAAGCAAATTAAACCAATCATAGCAATTCACCAATCACCGATAGGACAACAAAAATCTACTCAGACATCATAGGATGGCAACACATCATTGGATAATAATATGAAGCATAAAGCACCATGTTCAAGTAGAGGGTACGGCGGGTTGTGGAAGAGTGGACCGCTGTAGATAGATGGGTAAGGTGATGGAGGTGTTGGTGAAGATGACGGAGTTGTTGGAGTAGATTGCCGTCACACGATGATTACCCCGGCGGCGTTCCGGCGCCATCGGGAGAGAGGGGGAGAGAGCCCCCCTCCTTCTTCTTCTTCCTTGTCCTCCCCCCTAGATGGGAGGAGGCTTTACCCTCTGGTCCATGGCCTCCATGGCGGCGGAGGGGCGGGAGCCCCTCCGAGATTGGATCTCTCTCTCTCTGTTTCCTTCTGTTTCTGCCTTCTCAGATTCTGGCCTTTCACCGTTTCTTAAATTCCCGGAGATCCGTAACTCTGATTGGGCTGGAATTTTAACACAATTTTTATCCAGATATAAGCTTTCTTGAGGCGAAAGAAGGGCACCAACCGCCTTACGGCGTGACCACAAGGGTCCAGGGCGAGCCCTACCCCTAGGGCGCGCCCCTATGGCTTGTGGGCCCCTCGGGCATCGTCTCGTGTTGATTCTTTTTCCCAAAAATCACATATATTCCAAAAAAAATCTCCGTAAGTTTTTATCACATTTGGACTTCGTTTGGTATGGATATTCTGCGAAACAAAAAAACATGCAACAAACAGGAACTGGCACTAGGCACTGGATCAATATGTTAGTCCTAAAAATAGTATAAAAAGTTGCCAAAAGTATATGAAAGTTGTAGAATATTGGCATGAAACAATCAAAAATTATAGATACGACGGAGACATATCAGCATCCCCAAGCTTAATTCATGCTCGTCCTCAAGCAGGTAAATGATAAAAAAGATAATTTTTGATGTGGAATGCTACCTAGCATAATCTTGATCATATAATCTAATCATGGCATGAATATTAAGACACGAATGATGCAAAGCAATAGTCTATCATTTGACATAAAGACAATAATACTTCAAGCATACTAATAAAGCAATCATGTCTTCTCAAAATATCATGGCTAAAAGAAAGTTATCCCTACAAAATCATATAGTCTGGCTATGCTCCATCTTCATCACACAAAGTATTAAATCATGCACAACCCCAGTTTTAGCCAAGCAATTGTTTCATACTTTAGTATTGTCAAACATTTTCAACTTTCACGCAATACATGAGCGTGAGCCATGGATATAGCACTATAGGTGGAATAGAATATGGTGGTTGTGGAGAAGACAAAAAGAAGGAGATAGTCTCACATCAACTAGGCGTATCAACGGGCTATGGAGATGCCCATCAATAGATATCAATGTGAATCAGTAGGGATTGCCATGCAACGGATGCACTAGAGCTATAATTGTATGAAAGCTCGAAAAGAAACTAAGTGGGTGTGCATCCAACTCGCTTGCTCACGAAGACCTAGGGCAATTTGAGGAAGCCTATCATTGGAATATACAAGCCAAGTTCTATAATGAAAAATTCCCACTAGTATATGAAAGTGACAATATAGGAGACTCTCTATCATGAAGATCATGGTGCTACTTTGAAGCACAAGTGTGGAAAAGGAATAGTAGCATTGCCCCTTCTCTCTTTTCTCTCATTTTTTTGTTTTTTTTGGTGGGCTTCTTTGGCCTCTTTTTTTATTTGGGCTTCTTTGGCCTCTTTTATTTTTTTGTAAAATCCGAAGACTCATCCCAACTTGTGAGGGAATCATAGCTTCCATCATTCTTTCCTCACATGGGACAATGCTCTAATAATGATGATCATCACACTTTTATTTACTTACAACTCAAGAATTACAACTCGATACTAGAACAAAATATGACTCTATATGAATGCCTCCGGCGGTGTACCGGGATGTGCAATGATCTAGCGTAGCAATGACATCAAAAACGGACAAGCCATGAAAACATCATGCTAGCTATCTTACGATCATGCAAAGCAATATGACAATGATGGTGCGTGTCATAAACGGAACGGTGGAAGTTGCATGGTAATATATCTTGGAATGGCTATGGAAATGCCATAATAGGTAGGTATGGTGGCTGTTTTGAGGAAGGATATATGGTGGGTGTAATGCACCGGCGAAAGTTGCGCGGTACTAGAGAGGCTAGCAATGGTGGAAGGGTGAGAGTGCGTATAATCCATGGACTCAACATTAGTCATAAAGAACTCACATACTTATTGCAAAAATTTATTAGTCATCGAAACAAGGTACTACACGCATGCTCCTAGGGGAAGGGTTGGTAGGACTTAACCATCGCGTGATCCCGACCTCCACACAAAGGATGACAATCAATAAATAAATCATGCTCCGACTTCTTCACATAACGGTTCACCATACGTGCATGCTACGGGAATCACAAACTTTAACACAAGTATTTCTACCAATCCACAATTACTTACTAGCATGACTCTAGTATCACCAGCTTTATATCACAAAACTATTGCAAGGAATCAAACATATCATATTCAATGATCTACAAGTTTTATGTAGGATTTTATGACTAACCATGTGAATGACCAATTCCTGTTGACTCTCTAAATAGATATAAGTGAAGCATGAGAGTTTAATTCTTTCTACAAAAGATATGCCCACGCTCTAACAAACATAAGTGAAGCAAAAGAGCATTTTACAAATGGCGGTTTTCTATGTGTAGAGAAACAGGCAATCCAAACTTCAAATGATATAAGTGAAGCACATGAAGCATTCTATAAAGCCATACTCAAAAGATATAAGTGAGGTGCAAAGAGCCTTCTATAAATCAACAAATAACTTTCTCATACCAGCATGGTGCATTATTAAAAGAAAAATAAAAATCACACGACGCTCCAAGATTTACGCATATCATTTCACGAATAAAAATATAGCTCCAAGTAAAATTACCGATGGTCGTTAGAAGAAAGAGGGGATGCCTTCCGGGGCATCCCCAAGCTTAGTTTCTTGGGAGTCCTTGAATATTACCTTGGGGTGCCCCGGGCATCCCCAAGCTTAGTCTCTTTCCACTCCTTATTCCTTCATCCATCGTGATCTCACCCAAAACTTGAAAACTTCAATCACACAAAACTTAACAAAACCCTCGTGAGATTCGTTAGTATAATAAAGTAAATCACCACTTTAAGTACTGTTGTGAACTCATTCAAAATTCATATTAGCATTATATATACTGTAGTCCAACTTCACCATGGTTCATACCCCCCGATACTACCCATAGATCCATCAAAATAAGAGAACAATGCATAGAAAACAGAATCTGTGAAAAACAGAACAGTCTGTAGTAATCTGAACATCTACCATACTTTTGTAACTCCAAAAATTCTGAAAAAATAGGAAACAATAAAACATTTGCATATCAATACTTTGTAAAAATTTCAGAAACTTTTGACATTCCAGTAAAAATGTAAATTCACGCACTACAGCCAAAGTTTCTGTTTTTGCACTGCACACACCAAACAAGCAATCTAATCATCCTAAAGGAAAATCTTGGCACATTATTTTTATAATGCAAGGGATTTATACAAGGGGATAATTATTTTTGTTGAAAAGTTTCTGTAATTAAGATTCGCAAAGTTTCCATGAGCATGAACAAAGTTCAAAGAGCTCCCCCACTTCAACGGTGCTCGTCTTTCTTACTTTCACTTCCCTTTTTGAAAAGTTTTAGGTTCCCCACTTTATTTTTTTGTTTTTAAACTATATAAAAGCACACAACAGAATAAAATGACTCTCTAAAACTTCCGGGTTGTCTCCCTGGCAGCGCCTTCTTTAAAGCCATTAAGCTAGGCATAAAGTGCTCAAGTAATTGATCCACCCGGATCCCAAGGTATATCAAAGCCAATTTTAATTAACAATGATTTGTAATTTAGTAGTGGGCACAAATTAACATATATCATGCAACAACGAAGTCTAACTCTCTTCCTATGCATTAGCATATCATAAAAGAACAATTCATGCACATCAAGTAAAGGCCAATACATAGCATAATAGTTTCTTGCAATTTTATCATATTGGAAACATAGAGAGGTGGAGATGTAGTTACTCTCTCATAATAATTGCAAGTAGGAGAAGCAAGCACATGCATATTATATCTATCAAAATCATCATGTGTAATAGTAAAAGACAACCCATCTATATAATCCTTAATAAGTGCAAACTTCTCCGATATAGTGTAGTTGGGAGAATTCAAAAAGATAATAGGACTATCATGTGTGGGTGCAATAGCAACAATTTCATGTTTAACATAAGGAACTATAGCAAGTTCATCTCCATAAGCATCATTCATATTGGCATCATGGCCACAAGCATAACAAGCATCAATTTCATCAAAAAGGGATATTTCAAACGAATCCAAGGGATCATAGCAATCATCATAGCATTCATCCTTCGGTAAGCACGAAGGGAAATTAAACAATGTATGAGTTGAAGAGTTACTCTCATTAGAAGGTGGGCACGGGTAGCTAATCCACTCTTCCTCCTTTTGTTCTTCGCTCTCCTCCTCATCTTTTTCATCCAATGAGCTCACAGTGTCATCATTTTCTTCTTCCATAGTTTCCTGCAAAATATTAGTCTCCCCTTGGACAGCGGAGGAGTCCTCAATATATGGCTTAACATAAGCATTAGAAGCATAATTTTCATAGCAATATTTAAGTATGGCAAAACTTTCAGATTTGTAAAGAGTAGCATCATACTTTTCAATCAAAGAAGCAATTTCATAGGCACCCTTAAAAGCAACAAATTCTTCAATTTGCTCAATATCATAGTAATTATAAACACCCTTGGCATAAGAAGATACGATTCCATTATCCTTAAACTCACATTGATAGGGAAGGTGTTTTTTAGGGTCTTCAGAACAACAAGTAAAATCATAAATTTCGCATAAATTCCAAGCATAGCATTGCAAAGTATTAATATGATGCCATAAAAGTTTCCCTTTTTGAGATAAGTGGTGTCGCACACAATAAGCATGCTCATTTAATGATTTGCCCTCAACTAAGCTAGTTGGGGTTTCAGCACGAGCACAAACGGATCGAAGATGATCCAAGTAAAAAGCTTCAACAGTGTGATAGATTTTGGGTGGTTCTTCAACCATTGGTGTAGTAGGTTCAACTAATTTTTTTTGTATTTCGTGTTCCATATCCATAACTAAAGATAGAGAACAACTTAGAACAGAAAATAAAATCTACTTAGTGGTAAAGCAAACAAGCACACACGAGAATATTCACCCCACGCTATTGCTCCCCGGCAACGGCGCCAGAAAAAGGTCTTGATAACCCACAAGTATAGGGGATCAGTTGTAGCCTTTCTCGAAAAGTAAGAGTGTCGAACCCAACGAGGAGCTAAAGGTAGAACAAATATTCCCTCAAGTTCTATCGACCACCGATACAACTCTACGCACGCTTAACGTTCGCTTTACCTTGAACAAGTATGAAACTAGAAGTACTTTGTAGGTGTAACGGGATAGGTTTGCAAGATAATAGAGAACACGTAAATAAAAACTAGGGACTGTTTAGATAAAGTAACAATTAAGTTAGTTTAACAAGTGTGGAAAAGTGGTGGTAGGAGTTGCGTAATTGTCCCTAAGCAATTGACTACGTTACTAGACCGATAGCAAGTTTTATGTGGGAGAGGCCACTGCTAGCATGTCATCCCTTACTTGGAATTCTATGCCCTTATGATTGGAACTATTAGCAAGCATCCACAACTACTAACGTTCATTAAGGTAAAACCCAACCATAGCATTAAGATATATTGGTCCTCCTTCAATCTCGTATGCATCAATTTCTATGCTAGGCTGAAGCTGCTATCACCCTTGCCCTCCAATACATAGTCCTATCAACATACAACTAACCCTATGGTGTGATCCACGTGTGCGCTCATATGATGGGCACCAAAGGACAGCAACATAACCACAAGCAAATTAAACCAATCATAGTAATTCACCAATCACCGATAGGACAACAAAAATCTACCCAGACATCATAGGATGGCAACACATCATTGGATAATAATATGAAGCATAAAGCACCATGTTCAAGTAGAGGGTACAGCGGGTTGTGGGAGAGTGGACCGCTGTAAATAGATGGGGAAGGTGATGGAGGTGTTGGTGAAGATGACAGAGTTGTTGGAGTAGATCGCCGTCACACAATGATTGCCCCAGCGGCGTTCCGGCGCCACCGGGAGAGAGGGGGAGAGAGCCCCCCTCCTTCTTCTTCTTCCTTGTCCTCCTCCCTAGATGGGAGTAGGGTTTCCCCTCTAGTCCATGGCCTCCATGGCGACAGAGGGGCGGGAGCCCCTCCGAGATTGGATCTCTCTCTCTGTTTCCTTCTGTTTCTGCCTTCTCAGATTCTGGCCTTTCACCATTTCTTAAATTCCCAGAGATCCGTAACTCCGATTTGGTTGAAATTTTAACACAATTTTTATCCGGATATTAGCTTTCTTGCGACGAAAGAAGGGCACCAACTACCTTACAGGATGACCACAAGGGTCTAGGGCGCGCCCTACCCCCTGGGGCGTGCCCCTATGGCTTGTGGGCCCCTCGGGCATTGTCTCGCGTTGATTCTTTTTCCCAAAAATCACATATATTTCAAAAAAAATCTCCGTAAGTTTTTATCACGTTTGGACTTCGTTTGGTATGGATATTCCGCAAAACAAAAAAACATGCAACAAACAGGAACTGGTACTGGGCACTGGATCAATATGTTAGTCCCAAAAATAGTATAAAAATTTGCCAAAAGTATATGAAAGTTGTAGAATATTGGCATGAAACAATCAAAAATTATAGATACGATAGAGACGTATCAATGACTTAACATAAAAATAAATAGATAGGCCCGTAAGCCACAGAACAATGTTAGTAAAAAAAATTGAATGACTAGACTCGACTTCGGCCAAGGAGTTGGAAAGGGGGCTACCTACAGGCAGTCGGCTCTGATACCAACTTGTGACGCCCCCAATTTCGACCATACACTAATCATACACGCAATGCGTATGACCAAGGTTAGGGACTCACTGATCGATATCACAACACAACTCTAGACACAAATTAAAGTCATACAGCTTCATATTACAAGTCAGGGGCCTCGAGGGCTTGAATACAAAGCTCGACAAGCATGAGTCAATAGAAGCAAATAATATCTGAGTACAGATATAAGACAAACAAGTTTTTCCTTAAGAAGGCTAGCACAAACATAACACGGATCGAAAGAGGTGAGGCGTCCTTCCTGGGAACCTCCTATCCTACTGCTGGTCGGGGGCAGCCTCCATGTAGTAGTAAGCTCCAGCAATGGTGTAGTAGTCGTCTCCGGCGTACTCCATCTCCGGGGCTCCATCGTCTGAACACAGCAAACGTATCGAGGGGGGCAAAGAAAGCAAAGCAGCGGTGAGTACTCATCCAAAGTACTCGCAAGACTGACATCAGAACTATACTAAGTATGCACATTATCAAGGGGTGGGGGTCATATCTGGACTGACTGCAAAAAAAACAAGAATGAGGGGGGAGGCCTAGTCCTATCCAAGACTAGCATCTTCAACATCTTGCAGCATTAGAAGAGAGTAGATTGGTATCTTATATATAGCAATATTATTGTAGTAAATTTTATTAAGTAACCACGCCCAGAGATTCTTCCTCGACTCCCTGAGAGAAAGCAATCTCGGAGCCAACATTCATTTCAATTTTAAGTCACAGTTATAGTTGTAGTAGATCAAGGTACAACTCCAATTCGTCCTGTTACCGTGGACACGCCTATTCGAATAGTTGAATTCATCCCTGCAGGGGTGCACCACGTTTTCGAACACGCTTGATAACCTTTGGCTGGAAACACTTTCCTGGGTCATGCCCGGCCTCTGGACATCAACACGTCGTCGCCCTACCTAGGCTCAACAGAGAGGCCAGCCCGCCGGTCTAAATCCTAAGCGTGCAGGGGTGATGGGCCCACTCACCCTTTGCGCTCTGATACATCTCCAACGTATCTATAATTTTTTATTGTTCCATGCTATTATATTATCTGTTTTGGATGTTTTATATGCATTAATATGCTATTTTATATTATTTTTGGGACTAACCTATTAATCTAGAGCCTAGTGCCAGTTTCAGTTTTTTCCTTGTTTTTGAGTATTGCAGATAAGGAATATTAAACGGAGTCCAAACGGAATAAAATCTTCGGAATGATTTTTCTTGGACCAGAAGAAACCTGCCAGACTTGGAGATGAAGGCAGGAGACTTGCTGGGAGGCGACAAGCCACCAGGGCGCGCCCTAGGGGGGCGCGCCCCCTGGCTTGTGGCCCCCCAGCAGATCTCCTAACCCTATTCTTCGGCCTATAAATTCCCAAATATTCCCCCAATACCAAAAAGAGCCACGAAAATAGTTTTCCGCTGCCGGAAGCCTCTGTTCCTGTGAGATCCCATCTTGGAGCCTTTTCCGGTAATCTGCCGGAGGGGGATTCGATCACGGAGGGCATCTACATCAACTCCATTGCCCCTCCGATGATGCGTGAGTAGTTCACCTCAGACCTTCGGGTCCATAGCTAGTAGCTAGATGGCTTCTTCTCTCTCTATCTTCTTCAATACCATGTTCTTCATGATCTTCATGAAGATCTATCCGATGTAATACTCTTTTGCGGTGTGTCTGTCGAGATTCGATGAATTGTGGGTTTATGTTCAGATTATCTACGAATATTATTTGAGTATTTTCTGAATTCTTATATGCATGATTTCATATCTTTGCAAGTCTCTTTGAGTTATTGGTTTGGTTTGGCCAACTACATTGGTAATTCTTGCAATGGGAGAAGTGCTTAGTTTTGGGTTCAATATTGCGGTGTCCTCACCCAGTGACAAAGTAGGGGTAGCGAGGCACGTATTTGTATTGTTGCCATCAAGGATAAAAAGATGGGGTTTTCATCATATTGCTTGAGTTTATCCCTCTACATCATGTCATCTTACCTAATGCGTTACTCTGTTCTTCATAAACTTAATACTCTAGATGCAGGTAGGAGTCGGTCGATGTGTGGAGTAATAGTAGTAGATGCAGAATCGTTTCGGTCTACTTGACACGGACGTGATGCCTATATGCAAAATCATTGCCTTGGATATCTTCATAATTATTCGCTTTTCTATCAATTGCTCGACAGTAATTTGTTCACCCACCGTATTATTTTCCTTCATGAGAGAAGCCTCTAGTGAAACCTATGGCCCCCGGGTCTATTTTCCATATTATATTTTCAGATCTATAAACCAAAAATACCAAAAATACTTTGCTGCAATATTTTTACTTTTGTTTTACTTTTCGTTTTAGTAATCTCCTATTTCTATCTCTATCAGATCTCATCCTTGCAAGTAACCGTGAAGGGATTGACAACCCCTTTATAGCGTTGGCTGCAAGTGTTTGATTATTTGTGTAGGTACATCTATTGGGGACTTGCTTGTGTCTCCTACTGGATTGATACCTTGGTTCTCAACAACTGAGGGAAATACTTATCTACTTTGCTGCATCACCCTTTCCTCTTCAAGGGAAAACCAACGCAAGCTCAAGAAGTAGCACGCTCCTGCACAATGCGTGGGCGGCCGGTGTCAGTCCTCGCACCTCTTAATACAAGACGGTGCTTACGCGGGCCACACGGGCGCGCGCCGCTCCATTGCTGATGTCCGAAGAGCTTCGGTTCATACAACGACGCTGAGTACCCATAAATTGTCCCACGTGAAGGTTAGTGTGAAAAAGGTCAAACGACCAACTCAGATCAAATACCCAACCCATTAGCATTTTATTAATGCGGTGACAAGCACGACCCATGATGTGCGGTCCCGTCGTCCCATCTCAAGGTCTTGTGGCAAGGGCCTCACCTGCCCAACCATGCCTCGACATCATCAAACCGTGGGTAACCTTCAGGGCCGACCCATCACCAACATATGTTTGTAACCAAGTCATAGTACCCGTGTGTATAAAACATCAAGGCAGGAACTGAGGAATCACCCTCAATGGTCCCCTCTCGATGTAACCATCAAGGTGGACTTAGAGGAATCACCCTCGGGGGTCCCACACTTGAGGAGGGGGTTGCACGACAGAGTCGATATCGGGAGTGGCGAAGAGGTATCACCCTCTGTCTACCATGACCGACTAGCTACACTACAGAGCTAACATCATGAGTACTTCATGAGGTGTCACCCTCGGTACTCGATAGTAGCTCTGCAGAGTCGTACAACCAAGGGGGTGTGCGGTGCTGTGCCTATATGCATAATCATTGCCTTGGATATCGACATCAAGCCTACCAAGTACCCATCACAAACTCATCTCTTGCATTTACATTATTTGCCATTTGCCTCTCGTTTTCTTCTCCCCCGCTTCTAAAATGATTTTCAGAAAATACCAAAAAGATTTGCCTTTTTATTCGCCCTTCTTCTGTTCGCCTTTTCATTTGCTTTTTGCTTGCTTGTGCGCTAGATCGATTCATTGCCACCATGTCTGAATCTAAGGAGGTTTTCATTGAAAAGGATAGTAATAATCATGAGGGGAATTTTGATGACTTTGCTAATAACGATCCCCATGAAGAACCTACTATCACTCATACAAAAAAGTTCCGCATAGGTAGCGGTAATATTATTGGAAAAGGTGTTATTCAAGACTTCTTTACTTGTGCTGGTACACTACCCACTCTAGGAGGGTCTATTCTCAATAAAACTAATAGTCTTGCGGATGCAATAACACTATTAATAATTGAACTTGAGAGGCAATTCGTTCACATGCATCCTTGCATACAAAGGATTTTTCTCGAGTTTTCTAATATTCAGCTTTCTTCCATTAAGCGTGCCGCCACTATATTCCTAGCCCACGAGTTTAGATTCATCATGAAAGAGGCTAGCGAAATTTTTGCTCATTATAAAATTAATGGAGGATGTCCCCCCATAGAGGAGATCCTTTTTAATCAAGAAGAAATAATGAGATTGCAATCTCCCGATTATGTTGCCTATAATGAAAATTTGAGAAAAAGGGTTCCTATCGAGGTTTTGGTTGATAAGATTTCTGAACTCAATGATAATTTTTTTATACAAAACAATGGATTGGAGTTTATATTAAGAGATAGGCTTATGACTTTCCACCAAAGGAAATCTTACAATGATGAATTGATTATACACTATAGGGGGCCGAAGGAGGAACCTATTCCTCCCGCACTTGATCTTAAGGATCCTTGTCCTATTAAATTTAGCCCTTTTGATTATTTTTGCTTGCCACAAAGGAAACTTGCTGCTGAAAGAAGGGAGTATGAGATGAGCATGGATGATCTCCCTTACTATTATGACAATATCTAGATCTATTGCGTTATGCCTAGCAAGGGGCGTTAAACAATAGCGCTTGTTGGGAGGCAACCCAATTTTGTTTTTGTGTTTCTGTTTTTGCTTCTGTTTTTCAGTGATGCACACATTATTACTTATGTAGTAATTGTGTTTTCTTGTTTTAATTAGTGTTTGAGCCAAGTAAGACCTTTGGGATGGTCTACGGTGATTGTGATTTGATTCTGCTGAAAAACATAAACTTTTGCGCTCAGTCCAGGATTTTTATAAATTCACCAGTGCATCAATTGGATCTGAATTTTTTACACAATATTTATATACAAATTTCTCTGATTTTACTAATTTTTCAGAATTTTGGAGTTAAATAAGTATTCGAAGTCTATAGATTGCTATAGACTGTTCTGTTTTTGACAGATTCGGTTTTCTTTGTGTTGTTTGCTTATTTTGATGTATCTATGGGTTGTATCGGGGGGTATGAACCATGGAGAAGTTGGAATACAGTAAATATTACACCAATATAAATAAATAATGAGTTCACAACAGTACCTAAAGTGGTGATTTATTTTTCTTATACTAACGGATCTCACGAGTTTTCTGTTGAGTTTTGTGTTGTGAAGTTTTCAAGTTTTGGGTAAAGATTTGATGGACTATGGAATAAGGAGTGGCAAGAGCCTAAGCTTGGGGATGCCCAAGGCACCCCAGGCCATATTCAAGAATACCAAAGATCCTAAGCTTGGGGATGCCCCGGAAGGCATCCCCTCTTTCGTCTTCAATCCATCCGTAAATTTACTTGAGGCTATATTTTTATTCACCACATGATATGTGTTTTGCTTGGAGCGTCTTGTATGATATGAGTCTTTGCTTTTTAGTTTGTCACAATCATCCTTGCTGCACACATCTTTTGAGACAGACACGCGTTAATCGTGAATTTATTAGAATACTCTATGTGCTTCACTTATATCTTTTGAGCTAGGCAATGTTGCTCCAGTGCTTCACTTATATCTTTTTAGAGCACGGTGGTGTTTTATTTTATAGAAATAATTGAACTCTCGTACCTCACTTATATTATTTTGAGAGTCTTTAAAAAGCATGGTAATTGTTTAGGTTATGAATTTAGTCCTAATATAATGGGCATCCAAGAGGGATATAATAAAAACTTTCATATAAAGTGCATTGAATACTATGAGAAGTTTGATTCCTTGCATATAGTTTTGAGATATAAAGATGGTGATATTAGAGTCATGCTAGTGAGTAATTGTGGATTGGTAAAACTACTTGTGTTAAAGTTTGTGATTCCCGTAGCATGCACGTATGGTGAACCGTTATGTAACGAAGTCGGAGCATGATTTGTTTAATGATTGTCATCCTTTGTGTGAGGGTCGGGAGCGCGCGATGGTTAACTCCTACCAACCTCTCCCCTAGGAGCATGCGTCTAATACTTTGTTTCGATAACTAATAGACTTTTGCAATAAGTATGTTAGTTCTTTATGACTAATGTTGAGTCCATGGATTATACGCACTCTCACCCTTCCACCTTTGCTAGCCTTGTAGGAGATATGCCGTAGAGGCAATAATAAATTTTATTGATTATCTCCCTGTTCATAATTAGGTTTATGTTCCATGCTATAACTGCTATGGTTCTCGAGTCTACAATAACCACGAGGCTCGGAGGAAGACTCATATGCACGTGTGGGATAATAAACGGTAAAATGTATTCCTAGTCAAGCCTCTATGACTGGCTCAAGTATTGCATGATGATCCTGTTTTCCTGATCATGGGCATGGCTATGCCGGCAATTTTGAGGGCACAATTGTTGGTAGAACACTTGTGTTGAATCGACCCGATTGATGTTATGCTATGAGATACATTCGTCATAAGTTTATGGTTAATAACACAGAGAAGTTAATGTTTGCATAATTCCTTAGACCATGAGAGTGTCGAGTTTCTTCATGCTTGCTTCATGATCTTTGGGGTTTGTTAAACGTCATCCGTAAATGGGTGGCTATTACGGCGGCTTACGGGTTCATGGAAAATTATGTCAAGGGACTTGATAGCTCAAGATTGGGATTTGCTCCTCCGACGATGGAGAGATATCTCTGGGACCTCTCGGTGTTACGGTATCCATCATCGTCTGGCCAGACACAGGGTGATTTGATCACAGGGATGCCGGAACACGGGAACGAGAAAAGAGAACAATACCAGCAACGAGGTAACTGGCATTGTGGACAAGTGTTGATCCACGAGGATGCCGATGTTTCTCACCTCGGGTAATTGTAACATATCGCGAAGCAACAGGAATAGCTCACGGCAACTGGAGGTTCACTCGAATATTTATTCGTGTGGGTATAGGGATCGATATGGGTGTCCACGGCTCCGATGTTGATCATTGATCGGAAGGGGTTCCGGGTCATGTCTATGCTTCACCGAACCTATAGGGTCACACGCTTAAGGGTCATCTATCTGCTGAATACTAGACAGGGAGTCTGAGAGAAAATCACCGAAAAAGTTTCGGACGCCGGAAAAGTTTCGGACAGCGGAAAAGTTCCGCAGAGAGGTCACCGGATGAGTTCCGGTGAAACTGAAAAGTTGTTTCAGAGGATACCATAAAGTCAAATTGGTTTTGGCACATGCCTGATAATTCTTGGTGGGTGCCAGAATCATTCTGGAAACTTTCTGGAATTTTCCGGGATGAAAACCGGAAATGTTCCGGTGCTGCCGAAACCGCTTCAGATGCTTTTCGCAGATGAAATCACTAAACCGGAATTGTTCCGGCTCGTGTTGAAAATTATTTTGGTGGGTACTAGAATTGTTCTAAGCCCACATGAATATTTTCAGTTCGATCAGACGCTGAAAAATGTCGTCGTGAATAGTGAAAGTGCTTTTTGGGATATTTTTGGAAAGCCACCTTTTGGGGCTTTGCTCCAAAAGATCTTGGGGATGACATGGATGGATAGGGGCCAATTTTGGGGCCCCACATGAGGGTGTGGCCGGCCACATGGTGGACTCCTTCATGGAGTCCCCCTTGTTCCTTGGTTTCACCTTTTAGGTCCTTGGGAAGGACTCCTTTCCATGTGGGTTTTGGGTCTTCTTGTAAAACCACCCTACCCCTTGGGTTTCCTATAAATAGGAGGTGTGTGGGCTGCCATAAGACACACTCTTGCTCTCATACACAAAGCCATGCATGATCTGGCATTCTTCTCTCCCTCCCAGCGAAATAGTTTCGTAGAGCCGAAAGGCTGTCTGGGTTCCGGCAGGAACTAGTTCTGGACGGCGAAGCCCTGCCGGATAGATGACACCGTATGTGTGCAACTCTGTAGAGAGATCGTAGTTTCGGTCTTAGTTCGAGAGTGCCTCCCGAAGGGCTGTCCGTGTGACCGTCCGAGTTTTGGAGGTTCTCCCGAAGGGCTGTCCGAGTGACAGTCCGAGTTTCGGAGGTCCTCCCGAAGGGCTGTCCGCGACACCGTCTGGGGGACTGTGTGACCGCCTCCCGGAGGGCTGTCCGCGGGGCAGATGAGGATATACATCCTCGCGGTTGGGAGGTTGTAAAATCCTAGCTGCGGGGATCTGCACCGCCGATCGTCATCGACTCTACTTCCGCTGCGCTACGAGTCGGTAACGATAATGATCAAACCTTGTATGCAGTCTCCATAGTGGTCCTGGGCTGGTGCGTAGGTCGGAAAATTTTTGTTTTCTGCTGCGTCCCCAACAGTGGCATCAAGAGCCGTGCTATGTGTAGATGCAAGTTGCGATCTAGAATACATAGAGATGTATGGGTGTTGCACAATATAATTAGGTAGTAGATGAGATCTATTGCTGAAAATTATTTGTGCGGGTAGCAGATGAAGTCTGTTACCCGATGTTCTTGTTGCTTCCCTCGAATTTGCATATTTCTGATCTTGATAACAGTATGGTGGAGTTTCAATGTTCTGGCAATCTGCGATCCTGATTGATCAACGAAGTGCTAACAGTTCATTGAATTCCACCGTAGTTAAAAAGAAAGATGAAATTTTGCAGACGAAAGGGCAATGCAGATGTGATCTGCACGGGGGTCACGCGTATGACGAAGTTTAGTATGGGGCTCGAGATTTTATTATCTCGTGTTTCATACACCCTGGAATGTTAATCTAGCGACTTGGATTATCATGCTTGATGATGGACGTTGGTAGCTTCGGTTTGTTTCGAAACCTTAGAAGCCACGTAAAATAAAATTTTGCATGGACCGATTAGAGGCGTCTAACTTGGTTTTGCAGGATGGTTTGCATGTGCATGTGATGTGGTATAGCAGTGTTCATAATAATTTGATTATGTATGAGATGACTATATGATCTAAATTGATTAACATGACCTGCGTGTCATGATTCGGCATGATGGCTGGAGCCATATGATTGCACTTTAATGACCAGCGTGTCAACCTTATGTAATGCACTTATTTTTATTAAGCTATAGAGATAGCAATATTATCTGGTGCATCGACAAGGTGGTGGCAATCTTCGCGAAGGTGAACACCGACGCGAATGCCGAAGACGAAGAAATACAAGACTTCTCCGTCAGAAAGGGCTATACCATATCATGCTATTATGAATTGCCTGAGATGTTTATCCCTTATGATGCACCCTTCTTGATTGCGCGGTAGTCGCTTTTATTAGGGTGATCTCTCACAAAAATATCAAGTAGTTAGTGTTCTCCCAAGTGTAGCACCGTCACGGCACCTAACTTTTCGGGGTGCGCCATGTGCACATGGGTACGAACGATTAGGGAAGTGTGAGGCGGGTGAGGTCAGACCTCGCAGCAAGATCACTTGATTGTCTTGACGTTCTGGCTTGATCGTCCTGAGCTCAGAACACGCCCATCGAAAGATGAACAAGAGTCACATAGAGATGTGATCGGCATGTTTGCCCACCAATTGAAATTCTCATCATCAGTGATGTCCACATCAATGGCGTTGAATTGAAATGTGGATCTTGTATCACTCACAATCAATTATGAGAGATATTGATTTGAGTGGGAGCGCACTGTAGAATTAACTTGTTTAATTCTTAGTGCAATTAATTTTGAACACTGTCTAAGTGTGGTTTGCATAAAAGTTGTAGAATAATGGCTCGCGTTTCCACCTTCCCTTTTAAAATTGAATAGCTGTTAAATATCTAGTTAAAACTTTACGGTTGGTAACGTAATGTGAGGATTTTCCTCAAGAGTGCCGAGAAGGACTTTGTCCTATCGCATGCTTTCGGTATTCTCCCGCTAATGCTATGGATCATGTGACTCTCGTCCTTCGATCCAAAAGCTAGAATTCCGTTTTCAGTCAAGTGCAATACGTTTGCTTCCATGAGACCCGAACTTCAAAAGTTTGGATAGTTATTTGATATTCATGGAATCTGAAAATCATTTTCAGAGACAGACAAAGACTGAAAGATATGAGATATCTAAAGCCATGTTTGTTTGCAAACTATTAGTAAAGGTGTTTACTATGCATTTGACTGATAAGAGAGGGATCCAGAAGAACGCCTATCATATGATGAAAGGTGAATAAAACAACAACTTAAAGAGAAAGGAAGTGTCCGAAGGGTGTTAGTGAAACTTTCACGCCTAGGAAGTCCGAGGCTAACGCCACTCTTAAGTTGGGTGCTTCTTCTGAGAGTAGGAGAAATACTGAAAGTTAAACTGTTAGAAGTATAATGGCAAAAGGAAAGAAGACTGGAATATCCAGCTCATGTATGAATGTCATACAAGTTTTTGATGTATAGAAGGCTGGTCAAAGATATAGTTCTTGGGAATTATGGTTAAACATGTTAATCACTAATTCTAGGGTATTGTGAGTTAATCACAAAGATACCCGCTCGATTGCATTCTGTTGCAGCTCGATGTAAGAACTACTATGGCCTGAAAGACTAACCAGGAATGAGGTTCAGATACACGCAGGGAACATAGTAAATGTTACTATGCCTTCCATCGGTGTATTCCCTATGTATTTACTTTCATAGTTCATTTTAGAGTTTTACACTCTAGCCCATTGCATAAAGTATCTTGCAAGAAGGTTATTCATAAGAGAACTTTTGATGTTCGATGTTATGAATAACATAAGGGCCATACTTTCATTATGAATGAGACGTATGTTATGAATATTGATAATAATACATTACCTCTGTATTTACTTTCATAATTCATTTAGAGTTTCATACACTCTAGCCCTTTGCATAAGGTATTTTGCAAGAAGGTTATTCATAAGAGAACTTTTGATGTTCGATGTTATGAATAACATAAGGGCCATACTTTCATTATGAATGAGACGTATGTTATGAATATTGATAATAATACATTACCTCTGTATTTACTTTCATAATTCATTTAGAGTTTCATACACTCTAGCCCTTTGCATAAGGTATTTTGCAAGAAGGTTATTCATAAGAGAACTTTTGATGTTCGGTGTTATGAATAACATGAAGGGCCATGCTTCCATACAGGATGGGATGTATGCTATGAATATTGATGGTAATATGATACATCCATAACACTGATGCTAAATGTCGCAAGACTAAAAGAATACCACACAAGTGTGGCACTGCATTTGGTCACATTGGCGAAACCCGCATGGAAAATTCCATTATGATGGATTTTGAAGTCATTTGATTTTGAATCATCTGACACTTGCAACTTTCCTCTGAAAGGTGAAGTGACTGGAATACCGTTCACATGCCATAAGGAACGAGCAAAGAACATATTGGTAATCATACATTATGATGTGTGTAGTCCAATAAATGTTGTTGCAAGTAGTGGATTTATCTGTCTTCAGAAATGACTCAAGTAGATATATGGATATTTACTTGTTGAGACGTAAGTCTGGATCTTTTGAATTCATTCAGAAGGTTTTCAAAAATGAAGTAGAAGTTATTGTAACAAGAAAATTATGTTTCTGCAATTTGATTGCAGAAAGGAATATTTGAGTTACAAGTTTAGCGAATGTCTGATGAGTTGTGAAAGGGGTTTCATAACTTGCACCTCCCGGAACACCGCTGCAAGTGGAAAGTCCGTGAAGATGTAATCGAACCATTTATGACATGGTAAGATCAAAGATGACATAAATAGATTTGCCATTACCCCTTTTATAGAGTGATGCTTTAGAGACTGCGGCTTTTACACTGAAAAGAGCTCCATCAGGTCTGTTGAAATAACGCCATGGTGTGGTACGCCCAACCATGTTATATCTTTTCTTAACATTTGGAATATGGGGCTTGTGTAAAAGGTTACAAACCTATTCCAAATCAGACAAGTGCTACTTTGTAAGGTTATCCCAAGTCATTGGGTATTCCCCCACCACTATACCGAGGCAAAGGGTTTTGCCGCAAAACGGTATGCTTTTAAAGAGAATAGTTCTTACAAAAGGTGAGTGGGAGGACAGTGCAACTCGACGAGATAACCAGTATCTTCGTCATCAGGTCAAAGGAAAGGAACCTTGGAAGTGATTCCGGAGTTTCCTACTGCGACTGATACGGAAGCCTCTACATGAGATGTATGGACTTCGGTCGAACTTGCAGCTGAACCGCGTAGGAAAAACTCGTGCAAACCTCTCAGGTGCGCATACGAGATATTGTTGTTAGACAACAGTATACCTACGATACACAAGGAAGCGTTGATGGGCCTTGACTCCGGAATTGGCTAAATGCCAATACAATCTGAGATAGTTTCCATATAAGTGGTTCGAGATTAAAATCTTGATACACCTTTCGGAAGACTTAGAGTCTAACGAATATTTATGAAACTATAAACTGATGTGGATAAAATATTTTATCCATAAAGCTCGACTTGTTGAAATAACAAGTTCAAGGAGTTGACTACGATGAGGTTGTTTCACCGTAGCGATGCTTGAAGTCGGTTCGGGTTGAACTAGCAATTAATACATATTTCAATCATGAGATATGAAACATGGATGACAAAAGGATTTCCATCTGATGGAAATAAAACCTAGGACTTGTATGTGATACAGTCCATAGTAATTTGTCGATCCAGAGGATGCTAGTAAGTATGCAAACTTCAGAGTTCCAGCGATGGACAGAAGAGAGCGAAGTGGAGTTGGAATCTTCGTTTTTGATGAAATGGTCAAGGGGGTTTGACTTCATCAAATGGGTATCGAAGATGCTTGTGATTCAAGAAAGTAAGTGGGAGCATAATAATATTTCTAAAAACCTTGTGTACTTAACACATTGTTAATTGGAAATAAATTTCTTGACACGAATTAGGACTTCATTTGAAAATAGTTTTTCAATGAAGTGCTTAGGCTAAATAGCCTCAATATTAGGCATGATGATCTATGGAGATAGATTTACCTAATGGGGCTAAGCAATGAATACATATTGACAAGATGCTAAAACCTTTTAGCATTTAAAACGCCAAGGAGTGATTCTTGCCGAAGTCACATGGAAAGAGTTTTTGCAAGACTCGGTGTCCCAAAACACTGATGAGTAAAATACATGATGGAGATTCCACACACTCTCGTGTTTGGATTAATCATGTATTCCATGGTATGTAAAAACAAACAGATATGTCCGATACTCCAATGTTGTTGCGAGTATAGATACCATAGTGGTCAAAGTACTGATCATGGGACAACAGAGAAAGATGTCATTAAGTGCTAAGAGTAGTGCTGATGACATGTTTTCTCGCAAGTAGAGATTATGAAGTGCTCGTTGTAAGTGATTACATCGATACAGTCTTCATCAATGCTCCATGCGATTTTCGATTTAAATTGAGGGTTTTTGTGTGATACACAATATGGTGGCACGGTAGTTGGAAATTGTTCCAAACAAGATACTGTGGCGAATTCTATAACAAAGGCTAAGTATGTTGATGCTTAAGAAGCGACAAAGAAGTTGTTGAATCATATAGTTCATTCATGAACTTAGTATGGTTCCAAGATGACTTTGGTCTATGGGACACTATTGCAGATAGTTGCTCCATAGCTCAGTCTGAGGAATCAGGTTTCCACCAATGATTCACACATATGCAAGGCCAAGTCCAAACAAAATATGAATTTTTTAAAAGCGTGAAAACGCAAGGATATGCAAAGTTACACACAGAGCTGAAGTCGTCAGATCCGTTGGACATCAGGCTATACCACATGCGAAGCATATTTTACACCAGTATGCCATAGGTGTAAAGTGCATTAGCATTGACTAGATTATTGACTCTAGTTCAAGTGGGAGTCTGTAGGAGATATGCCCTAGAGGCAATAATGAATGTTATTGATTATCTCCCTATTCATAATTAGGTTTATGTTCCATGCTATAACTGCTATGGTTCTCGAGTCTACAATAACCACGAGGCTCGGAGGAAGACTCGTATGCACGTGTGGGATAATAAACGGTAAAATGCATTCCTAGTCAAGCCTCTATGACTGGCTCAAGTATTGCATGATGATCCTGTTTTCCTGATCATGGGCATGGCTATGCCGGCAATTTTGAGGGCACAATTGTTGGTAGAACACTTGTGTTGAATCGACCCGATTGATGTTATGCTATGAGATACATTCGTCATAAGTTTATGGTTAATAACACAGAGAAGTTAATGTTTGCATAATTCCTTAGACCATGAGAGTGTCGAGTTTCTTCATGCTTGCTTCATGAACTTTGGGGTTTGTTAAACGTCATCCGTAAATGGGTGGCTATTACGGCGGCTTACGGGTTCATGGAAAAGTATGTCAAGGGACTTGATAGCTCAAGATTGGGATTTGCTCCTCCGACGATGGAGAGATATCTCTGGGCCCTCTCGGTGTTACGGTATCCATCATCGTCTGGCCAGACACAGGGTGATTTGATCACAGGGATGCCGGAACACGGGAACGAGAAAAGAGAACAAAACCGGCAACGAGGTAACTGGCATTGTGGACAAGTGTTGATCCACGAGGATGCCGATCTTTCTCACCTCGGGTAATTGTAACATATCGCGAAGCAACAGGAATAGCTCACGGCAACTGGAGGTTCACTCGAATATTTATTCGTGTGGGTATAGGGATCGATATGGGTGTCCACGGCTCCGATGTTGATCATTGATCGGAAGGGGTTCCGGGTCATGTCTATGCTTCACCGAACCTATAGGGTCACACGCTTAAGGGTCATCTATCTGCTGAATACTAGACAGGGAGTCTGAGAGAAAATCACCGAAAAAGTTTCGGACGCCGGAAAAGTTTCGGACAGCGGAAAAGTTCCGCAGAGAGGTCACCGGATGAGTTCCGGTGAAACTGAAAAGTTGTTTCAGAGGATACCATAAAGTCAAATTGGTTTTGGCACATGCCTGATAATTCTTGGAGGGTGCCAGAATCATTCTGGAAACTTTCTGGAATTTTCCGGGATGAAAACCGGAAATGTTCCGGTGCTGCCGAAACCGCTTCAGATGCTTTTCGCAGATGAAATCACTAAACCGGAATTGTTCCGGCTCACGTTGAAAATTATTTTGGTGGGTACTAGAATTGTTCTAAGCCCACATGAATATTTTCAGTTCGATCAGACGCTGAAAAATGTCGTCGTGAATAGTGAAAGTGCTTTTTGGGATATTTTTGGAAAGCCACCTTTTGGGGCTTTGCTCCAAAAGATCTTGGGGATGACATGGATGGATAGGGGCCAATTTTGGGGCCCCACATGAGGGTGTGGCCGGCCACATGGTGGACTCCTTCATGGAGTCCCCCTTGTTCCTTGGTTTCACCTTTTAAGTCCTTGGGAAGGACTCCTTTCCATGTGGGTTTTGGGTCTTCTTGTAAAACCACCCTACCCCTTGGGTTTCCTATAAATAGGAGGTGTGTGGGCTGCCATAAGACACACTCTTGCTCTCATACACAAAGCCATGCATGATCTGGCATTCTTCTCTCCCTCCCAGCGAAATAGTTTCGTAGAGCCGAAAGGCTGTCTGGGTTCCGGCAGGAACTAGTTCTGGACGGCGAAGCCCTGCCGGATAGATGACACCGTATGTGTGCAACTCTGTAGAGAGATCGTAGTTTCGGTCTTAGTTCAAGAGTGCCTCCTGAAGGGCTGTCCGTGTGACCGTCCGAGTTTTGGAGGTCCTCCCGAAGGGCTGTCCGAGTGACAGTCCGAGTTTCGGAGGTCCTCCCGAAGGGCTGTCCGCGACACCGTTCGGGGGACTGTGTGACCGCCTCCCGGAGGGCTGTCCGTGGGGCAGATGAGGATATACATCCTCGCAGTTGGGAGGTTGTAAAATCCTAGCTGCGGGGATCTGCACCGCCGATCGTCATCGACTCTACTTCCGTTGCGCTACGAGTCGGTAACGATAATGATCAAACCTTGTATGCAGTCTCCATAGTGGTCCTGGGCTGGTGCGTAGGTCGGAAAATTTTTGTTTTCTGCTGCGTCCCCAACAAGCCTCTCTAGTACCGCGCAACTTTCGCCGGTGCATTAAACCCACCATATATCCTTCCTCAAAACAGCCACCATACCTACCTATTATGGCATTTCCATAGCCATTCCGAGATATATTGCCATGCAACTTCCACCGTTTCGTTTTTTTTATGACACGCACCATCACTTTCATATTGCATTCATATAGAGTCATATTTTGTTCTAGGTATCGAGTTGTAAGTAAATAAAAGTGTGATGATCATTATTATTAGAGCATTGTCCCGTGAGAGAAAAGGATGATGGAAGCTATGATTCCCTCACAAGTTGGGATGAGTCTCCGGACTTTACAAATAATAAAAGAGGCCTATGAAGCCCAAATAAAAAAGAGAGGCCAAAGATGCCCACCAAAATTTAAAAAAAAAAGAAAAAAAATGAGAGAAAAGAGAGAAGGGACGATGCTACTATATTTTTCCAAACTTGTGCTTCAAAGTAGCACCATGATCTTCATGATAGAGAGTCTCCTATTTTGTCACTTTCATATAAATAGTGGAATTTTTCATCATGATGCACATCCACTTAGTTTCTTTTTGAGCTTTCATACACTTATAGCTCTAGTGCATCCGTTGCATGGCAATCCCTACTCACTCACATTGATATCTATTGATGGGCATCTCCATAGCCCGTTGAAATGCCTAGTTGATGTGAGACTATCTTCTCCTTTTCCTCACAACCTCCACCATATTCTATTCCACCTATAGTGCTATATCCATGGCTCACGCTCATGTATTGCGTGAAAGTTGAAAAGGTTTGAGAACATAAAAGGTGTGAAACAATTGCTTGACTTGTCATCAGGGTTGTGCATGATTTAAATACTTTCTGTGGGGAAGATAGAGCATAGCCAGACCATATGATTTTGTAGGGATAACTTTCTGAGGCCATGTTATTTTGAAAGGACGCAATTGCCTTGTTAGTATGCTTGAAGTATTACTGTTTTTATGTCAACATTAAACTTTTGTTTTGAATCTTACGGATCTGAATATTCATGTCACAATTAAGAATATTACATGGATAAATATGTTAGGTAGCATTCCACATCAAAAAATCTGTTTTTATCATTTACCAACTAGAGGACGAGCAGGAATTAAGCTTGGGGATGCTTGATACGTCTCCAACGTATCTATAATTTTTTGTTGTTCCATGCTATTATATTATCTGTTTTGGATGTTTTATATGCATTAATATGCTATTTTATATTATTTTTGGGACTAACCTATTAATCTAAAGAGTAGTGCCAGTTTCTGTTTTTTCCTTGTTTTTGAGTATTGCAGATAAGGAATATTAAACGGAGTTCAAACGGAATAAAATCTTCGGAATGATTTTTCTTGGACCAGAAGAAACCTGCCTCACTTGGAGATGAAGGCAGGAGACTTGTTGGGAGGCGACAAGCCACCAGGGCGCGCCATAGGGGGGGCGCCCCCTGGCTTATGGCCCCCCAGCAGATCTCCTAACCCTATTCTTCAGCCTATAAATTCCCAAATATTCCCCTAATACCAAAAAGAGCCACGAAAATACTTTTCCGCCGCCGGAAGCCTCTGTTCCCGTGAGATCCCATCTTGGAGCCTTTTTCGGTAATCTGCCGGAGGGGGATTCGATCACGTAGGGCATCTACATCAACTCCATTGCCCCTCCGATGATGCGTGAGTAGTTCACCTCAGACCTTCGGGTCCATAGCTAGTAGCTAGATGGCTTCTTCTCTCTCTATGTTTTTCAATACCATGTTCTTCATGATCTTCATGAAGATCTATCCGATGTAATACTCTTTTGCGGTGTGTTTGTCGAGATCCGATGAATTGTGGGTTTATGTTCAGATTATCTACGAATATTATTTGAGTCTTTTCTGAATTCTTATATGCATGATTTCATATATTTGCAAGTCTCTTCGAGTTATTGGTTTGGTTTGGCCTACTAGATTGGTAATTCTTGCAATGGGAGAAGTGCTTAGTTTTGGGTTCAATCTTGCGGTGTCCTCACCCAGTGACAAAGTAGGGGTAGCGAGGCACGTATTTGTATTGTTGCCATCAAGGATAAAAACATGGGGTTTTCATCATATTGCTTGAGTTTATCCCTCTACATCATGTCATCTTACCTAATGTGTTACTCTGTTCTTCATGAACTTAATACTCTAGATGCAGGCAGGAGTCGGTCGATGTGTGGGGTAATAGTATTAGATGCAGAATTGTTTTGGTCTACTTGACATAGACGTGATGCCTATATGCATAATTATTGCCTTGGATATCTTCATAATTATTCGCTTTTCTATCAATTGCTCGACAGTAATTTGTTCACCCACCATATTATTTTCCTTCATGAGAGAAGCCTCTAGTGAAACCTATGGCCCCCGGGTCTATTTTCCATATTATATTTTCAGATCTATAAACCAAAAATACCAAAAATACTTTGCTGCAATCTTTTTACTTTTGTTTTACTTTTCGTTTTAGTAATCTACTATATCTATCTCTATCAGATCTCATCCTTGCAAGTAACCAGGAAGGGATTGACAACCCCTTTATAGCGTTGGGTGCAAGTGTTTGATTATTTGTGTAGGTACATCTATTGGGGAATTGCTTGTATCTCCTACTGGATTGATACCTTGGTTCTCAACAACTGAGGGAAATACTTATCTACTTTGTTGCATCATCCTTTCCTCTTCAAGGGAAAACCAACGCAAGCTCAAGAAGTAGCACGCTCCTGCACGATGCGTGGGCGGCCGGTGTCAGTCCTGGCACCTCTTAATACAAGACGGTGCTTACGCGGGCCACCCGGGCGCGCGCCGCTCCATTGTTGACGTCCGAAGAGCTTCGGCTGATACAACGACGCTGAGTACCCATAAATTGTCCCACGTGAAGGTTAGTGCGAAAAAGGTCAAACGACCAACTCAGATCAAATACCCAACCCATTCGCATTTTATTAATGCGGTGACAAGCGCGACCCATGATCCGCGGTCCCGTCGCCCAGTCTCAAGGTCTTGTGGCAAGGGCCTCACCTGCCCGACCACGCCTCAACATCATCAAACCATGGGTAACCTTCAGGGCCGACCCATCACCAACATCTGTCTGTAACCAAGTCATAGTACCCGTGTGTATAAAACATCAAGGCAGGAACTGAGGAATCACCCTCAATGGTCCCCTCTCGATGTAACCGTCAAGGTGGACTTAGAGGAATCACCCTCGGGGGTCCCACACTTGAGGAGGGGGTTGCACGACAGAGTCGATATCGGGAGTGGCAGAGAGGTATCACCCTCTGTCTACCACGACCGACTAGCTACAGTACAGAGCTAACATCATGAGTACTTCATGAGGTGTCACCCTCGGTACTCGATAGTAGCTCTGCAGAGTCATACAACCAAGGGGGTGTGCGGTGCTGTGTCGGGCCTGGCTCGTCGATCATGATGACCGAGTAATTGGTAATTAAAGCGGTGGCAACTGAGACTAAGGGGTCACAGGGGTCACTGATCCACCTATACTAAGCCGTTTAAAGAAGTAATAGGTACAGTAGCAGTTTATCAAAAATAGGCTATGCATCAGAATAGGAGCGAACTAATACAGTAGCAAAATCTAATGCAAGCATGAGAGAGAAAGAATGGGCGATATCGGAATGCTCAAGGGGGTTTGCTTGCCTTGCTGCTCTGCTGCAAAGGCCTGATCGTCAGTGGCGTAGTCGTACCCGGCAGCAGCGTCAGTCTCGGGGTCTACCGGTAAGAAGAGGGGGGAGAAACAATAAATATAAAGCATACAGATGCAACACGATGCATGACATGGCAAAATGCAGAGGTAGGCATGCACTAACGTAGTATTACACGTCGCGGACGGATCGGAAGAATATCTGACGATATTTTTGGGGTCTCGGGCTACTACCGGACAGACGAAAACCATGGAAAAGTTCCATGTTCGTTATGATATGAGCACGTGACAGACGAACGGACTGCGTATTCGGATTCGTGGGATTTTTCTGAACAACTTTCATGTATAAAATATTTTCATCCGGGTTACGGATTAATTTATATTATTTTTTATAGTTTTAATAATATTCTGAAATTAAAAGGATTAAATTTAATTCGATAATGGCATTTAGGACATCAGCATGATGTCATTATGACATCAGCTGTCAACTGTGGGGTTGACTGGTCAAACTAACCAGTGGGCCCCACATGTCATTGGCACAGGATTAATTCGGTTTATTTAATTTTAAACAGTGTTAATTAGGAGGGGTGGGTCCCACATGTCATCCACTAATTAAGTTAATTAATTAACAGTATTAATCACATCTTTTTAATTAGTCCTAATTTATCCTGGGCCCACATGTCATATGCACAAATAGGTTGACAACAGATTAGTTAAGCTAATTAAACTTAATTACACTAATTAATTAATTAATTAATTAATTCAGCTAATTATTTACTTTATATTTTTATAATTTCGTTTTACATTTTAATTTTGTTCAGGGGGGCGTGGGGGCCACATGTCATACACAGTGAGGGGAGTGGTTAGTGGGGGGTCAGCCCCACTAACCAATCGGGCCAGGGGCGCTGCGGGGCCTCACCGGCGGCTCATCGGCGGCCAGGGTGTGGCGGTGGCCAGGGATGCGCGCGGGGGTGCGGGGCGCGAGCGGGGCCACGCGAGGGCAGGCGCATCGAGCGGGGCGCGCGGCGAGCGCGTCGGCTGCGGGCGCGGGCGCGCAAGCGGGCGCGGCGATGCCGACCAGGGCGACGCGGGCAACGGCAACGGCCGGGGCGAGCTCAGGGGGGAGGGAAGGAGAGGGGAAGAGCCCCGGTAGGCTCACCGACAGCGCTAACACTAGTAGAAAACAGGGTACTAGTCCTGGTTCCAGAGGGCCTTTAGTCCCGGTTCTCGAACCGGGACAAAACAAACGGAACTAATACCCAAAACCTTTAGTTCCGGTTTGCTTACGAACTGGGACCAAAGGGGCTCCACGTGGCCACTGCGGGGCGCCCAGGCAGGAGGACCTTTAGTCCCGGTTGGTAACACCAACCGGGACCAAAAGGCAGCCAGACGTCAGCAGCTCGCAGGCGCTGGGGTTTTTTTTTGGAAGGGGGGTAGGGGTTTGGGAGGGTTAATTTAGGGGTTTCATATTGTGTTAGCTATCTAATAGAGAGAAGTGACCTCTCTTTCTCCGTGCTTGGTCGATGCTAGCTACTATATATATAGAGAGAACTCGACGCTAGCTAGTAAGCAAATGAAGGAAACCATTAATTACACAAGATCATCATGAACATATATATAGAGAAGTGACATCTCTTTCTCCGTGCTTGGTCGAACAACAAGTTTTCGTATATCTATCCGATGCTACTACATATATACAATATAACATCTCTTACAGTCCCTAACATCATCTACCTAAGATCCAATTGCAATTGCACATGGTATTCTCCGTGTTCAGGTATGATGTGGTCAAGAAAGAATCCTGCCAATTCCTCTTGAATTGCTCGTATGCGATCATGTGGTAGGAGTTCATCCCGCATCTGCCAGATCTAATTTAAAGAAGGGGGTCAATACATATATATGAATGAAACTCAACACAATTGATGGTAATATATAAAATAAAATTGTGAATATTGTTTACGTACTTCAAATTGTTTGTCAGAGAAGCCCCGCTCAGAGGTCAAGTGGCGAATGAACTCGCATACGTAGTATCCACATAAATGATTCCCGGGTGCTTGGTACAAGCACTTTACGAGAATAGAGTTCAATCAAACTGATAAGCAAGCATGATAATGGTATTGATGTAACTAGAATCAATGAGAGATGCGCGGAACTAGCTAGTACTACTTACTTTGGGGTGTGTAAATCGCAGCTCATTCTTTAGACCGGGAACCATTCCGGTGAACTGTTTCCAAACCCTGCCAGGCAAAGAAAATGATTACTTGATATCAGGAAATGAACAAAAGTCGCCGATATGGTCCCGGTATTGATTGAACTTACTTCTGGAGCATTGCAGTCATGTCCGCATAATCCTTGGGATCTTTACGTCTCGAGTCTAAGATAGTTACTAATGCCCCATCAAGCTTAATGTATAGCAGAATAAAGTGGAACCTGCGCACGCATAAATCATCAATTACATTACTTAACCTCGATTAAGCGAAACCGAATATGCACAAGACAGTAACACTCACTTGAAGTTGTAAGGAAAGAGTATTTCCCTTTTGTTTTGATGTCTAAGGAATGCTTCTAGCAAGTTGTCCTCAGTAACTTTGGCTTTGTTTTGTACCGACCATTCATTTACGGTATTTGGGCTAATGACCCCAATGTCGTAGATTTGTCCTTTTTTGCATTCGACGATCTTCAATCTGCATAATATAGTGAGGATAATTATATATACATGCAATGAACGAGCTGAGCTAGACACTTAATTATAGAAGTAATACTTACAGACAGTAGCAAGTCACGAGTTGTTTGTCGAGGGCCTCTTGATTGAATAACTGAAATAACTCCACAAATTCAACAGGCATCAGGTCGACTCCAATGAAGTCGTGCTCTTTTTTAATTCCGACCATCAAACTGTCGGTCCCAGACTTCCTGCAGGTTTCCATGTACCACTCATGCAATTTTTGCATCATCGTTGTTAGATGAGGATGATCAGGTTTGACGAGAGGCTTCCCGTGCTCGTATCTAAAGATCTCTACTACTACCTCAGCCATTTCAAACTGTACATCATCGCCCACGTAATCACCAAGAGTGGTACCGGGCAGTAGCACCGGATGATTAGCGATATCGCTAGACACCTTGAGCGGGGGGCACGATTGCTTCTCCTATTCACCGAGCTGAGGAATTGTTTTCCACCTTCTTCATTTTTTGTCTCTTGCAGCACTGGAAGTACTTCCCGACCGCTGCGCTTCATCATATGTCTTTTTAATACAGCGGTCATAGTTGGATTGCAGCGGAGGCGGTGGTGGTCGCTTCACCGCATCCAGAGTGCACTTCACTTTCACCGGATATACCGTTTCCTTCGGAGGTGGACGTTTCCGTGCAAAATGGGCCTGCACTTCAGCTTCCATGATTTCAGCATTTTCCTTGTCAGTCCTCTCATATGGTAACTTTGGAAGAGGCTTGAGCCTTGGACCAAATTTGTATTTCTTCCCGCCTATTGTACTGCTAGCCGCCGGAGCGGCGGCATCTCTCTTTCGCCGTTGCTAACGCGCCGGAGGAGGTGGAGTGCCCTGACACGCCGGAGGAGGAGGAGGAGGAGGTGAGTGCCCTGACATGTCGGAGGAGGCGAATGAGGAGGCGGAGTGCCCTGACGCGTCGGAGGAGGAGAAGGAGGAGGCAGAGTGCCCTGACGCGCCGGAGGAGGAGGAGGAGGAGGCAGAGTGCCCTGACGCGCCGAAGGAGGCTGAGTCTGTTGAGGCGTCCAGTTTGGAAGCTTGATGTGCTCCTTTCTCCATAGACAGGTACTCCTCAAAGCATTTTCCAGAAGAATAATATCCACTTCACCTGTAGGGTTGTCAAGCTCCAGCCCCTCAAATCCATCCATTATCTTCTCATATCGACCGATGAATTCCGGAGTCTCCTCTTTCTCGACAAACTTTGTGTTCAACTCTTTCTTCCAGTTCCTGAATAGTTCTGCCATCTTCTTAAGAGCAAATGCCTTGACCTTTCACTCTATAACTAGGTTATTCCGATCCTCCTCTCGTGGTAGGCTGAAATTTTACATCAGCTCGGTCCAAAGATCATCTTTCAGTCTATCCTGGACATAAGAAACTTCAGGGTCCTTATTATTCTTATTCCATTGCTGGGTCCTGATCGAGATATAGTCCCTAACAACAACTCCACACTGATGTACAAATGCATCCATGGTCTGCTTGGGAGCAGTCGGTTGGCCATCTTTCGCGACTTCTGTGATCGTGAACCTTTCATCCTAGCGCAACCTTTTCTTCGGGACCAGTCTCCTTACCTCGCCGGGCCTTGTCTTCTGTGATCAGAGCCGTGATCATGATCTCCTTCCTCCGCCATTCGGTCACCGAAGCCATCATGATCTCCTTCCTCCTCCATTGTTGGATAACCGGAGCCGTCATCCTCTCCTTCCTGACCATCGGTGTCGTTGAGATACAACAAGGGATCACCTCTGGCGAGGATTATATCCCCCAACAAATGTTCTTTTTCTAAGTCTCTGTGATCCATAGTTTCTGCAAATATTACAACATGGCAATATACAAACATGAGATATGCAAATCAATACAAGGCAATGTAGCAATACGATCATATAATATCACTAATACATCATCGAATAGTATCACTAATACATCATCGAATATTATCACTAATACATCTCGAATATTATTATATAATATCACTAATACAGATCTAGTTGACGTCTCGCGGTGCAGGCGATGGACACCCAAAGAGAAGGAACTAAGACAGGATCATAGCTCGGGTGAGATCCCTGAAGAACCTGCCAGGTATTGGAGAACCTGGCGTCCAACGCAGCCATGTAGAGTCGGACGTGCTCGTCCTCCTCCCTGATACGGTGACGTACCACCTCCGTGGGGGCCGGCTCCCTCTGCAGCGACAGTGGTCCACGCGACCGCCACCAAAGAACCTCCGGGTTGATGACGGGACCCTGATTCCTCACCAAGCTGTGCGCCCCGGAAGGCAGCACCTCCCAGTGCCAGCCCGGCGGAGCCCAGTCCCGGACATGGCGCCTCTCAAGCAGGTTGTTGCCACCGAGTCGACGACGAGGATGCTGGCCGGGCATCGTCGACTCAACGGCTACGCTATGCAACTAAACATTTAAACATCTAAACATTAGATATCTGCCTAATATAAAATCGTCGATATCGTCAGGGACTCTCGCTCCCTCACCGAAGATCGTCGGGGACTCTCCCTCACCGACGATCGTCGGGGACTCCTCGATATCACGTCACCGACGACCGATGATACTACATTATTTCCAACTAAAACAAATAAAACATAAAAAAAACTAAACAACTAAAACATAAAACAACTAAATTAACTGAAACTGAACATCTAAAACTAAAACTAAACAACTAAAACAACTAAAACTAAAACTAAACAACTAAAACTAATTAAACAACTAAAACTGAACATCTAACAAAACTAAAACTAAATTAACTGAAACTGAACATAAAACAACTAAAACTAAACTAAAACTAAACTAAACTAAACTAAACAAACTAAATTAAACTAAAAATAAAACTGAACATGAACATCTAACAGGATTTGGGGAGCTCGCCGGGGGGCTGACGAGGAGATCGGCGACGGCGATGAGCGGCGACGGCGTCGGGTCGGGGCGGCGGCAGCGCAGGGCAGGGGCGGCAGCAGTGGCAGCGCAGGGCAGGGGCGGCGGCGGCAGCAGGGCAGGGGCAGCGGCAGCGCAGGGGCGATGTCGAGGGCGTCGGGGTAGGGGCGGCGTCGGGGCTGGGGCGTCGGCGAGGGCGTCGACGGCGAGGTGGAGCAGCCTGACGGCATCGACGAGGCAGAGGGCGGCGAGGGCGTCGACGGCGAGCTCGGGTAGCCTGGCGGCGTCGATGTGCTTGGCATCGTCGGGGGCAACTGCAGATGAAATCTGAAAAATTCCTAAGTCCCTGCTTATATACCCAACCCTTTAGTCCCGGTTGGTGGCTCCAACCGGGACGAAAGGCCCCCTTTCGTCCCGGTTGGTGCCACCAACCGGGACTAAAGGTCAATTTCAGCAGCCCAAAGGGTGGGAAGCAGAGACATTTGGTCCCGGTTGGTGGCACCAACCGGGACTAAAGGGCGGCATTGGTCCCAGTTGGTGGCTCGAACCGGGACGAAAGGGTGGCATTGGTCCCGGTTCGAGCCACCAACCGGGACCAAAAGCTTGTGCCTGGCACAGCCGCGGTGCGGTTGGATGTTTAGTTCCACCTCGCTAGTTGAGGAGCATGACGACCAGCTTATAAGCCCCGCTGTGAGAGAGGCAGCACGAGCCTCTCTCAAACCGAACATGTGCCTACTATGTCGCTGTTACTAAAGTGAAAATAGATGCGAATTTATAGAGAAAATTCAACCTAAATTCAAAGTGCTAGCGCCTAGCACTTTGAATTTAGGTTGAATTTTCTCTATAAATTCGCATCTATTTTGACTTTTGCTATTTTTTATGTTATTTTTTTGCATATTAAAAATTCTTAAGAAAAAATACTTTATGAATATTCTTTTTGCTATTAAAGTTTTTAACAAAAATAACTTTGATAATTTTAATTGCATAAATTTTATATAATATTAAGTTAAATAACTTTGATCGGACGAAAACGCGTCTATTACAAAGGGATTTCAATTTTTTAAACATATTTTAACTCAAGACTTTTTCTGCATTCAATATGCACCATTCAAATCCCCATCATCACTTTTCAACCCTTTTCTGACTTCATTTGCTATTTTTCATGCATTTCATGATTTATTTTGAGCTAAAATGACCCTGAATTGAAAAGCACTGCAAATGAACTCTGAAATGGTTGAAAGTTGGCATGGTATCATCATTTCACCCACATAGCATGTGCTAAAAAGTTGAGAGGGTTACGGCAAAAACTGGATGCACTTCGTGTACAAAATGGACAATCTCCTTCGAAGTATCAGGGTTTCAGACGAAAACTCATCTGTTACAAAAGGCATTTCATTTCTTGACATGTAACGGCAGTGATATTCTAGATCAAAGCCATCATCAGAATAGTTGTGGAGAGAAAGTCTTCACTTTTTCTTCGCGTGTGTCCCTTGCTTATTGCGCCGTAACCATGGATAAACTTCATCGTTTAACAGGGTGCTTGGGTCAGCCTTCACTTTGAAGGGAGGAATTTCATGAAACTTTTCATAATCTTCACACATGTCTGTCTTGCCCTCCACTCCCACGATGTCTCTTTTCCCTGAAAGAACTATGTGGCGCTTTGGCTCATCGTATGATGTATTCACTTCCTTATCTTTTCTTTTTCTCGGTTTGGTAGACATGTCCTTCACATAGAAAACCTGCATCACATCATTGGCTAGGATGAATGGTTCGTCTGTGTACCCAAGATTGTTCAGATCCACTGTTGTCATTCCGTACTGTGGGTCTACCTGTACCCCGCCTCCTTACAGATTGACCCATTTGCACCGAAACAAAGGGACCTTAAAATCATGTCCATAGTCAAGTTCCCATATGTCAACTATGTAACCATAATATGTGTCCTTTCCCCTGTTGGTTGCTGCATCAAAGCGGACACCACTGTTTTGTTTGGTGCTCTTTTGATCTTGGGCGATCGTGTAAAATGTATTCCCATTTATCTCGTACCCTTTGTAAGTCAATATAGTCGAAGATGGTCCCTTGGCCAACGAGTACAGCTCATCTGCAACAGTGGTGTTACCCATGAGATGTGTTTGCAACCAACTACCAAAAGTCCTGATGTGTTCACATGTAATCTAGTCGTCACACTGCTCCGGGTGTTTGGAGCGCAGAATATTCTTGTGTTCATTGACATACGGGGTCACCAAGGTAGAATTCTGTAGAACTGTGTAGTGTGCTTGAGACCAAGAATGCCCATCCCTACATATTATTGAGTCCGGTCCTAGCGTGCCTTTTCCAGTCAGTCTCCCCTCATACCGTGATTGAGGGAGACCAATCGGCTTAAGGTCAGGAATGAAGTCAACACAAAACACAATGACCTCCTCTGTTTGATGGCCCATGGAGATGCTTCCTTCTGGCCTAGCTCGGTTACGAACATATTTCTTTAAGACACCCATGAACCTCTCAAAGGGGAACATATTGTGTAGAAATACAGGGCCCAGAATGCCAATCTCGTCGACTAGATGAACTAGGACGTGCGTCATGATATTGAAGAAGGATGGTGGGAACACCAGCTAGAAACTGACAAGACATTGCACCAAATCACTCTTTAACCTTGGTAGGATTTCTGGATCGATTACCTTCTAAGAGATTGCATTGAGGAAAGCACATAGCTTCACAATGGCTAATCGAACGTTTTCCGGTAGAAGCCCCCTCAATGCAACCGGAAGCAGTTGCATCATAATCACGTGGCAGTCATGAGACTTTAGGTTCTGGAACTTTTTCTCTGCCATATTTATTATTCCCTTTATATTCGACGAGAAGCTAGACGGGACCTTCATACTGAGCAGGCATTCAAAGAAGATTTCCTTCTCTTCTTTGGTAAGAGCGTAGCTGGCAGAACCTTCATACTGCTTTGGATGCATGCCGTCTTTTTCGTGCACACGTTGCTGGTCCTCCCGTGCCTCTGGTGTATCTTTTGTCTTCCCATACACTCCCAAGAAGCCTAGCAGGTTCACGCAAAGATTCTTCATCACGTGCATCACGTTGATTGCAGAGCAGACCTCTAGGTCTTTCCAATAGGGTAGGTCCCAAAATAAAGATTTCTTCTTCCACATGGGTGCGCGTCCCTCAGCGTCATTCGGAACAGATAGTCCGCTAGGACCCTTTCCAAATATTACTTGTAAATCATTGACCATATCAAGTATGTGATCACCAGTACGGAGGGCGGGCTTCTTCTGGTGATCTGCCTCACCTTTGAAATGCTTTCCTTTCTTTCGACATTGATGGTTGGTCGGAAGAAATCGACGATGCCCAAGGTACACATTCTTCCTGCATTTGTCCAAATATATACTTTCGGTGTCATCTAAACAGTGTGTGCATGCATGGTATCCCTTGTTTATCTGTCCTGAAAGGTTACTGAGAGCAGGCCAATCATTGATGGTTACAAAGAGCAACGCATATAGGTCAAATTCCTCCTGTTCGTTCTCATCCCACACACGTACACCTTTTTTATTCCACAGTTGTAAAAGTTCATCAACTAATGGCCTTAGGTACACATCAATGTCATTGCCGGGTTGCTTAGGGCCTTGAATGAGCACTGGCATCATAATGAACTTCCGCTTCATGCACAACCAAGGAGGAAGGTTATACATACACAGAGTCACTGGCCATGTGCTATGCTTGCTGCTCTGCTCCCCAAAAGGATTAACGCCATCTGCACTTAAACCAAACCATATGTTCCTTGGGTCACCTGTAAAGTCCCCCCACTTTCTCTCGATCTTTCTCCACTGCGACCCATCAACGGGTGCTCTCAACTTCACGTCTTTCTTACGGTCTTCCTTGTGCCCCATCGCATCAACTTGGCATGCTCTTTGTTTCTAAACAAACGTTTCAACCGTGGTATTATAGGAGCATACCACATCACCTTGGCAGGAACCCTCTTCCCGGTGCGTTGGCCCTCAACATCACCAGGGTCATCTCGTCTGATCTTATACCGCAATGCACAGCATACCGGGCATGCGTTCAAATCCTCATACGCACCGCGGTAGAGGATGCAGTCATTAGGGCATGCATGTATCTTCTGCACCTCCAATCCTAGAGGGCATAGAACCTTCTTTGCTTCGTACGTACTGTCGGGCAATTCGTTATCCTTTGGAAGCTTCTTCTTCATTATTTTCAGTAGCGAACCAAATCCCTTGTCAGATACACCATTGTCTGCCTTCCATTGTAGCAATTCCAGTTTGGTGCCGAGCTTTGTGTTGTCATCTTCGCAAATTGGGTACAACCCTTTTTTGTGATCCTCTAACATGCGATCGAACTTCAACTTCTCCCTTTCAATTTGGCATTGTCTCTTTGCATCAACAATGACCCGGCGAAGATCATCATCGGGCACATCGCCTGGTTCCTCTTGATCTTCAGCTTCCCCCATTGCAGCATCACCGTATTCAGGGGGCGGATAGTTGTCATCATCCTCTTCTTCTTCATTGTCTTCCATCATAACCCCTCTTTCTCCGTGCTTGGTCCAAACATTATAGTGTGGCATGAAACCCTTCTCAAGCAGGTGGACGTGAAGGGTTTTCGAGTCAGAGTAATCTTTCGTATTCCCACAGATAGTACATGGACAATACATAAAACCATTCTGCTTGTTTGCCTCAGCCACTTCGAGAAAATTATGCAGGCCCTTAATGTACTCGGAGGTGCGTCAGTCACCGTACATCCATTGCCGGTTCAACTAAATTTAACCTCTTGACAAGAGGGTCGGTTCGAATTTCCGGTTCACATACCTCCTAGATAAAAACATCTATGTCACGTTGGTCGGCATAATTGTCATAAACACTAAATGAAACAAATAGTTATAAAAGATAATATACCACATCCGAATCATAGACAGGACGAGGGCCGACGGGGGCGGATACCAAAACCATGGCACTATATAATAACAAACAATAATAAAAGTAAGAAAATTGTACAAGCATCTATCTAAATCATACAAGTAAGATTTTTTTCTTTTAGAAAGAAGATAAGAACAAGAGGCTCACCACGGTGGTGCCAGCGACGAGATCGGCGCGGGTGATCGACGACGGTGAGGACGGGGACAGGACAGGATGGACCACCAAACCAAGACAAATCTTGAGGAAAAAGGAGCTTGGAGGTCGAGCTTGGAGAGGAGAAAGCTTAAGTGTGGCTCGGGCATTTCATCGAACACCTCATGTGCATAGGAGGTGACAGCTAGAGCAACACACACCTGCACATGCCGGCCGGCCAAAAAATAGAGTGAGCGGGCAGGGGTGGGGGTATATATAGGCTTATCTTTAGTCCCGGTTGGTGGCTAGAACCGGGACAGAAGACTGACCTTTGGTCCCGGTTCCAGCCACCAACCGGGACTAAAGGTGCTGGGCCAGGAGCGAGGCCCATTGGTCCTGATTCATGTCTGGAACCGGGACCAAAAGTGTCAGACGAACCGGGACCAATGGCCCCCGAGTCCCGGCCGGCGCCCTGGCCTCACGAACCGGGACTGATGCACCCTTTGGTCCCGGTTTGTAAGTGAACCGGGATTAATGCCCTTATCCTGGCCTCAACCAAAGCCGTATTTTTTACTAGTGTGAGAAGGGGGCGGCGAGGCTCAAGGGGGCGACTCGGGGAGGAGGCGGGGGAGTCCGGCGGTGAGGAGGAGGCCGGGGAGGCGGACGGCCGCCGGCGGCGGTGGGGGCGCCGCCGGAGAGGCGTAGGGGCACCGGGCGTGCGCGGCGGTGGCCCCCGATCCAGATGGGATCGGGGAGAGGGAGAGGTGGTCGTGGGGGATGGGGAAAGTGGGGGCGATGGGGTTGTCGGTGGGGAGGCTAGGGTTTCGGGGGGGTTATAGTAGGCCCTGGGGTGGGCCATGGAAGGGTTAGGTGGACCGGCCCAGGGGGGAGGGGGGTTTCCTTTTCCCTTTTTTTGTTTTATTTAATTTAACCTTTATCTTTTATTTTTTAATTTTTAAAAGTTTTTGTTTTTAATTATTTTTGGGGCACTTGACCATTTTATAAATTGTTAGTTTCTATGCCACAATTACCTATGAATTATTTGCCGCATTTCGAACACTTTAGCTTTGGCATTTGAAAACTTTAAATTTTCGACGTTAATTTAAATTTGAATCTTATCGGGACTTGAATCAGAGTAAGATTAGCAAAAGTGAAAATGATGACACGGCATCATTAGCGTGGGATTACTGTAGCTTAATTATCCGGGCGTTACAGCCACAACGGTGATACTCAAGTTGCCTTTTAACCTTCTACAAGGACCTCCTCTGTCGAATCCGATTCAACTAAAGTGGGAGAGACAGATACCCGTCAGCCATCTTTATGCAACAAGTGCATGTCAGTCGATGGAACCGGTCTCTCGTACATGGACGAGTAAAGTTGGTTCGGGCCGCTTCATCCCACAATACCGTCGAATCAAGATAAGGCTAAGGAGGTAAGCAATCTGAACATCAACGCCCACAAACTCTTTCGTGTTCTACTCGTGCATATCATCTACGCATAGACCTAGCTCATGATGCCACTGTTGGAGAACGTTGCATGGGAAACAAATAATTTCCTACGCTTCACCAAGATCAATCTAGGAGATTAACATCTACGAGAGGAGAGATCAGATCCACATACCCTTCTAGATCGCTAAGCGGAAGCGTTAAGAAACGCGGTTGATGTAGTCGAACGTCTTCGCAATCCAAATCGCAAGCCGTCCCGCGATCCAATCACGGTCTAGTGCCGAACGGACGGCACCTCCGCGTTCAACACACGTATAGCTTGATGACGTCCTCGCCTTCTTGATCCAGCAAGAGGGGCGAAGTAGTAGATGAGTTCCGGCAGCACGATGGCGTGGTGATGGTGGTGGTGAAGAACAATCTCCGCAGGGCTTCGCCAAGCACAACGGAAACTATGATGGAGGATAAACTAAAGGGGACAGGGTTGCCGGCACACGGCTTGGGGAAATCTTGATGTGTTTCGGGTGCTAGTCTTGCCCCTCTATTTATATGTTCAGCCCTGGGTCATTTCTTGGAGAAAGAGCCTCCTCAATGTCGGCCTGGCACGCAAGGCAAGATTCCTCCTCAGACTCCAAGACCAGACGCCAGGGTCCTTGGCGTCTGGCCCCAGATGCCAGAGTCCCTGGCGTCTGGCCCCTGGCCTTCGCAAAACTCCTTTTGCACCTTCCTAAAGCCTCGTGGGCTTTACCCCTTTTCCCAAATAAAGTGTTCTCGTACCCGGACATTTCGGGAAACATCTGAAACCCCTTCCGGTGAATTCCGGAACCCTTCCGGAGACCAAACACTATTATTCCATATATCAATCTTTACCTCCGGACTATTCCGGAGCTCCTCGTCATGTCCGGGATCTCATCCGGGACTCCGAACAACCTTTGGTCACCAACATAATAACTCAACTATACTTATATCTTCACCAAACGTTAAGTGTGTAGACCCTGCGGGTTCGAGAACTATGCAGACATGACCGAGACACCTCTAAGGTCAATAACCAATAGCGGGACCTGGATGCCCATATTGGTTCCTACATATTCTACGAAGATCCTTATCGGTTGAACCTCTATGTCAAGGATTTAGTTAATCCAGTATGCAGTTCCCTTTGTTCATCGGTATGTTACTTGTCCGAGATTCGATCGTTGGTATCTCCATACCTAGTTCAATCTCGTTACCGGCAAGTCTCTTTACTCGTTCCGTAATACAAGATCCCGTGACTAACTCCTTAGTCACATTGCTTGCAAGCTTCTTGTGATGATGTATTACCGAGTGGGCCCAGAGATACCTCTCCATCATACGGAGCAACAAAACCTAGTCTTGATCCATGCCAACTCAACATACACCCTTGGAGATACCTGTAGAGCATGTTTATAGTCACCCAGTTATGTTGCGACGTTTGATACACACAAGGTACTCCTTCGGTGTCAGTGGGTTGCATGATCTCATGGTAATAGGAACAGATACTTGACATGCAGAAAAAAATAGCAATAAACTGACACGATCATATGCTACGATCATAGTTTTGGTCTTGTCCATCACATCATTCTCCTAATGATGTGATCCGTTATCAGATGACAACTCATGTCTATGATCAGGAAACCTTGACCATCTCTGATCAACGAGCTAGTCTAGTAGAGGCTCACTAGGGACATGGTGTTGTCTATGTATCCATACATGTATCTGAGTTTCCGATCAATACAATTCTAGCATGGATAATAAACGATTATCACGAACAAGGAAATATGATAATAACTAATTTATTATTGCCTCTAGGGCATATTTCCAACACCATTGACATCTTCTATTTGTTCTAGTAACATGCTGACAAAGAGGAATTGGTTATGGGCTTGTGCAGACAGTGGCCTATGAAAGCATTCTTCAGAATTCTGCTCCCTTTTCATAAGATGCACTGACTTCCCAAGGTGCAGGGCAAATGAATGAAGTTCTGGGAATTGCAGCACCAGTGGTTGTCCATTCCAATTATCTTCCCAGAAAAGAGCAGCCTTTTCTGATTTTATACCACAACTAGCCACTTCTTTTTATAATGGGATAAGGGATTTCCACCAAAAAGATCCTTCTAATTTTCCAATAGGTGGGCCTTCGGAATAGTAGGTTTCCCAAATTAGATCTACCCAAGGCAGATCAACATGATTGAACAATTTGTGCGGGTTTTTCATTAAGAGGGCTTTGTTTTGAGTGGCCAAGTCTAGAACTCCTAATCCCCCATGTGTTTTGGGTTTACACACCTTTTCCCATGCAATCATGGCACTTCCAGATTCCACAGAACCAAACTTTCTCCAAAGGCAGTGCTTGAGGTATTTGTTAATCTGCTCAATAACTCCCAAAGGTGGCTAGGCTACACATAAAAAATGTGGGGAGGGATGTGTATACAGATTTGGTTAGCTACAATCTACCATCATAAGAAACTAAAGTTGAGCAGCCAGAGATAGCCCTAGATAGGTAAAAGGGAAAGATCCAACTTGACACCCCAATGTGCTAGTGATTTCTGCCATCTTATCAGCTCCCACATTAATAGGACAAAAGATGCCATGCAAGTTCTTATCGCAAGCACGTATGACTATATACGGAATACATGCCTACATTATATTGATGAATTGGAGCTAGTTCTGTGTCGTCCTAGTGTGTAACTGTTACATGATCAATGTCATCCATTTATTTCATCGTTGTACCATGTGGCCTACGCTTCTCATATACTGAATCTTGCTAAGTTACTATTGCTACTGCTACTGTCACAACTGCTACAAAATTGCTGTTGTCACTATTACTGTTATTTTTTTTACTACTATTTGCTGCGCTAGTAAACCTTTGCTGAAGAGAGATATCCCAAGTGCGGTTGAATTGACAACTCAACTGTCAAGGCCAATAAATATTCTTTGGCTCCCCTTGTGTCGAATCAATAAATTAGGGTGAAATACTACCCGTGAAGACTGTCGCGATCCCCTACACTTGTGGGTTATCACCGCCGCCTGAAGACGGACGCTAGATCGGGACGGATCCCGATCCGCCGCCATCTCCTCTCCTGCACGATCCACCGCCTTGAAGCCTATTGTGCGCCGCCGATCCCGAACGACTACACCGTGGGATCCGCCGCCACACCACCGCGACCCTCGCCATCGTGGTGTTCCGGCCCAGCCGCGTCGCCCCGTGACGAAGGCCCTGCTCGAGAAGGCGAAACGCCCCGCCGCCGCCGAAACCGGCCCGGCTTTGCCCGGCCGCGTCCTTAGGCAGCGGCGAGGGAGGAGGGAGGAAGAGGAGGCTGCTGGAGGTGATGGCTGGGGCGCCCTCCCTGTCGCCCACGGGAGCGACGTGGGAGGATGAGATGCGATCTGGGGTATGTGTTTCTTCATAGCCTCAAACACCAAGGAACTAATACCTTTGACTCAAGCCTTTCACTTGAGATTGATGTTCTTGTTTCTTCTTGGCTCAAGTTGAAGGCAAGACATTGGTGAAGTCTTCAAGTAGCTCTCCCATACACAATGTGGGAAACCTTGCTTTGTATTCTCTTCATTTGCGACAGTTGTTATTCTGCTGCACTAGCCCTAAGGGACCTTATTAGCACGACGACTCTCTCACTGTCTACTACAACATTTTTTGTCTGGATCCAGCGAGGGAGGGGAGATGACGGCGACGCGGCTTCGGCTCGCTGCAGTGCATGTAGTCGTCGCTACGTGGTCTACAAATCTATATGTATTTTTTATCATTTCTGATTCCCGTTGTACTACCATGTTTGATGATGACTAGATCGAAAATTTCTTTAAAAAAATACTATTAGGACGTGAAACACCGCTTGAGGAAAGGGAAGCCATTCAAGCTCGAACAAGGGCGGCGAAGAATGCGACAGCGTCAACGGCCTTGTGTAATTAAGCTCCCGACACTCGTTTCTTGTGGCTAGACAAGGGGACAATTCCAGAGTGTGAGAAGTAGGTACAGGAAGGAAGGAAGGAGTGCAACCAATGTCACAAGGAATTGTGTGCGCAATGTAAGGCACAATTTGCAATGCAACGTCCAAAAGCAACAAGCGGCCGGTACCGATCAAAGTGACATGCAACAAGGAGTATGCCATGAACTGAAGACGGGCAAGGCTCTTGCGACCGCACTACGTTGACAAGATGATGGCTCGCGAACTACACTTGGTCCTCCAGCAGGCGTCGGCGCAGCGCCTCTTCACTCTCCTCCAGTGGTGGCTTGCGGCGGCGGAAGTGGACGAGCTGGCCGGCCTGGACGATGAAGCAGCCCATGCCCACGACGTTGGGGACCTGTGCAACACCAATTGTTACTCAGCTTCATCATCACGTTCACAAACAACTGCAGTTCCATTTCACCAAGTAACAGAGGTACGTATACATACCAGCACGCGCCAGTCCGGTGCGAGCGTGGCAACCACAAGCCAGACGCCTGCATTCGCAAGACATGCCCAGGCCTGCGCGGGCATCCCATCAGCCCCCCTGGTGCGCGCTGCAGCGGACTGGAGTACAAGTCAGTACATACTACAATGCAATGCAATGCAACGTACGATCGATGATAGATACACCCAACTACACACAACTTACCATGTTCATGGCGCACCCGAAGATGTACGTGCAGCTGGTGGTGGCCGCGCCGGACCAGCCAATGACGCCGTCCGTCGCGAGGCCCAAGGCGGCGTAGAGGAGGAAGAAATCAACGATCGCGATGACCGCGCCGACGCCGGCTCCTAGCAGCACTACGAGCACCTTGTGCCGCCAAGGAACCTCAGACCGAGCGCAGAACACTGTGGCGTATGTCCCTTGGAACGCCGCTCCGATCCCGTTGATGATGATCACCGACCAGTTCCTGCCAGGCACTGCGGCCCCGTAGAAGACCCACACGCCTGAGCTGAGCAGGGCGACGATGGGGGGCACCATGTTGGCGAGTCCCGCGCCGGCTCCGGCTCCGGCTCCCTCCCTCCTCCACATGCCCCAGAACTTCCAGCTGCAAGAGAAGGAGAAGATTCACTTGTTACTTTGCATTGGGAGAGATAGTTGCACAATGGAATACATACAACATTCCTATTACAAGAATACGTCACTTACGCCGGTGCATATGTCAGGAAAAGGGATGTGAGATCACCGATTGTGATGAACACTGCCAAGGCCACTTCCTCGCCGTCATCCCCTCGAGGGTCGTAACCCAGATCGTGACGTCCACCCCGATCTCTGCCACCAGCACGGCGCCGAGGGCGATGACCGTCACCACAGCAAGGAACAAACCAATCCAGTCCATCTTTTGATTTTGAGTTTGAAAGAAGAAGTACCATGTGGACAAATGACACACAATGCATTACATTAGTTGTAGTGCCAACCAGATTGATCGGGGCAAAAGACAGAGCAAGTTAATATTCTACGAAGTACATAGCAAGGCAGATCATAAAACAGGGCTGGGCAGCGCAGAGCAGAGCATCAACGAGATCATGAGTGTATCTACGAGATAATGGCAAAATGAAGCTACATCTAGTCTAGATAATGGCAAAATGTGCTCGGATGACCAAATTCCCACCGAAATCATAGCATTGTGCACTGATCGGAAGCGGCAGCGGGCGGAAGGCCGTGCTCGTCCACCTTCTCGGCGACTATCTCGTCATGAACCTGGAGCAGCAGCCGCGTGTTGCTGCTCCACAACTACAAGTCGCACAACATTTGCAAGCCGGCGAGGCGACCCCCATGGATCTCAACCGGAGTCACGCGGCGGTGCATGAATCTAACGCAACGCTCAAGTCACATCTCCATCCCGGCATCTCGCTCAAGTCTCAAGGGGTCAACCGGAGTAACAAGGAGGAGGGCATGAACCTGCGCGGCAGCGGGGACGGGCGGGGGCGGTGGGAGTGCGACGCCGTGCTCGTCCACGACGGGCAGCTCCTCGAGTGCGGCGGGCGGGGGCGGTGGGGGCGCGAGGCCGTGCTCGTCCACGATGGCCAGCTCCTCGAGTGCGGCGGGCGGGGGCGGTGGGGGCGCGAGGCCGTGCTCGTCCACGACGGCCAGCTCCTCGAGTGCGGCGAGCGGGGGCGGTGGGGGCGCGAGGCCGTGCTCGTCCACGACGGCCAGCTCCTCGAGTGCGGCGAGCGGGGGCGGTGGGGGCACGAGGCCGTGCTCGTCCACGACGGCCAGCTCCTCGAGTGCGGCGAGGGCGAGCAACTGCTGATGGACCAGGGCATCCTGCAATTCGAAAGCGCCATCACTCATCGTCAGTCTACATCGGCGGCCGCGGCGGTAGCATCACCAACGAGGAGAGGAGGCAGGAAGGAGACGACAGGGAGGCTACCTGCGGCTGCGGGTGGACCGGGTTCGCTGGTGCGACGGGCGCGAGGGCGAGGAGCTGGTCGCCCACCACACCGGCGGCGAGGTGCTCCTCCACCACCGCGCCGTCGTGGTGGCCCTCCTCCACCTCCGCCTCCGGGGCCGGGTTCGCTGGTGCGGCGGGCTGGTCGCCAACCACAACGCCGTCGAGGTGCTCCTCCACCACCGCGCCGTCGTGGTGGCCCTCCTCCACCTCCGCCTCCGGGGCCGGGTTCGCTGGTGCGGCGGGCTGGTCGCCCACCACAACGCCGTCGAGGTGCTCCTCCACCACCGCGCCGTCGTGGTGGCCCTCCTCCTCCTCCGCCTCCGGGGCCGGGTTCGCTGGTGCGGCGGGCTGGTCGCCCACCACAACGCCGTCGAGGTACTCCTCCACCACCGCGGCAGCGTCGTGGTCGGCGGGGGCAGCCACCTGCGGGAGCGGGACCAAGCCGTTGGCGTAGGCGGCGACGCCTGCACCACCACCGCCGGCGGCGGGAGGATCCATCTCCTCGCTCGCTCGGCCTTGCTCCCTCTCTCCTCACCCCTCTCTTCTCTGTTGATTCAGCTGCACCAGGAACATCTGGCACGGCAGCTCCTCCGCTCCGCTTTTATAAGCCGGGCCGGGGACGGTGTGCGTGCTCGCTTGCTTCCAATTTTTTTCTTTTCTGACACATTCCTTCTTCCATTTTACTTTGTCATCACTTAGTTAATTCACCTCGTATGTAAATTCGTTTTCACCTTTTGTGAGAAACACCAACACAAACGAGCGTCCGTCTATAACCGGACTGAGCAAATCCGACCATCTAAACATTTACGGCTGCGTCCGTACGCGCCCGCGGACACCGCCGACCGGTGTATAAATTTGTCTTCCGGACAACCATGCCCTCATATGCAAACTCTTGTATTCTTGCAAACCCATACACGTCCATCATATAACACAAAATTCATCAGCATTTCAATTCAACAATTTGACAAAATAAAATGAACCACAACTCAACAATTCGACACATGCAAATTTTTCTAACAATTCATACATAGATAGACAATACACGAATGAATAAACCCCTTCTTCTCTTTCCCATCCAGAAGGCTAGTGTTCTGCAACATGGTCATCGACTCCTCCCATTCTCACGCAAGTCCCAGCTTCTCTCTCTCTATCTATGTCTCAAGCTCGATTCCTTGCATTGTTGCCACCTTTTCAAGCTCTCATTTTGCATGTTTCTCTTACTTCGCCAAGTATGTTTTCTCCCTCTCAATGTTCAACTTCACTTTCACCCTGTCCCATTAGAACTCCATCCTCTTCCTTTGCACATCCATGCATGAAAAAGTTTCTACTCTCCTTCTCCACCTCCTTGGCGGAAAAAAAAAGGCTCCTCCATGTGGCGGACATTTCGTTTGCCAAGCCATCAATTTGGAGCGGATTTGGGACATGTCCGGTCTGTCGAATCCGACATGGCGGACGCATCAGGGCATCCCCATATCCACCCAACATATGAGCCGGGTATGGAGTCTGGTTAGGTTGCAAAAAAGTGACCGGGCAGTGATCTGACGATGTCATCGCCTATGCTCCCAGCTACTAGGATTCGTCCCCTTCTCTCCAACATTTTTAAGCATCCCTTCAGGTCCCCCGCCCTTGCTCGGATAGTACAACACTGCCTCCTCTTCTCCTGGCCACTTGGATATGTCGTCTTCTCCCCGACCTTTTTTTCGAGAATACTTTCAATCTATTCATCAATATTCATGGCAGTACAAAGAACACTAGAAATACCAAAATTACATCTAGGTCCATAAACCACCTAGTGGCGGCTACAAACACTGGAGCGAGCCAAATGCGCACCACCATCATCGTGCCTCCAATTGGAGCCGGGCAAACCTTGTTACAATAGACAGTTAGGAAAGTCATCGTGCTAAGGCCCTATAAGACCATCGCACTAGAACATCAACCAATGAGGAGAAGCGTAGATCATAAATATTCAGCATGTAGACACATGAATGGGCACGAACGAAGAACGGATCCAAGTAGATCCACCGAAGACAAACACCGACCAAATCCTGCAAGATCCGTCGGAAACAAACCTCCAAACGGCCTTCGACAAGGCTAGACGCACCACCGGGATGGGAGCTAGACGGGAATAACATTGTTCCATCTTTTATTTTGAGCGTATAACCTTATTCCATTTTTTACGGAGTTGCCGCAGCCTCCTCCTTCTGAACATGATACAACACCGAAGCAAACACAAAAGGACACCTAAAAACGGAGCATGCGCCCTCCTGCCAGTAAGGATTGAGATCCACCTCACATCCATGGCCTTAAGGCACGGGAGACGACCTAGCTAGACTTGTGGCGGTGCTGACATGAGAAGAAGAAGAAAAATCGTTACATTGGAAACACAATGGTCACCGTAAAAAATTCTGGACAACGATTTTTATAAAGAAAATTCTAGCGTAAAAAAAGGTGCCTACTATTTTTTCAGGGTTAAAAAACAAGTAGAAGTAGATAAAGGAGGAGGGAAGTGAGTGGCGTCAATTTTAACCCAACTGTGGTAAAAGGGAGGTGTGCAGTGGTGGGACGGCACAGGGCGTAACCGCCCGCCACGCTGGCATACGAGTTTAATTACACTAGCTTCTTTTTCTTTTTTGATGACGATTTGGTTAGCTAGCTGTTCCCTCACGACGTCTCCCATCCACCTTCTTGCGTCTCACGCCAAACCAACAAAACACCCTTTTCTCTCACACACATCGAACCACAAGTAAATGTATTTGGGTTAGTTTTACCTTTTTTTCAAGGATACATTGTAATCCTCCTTATTTGGGTTAGTTTTGCCTTGGACGACGCTTCATTAATTGGGATTTTTCAACAAGAGCAAAAGGCTTGTCTGGTCAGTCACAATGAGTTCACCGGATCAAAATGAGAGGACTCTAATTGCCGTATAACCTGGCGTGCGTGGTGAGCTGTTGGACCACGCTAATTGCAGCAACGGAAAATGATTCCCTCAAGCTGTTAATACTCCAGTAATTAATTCCCAACGGAAAATGTCCATGCGTGAGTGCGTGCGTGCTTGCATGCATGCATGCATGAAAGGGACGGGAGAGCAGTTGGGATTTCGTGGGGCCCGTCTTAATTAATAACTGGAAGGGACGAGAGAGCAGATTCGATTCGGCGCGCGCGTGGCTTCTTCTTTCTTCTATGGGTGGGTCCCCTCAGGGGTGGCAACTAGTAGTAGTACTACTACTACTGTACTTCCACAAAAGGAAATGACCTGTACTTTTTTTTTTTTTTTAGATCGGAAATGACCTGTACTAATTAATTGAACTACACTTTTTTGCTTCATATCCAGTCACATCGGACCCGACATCCTAACCTCACTGCAAATTCCACCAAATCCATCCCGTAGACCAGCCGAATCAATTTGTTGTTTTCCTCTCTTCTTCCTCCTCGCGCGCGCTCCATCGTCGTTCGTTGCCTCGGCCCCGTCCGCTGCGTCAGAGTTGTACTCTCTCCCGACCTCACCGTGGAGGACGTCGTCGACGGTACGGAAGACACCGCGGTACGTTTGACAACTCTCTGGCTCTGCCTTGCGCTCGATGTGTTCGACACAATGTCTGAATGGATTTTTTGGTCAAATTTTTAGGGGTGACGATGGATTCCGATGCTTCGTCCGACGAGGAGTATGGATCGATGGAGCTTGATCAAGTGATTGCAGATGAGTTCTTTGATTCATCGGATTCGGACATAGAAGTGGACATGATCATGCTCATGAGCATGCAAGAGGAAATGGACCGGCAAGTCGAGCATATTCTCAATTTCAAGCGCACTATTAAAGGAAGAAGAGTGATCAATCGGGATAGGGTATCCGGAGCAAAGCTACTGCAGAAGGATGACTTTGCCCCGAACCCAACTTTCCCGGATGATCCATGGTTTCGTCGTCGTTTTCGCATGCGAAAACCATTGTTTTGGCGCATTGTGAACGTAGTGGAGGCACACAACGATTGCTTCAAGCTGACAAGGGATTGCTGCGGTAAACTCTCTTTCTCTGCCAAGCCGAAGTGCACAACTGCTGTGAGAATGCTTGCACTTGGTACTACGGTAGATGCCGTTGGTGAGATGGTCAGGATAGGGAAGAGCACATGCCTGAAGACTACTGTCAAATTTGCCCGTGCTGTGGTCGAGGTGTTTGGAGCAGAGTATCTGAGAGAACCAAATGTGCAGGACTCAGAGAAGTTGTTGGCTATTGGAGAGGCCAGAGGGTTTCCAGAAATGCTCGGATCAATCGATTGCATGCATTGGCAATGGAAGAACTACCCCAAAGGTTTGCGAGGAATGTATCAAGGTCACACAAGAGAGGCCACCATCATACTAGAAGAGGTGGCATCACATGATTTATGGATTTGGCATGCTTTCTTTGGAATGCCGAATTCTCACAACGACATCAATGTGCTTCAATGATCTCTCGTGTTAAAGAGGCTTTGCAACCGGGAATCACCTCCGTGCAACTACACCATTAACGACTAAGACTACAACATGGGATACTATCTTGCAGATGGCATATATCCTCAATGGGCTGCATTTGTGAAGACCATATCCGAACCACATGGCAACAAACAAAAGCACTTCGCAACAATGTAGGAAGCAGCTAGGAAGGATGTGGAGAGGGCATTCGGAGTGCTGCAAGCGCGTTGGGGAATTGTTCGTGGGGCTGCAATGATGTGGGAATCAGAAACTTTGTGGCAGCTGATGACATGTTGTGTTACTTTGCACAATATGATCGTTGAGGATGATGGTGATGGTGTATCCCAAACCAATGATTTTGAAGCACCTGGGGAACAAGTTGAAATTCCCGAAGATCGAGATGCGGCTCAGCTTATGAACTTTCTTTAGATGCATCAGAATCTTCAAGATCATCACGTGCACGGACAACTACTCAATAATCTGGTGGAGCATATGTGGAGCCACAATGGAAATCAAAGAGCAGATGATTGATTGTGCATATCAAATAAATTTGATGTAAACACAACTTATGTTCGGTACCAACATTTGTTTTACATGTGACATTTAGTTTCTGTGATTGACGTGCATGGTTTTGCATGGATTTGAGAGTTCGAACATGAGATATGTGGATGCACGGAGCGAAATATGAGGGGCCGTCCGGATGCGTCTGCGGGCGTGCTCGGGCGCGTCCGCGGACGTATAGGGGGCTGGATTTGCCTAGTCTGGCTGTAGATTCTCTAATCTCTTAGAGAATCTACAAGAGGACACCTCAAACGACCCCTCATACGCCCGCAGATGCGCCCAGTCAGTGACCGAACAGGAGAGAGAAGGAAATAAGTGACCCAACCGGACCCCTCATATCATCCCTATAAGCCCGGGCTGTCCGCGAACCCTCATATCCATCTCAAATATAGGGAGGATATGAGGGCTCGCGAACGCACCCGGGCGCGTCCGGTCAGTCGGCTACGTAGGATGCGACCCCACCCCAGACCACATTTTCTTTCTCTCTCTTCCTCTCCACCAATCACGGGCAATTGACCGGACATATGAGGAAGAAGATGAGGAGTGTGGATGCGCGGACGGACAAATAGGGGACACGCTCGGTCACTGACCGACAGTGGCGGAGCCAGGGGGACCAGCAGGGGCCCTGCCCCCCCTAACATTTGTGATTGCTACTAATATGCATATGTACAGTGCATGTTTAGTGAATATTTGCTGCTAAAAGCTCATTTTTTTCAATTCCTGACCCTCCCCAATCTGTTTTAAGGTCATTTGGCCCTCCTAATCAAAATTTTCGAACTCCGCCATTGCTAACCGAGCGCACCCGCGGGCGTTTAGGTGGTCATATTTGCTATGTCCGAATGTAGATGCTCTTAATTTGTTTTTTTGCATCACTGATTTCACTCGTGTATATTCTCTCAAACTTTGGATATGTACACACTCGGCACCAAGAACTGTCATTCACAGGGTCAGGCCAACCTCGGCACGGGAGCGCACCATTCTGACTGCGAGAGTGATTGTTCGGTGGTCCAAACAAATCGATGTAATTTTTAATATATTTTGGGTGTTTCATACTTCCCACGAAATTCTATAATACATATTCGTCTTTTCGCGAAAAAGAAATATACCCTCCATTGTTATCAGTCTTAAGTAATTTAGAAAGTCACACGGTGACGTGATGCTAGAGTTTGATGAATACTCCTCTCTTTTCCGCGTATAAGGTGCGTCAATTTCTGTGAAATTCTAATATACTCCATCCGATTCACAAATATAAGTTGTTTTGGATATTTTAATATGGACTACATACGAACTGAACTCAGTGAACAAATACACTTCCGTATTCATCCGAATCAGAAAAAAGTAGAACATATCATATTTGTGAACGGAGGGAGTATGTATGTTTGACTACAATTATAGAATAAAATATCAACATCCGTGATATAGAATAAATAAAATATAAAAATACGTGGGAGTTGTTAATTCCCATCTAGATAAGAATTAACAATGGCTCATCTCCCTCGCAAAAAAAAAACAATGGCTCATCTAACTTATACATACACCAGAATACTGTCGGGTCCGTGTACATATACATACACCGTACAATACGTACTGGCTCGGCTCACGGGGCGTACATGTACGATGAGTAGAGGAACGATGGGGTTCCGGCGTTTTAACCCAGAGCCGAGGCGAGGTAAAAAGTATAGTAAAATCTACGGAAAGCTGGGACCCACAGAGCGAGTTGGTTCATACTCCAGTTCGTTATAATGACGTCAATCCCAGCCGAGCATGCAGCCTGGAACGTACTAGTATCTGGCCATCAGGGGGAGGTGGGCCCGACCAGCTGCCAACGGATCCGCACGCCGCCTCCTGACTCTCTCTCTCTCTCCTCTCGTTAGTTGTACTTGCTTCAAACGTGACAATGTGCCCGTGTTACACGGCGGCCGTGACAACGTGCCCATGTACTACATACTACATAGTATATGGATATGGATCCATCCATGCCTTAAGTTTGGAGAGAAATAATTTTCTTCTAGTCTAGTAAAACACAACAGGTGATTCAACGCACCCACGTGTCCTCAGCTAACCTTGATTTCTCTGCTTGTCCCGTCTCACAAAACGTACGCAACCATGACACTCAAAAACAAAAAAAACAAAACGTACGCAATCACGACCCAAAGGCAATATGGAGTTCCTCCAACATCGCAGGTAGATCTCCGGCCTCCTCCTCTGGCAGCTCCGCCACCGGAGGTGCGCAAGGAGGTCCCGATCTACCCGTGGAAGTTGTAGTTTTCTATGTCTTGGGGCATTAGATATGTCTCCTTTTTCAGTCATTTCGGCCCTGACAATGGTGGCCGCGGTGGTACATAATGGTTCCTTTGGCTTCTTCTTTGTTCCCGGTGGTAAGTGTACCATCGGATCCATCAACGAGACCAGTTGGATAAGTAGGTATTTAGCAATAGCATCTACAACAGGACTTGGAAAATTTGGCCTCTTAAAAGTCTGTGGATGCGCCAGGGCGTAACCACAGATGGCCCTGGACAACCTCTCATATTGGTTGTCGAGCAGTCACACTCGGCTCCAAGAACTTTCATCCACAAGGTTAGACCAGCCTCGGCACGGGAGCGCATCATTTTGGTTGTGGGAGTGATTGTTCCGTGGTCCAAACGACTCCATGTAATTTTTACTATATTTTGGGTCTTTCATACTTCCCACTGTTAGAAGGGAGCTAATTTTTTTAAATAATACATTCTTTTATTAAATTACATAGATATCATGTCGTTTCGAAATTTTTGGAAAATAATACAGCATCGACCTCACCGTAGCCGACAGGGTCCGTCGGCTGTGCCAAAGCCGATTAGACTCCTGTCTCGACTACCAGTTATTGCCCCAGTCGGTTTTAGCGTGTCTATTTAGCATTAATTGGTTTCACCGTAACCAATTAGCTGCAGTCGACTTTGGCAAACTCGATAGATGCATGCATTTATATTTTGCTGTTTTTATGATTTTTTTTGTGTGCAAAAATACCTGTTGGCTAATCTAAAAGAGAAAAGGGATCAGAATGACAAAAAAGACCCCCATCGAAACCCGCGTGGCATCTGCCACCATTGTTGAGGAAATCGTTAACGTAGCTACTCGGTTGGCTCACGAGTAGGGGATTAATAGGCTAATCAGCAAGTTAATCGGCCATTTAATTAATTAATCGGACGATTTATCAGTTAATCGGCTAATCGCTGACCCTATGAGTAGGGATTAATCGACAAGTTAACTGGTTAATCGGATGAATTCTTGAACAGGGTCTGCCACTGGACCAGGCGACAACAATGTTTCCCGCTTTTGGCTTTCCGCCATAGTTTCCCCCTTCCGAGTTCCTGGGTATATCTCGTGCCGCCGTTTTCTGCCTGTAATCCCATCATAGTTTCCCGCTTCTCCGTTCTCGTCTATTCTTCTTTTCTAAACCTATAAACTCCCCCTCCACACTATGATGGGTAAGTGTAGTCTTGTAGTCTCGTCAAGAAGTCTGGATATACTTTTGGGAGTGTTTCGTAAACTTGCTCAAAATATGTGTGCTATTAAGAAGAAAAGAGGGGCTAGTTAATCTACTTGCCCACCAAGATACATTTATATGCGCATTAAAGGTGAAGCAGCGAGCTGGCAAGCGGTTAGGAGAGAAGATTATGTGGGGCCCACATGGATGACGGGATTTGGCTTCCTACCAAAACTAAACCAGGGCGGACGAGCTGAAGCTGGGCCCAGCATCCATCGAGAGAGCAGTACTGACATGCATGCATGGATGGATAGATGGGGTGATTGGAAGGGTCCTACCACCCATCCTCCACGGGATTTCTTCCTCGCATGCGATGCATGTACAGTACCGCAACTTCCCATTTTTTTGTTCAAGACGCCACGCCTCCTCTGAATTCCTCTATCCCACGTCAACGTGCCAATGATCTGAGTAAATTAAAATTACTACTTCTTCAATTTCTTTTGAGGTAATATTAGTATAAACTAATTTAATTCCACTATGCTTCGTACTTTTACCCCCAGGTTCAAATCCTCTCCCATAGACCTGGGCTGACCACGCCTCTTTTCAGCGATGAAATGGAATTAACGTCTCCTCATTCTCTCCTCTTTTCCTTATTTTCTTCCCAAAGTTCAAGTTCTCTTTCATACACCTCAATCCGTCTAGAAACGACAACAAGGTTGTAACAATTGATATTCACAAATTCATCGGTCTGATCACGCTTCAGGTTCTCGAGATCCACCAACAACATCAACTGTCTGATTATCAATTGCTTCACGCAGTCTGCTATAAATCCGAGGCCACTGTTCAGTCGCGCTCGGAGGAAGTTGTGACAGTGTCATTCAAGCCGAGTGCGCAGACCAGGATCCTTCTTGAAGCCATGGAATCGTTTGAAGAGCCCTCGCCCCTTTGTTGTCATCAAAATAAACACTCACAATCCCATGAATCACCAGCTACTAGAAGACCCGAACTTTCGACACAGCTTGCAGCTACCAAAGGGATGTCTACATCCGTTCGTCACTCCATGAGGTCGCCTTATCCATCCCTCCCTCTCCAGTTGATTGCTCCTTTCGAGTTACTAGAGCACGGTACATCACAATTTGAACATATTGCACATTGGGCTTTCTCATGAGCCTAAGCTAAGAAATCTTCAACGCCACACTTGTGCAAGGCAATGTTATGGATCAACTCCGCATCATCAAAACCAAGTACACGATATCATCATGCCCAATGCCTATGAAAGAAACCCCGCCGTAAACCCATGGACACCAGGTGCCTTGGATGACACCATTCTGAAAAGTGCCTCCCGTCCCACACCAGGTAATTAAACGCACCCACGCGTCCTCAGCCAACCTTGATTTCTCTGGTTGTCCCGTCTCACAAAACGTACGCAACCACGCATCAAAGGCAATATAGAGTCCCTCCACCATCGTACCATCCTCCGCAGGCAGATCGCCGGCCTCCTTCTCCCCGGACAGCTCCGCCACCGGAGGTGCGCAAGGAGGTCCCGATTTACCCATGGATGTTATAGTTTTCTATGTCTTGGGTCATTAGGTATGTCTCCTTTTTTCGCTCATTTCGGCCCTGGCGATGGTGGCCATGGTGTCACATAATGGTTCCTTCGGCTTCGTCTTCATTTCCGGTGGTATGTCATCGGATCCATCGACAAGATCCATTGGATAAGCAGGTATTCAACAATAGCATCTACAACATGACTTGGAAAATCCGGCAGCTCAAACGTATGTGGAGACTCCCCGGCGTAACCGGTGATGGCCCATGGATGGCCTCTCATATTGTTTGTCGTGCATTCACACTTATCAAATGCACCCCCTCAAATCGATGCAATACATGCACGTCATTATACACATGAATAGCACATGTAAATAAACATTTGCTGGTATCAAAATAACATGGTTCAAACATAAAATTTATTTCAAGTGCACAATACAAACATTAGCTCTTTAGTTTCCATTGTGGGTCAGATATATATGCGCCACAAGATCATTTGAGTAGATGCGCATGCACCTGATGATCTCGAAATTTTACCATAGAAAATCGATATGCTGAACTGCATCTTGTTGTTCTGGGATCTGAACTTGTTCTCCAGGCTTGTCAAAATCATGGGTTAGGGGCTTAGAGCTACCCCATCACCCACATCCTCAACAATCATATTCTGCAAAATGACACAACTTGTCATCAGCTGCCACAAAGTCTCTGATTGACATATCATTGCAGCTTCATGAACAATTGCGCAACGATTTTGAAGCACTCCGAATACCCTATGCACATCCTTCTTAGCTACTTCTTTCATTGTTGCAAAGTGGCTTTGCTTGTTACCTTGGGGATCCGATTTGGTCTTCACAACAGCATATTTACCTTTGGGGATCCAATTAAAATTCAAAACAAACTTTGATTTGTCCCAAAGAGTTTACGTACATTAACTTTGCGTCGTATTTTCTTTATCTAGATTTTTATATTTAAAATTATTCTAATTCAAATAAAAAATTAGTTGATTTTATGTATCTACATTCATTCTGCACTATACCGCCCTTTATCTAGATTTTTCAATTTAACTTATTTGAATATACCAAAAAAAATATTAATTTGTCCAAAAGAATTTCATACATTCATTGTACTATATTTTCCTTTATTTAATTTTTGGATTCAAACAAAAAAATTGCTGATTTGTCTGAAAGAATTTACGGAATTTTTGACCGTTTCAAGTATCTCCGAACAATTTTGATGACAAGTTTGATGACTACAATCATGTATTTTACATGTTTGTGCACCAAACTGACCATCACGTACAAGTTCTAAGAATCTCCGTGTGTTTACCTCTAACAAAAAAAAAATGCCTCCGTGTACAAGTCTATATCTATACCTATATATATATATACTATTAAAGTACGGAGTGCTTCTGCCCGTACGTCATTAAAATTGCCCCCGAAGTTGCAAAATATTACCCACCAATGCCACCTATAAATTATAAAAAACGTTTCACACAGAAAAATCCAGACTGGGCCGGCACATTTAAGAATCTTCTATACTACGCCCAGCGCGCTAGAAAAAGATACAGCTTGCCTGGGCCGGCCCATATATGGGTGATCAATTTCTTATTTTTGGTTTTTCTTTTCTGTCGTTCTTTTTTTCTACTTTAAATAATTTGTGAATTTAAAAAAGTTTCCAAAATTAAAAACTGGAAATTTTCAAATAATATTTAATAATTCATAAATGTTTGTGGCTTCAGAAATTGTTTGTGATTTTTAAAAAATATTAGCAAATTTTCTAATAAATGTCCGGGAAATAAACATACATTCATGAGTTTTTCTAAAAAAGTTCATGTATTAAAAATGTTTTAAAATTTCACAAAATTTCGCCAATTCAAAAAATATTCATGTATTAAAAACTAGCATAAAATAAAACTGTTCATAAATTCAAATATATAGTTTGTTGATTCAAAAAATATACGCTGATTCAAAAAAGATCATGCAGTTCAAAAAATGTTCTCTGTTTTCAATTTTGGAATTCATTAATTTAGAAAATTGTTTCATCAAATCCCAAAAAAATGTTAGTCGATTCTAGAAATGTTCGCCGATTAAACAAAATGTTTGCAAATAGTATAATATGTTCATGAATTCAGAAAACATTCTTGATTTTACAAAATGTTCGTGAATTAAAAAAATGTTCACAATTTCAAATATGATCACGAGTTTAAAAAAATGTTCATGATTTTTAAAAATTGTTCATGTTTTCACAAAAATAAGAGTGATAGTGTATATCGATGATGTAGTAAAATGTGATCATTGCCATTCAAAATTATGATTTTTTTCTCCCGTTGCAACGCACGGGCATGTTTGCTAGTGTTATTAAATGGGCGAGTTGCAAGGTAGTCCCCAGATCCATGCATGCATGCGACCGAAACGGATCGCGCAAGACGGACGCAACGCAACGCAACGCGATCCATGCATGCATGCATGCATGTCAACGTTTTTCTCAACAAAAAAAAATTCAATGTGGCAATGACCGGACGACCTGACCTGAGTAGTACTATACGTAGTAGTACAAACTAATTAAACTAGACTACTACTAATACGGTTTGTTACAATAACAACAACAAAAAGGTCTAGTGCTGTTTGTTTAGCATGCATGACCCTTTTTTTTTGTGTAAGCATGCATGACTCTTGATTACTATGCTTATGGCATCTTTAAAGGTGACCCATAAATTTCCTCCCACGGCCGCCTACGTACAGGGGATCAGTCTACGGAAACGGATGCGTGAGGTCGTCATCCAATGCTATCCGCATACATCCAGCCTCTCTCATTTTTATAGTCTGCACGTTCAAATAGCCGCGAACATAGAGTGTAGACATTCAAATAGCCGCGTACATAGAGTACATACATTCAAATAGCCGCATGCAGCACTAGTTAAAATTTAAAAATGTGCAAATTTGACATTTCAACATTGTTGTCCCCTTTAACCGCCAATTCATACTCAATTAGATCTTTCTTCAGTTGCTCGTAAGTTGGTTGATGTCCAATCTGTTAATGCATTTTAATAAACTCTTCAAATGTGGCCGGATTCTGGTCTGGAAGTTCGATAGGATCATCCGTGCTCTCAAATTCTAGAGCCGCGGCAGCTCCTCACCCTCATCCTCGACGATCATGTTGTGCATGATCACACAACATGTCATCGCTCCTACAAGATGTCCATGACCGACGGTGAGGATGTGGAGAAAGGGAGTCGTACGGGGAGTGCTTGGACGCAGGAAATGGAAGAGAGAGGCGGAAGGAGGAGGAAGGGTTTGATGGATTTGATGCAACTTGTGGTGGGGTAGGCCTATCGGGAGGACGCACCCGGATGTCTCCATATCCGTCCTATCTTTGGGATGGATATAAAGGGTGATGGTCAGCTCAGACGTTTGCCGTTTGTTTAAGGAACTCATCTGGTTGGTTTTTTGTGACCGAGCCGTCTGCCCAAGAGTTTGAGACGGTTTTAGAGCACCCAAGTGTAAATGCTCTGACACCACCAAATGATCCAACCGGCGAAAGTTCGACGGCTCGTGCGGTCATCGACCGGTGCAGACGTCATCTTGCGCAAAACCGTTAACACGTCAGGTGCCTAGCTTGGACGTGGTGATTAGATGGGACCAACTTTTGTTATGTATGTAGTGCCTCCGTTACAAAATTATTGCCTACTAGGCCTCCTCTACTTACAAACATCAATGTGCCAATGACATGGTTACGGTACGGTACGTACAAATCATTATAACTATAAATTGGACAACTCTTCTTACTAAGAAGAAAGAAGCTAAACTTGAATTAATTTGTGGTATCCGGTTGGATGGCTGGCTACTGCATCCATGTTCATGAATTAGCCTCCGGTCCGCGGATGAATGCGGTGTCCAATTTGGGTGTCAACGTTGGAGATGCTCCGAGGATATCTTGTGGCCAGATGGCACTCGGCACATTCGGTAGATTCCCTTGTGATAAGGAGTTGATGACTTCGTGGTGTCGCATTTTGATAGCAAAGGGAACCATACGGTGAAGAGTGCTTATAAGCTGTATGTATAGCTCGAGAAGTAAGCAAAGAATGGAGCTCCTGGGAGTAGCATGATGGCAGCGGGCAATCTTGACAAGTGGGAGGACCAGTCATGGCGGTGTATCTTGAAATTGCCGTGCCCACGCAAAATTCAGATGTTTGCTTGGCGGCTTAAACATGAGTCCTTGGCTTTGTGCACCAACATGTTCAAAAGAGGCGTCAAACTTAGAAGTACCAAATGCTTCTTTTGTGGGCGAGCAGATGAAGATGCAAGGCCGTCAAAGAAGTCCGGAGGGCTACAGAAAAGCAATTCTTCCATGCATGGGAGGTCCCGTGCATGGGCCGGCCATTGGATATAGTTGAAGATTCGGATGCATGCACTCCTCTTCTAGTTGTATTTCACTCATCTAGTTATGTCATATCAGTTAATCACATGGTCCATGCACCTGCCATCTGACATGAAACCCACCACACATCCATGCTTTTTCTTGTGATTTCAATGTTTGGAATCATTTTATCTTATGAATCAAAAGCTCAATTTAACTTTTGTTTGCGTATTTATATTCCTGGTGACGAGGACTTTTAAACAAGATCACTCTTGAATATATTTTGATAATTTTTAAATTTTAATTTTTGAAACATGATGAAACCATACGAAAGATGGTGAAATTCGATGAAACATGCTGTGAAACTCTATGATAGTCTGCGAAACTCGTTTCATGTATATAGTTTTAATGTTCGTATGGTTTTATATTCTATTGTCTCATCAAGTTTTAATGTTTGTATTTAAAAAATTATAGAAACATATTCATGATTGATCTTGTTTAAAAGACCTCTTTACCAAGACCACACATATGTTAACAGAACAAAAATCCAATTTTTCATTCAAATGATACATAGTTTTAAAATTTCTGACTCAACTCAAAATGCATGGGTTAATATGAGAAGAGGTAGGGCCATCTGGTGTCATAAGTAGCGGGACCTAAAAACACTATGGCTGTGTTTGTTTGAGCTTTGGGAGGCAGTTTTGCACTGGGTAAAACTGAAATTGCAACAAACAGCTAAAACAGAGCAGTTTTGAGTCAACAGCCCAGAACAGCTTCGGGTGCTTTTACGTGTTACGGGTCAAAACAAGCCCTTGCGTACTTCCACCAGGAAACTGGTTTCCCTCGGGTCTTTTTCCCACCGGTGCCCTCGTCTCTTCTTTCTCGGTGCCCTCGTCTCTTCTTTCTCGATACAGATACACATCCACGAACAGAGGGAGACGAACCTAGGGTTTCGCCGCCGCTGCAAGAGCCGCCGCCGACGCGCTCGCCCCCTCCTCCGCCGACGCGCTCGGCCCCTCCGCCGCTGACGCGCTCGCCCCCTCCATCGCCGCAAGAGCTGCCGCCGATGCGCTCGCCCCCTCCTTCGCCGACGCGCTCGCCCCCTCCGCCGCCGCAAGAGCTGCCGCCGCTCGCCGTCATCCGCCTCCACGCGTCGTCATCCACTGCCGGCCTCCACTCCCGGAGAACGACGCCCACCCCCCGTGCACCCATGTCGTCAGTTGGGGTGAGCAAGTCTTGGCAGAAATTTTGCTTGCTGTATATGCTCTTCTGGTTGCTGTATATGCTTAATTTTGCTTGCTGTGTATGCTTAATTTTGCTTGCTGTATATGATGTATATGCTTAATTTTGCTTGCTGTATATGCTTAATTTTGCTTGCTGTATATGCTGTATATGCTGCATAATGCTTGATGTGGATGCTCTGGTTGATTAGTTGCTATACATGCTGGACGTATTTTGTATGCTGGTATAAATTATGGTGAAAATGAATTAGATGGAGAAGGCAGCGAAGGCAGCGAAGGCATCGAAGAAGGCAGCGAAGGCAGATAATGCAGAGAAGGCACTTTGGGATGCATACCATACTAGGATATTTTGCGAGTTGTGTGCGAGGGAAGTTGAAGCAGGCAATAGGCCGGGGGCGTTCTTGAGTCCTAGAGGATATAAGAATTTAGGGGAGAGCTGGTTGCACATAACTAAGAAAAGTTATGTGAGGATGCAATTCAAGAATAGATGGGAAAATCTCAAAACTATGTATTGTCAATGGAAACAATTGCAAATTGACGCATCTGGACTTGGATGGAATGCTAAGCTAGGAACCATTGATGCTGATACTGACTGGTGGAACACTCACCTAATGGTAATTTCATGTTACTCATAGTATTTACATTGGGTTTTATATTATCTTAATTATTCATTTATCTGACCTTTTGCTCTTTTCCTATTTTCAGAAACACCCGGAGCATGCAAAGTATAGGAATGGAGGACCACCCAACTTGGCTGAAATGGACCTGATGTTTGATGACCGTCATGTCACCGGTGCCGAGTACGCTATCCCCGATGAGATACCATTGGACAAGGAGGAAGTAACTATTGACTATGACTCTGATAGTGCAGAGGATGATGATGAAGTCATCAAAGCAAAACCAAAGAAGCAACGAAAGACCAAGTCCTGTAAAGATGATTTTTCTGCTCAAGATGAGAAGAACCCATTTGTTCGGATGTACAAGAAGGCTAGTGATGCAATATGTGTTACGGCTGAAAGTATAAAAGAAGCATCTAGCTCCAACAAGGCTCCTCCTCCTCCTCCTCCTCCCCCTCCCCCTCCTAGTATGAATGAGGCAATGGAGATGGTTCGCGACTGTGGAGTTGAGGAAGGAACTCCTCTCTTTTTCTCTTCTAGCATGCTTTTTATGAAGCCTGAGTATAGAGAAATGTTTGCGTCGGTTCAGACCAAGGAAGGAAGGTTTGATTGGCTGGAGAGAGCGCATGATTTTGCCATGTAACTTTTCGTTTAGAATAATTGCTTAGTTATTTGCTTGGATTATGCTGTGTTGTTGGTCTGTACTATTATTGACATTCCTGTGTAAACTATTTTCTTTACTAGATGTGAACTATTTGGTTATTTGAATGTTATTTTCCCATATGTTTGAATAATGGATATGACAACTAATGTTGTTGTCATGTTGCATTTGTAGACTGATGGAATTGACAGCGGAGGTGGTGACAATGATGATGCTAACATAAAGACAGTACAACTTCAAAACTTGCTCAAGTTAAGTACTGATCTTGCAACCTTAGGGCAAATGGCTATGCACTTCAACAGAACTTGTTTGAATAAGCAACGTAGGCAACCTAGGAGGATTGCAGTACAAACTGGTTATGAATGGGTGATGGAAAAATTGGCACGTCCTAAATCTTGCTACAAAATGTTTAGAATGTATCCAGATGTTTTCTTGAGTTTGCATGGTCTTTTAGTGAATGACTATCTCAACTAGCGAGATGAACTCATTGGAATGTCTAGGCATGTTCTTGTGGATGCTTGGAGGCCCTCAATCATTTCGCCAAGCCGAAGATCGGTTTGTTCGGTCAACTGAAACAATCCATAGGAAGTTTAATCATGTCTTGCACTGTGTAAATTCTCTAGGACGAGATATCATCAAACCTATAGATCCTACATTCACAGATGTGCATCCAAAAATTAGGGACAAACGATTCTGGACTCACTTCAAAGGTTGTATTGGTGCAATTGATGGAACTCACATCCCCGTTATAGTTCTCGCAAAAGAGACCTGTAACTATATGGGACGGCATAGTTACACAAGTCAAAATGTGTTGGCAGTTTGTGACTTTGACATGAGATTCACCTTTGTCGTTGCCGGTTGGGCGGGGTTGGTACATGACACACGGATTTTCCATCACAGTATCGAGAAGTATGCTGCTACTTATCCAGCGCCTCCTAAAGGTACACAAATCAAGTGTTCTAATTTTGTACAGATTGTTTCTATTAATTTGTACATGTGCTCTAATTTATTCTCTATGGATGTAGATATGTACTACCTTGTTGATTCCGATTATCCAAACCGGGAGGGATATCTTGCTCCTTACAAAGGGACAACCTACCACCTTGCGGAATTTCGGGCTGGACGCCGTCCACCAAGTGGTAAACTTGAGGTGTTCAATCATGATCACTCTTCTCTTCGGAATGGGATTGAACGCTCATTTGGTGTGCTCAAGCAGAAATGGCGCATCCTAAGGGATGTGCCACACTTTAAAGTGCCAAGTCAGACAATGATTATCAGTGCTTGTATGACGCTTCACAATTTCATTAGGGACAGCAAGCTACGCGATAAAGAGTTTGATAAATGTGATGAGAATGAAAATTACATGCCTGCAGTCTCGCGGTCAACACCTTTGCTTGGCGATGCCGTTCCCACTTCCTCTAATGAAGGCAACATGAACGACACGCGTGATAGGATTACGAACTCTTTGTTTATTGCGTGACAAGCTAAATAGATTAGTATTTATACGGACATCTGATTATGTGTATGGATTGCGAGCTCTCTTTTGTATGGATTATTAGTTATATGGACTATCTTTTGCTCACTATTATTCTATGTATACATGAGTAAGAAAGTGAGAGAACTATTATTATGAAACATTTTATGCATTACCATACAAAAAAGTATTCCCTGTCAGTCAAAATACCATTTAAACAATTTATTAACCCTGAATCAACAAGTTACACCGATCTTAGTACTCTAAGGGCATTTCAGGTTTTTCACCAGCTCACAGTCGTTTCCACAGCTGCATTGCCAAACAGCTAACTTTCACTACAGCTGTTTCCTCAGCACAACAGTTTTGCCAACACAGCAAGTCCACAGCTGAAACTGTTGAAACTAAAGCTCAAACAAACACAGCCTATGCATGCACGGGAGATCCCGTGCATGGTAGAAAAACCATTCTCCGGAGGGCTATGAATCTGGAGAAAGTATGTATGGAGCTGGAGAAGATCACGTCTGTGCATGTTGTTATGGATCTTTTGTGGGAGCTAGATGAAAAAGTGCTGTCCAAATCGTCACATTCTGGTGGAACTGGTGTTAGGTGGATAAGAGGCATAAATAACAGAAAGGGAACTGCCGGCCACGGACAAGAGTACAGTACGCTGGAGGCCTGGAGTGCGTGAAACTGTTCAGAACTAGACAAGAAACAAATGTTTAATAAATCGGCACCGTCAAGTGATAGGACATTGAAAATTAATTTGGAAGGGCCTACAGGCCACATGAAACATTTGCTAGTACATGGGGTGCAGTTGCTAAGGGATAACGCCTATACGTCCCCGGTCACATCACAAGTTTCTTCTCCACAACTGGATACAACAATTAAAAACCTCAAATCCATACACATGAAACATAAATTACTCAATTTTTTGCTGGCGGCCTTCCTTGTTGTTCCACCTCTGTCTATGTCCGACGATCGGCTGAGCCCCTTAAAGTGAAGGTGCAGTGACCGGCATGGTACAGTACGATGTGAGACATGGACCGGCTCACAGGACTCGAAGCGTCGCCGACTCCCATGCGCTACTCTTTCTTGTCGGAGCTTAGGGCATGCACATCATCGGTCGATGTGAGGTCGACAATGGATCCATCATGGTCTGAGCCCAACACTTCCACCGCTACGCAGAGTTATGGTGCCAGGGGTTGCCGGTAGCCCGTACTGGTGGCACGACGTGCGACTCCGCCTCGCCGACGTCTGCCGCGGCCTCCTACGCAGGCATGCCGCGCCATATTCTCAGTGGATGGGCCACCGAGGGTCTTCGAGTCAACGCGCCAACGAAAGGGTTGCGCCTCCGCCGTGCTATTTGGACGACAGACGGATCGCACCGCCTCTGGCAAGGCAACGACCACGTGCCTCGCGTCGGATCCAAGTGCTATTTGGGCGGACACTATGGATTCCCGCCAGATCAAGTACGCAACATGTATGTCCATCTCGTCCTCAGGCCCGCATGAGATGAGCCCCCATACCGCAGATTAGGTGAGGAGGATTTGAATCACCTGCCTGCCATGTCGGAGAAGGCCGGAGATCGTCGAAAGGGAGCTTGGAGGGTGAGTGATGTGGAGTGAAGTGGCTATGGTTTGATCCAGGAAGCGAATGGGGACGTATATATGTAGGATCGGATGTGCCAGTGTGGGGCTTCGACATGACGGACGCGCCCGAGTGCGCCTGAGCCTCCTCATATCCTTCCCGGATTTTGAATGGATATGAAGAGTGATGGTCAGCTCAGGTGTTTAGAGCCGGTACAAGGAGTCTAAATGTCTCGTCTTTTTTGTTTAACCGGGCCGTCAACCCGGGCATACTGGGTGTTTGAGGAGCCTGACTGTAAATGCTGTTAGAGCATCTTTAGCACACCCCTTAAAATTCGACCCTTAAAAACGCGTATAAGGAACACCGTAAACCGTTTTTACGGTGCCAAATTGCCCCGGACAGAACATATCCCGTAAATAAATCTGTATCCCACTATGGCCCATTTTCTCTTTTTTTTTTCTTTTTTCCTCCTGTCCCGGCGAGTCCATCTCCGGCCACAGCATGCCTCGCCCTGGCGCCCCGGCTCGCCCCGGCACCGCCTGCCTCGCCCCGCCTCATCCTGGCGCCGCCCGTTCCCGGCCACGCATGCAGTGGAGGAGCCCTGCGCCGCCCGCCCCGACCGCGCTCCCTGGCGCGCCCGCCCGTCCCCGATTGAGCCCAACACTACCAGCCGCCACACGCACGAGCTCCCCCGCCCCCGCCCTGCTCTTCTCCGGTGCCGCCCCGCCCTGATTCAGGACGCCGGTGGCCTGCTCCGCCCTGCCCGTGGACGGCCTCGCCTCGGCAGTGGAGGTCGACCTGGCCGCAATTCGGACCGGCGGCGACAAATTCCGACGTGCGGCGGCTTCTTCCGACGTGCGGCGACGAATTCCGGTGAGTTCCAGGTAGATTCCGTCCAGTTCCGCGGCGGCGCGTCTGCTCCGACAAGGTTTGACCGGTTTACGGGTTGAACTGTATACAATCTTCAAAACTGTACATATAAGGTTTTCACGGATGAATTTATCATGCCCCTTAAAAAAATTACGGGTCGAACAAGTATTACGGGTCTGCTAGGCGTCGTTTTTCCGACAGAAACTGTAAACATGTCGTTTTTTTATGGGCTTGACCATTACACGGGGTCTGCTAGAGTTGCTCTTAGCCCCTGCTGGGAGGAAGGAGCAAGTCGTGGTTCCTTTTGGGGCACAGGTGATGGCGATGTCTGAAGTCCTTGCCATGAAAGCTGATATGGGTGCTCTTCGTGTCGTCTTTGAGACTGTGTCTAGCTCGCGACAGCAGGAGGCACTTGATTTATCCAAGGTCGATTCATCTCTGTATGCGGCTATTATTGAAGACATCAAGTTCTAGTTCAAAGTTTGGTTTTCGAAGCACTTTGTTTCTTTCTGTAGGCGTACATTTTATTCGGCAGCGCATGAACTAGCGAAAATTGGTCGTTATGTTTGCCAAATGATAGTATTGGTCGGAAAAGTATTTTACCGCCCAAGTGGTTGTTTGTGTTTCGGGTGGCTTACCGAGCACAGCTAAGTTATCAAACTTTGCTTTATCTTAGAAAAAAAAAATTGTCAGCATGGCGATGACCTGATGAACTGACCTGAGTACAATATCGTAGTAGTACAAACTAACTAAATTGGACTACTCCTTACTATTACTACTAGTCAGTGGCGTACCCAGCGGGTGTGCCGGGTGTGCCATGGCACACCCAGAATTTTGGGACATAGTTTTTTACCATGTAAAAAAGAGTTGATGTTCAAGGCCCAATCAAGCCAATTGAAATAGATGTCAATTTTTTTGAAGTGTGCACACCCTCAAGTTTATTTCTAGGTCCGCCACTGCTACTAGTAGTAGTTCTAGTACGGGTTGTTGCAACAAATTCGAACAAAAATGTTCTATTATGGTTTGTTTAGCATGCAATAGTAAATGTGTACGTCCAATGCATAATTATGTATTTTTTTAATAATTTTTACGAAAGTCAAAAACTTCTGAAACTTTTTGCGAACAAAGTAGATTTATTGTTGCACTCGTGTAAATTGTTTCTTGGAGAAATGACTTTCGTGTTGTTTTTTTACGTAAAAAAACAAATTTGTCGCTATATACAAGGTACTGTTCACGCTATATGTCCTGGGCAATTTGTCATTTTTGTCAGAGAATATTTCATTACAGAAATATTTTCATACGACAGGAAAGTTTGTTGGGAAAAAGTTTGGAACGTTTTGACTTATTCTGAACTTTAAAATCAAAGGTGTAATTACCACCATGCTCCAAAGGGTATTTTTACCCTTCGGGTCTTTTCATATTGGTATATAGATATAGATGACCTGAGTACTGTACGTACAAACTAACTAAATTGCACCAGTATCTTCTTATTTCTTAATTATTAGTGGAATAGTAAACTAGTCCAGTTTATTTGTTTGCTTTTTAGCATATATGCATAGTGACCAATCCAAGATACATGACCTGACTACTCCAAGTCTCCAACGTGCGCAACCAAAACAAAAACATTGTTAAAGTACCCGGTCATTAGCCTTCACTGTCAAAAAAAAAAAAAAAAAAAAACCCGGTCATTAGCCTTGGCACTTCAAGCTGACGTCTTATTCTTTTTAGCAATGCCCACATATGATGGCAAAGATGGGTGCGAGGATCTCCGTAAACAACTCGACTTGAGCAAGTGTCACGGAATGTTTGCATAGGGCGTCTCAGAACCAAAGTTACGTGAGGTGGTGATTAAGACACTATTGTCGGTGGTGGGGTTAACTTGGTTCACCGCCGCGGACGTGAAGTTTCTGTACGGATGAACATTAAATTCAAACAATATTTTAAAAATGTTAAAAAAAAATTTTTAAGGCAAACATTAACAAATGTTCTAAGAGCTTCTAAAGTTTCATCCTGAAATAACATTTGTGAAAGTCAGGGCAAAAAAAAATTCAATACTCTAAAAATGCTACTTTTGAAAGTATTTTGGAGCACTAATTTTGTTTTTTTTTTGTCACGACTTCCAAAAATGTGATTTCGTGCTGAAATTTTGCAAGCTCTTAGAACATTTGTCAAAGTTTCCCGTAAAAATATCAGATTTTTTGAAACTTTTTTGAAATGTTTTTTTGAGTTACTGCTCTTCCCAAGCTCATTTGAGCTCGGGTGTAGAAGGGCACTTTCGCAGCGTCGCCAACTTCTCTAGGCCAAGTAAGTGAGCCTTCAAACCAATCGCTAAATCATACATGTCTTACATACATTTCTCCTGCGAGGGAGGGGCGATAATGGCAGCGCGACATAGGTTCGCTTCAGTGCTTCTAGTCGTCGGGTGGTCTATGGATCTGAATGTAATTTTTTTTATCTTTGATGTTCGTTATACTGTCATGATTGAAGATGAACAAATCGAAAGTTTTCCGACAAAAAAAGGAAGAGGTAATAATACCAGTAGTGCCTAAACTTGCCATCGACGATCAATTTGGTGCCTGAACTTGAAAAATACACCGAACTGGTTCTATAACTTGGCAGTATGGTTCAAATACGGTTTAAATCACGTCCAGATACGTATGTACTGCTGACTACACATGCCAACATGACGTGAAGCCCATTTACAGTGTTGGGGCATACTAACATAGAGAGTAAGTTCAAAAAAAAAAAACATAGAGAGCGTGCACCTCAATGACCATCGGGTCCCACCTGTCAGTGAACAATTGAAATAAACAAAAAATAGAGAGCACCTGGTATTCGAACAGGCGACCTGTGCGCTATCAATGACCTGCGCTAACCAAGTTACCAATATAAGTTTGTTGTCTACCGTAGGGTTATACGGGTTGCAATCAGTGCCACCCATTTTCCACATAGTAGTTATTTTTCCTTTTTTTGAAATTGCAAAAATATTCAAATTATAATTACAATATTAAGTAATTGTTAAATTTAATTTTAAATATTCACGAATTTAAATAATAGTAAATAATTGATAAAAACATCAGAACTTTTAAAACCATTTGCATATATAATAAAATAATTTTGCATTTTTTAAAGTTATACATTTTCGAAATGTTAATCTAATTTTCAAAACCTTCTTGCTTTGAAAAAAATATCCACGTGCTCCCTTTTTAGAATGCCATTTTTTTCCTTTTTTATGTGACCCTTCCACATGTGAGTTTCTTTTTTTTTCATTTTTAGAACATTTAAATCTTATGTAAGATATTGTAATAGTAATCAAGATAAATCTAGAATCTTATTGTCTTAAAAAAATTAACTAGAAAAATGTATGTATAGTTTAAAAGGTGTTAATTTAAATATAAGAATGTATAAAATCCTGGGGGCACAGTAGGTTTTTTTTACACATATTTTAAATTTTATTTTCATTCGAAAATATATCTATTGACAAACACATATACTTTATTAAAATATGTGAAAACTTTTTACAACTAGAAATACATTTCCTAAAAGTATGAACACTTTATATACTACCTGCATATTTTGTAATTTCTAAAATAAAAAAACAACTAACAGGTGGAAATGGGCTGCACTAACTTTACCCCATTTAACTTGACGGTCTTGTCGGGTAGATAAACTCTAGTGATGCAAAATAGACAATAAATTTTCCTTATGAAAGTGGTTACGCAGATCGTTCGTGGAGCACAGTTCATTGTTTCGAATCCCAGCCTAACCAAAAAAAAATGTTTATTACAGTTGTGCACTGATAGGTGGGACCCAATGGTCAGTGAGACACACACTATTCGTGTCAGTCTATCCGACACTGCAAGCGGGGCCCGCGCGATGCTGGTATGTCTAGTCAGCAATACATACGTATCTAAACTTAATTTGAACCGTATTGTCAAGTTTTGAAACTAGTTCGGTGTATTTTTCAAGTTCAGGCACCAAAGTGAACAGCGATGGCAAGTTTAGGCACCACGGTGTTATTATCTCAAAAAGGAAAGAAGTGCCAAGGCTAGTGGCCCAATAGGAGCATTTTTTCTGAAACTCGAAGAGTAGAAGGACAAATGATGTACTTTTGGGAATCATGCCACACTGCGACCTGCATGACCTGGGCTTCACGGGTACACGGTGGACATATGACAATAAGAGAAATTCTAACAAACACCCTAAAATCTTGGGCTATAAAACCGTTTTAGGCTATACCACAAAACATTTTTAAGAGTCTTTAGGGCATGTACAATGATGTTATCTTAGGAGTGCCACGTAGGATAAATGATGAGGTGGAGGAGAGAGAATTCAGAAAAAAGCTTTGCCTTCTCTTATTTAAGAGAAGACAAGAGATGATCTCTTAGCACAATATGTCTCACCATATTTTTAGAAATAACTAGTTATCAAAGATAAGGCTAAGAGATGACCCATTGTAGACAATTTTTTTTACCATCTCTAAATTACATGCAAGACTTAAGATAAGATTATCTTATCAACCATTGTACATGCCCTTACAGTATGATGTGTTTGTCGACAGAACAGAGAACAGAACCCGTACGTATAACCGTTTCAAGTGAAATGTGGAGCACACTAGTCAGTAGTTGAATTTACAATTGGATCCTTGCAAAATAGCATAAAGCCCCAAAAAGCAAAATCTAAATTGCAATTGGGTCTTTTGTTTCACCTCGTGTCGCCTCTTGTGTTCCACCTTGCCGGCGATGCAGCACAGGACCGGCGACTACCCCCACCAGTACGGGCCACTGGGACCCATCCGCCCTCCCCCGCTCCAGCCTTGCCGCCGTAACTCCTCACCAGGACGGCCTCGGACCCCGCGCTTGCCTCGCCGGCGCTCGACGGCCAACAACACCTCCACCTACAAAGGATCTAGGAGCGTTGTATCGCCTATAAGCCGCCCTGCCAGGAAGAAAACTCGGCGGGACCCGTTCGGATGACGTATTCTGCCTCGACCACTATGGGGAGTTCGAATCCGACGACAACTACCTCTTCACGCCGCGCGGAGGGCCGCCGTCTCTCATGCGGTCGAGGCCTCCAACTGGGGCGCAATCGATTGATACGTCTCCAACGTATAAAATTTTAGATTGTTCCATGCTATTATATTATCATTCTAGGATACTTTATATGCATTTATATGTTGTTTTATATCAGTTTTGAGCACTAACCTATTGACACAGTGCCCAATGCCAGTTGTTGTTTTCTGCTTGTTGTTGGCCTTTCAGGAAAACTATACCAAACAAAGTCCAAATGCCACGAAACTTTTTGATGATTTTTTATGGACAAAAATAAGACCTGGAAGCTTCAGAGGGAGACCGGAGGCCACACGGGGTGGTGCCAAGCCAACAGGGCGTGCCCAGGGGTGGCCGTGCCATGATGGCTTGGGACCACCTCCGGCAGCCTCCTACCTAACTACGCCTCTATAAATTCCCAAAAATCGGGAAAACATCAAAGGATCCAGCCAAAATACTTTTTCCGCCACTGCAAGTCTCTGTTTCGCCGTGTGCCCATCTGGAGCCCTGTTTCGGTGCCCTGCCGGAGGGGGGATCGATCATGAAGGGCCTCTAAACCAACCTTGCCGCTTCGATGATGATGTGTGAGTAGTTCACCACATACCTACGGGTCCATAGGTAGTACCTAGATGGCTTTCTCTCTCTCTATGATCTTCAATACAAAGTTCATCCCGATTCCCGTGGTGATCTATTCGATGTAATCTTCTTTGCGGTGTGTTTGTTGGGATTCGATGAATTGTGGGTTTATGATCAGATTATTCATGAATAATATTTGAGTCTGCTCTGAATTCTTATATGCATGATTGTTATAGCTTCATATTTCTCTCCGGTCTATCGGTTTGGTTTGGCCAACTAGATTGATTTATCTTCAGTGTGAGTGTTGCGTTGTGTGATGGGTTCAATCTTGCAGTGCTCAATCCCAGTGACAGAAAGGGACATGACACGTATTGTATTGCTATTATTAAGGGTAAAACGACGGGGTTTATTCATATTGATTGGGTTTACTTTGTCTACAACATGTCATCTTGCTCCAAGCATAACTTTGTTTTTACTTAATACTCTAGATGCATGTTGGATAGCGGTCGATGGGTGGAGTAATAATAGTAGATGCAGGCAGGAGCCGGTCTACTTGCTTATGGACGTGATGCCTATATACATGATCATTGACATGAATAAATATTTCGTAACTATGCGCTTTTCTATCTATTGCCCAACAGTAATTTGTCTACCCACTGTATACTTTCTTCGAAAGAGAAGTCTCTAGCGAAAACTAAGGCCCGGGGTCTTCACAATTATTATTCCTAAAACTACAAAAATATTGCTGCCATTATTTACTTTTATTTTTTCCATTTATATCCATCCAACTATCAGTATTTAATCCATGCAAGTAACGAGTTCAAGGGGCTTGACAACCCTCTTGCCCGCGTTGGATGCAAGTGTTTGATTATGTGTGTGCAGGTGCTGATGACGGGAGTTGCGTGATTCTCCTATTGGTTCGATAACCTTGGTTCTCACTGAGGGAAATACTTATCTCTATTGTGCTGCATCTCCTCTCTTCTTCGGGAAAAATCCCAACACAGTTTACAAGTAGTATCAACGCAGTCATCCGCCACCTCTACGCGCCGGATCTTAAGGCCGCTGGATAGGGCGACGACGATTTATCTGAGTGAAGGCCCCGATTTGTACGGTCGCGGCAAGGACCGAAGCCCATGGTCACGGTGGCGGTGAGGGTGGCGGCTCCGGCTACTCCATGGCGGCGCGCGGACGACCGAGAAAGGTGCTACAGTGAGCTTCTGGCGAGGCTAGCGGCGGCGGAGGCACAGGGGCGAGAGCGGTTGCTGAAACTTCCCTCGTGCTAACCCTTTTGTGAGATAGAGGAAGTGGCAAAACTAGGGGGCTATTGGAGATTTGCAGGCACAGGCCAAAATATTCAGGTAACTGTAAATAAAATTACGGAACGGGCCATTTTAGGGACCTGGTTGGGAAGATTTTTCGTCCCCGAAACGTAAAACGATAGTTATTTTAGGGAAAGGTGGGATCTACTTGAGTTACTCTAAGCAGGGGTGGAAAACAGAATGTCAACCTCGAACATCTTCTCGGAATGTCGGATGATACATCTTATTTCCTCCCGTTCGGTCAACTACTCCCTCCAACCCGTACTAATTATCGCTGAAATGAATATACCTAGACGTATTTCACTTGAATGTATCTAAATGAATATACCTAGACGAAGTACTCTTTTTGATCGGTAATTAATAGGGGATAAAGGGAGTACTGTATTAACTATCCCTGTGCGTAAGCCTGATGTGAGGAGTACTCTGAGGAGTGCCGGGCACTGGTGTCGTCTCGGTCGTAGGTATGAAATATTCTGCAAGAAAGAAAATGCCTTGACGGAAGACAAAGAAACTGCATGGACCATGCATAACAAGTCTAGAAACTTACGTAGAAACTGCATGGCCATGCATAAGAAGCCAAGAAACGACGTAGAAACGACATGGGCCATGCATAAGAAGCCACGAAACGTGGGTGTGGTAGCAACCGAATTAGATGACGTGCGTGTGTACTCCATTCTTGGAGCAGGAGAACGGTGGGCTCGGTTCCCAAGAAAATAGGTATGGGAGGAGCTAGGAGATACCACTTTTTAAATAGGGCATAAGAGCATCTAAATCCGGACCTCTTAAACTCGTCTTAAATGTTCGGGTCGACCGGCATCCCTCATATCCAACCCAAATGTAGGACGGATATGGGGCAGCCTGGTCATGACTGGACGCGTCCATCACGTCCTAGCTAACGGGTCCGGCTCACTCACCACCGACCATATCGCTGTCCCACAAAAACCCAAATACGGCGCCTCGCTCTGAGCCCTAGCTCACTCTCACTCGCATCTTTCTCTTTGTCCTCCCTTCTTCCTTTCCGATTTTAATCCAATCCAATCCAATGTCTAGCTCCGGCAGCCACTCCGGCTCCGACCTCGACTACGACGAGGAGTTGGCCCTCCGTATTGCCTGGGAGCGGTCAAAGGTGGACACCGGCGGCAGCTCCGAATCCGCAGCGTCGCCGCAGCTCCCCTGCCGGCGCAACACGGACGCCGGAGCCGGACCCTCCTGACCCGCGTGCAGCTCCGCCAGGACAACACAGTACGCACCGCCACCATGCCGTCTCCTTCCCCCGCCGGCCGCTCCTTCACGCGGGCAGCGGTGAGTGCTATTGCCTGCGTCATTGGCCCACACACGCACGCAAGAACCGGAGGCGCATGCCACACGCCGCGGGAGGCCGCAGGCAAGGGAGAGGGACACGGCGGAGCAGTCCGCGCGCTGCCGTCGCAGGATGCAGGCGAAGCTTGACGAGGACGAGCGGCTTCTCGCATGGGTCTACCTCTGATCCCTCACGACGGTGGAGGCAGACGCTCGCCGCCTACGGCGGAAGAACACGAAGGCGCTCCGGCTTGCTATTGAGCTCTCGGAGCACAAGGCGAAGGATGCAGCGGCGGAGGGGGCTCGGTTCGCCAAATTGAAGCGGGAGCAGGACAGGGCGGTCCGTCGGATGAAGAGGCTGCTCGTCCTCTTCGACTCGGATGACGACAACGACGACGATGACGACAGTTGGACCTCCTCCAACGACGACCAAGACCCTCCACCAGCCGCGGACGCCTACAGCTGCACCAGCGACCGGAAGGGCAAAGGCCCAGCGATAAAGTGGTGAATCTCCAATGTATCCGTCCTTAATTCGTTGTTGTTTAGTACTCTAGTAGAACATGTTTGTCGTATGCAAACTGTAAGTAGATTTTGGAGATCCGTCTGTGATTTTTTGGTGGTCGGAATATGCATATCTAGCTCCATTTCATAGTCTGTGTGATGATCTATGTAATTTACCTTCACATTGCATGACTAGTATGAATATAGGGTGCCCGGATATGAGGAATACGGATGTGGAGGAAAAAATTTGAGGCATGCCCGGTTAGTGCCTGCGGACGCACCCGGGCGCGTTTGCAGGCTTTTGAGGGGTCGGATTTGCCAACCATGGTTGTAGATGCTCTAAGTGTACCTCCAGCGCGCACACTCAAATCACCTGCAATATGCGTCGAGTGATCCGTACGCATTTTACCATCTATCGGGTACTCATCGGTCCATAGAGCGGTCCGGACAACCAGATTTTTGCAAATAAAAGGCAAACCATGGGACTTTGCGGGCATCCAAACGGCTGCCACATACACGTCCGTCATCCTACTCCCACCCAAAACCCTCTTCGCCCGGAAAACCCATCTACACGAAGCAGTTGCCGCTTGCTCATGCTGGTATGCGCTCATCGAAAGTCACTCGACCAGCTCGGGCTCGTTGGCGGCCCGCCGCCTAGGATTCCAGACTCGCCCTCCATGTCAACATCGTCGCTGACATATGGGTACCTATTCGGACACGACTCGGCCTGATCCTTCTTCCACCTCACCTCAAGGCAGCTCGTCGGAAGTCGGATTCCGTCTCGGTCGTGCCATTGGTGCCTCTCATTGATCTCAACGTCGCGCATGTGGCCGACAAGTCAGTAAGGATGCAAAGGAAGCCACCGCAGCTGGTCTCCCTGGCCAACCTCCCCGATTCCTGTGACATGTTTGATGAAATGTCGGCGACGAACAACTACTACAAGGGGATCATGGCCGGTATGATCAATGATGGTGGCAATGATGGTGGCCAAGGTACTCATGATGGATGCCAAGAAACTCAAAGCTAAGGGAGTGTCAATATCATGGAGAAGCCATTGTTTGAGGATGAGCTAACTCAACAAGCCATGTCATAAAGGAGGCGGCAACGAGCACCGGAGCATACACGGAGGATGAGCAGAAGTTAATTTACGTGACATGGATGGAAATTAGGCAAGATCCAAAAAATGGCGTCGAGCACAAAGGAGGAACGTTTTGTAAGAGGGTCCATATATTCTTTCATGAACAAAGGAAGTTTGAGCCCCACAAATTTGAGAGTGAACGGACTGACGTGTCACTTCAAAAGAGGTGGAGCCCCACAAATTTAAGAGTGACCTGACTGACACCTCGGGAAGATTGTAATAAAAATGCTCCTATTTTTTATCATGATGGATACACAAATTGATCGAGTTATTTGTTCTTTTACCCAAGAAAAATATTTCTATTTTCCATGTCTTGATATAAGTATTTCTATATTTGCCATGTCCTAATATAATTTATTTCCAAAACAAGAATCGCAAAAGACGTGTGGGCGGAAACCGTGTGCAGTCATAGTTTTCCTGTTTCAGTGAATTCAGAACCCACGCCGACAATTTCCTGTTTCAGCGAAGCTTGGCGACATTTTTTTTTTAGAACGACATGGTACTAATTGTGTGTGCGTGCTTTTTCAAACTACGCTCGGGCATGACATTGTAGAGAAAAAATGTTTATACAGTGGAAAATAATGTTTGTGTAATACAAACAAATGTTTCGGATCTTTCAGAAAAATGTGCGTAACATTATAAAGAAAATAAATGTTTCAGAACATTCATAACATTCAGAAAAATCTAGCAGTCGGTCTTTAGGGAAAACCGGAACAAAAAAACGAAAAAAGGTGGTGAAAGAACACCACATTTCGAGAAACCCTGCATGAAGCGCCAATACGAGCAGGCCCGTGGACGAACATTTTATGTATTTTCTTGGGAGCTCCTATTGGACGCTCGTCGCGTCGAACAACACGCCAACGCACAAGGGGTGCCGCAGCTGAGCCGGCCCAAAGGTAGCGAAAACAGGTAGATCTAAAAAAATTAGAATCGAACCCAGAACCAAAATAAATGGTTGCCGAAGAAGTGCTATTACCAGTTGAGCTATCGTACAATTGTTGAGTATAGTGTTGCGCGAAATACTTAAGAATCAAAACCAGCACCGATAACATTTTTTAAGAAAACGTGAATGTTTATGAAACGCGAACATATTCCAACATTGTTAAATTTGCACCGAAATATATTGTGAAAAAGGGAACTGTTTGAAAATAATGAACAATTTTTGGAAGCAAGTTCTTCTGAAACTCTAAAAAATATTCAAAACGCGAACTGTTTTTGCAATTCCAAAAAAAATTGGAACACAAACATGTTTTGAACTTCTGGAAGAAAATTTGAAAACACGAACATTTTTTAAACTTCTGGCACAAAATTTGAAAACACAAACATTTTCTTAAGACTGGAACATTTCTTTAGAATTCCAAACCCAGATTTATAATGCGAATATTTTTTCAAAAGTGGAACTTCTTTTTGAAACTAGGAAACAAAACTTGAAAATAAGAACATTTTTTGAACTTCTGAAACAAACATTCAAAACACGAACATTTTTTCAACTTCTGGAACAAAATTTGAAAACATGAATAAACAATTAGAAACTGGAACATATATTTAAAATTGCAAACCAATATTTACAATCCGATTTTTTTTTAAACTGGAAGTTTGTTTTGAAACTTTGAAACAAAATTTGGTAATAAGAAAAAATCAAAAATCGGAACAATTATTGAAATGGGAACATTTTTTGAAATCCTCGATAAAGACGTTCAAACATGAACCTTTTTCAATTTTCCTAACAATTTTTAGAAACAGGAACAAGTTTTGATTCTTCCAAAGAAATTTGGAAACATGAACATTTTCAAATTACCGAAAAATTATTGAAAAGAATTATTTATTGAAATATCCATTTTTCTGAAAATTTCTGTACATCTATTGAATAGTGATCAATTTTTGAATTTTTGAATAAAAATTTAAATATCAAACATTTTACGATTTTTTATAATTTAAGGGTAAAGAAAAAAGGAAGAAACAGGAAGAGGGAAAAATTAACGAAAATGAAGAGAAAAAATGAAAACCAGAACAAAAAACCAGTTCTGTAGCCTTATAGTGTAAACATTTTAACGAAATAATAATCCTTTTAAAATAGTGTAAGCATTTTAAAATACGGGCAGGCCCACTTTAGAACATTGTGTGCATTGGCCCATTAATAATACTTTCGCACGTAGGTCGCTAAAGCGAACTATATCTTTTTCCACTTTTTGGAAGGGTTTGTTTTTGCGGTTTATCTTCCAGTTTTCTTTTTCATTTTTCTGTATTCAATATTTTCCTTTTTTATTCTTTCTTATTTTCATTTTTGGTCCTTCATTCTTTTTAATTTTCTTTGTTTACTATTATTTTCTTTTATAATTATAATTTTATTTTATTTATTTCCTTTCCTTTTCAATTTTATTATTTACTTTTTAAAATTTAGAAACATTTTTCCATTTCAAGAACAATTTTTCTAATTGTGAATAATTTTTTAAATCATGACCATCTTCTGAATTCCCCAACATTTTTTGAAACGGTGAACAAGTTTTTTGAAGTCGTGCACATTTTTTAAATATGGGAACATTTTTTACATATTCCCGAACATATTATGGAATCGTCAATTTTTATCTAATTTACAAATAGTTTTCACAAATTCCAGTTTCCTAAAAAATTAAAACTTATGAACATTTTTTAAATTAGGCGAACATATTTGAATTTTTGTTATTTTGGAAATTATTTTGAATTCACAAACATAGTTTAGTTTGACGAACATATTTTGAAGTGATGATTTTTTTTTCAAAATTAGGAACATTTCATAAATTTTATGATGATTTGTAAATAATTTATGACCATTTTTGAATTCGTTAGCATCGATTCAAATTAACAATTATTTGCAGGATAGGTGTTATTTAATGAAAATCGTGAACTTTTTCTAATTTCCCAGGCATGTTTTTAAAAATAGTGAAAAAAAATTAATATGCGAAAATTAATTTTCAAAATCCCGAACATTTCTGCAAAAAAAATGTTTGTGTTTAGTTAGAAACAAAATTTCCACGTTAATCAGGAAATTAGAGACATTCATCTTGTGTTACCAAGTTATTACGGTGTAAATTAGCCCATATAATTTCCTCATCTATCATAAAATATATGTCATTCATTTGGTGGGACCGAGTTCTTATAGTGTAGATTGACCCATATAATTCTTTATTATAAATTTTCTTCCTACACGATTAGTTTTGCTTATAAAATTTAAGATCGTCAAACTATCGAGACCGAGTTATAACGGTCCGAATTAATATACTGACCTCGACGTGCAAAACATAGTACTAATAAACTCCTCTATCAAAAGAGTAGTCTGTAAGGCCAACGTTAGGCTCCGGCCCGCCAGTCCAACTTCCAACTTTCGGTCGGTCAGCCCCAACAATCTGATCCCCCCGGTAGCATTGGATTCAGCCAAGATTCGTCTCCTTCCTCCCCCTCAACCTCGCTGGTGAACGCACGACACTCCCCTTTCTCTCCCGCTCACCTCCGCTCATCTCACCCGCACCATGTTGCACGCCTCGCCCCCATTGCCGGTTACAGCAATGTCGCGTGCCCCGCCGCTTCTCATTGCGCGACCATCGGGGATTGCAACATATCTACAGTGGAGCTCGGTCTTCTGTTGTTTACAAGTGCAACTCTCCACCCGTCGGTCCCAACGCGTGGGAATCGTGATTGCGGCATTTCCGATAACCATCCACATATGGATCGCAATCGTCGGTTTCCACCATTGGTGGTCCAGGAAATAAAGAAAACTCAGCAACAAAAACGGCGTCGTCGGTCATAACCAAAAACAAACAATGTTCTAGCAAAACACATCACCGGTTCGAGCAAAAATCGTGCCTTCGCTGCCGGCGGTCGCAACAATACATAGAGATGATCCAACAAAAATGGAGTTTGATTTTCATGTGTTTGATTGTAGGGCGGTTCAGTACCTCATCGCCGATGCACCTGAACATGGAATCTTTGGTGGGTGACCTGGGGCTGGACCGCATGGCGTCGGGTGAGAGAACCGCCCACCAGGGTGATGACGACGCGGCTGTTAGAGAGAAAGCGATCCATGCACTCCACCAACGGCTTGTCAGACCTGTCCCAGATGCCCGACGACAGTTGATGTCTACTACACAATAATATTCTTGTAGACTTTGTTGGGCCTCCAAGCGCAGAGTTTTATAGGACAGTAGCAATTTTCCCTCAAGTGGATGACCTAAGGTTTATCAATCCGTGGGAGGTGTAGGATGAAGATGGTCTCTCTCAAACAACCCTGCAATCAAATACAAGAAATTTCTTGTGTCCCCAACACACCCAATACAATGGCAAATTGTATAGGTACACTAGTTCGGCGAAGAGATGGTGATACAAGTGTAATATGGAAGGTAGATATAGGTTTTTGTAGTATGAAAATATAAAAACAGCAAGGTAGCAAATAGTAAACAGCGAGCAAAACAGTATATTAATGCTTGGAAACAAGGCCTAGGGTTCTTATTTCACTAGTGCAATCTCCCAACAATGCTAACATAGTTGGATCATATGATCATCCCTCAACGTGCAACAAAGAATCACTCCAAAAAGTTCCTATCTAGCGGAGAACAATAAGATGAAATTGGTATAGGTAGTAGAACCACCTCAAAGTTATTCTTTCCGATCAATCTTTTGAGCTATTCCTATAAGTGTCACAAACAGCCCTAGAGTCCGTACTAAAATAACACCAATGATACATATCAATGAACCCTAATGTCACCTAGATACTCCAATGTCACCTCAAGTATCCGTGGGTAAATTATGCGACATGCATCAAACAATTTCAGAAATATCATATTCAATCCAACACAAAGAACTTCAAGGTGCAACCCAAGATTTCTATCGGAGAACGTAGAACAAGAATGTGTATCAACCCCTATGCATAGATTACCCCAGTGTCACCTCGGGAATCCACAAGTCGAGTACCAAAACATACATCAAGTGAATCAATAAAACACCCCATTGTCACAATGGGTATCCACATGCAAGACATTTATCAAGTGATCTCCAATCCAATATTCAATCCGACATAACAAAATCTCAAAGGTAAAGATTCAATTCATCACAACAAGGTAGCAAGGGAATAACATCATATGATCCGACTATATTAACAAAGCCCGTGATACATCAAGATCGTGACATCTCAAGAATACGAGAGAGAGAGAGAGAGAGAGAGAGAGAGGGTTTGCACACATAGCTACTGGTACATACCCTCAGCCCCGAGGGTGAACTACTCCCTCCTCGTCATGGCCTCTGCCGGGATGATGAAGATGCTTATAAAGGAAACTTCAATGATAGACGCTATCCCGGTAATTCCTCTAACAACTACGGAAATTCTTATGGTAATTCATATGGCAATGCTTATACAAATTCTAATAGGGTACCTTCTGATCTTGAGAATACAATTAAAGAATTTATTAATTCTCAAAAGATTTTCAACACTACGGTAGAAGAAAAGTTGCATATGATTGATACTTTGGCTAAAAACATGGATATAATTGCTCTTGATGTTGAAACTCTTAAAAATAAGTCTTTGCCACCCAAGCATGATTTTAATGAGACTATTAAATCTATCCAATTGTCTATTAATGAAAGTAAGAAGAAGACCGCTAAGTTGAGAGCTACCTACGGGTTGAGTGTCAAAGATGAGAACACTTGAAACTATGCATTATGCCTAGCTAGGGGCATAAAACAATAGCGCTTGTTGGGAGGCAATGCAATATGTATCTTTATTTTTGTTTTTTACTTTCTGTTTTTTGTGTGGTAACATGATTGTTGCCTCTGTAATGATTGTGTTTTTATGTTTTAATTAGTGTTTGTGCCAAGTAAAGCCTTTGGGATGACTCACGAGATGAGTAGAAACGATGCTGAATCTGAAACAGAAACTTTAACTCCAGTGCAGGAATTTTCATTTTTTTACTGAAGTGTGATAATGATCTGAAATTTTAACAAAGTATTGCTATAAAAATTCTTGACATTGTCCTAATTTTGCAGAATGTTTAGAATTATAGAAGTGTGGGCTCTTTACAGATTGCTACAGACTGTTCTGTTTTAAACAGATTTTATTTTGCTTGCATAGTTTGCTTGTTTTGATTATGCCGTGGACTATATCGGGGGGTGTAAGCCATGGGGAAGTTAGAATACAGTACCTATTATGCAAAAATGAATTCGAATCAATTTATCATGGTACCTTAATTATGCAATATGTTTCTTATACTAACGGATCTCATGAAGTTTTATTGAGTTTTGTGCGATTGAAGTTTTCAAGTTTTGGGTGTGATCACGATGGACTACGGAATAAGGAGTAGCAAGAGCCCAAGCTTGGGGATGACCAAGGCACCCCAAGTATAATTCTAAGGAGACTCAAGCGTCTAAGCTCGGGGATGCCCCGGAAGGCATCCCCTCTTTCGTCTCAATCCATCGGTATGTCACTTGGAGCTATATTTTTATTCATCACATGATATGTGTTTTGCTTGGAGCGTCGTTTGCTTTTGTTTGCTTTTACTTTCAGTTTGTCACAATCATCATTTGCTGGACACACCTATTTGATAGAGACACACCTTCATGATAATTTGCTAGAATACTCTATGTGCTTCACTTATATCTTTTGAGCTAGGCAGTTGCTCTAGTACTTAACTTATATCTTTTTAAGCACGGTGGTGTGTAGATTTTATAGAAATAATATGCTCTCGTTCTTCACTTATATTTGTTTGAGAGCTGAGTAATAGTTACGGTAATTTGCATGGGTCATAAGACTAGTCCAATAATATTAGGTATTCAATGAATGATAATCAAAACCATCGTGTAGCACATATAGAGAAGTTGTGGATTAATGACATTGATGTAGTAATATGAAAAAGGTGTGAGTCCAAAAATTTTGATTCGAAGAAGTGTCGAGATTAAGAGGTGTTAACTTGTTATTCATCTAAAAATTAAAGAGGCATGGTGATGATGTGTGAGCATTTATATTCCTCGTTGAAATCCTAGTGTTCTTTTGAGTCGGGGGCGCGCGATGGTTAACTCCTACCAACTGATACGTCTCCAACGTATCTATAATTTTTGCTTGTTCCATGCTGTTATATTATCATTATTGGATGTTTTACAATCACTTTATAGCAATTTTATATCATTTTTGGGACTAACCTATTGACATAGTGCCAAAGTGCCAGTTGCTGTTTTTGCTTATTTTTTACTTCGCAGAATATCAGTACCAAACGGAGTCTAATCGCGACGAAACTTTTTGGAGAATTTTTCTGGACCAGAAGACACCCAGTGGGCCAAAGAAGTGCCAGAGAGGTGGGCTGTGGAGGCCACAACCCACCAGGGCGCGCCAGGGGGCCCCCGGCCCGCCCTGATGGGTTGTGCCCTCAACGGGCCCCCCTCCACCGCCTCTGATGCCTATAAATACCCAAATATTCAGAAAACCCTAAGAGAGTCGACGAAAAACACATCCAGCCGCCGCAAGTTCCAGAGCCTCAAGATCCAATCTAGCACCATCACGGAGGGGCTCATCTTCTTCATAGGTGCCTCTCCGATGATGCGTGAGTAGTCCACCATAGACCTACGGGTCCGTAGGCAGTAGCTAGATGGCTTCCTCTCTCTCTTTTAATTCTCAATACAATGGTCTCTTGGAGATCTATTTGATGTAAACTTTTGCGGTGTGTTTGTTGGGATCCGATGAATTTTGAGTTCATGATCAGTTTCTATCCATGAATATTATTTGAGTCTTCTTTGATCTCTTATACGCATGATTACTTATAGACTCGTATTTCTTCTTCGAATCTTTGGTTTAGTTAGGCCGACTAGATCGATTTTTCTTGCCATGGGAAGAGGTGCTTTGTGATGGGTTCGATCTTGCGGTGTCCTTTCCCAGTGACAGAAGGGGCAGCAAGGCACGCATGTATCGTTACCATTAAGGATAACAAGATGGGGTCTATTTCTACATGAATAGATCTTGTCTACATCATGTCATCGTTCTTATTGCATTACTCTGTTTTTTCATGAACTTAATACACTAGATGCATGCTGGATAGCGGTCGATGTGTGGAGTAATAGTGATAGATGCAGGTAGGAGTCGGTCTACTTATCTTGGACGTGATGCCTATATAATGATCATCACCTTGGATATCGTCATGATTATTTGATCTTCTATCAATTGCCCAACAGTAATTTGTTCACCCACCGTGCGCTATACTCATGAGAGAAGCCAGTAGTGAAACCTACGGCCCCCGGGTCTACTTTTCTAACATATTGCTTTCCGATCTATCTTTTTGCCTCTTTGTTTTCAGATCTACTATACCAAAAACCCAAAAATATATTGCTACACTTTTTATTTGACCTTTTTATTTTGTGTTCTTGATAGATCTATCTCTCCTATCTATCATTATCTAATCTATCTTTTTACCGTAGAGAGATTGACAACCTCTCTTACGCGTCGGGTTGCAAGTATTTGTTATTTGTGTGCAGGTGCTGCTTATTAGGTGGTGGTGATCCTCCTACTGGTTCGATACCTTGGTTTCATAACTGAGGGAAATACTTACCATCGCTGTGCTGCATCATCCCTTCCTCTTTGGGGAAATACCGACGTAGTCTCAAGCCACGTCACCAACCTCCTCCCTCGGGGCATGCGAGGAGTACTTTGATTTGTGATAAAACTAATAAAACTTTGCAATAAGTATGTGAGTTCTTTATGACTAATGTGACACCATGGACATTTGCATCTTTACCTTCTCATAATTGTTAGCCTCTTCGGTACCGTGCATAGCGCATTCTCACCTCGAGGATCGGTGCAAATATTCGCCGGTGCATCCAAACTCCATGACATGATACGCTCTGTTGCACATAAGGCTCATTATATCTTTCTCAAAACAGCCACCATACCTACCTATTATGGCATTTCCATAGCCATTACGAGATATATTGCCATGCAAATTTCACCATCACTTCACATGACTAGTTCGTTCATCATCATAATGCTTTGCATGATCGTACAGAGCTAACATACTATTTGTGGAAAAGCCACCGTTCTTCATATTTTTTGATACATGTCATGCTAGATCATTGCACATCCTGGTACACTGCCAGAGGCATTCATACAGAGTCATATCTTCCTATCAGTTCTTCATGTTGAGTTGTAAGTAAATAAAAGTGTGATGATCATCATTATTAGAGCATTGTCCCAGTGAGGAAAGGATGATGGAGACTGTGATTCCCCCACAAGTCGGGATGAGACTCCGAACGAAAAATGAAATAAAAATGGGGGAGGCCACATGAGTCCACCATATAAAAAAAAGAAAATCGGGGAGGCAAAAAAAAAAGAGAAAAGCCCACCATAAAAAATGAGAGAAAAGAGAGAAGGGACTTTGCTACTATCCTTTACCACACTTGTGCCTCAGAGTGGCACCATGTTCTTCATATAGAGAATCTCTTATGTTGCCACTTTCATATGCTAGTGGGAATTACCTTTTCATATAGTAAACTTGGCTTGTATATTCCTATAACGGGTTTCCTCAAATGCCCGAGGTCTTCATGACCAGGCAAGTTTGATGCACACCCCACTTAGCTTCAGTTGAGCTTTCATACACTTATAGCTCTAGTGCATCATTTGCATGGCAATCCCTACTCCTCGCATTGATATCTATCGATGAGCATCTCCATAGCTCATTGGTACGCGGGCAAGACGGATGCAGGCTGGTCGACGGGCGGCAGGCCCTCTGGGGCTGGTCCTCCGGACGGCGGCGTCGACGCGCCCCCAAGGGCAAGAGCGACCACGCCAACAGGCATTGGGGGCTCCGGGGGCTCCGCGGCGGTGACCAAGAGGGTTGCCTTGCGAGCCTCCACCCCCTCGCCCGCAGGCGCCACGTCAAGCGACGACGGCACGACAGGAGCGGGCGGTGCATCGGAAGACGCCTTCAGCTTGACGCCCGCCTTCTTCTTCCTCATCTTCAGCGTGGCGGCGTTCCTAGTTACCAGGCAAAGAAAGAATCATCAGCACACAAGCTACCGGCAGGCGACCAAGGCCGAGCCGGACTACTTACTCTTCGACGTCGACCCACTTCCTTTTCCTCTCCACTCTGGCGACGACGGCGGCGCCCTCGTCTTTCTCAATGAGGGCACCACCACGCCGGGGAGCAAGGGCACTGTTCGCAAGGGCAGCCGCTGGAGGGATCGCTGTGGCCCCGGCCTCGCCCACCTTGCCGGCAAGCCGTGGTTCGGGCGGGGGCGAGGCCAGCACCTCAACCGCCTTGCCGGCGGAGGCAGAGCACACCGGAGGAGACTCTGCTCTGCGCTTCCTGGGGGTCGCCAGGCAGGCGGACCGTGTGGCACGGGGGGTCGCCCCCTGGAGACTTTGGCGGGACGCGGAGAGCCTGCAGCAGAAGCTTCACCAGCATCGTCGTCGTCCTCAAGATCGCGCAAGAGCATGCTCTGCGATGGGAGAGACGCCCCCGCCAGGTCATCGTCCGCCGTCTTCTCTGAATCCTCCCCGCCCGTGGTGTCGCCGGAGGACACCATCACCGGGGAGCCAAGGCCCTCAGCTGGAGGGAGCCCCAGTTCGTTGAAGGCAGGCATCTTGGCGACCAAGTCGGCCATGTCGTCGCGGCGGTACAGCGGGGCGTAGGCGTCGGGGAGATCACCGGGGTCGCCGTTCAGCAGGGTTGTTACAGCCCTGCTCAATTCCTCGGGGGTTATGCGCGCGGACCGAAGCCTGAGGCTGTCGCCGCTGCCCTGATAGTCCCACAGGGGCCTGGAATGAGACTGGAGGGGTGCCAGGCGCTCCGTCAAGAACTCCTTCACTATCATTCCCCCGGTCAGCTTCCTGGCGCTGATATCGCGAGAGATCCGCTCCAGGACGGGCTTGGCCCGGGGGTCGGAAAGCTTCGCGGAGCTCCACGCGGGGGTCTTCTCCGCCAGCCCCTTCGGCAGCTCCAAGCGGGGGTTAGAGTTGCCGAGATCCATGAAGACCCAGCGGTGCCTGAAGTTCTCCACCTTCTTCCCAGCCTTTAAGAGCATGTTACTGCTCTGGACCGCGACGAAGGAGACGCACGCCGACCGCTGAGCGCCGTCGTGCACACGCAAGCTGAAGAAATGTCGGAAGAGGGCTACCGAAGGCTTCATACCCACAAAAGCCTCGCAGTAAAAGGCAAAGACGGACAAGAGCAGGATGGAGTTGGGCTGGAGATGAAGGGCCTGAATCCCGTAGTGGTCGAGGATGGCGGTGACAAATGCGGAGAAAGGCGGGACAAGCTCGGCGAAGACGCTATGAAGGAAGAAGGGGTAGGCCGACCTGGACGAGGGCCGTTTCTCCGAGGAGCCGCCCCATATCAAGGTCCGCCCGTTCTCGTTGGTCTCGTCTGCCGTCGACGGAAGCACCGGGACGAGGTCTCCGTCCTTGGCAATGGTGGACTCCGAAAGCGCCGGTGAGATGGGAGGGGAATCTGAGCTTTGGGCCTCTGGCTTCTGCATACCGGCGGGAGCCATGGGGAAGATCGCAGGGTCGACGCGGCAAGGAAGAGGACGGAGCGGCGCCAGATCTGGAGAGGTCACTGCTAAGGCGGGGGATCTGGGAGCAAGAGCAAGTGCACAGAAGAGGAAAGCAATAATGGCTCAGCGCTGGAAGTCAGGTTTTTGTCGATTCGGGCGGTGGCCGAAGGGACGTTGGACGCCCGACATCGACCGCATGACGCGTGCCAGCCTGGCCCGCAGGCGTTGGTGGCCCACGGTGCTTCGGGCCGTCCTCAGGGCTTCACCCGGAAGCCAGCTCGAGCGCGCCTTGGGCCCGGGGACTACTGTCGTCGTTCTGGGAACGGGGGTACCCAGACTTGCTGCCTGCGGCCCAGGGCATGGCCCACCTCAACAGCCGAGCATGGCCCAGCGCGGCTTAACTCAAGGCAAGGCCCTCGCGAGGACCCAGGCTCGCGAGGGAGAACGACACCAAAACCAGCAAGGGGTGGGCCTCCTCAGGCCTCCTCTGGAGCGGCGGAGATCTCTAGGCAGGACCCGGCCTCAAGAGTCAAGGGTGACGCAAGGAAGGACAGACGGGCGCCAGCGCGCCAGGCGGTGCAGTTTCCCCTTTAGTGCAAAGGGAGCAAGGACGTACGTGGGTTCCCAAAGCATCCCCCAAAGGTTTCCATTCTGGTGCAACGAGACCACGACCACGAGCCCCGCAGGGCAGATGTCATCGCCGAGCCCACTCCTGCATCATCGACAGCTACTTTGCAGGCGAAGACCACCTTTGGACAGGGCGGGGATGTACTCCTGTCCCCCTTCAAATTTGGCCGTTGTGGGATCCCTTCCCGCCATTGTGATAAGGAAAGAGGACCTGGGCCTCTGCTATATATGGAGGTTAGGCTGCACCGTAGCAAGGGCCCCGAAGACAACACAAGGCAAGACAAGGCAGAGAGCCAAGAACACCACTCGAGCGCCCTCGCGAGGCTCGAGACCACTGTACTAGTTCATCCACCACACCTTCCCGAGGGGCAATCCATCAAAGCAGGAGTAGGGTATTACGCTTCGCAGCGGCCCGAACCTGGGTAAACCACCGTGTTCATCTTCTTCCTCGTCATCGTGCGAGTTCGCTGTGGTAACCATCGTGTAGCGAGCTAAGTAGGGCGAGGCCGCAAGGAAGCTTCGCACACGCCCGTGTGTTCGAATCTTGAGGGTTTTGCGGAGCCCGAAATCCGACAGATCCTACATTATGCAAGGTGGGACTAAGTGACGAGCCGTGAGGGAGATCAATAAGATACGGGCCGCCTCGGTTCCCTTTCTTTTGGACCGTCGCTCTTGGTTTCGTCCGTGAGGGAGATCAATAAATATGTAGCCTTTGCCCGGAACAACCTCCCGATTATTTTGGGATGCTATCTTCCGATTTTATTGGCGATGGATAACGATGCCTCGCATTATCTCTCCTTCTCTTGACAGAGCGCTCTTTCTCTCTCCTTGTTTCACAAGATTCATGACCCCGCAAAAAAATGATTCATGAGAAGAAGCTAGATCGGGAGCAATGATTCCAAAAGGAGGTATGCGCCATGCATGGGGTCTGTGATTTCCACGTACGTAACATGCAAATTGATTGCCACTTGTTCCTATTTTTTGATTCCATGCATATGCAAATTAATGCTACTCTGTTCTTTCCTACAGACGATTGTTCGACGGATTTTTTTCCTCTAAACAATGAGTACTCCCTCCTTTTGGTGTACTCAGCCCAAAAATCCGGGGAAGGTGAGGTGGGAGGTGGGTGGGCTTGCATTGATGTGGACGTTTGGAAAAATCAATTATTATGGGATTACTGTTGTGGTTTGCACGGAGATAATTTCACGGTGATTGGCTTGTTGAACGGTTGGAATTTTTTGTTTCGGCCTATCTCCTAGCACCTTGGTTACGCTGCAGCACCTTAGGCTGGTTGTAATGGGAGTATCATAAGTAGTATCATGCATGCCAACTAGACAATTGTGATGAGATGGCATAGAATTAAATGAAGAAAGAGAGAGTTGAGTATCATATCATGATACTGTATCATATTAAATGATGTGCTACTATGTGTCATGCATGACAATAAATGAGATCCTATGATACTAACATATGATACTATGCATTACGAATGTAGTATCATACACTAGTATCATATGCATGATACCAATATATGATACTCCCCATTACAACCAGCCTAAGGCGCCCTGGACGGAGGGAGTACTACTGCATGCATGTGTCCATGGCGGCAGTGGCGGCGCTGACTAGTCCGGCCTGGAATGTCGACCTATGGGTGACTGTTCCATGCGACGACGATGACAAACGGCGGCATGGTGACGGGTGGAGGTCCTAACATCAACGATGCACGGCTGCACACGGCCGACCAATGACTGCTCCGGCGACTAACATATACGGAGTGCTTTATACTCTATAGGACAATGTGTATATCAACCCAGTTTATGAAGTACAGTAATTTACCTGTATACACACATCCATTAGCATGCATCACCAGCGGTCAAAGAAGTTTTTCAGTTAGTGTATATAGGTGCTCGAAGATCATGTACGAGTACATAGATACTTCATTCTGCATGGTAGATGTACGCTTTTTTTTTGTCCCCAGGCAATCTCATCATATAGTGCAGTTGTACATACCCTCTTCAGCGTACTAATTTTTATTTAGAGCATATACTCTTTTTTTTGGGAGAGTATATACTTTTTATTGTTGAAGATATTACATGTACTAGCAAAATACCCGTGCGTTGCTACGGACGAAATATAGGAACATGAATCAAGTTGATGACAAAGTGACATGAGTGAAGTCTTTCGATTTTATCATTTTGAGCGGAAACTATGAGAGTAACTATGCATTAGTCGCCTATTTTTGTCGGTTGTAAAATTCTGTGATCAGTTTCTTCTTCCTCCTTCCGTCCCCACAACCCATCCTCGGACACTGGTCGCGATTGGTGTCGATGTCGTGCGCCGCCGTACCTGAACTACCTTCTCCATCGGTTCATGTTGCCCGATATTGGTCGCGACCGGTGTGCAAGTCGCGCTGCCTGAGCTACCTTCTCTGGTTCACTGTTGTTCCTTATCCACCCTCCGACACTGGTCACGATCGGTGTTGATGTCGCGTGCCGCCTTGCCCAAGCCGCCTCTCCATAGGTCCACCGTTGCCCCTGACCATCCTTGTATCCCCTCCCCCTCTTCTTAAATTCCGTGGTCATTGTCAGCTTCTTTCTCCTTTCGTCCCCATGACCCACCTTTTGACACTGGTTGCGGCTGGTGCCAATGTCGGGTGCCGCCCTGCCCGAGCCACCTTCTCCGATGGACCACCGTTGCCCCCGGCCATACCTCTACCCCCTTCTATGGCGCTAGTGAGCACCCACATTGCATGATTGGCAAGGATACATTTTTTGCTGCCAAATTTTCAAGGAAAAAACTTAAGGATTTTTACTTGTGCAATAAAACAAGTCGAACGCCAAATGTTACCTCAAAATGCTACACTTAATTTAATTTTTTCATCAATGAAGCACCGCTATCCCGTATTGCATGAAATTGTCAATCACACTTGCTATAGTAACATGAAGATCTACAAAAAAATATCAGAATTTTTTAATTTTATTTACTATTTATTTTTATTTTACTGCTCATTAGGGAGCATATGCTCTTCATAGCCAAAATTTAGCGTCCAGATCAAGTGCCAAAAATGTCAGTATCATATTAACCCATAGGTGTTCTTAATCCAAAAAAGGGACATGTACTTGTACATGCAATCACCTAAGATATGATTACAGGTGGTACTAAAATCTGTCTTCCTACAAAAACGGTAAACAAACGTTACAAAGATGTCATCATACATGAATTATGTTCTGTAAATTACAACAAATCATTGTATATCAAAAATATTTAGTGGAAGTAATTGGGCATCACATTATGAGATGCTAAATTTGGAATGCCTAACCATGATATGTCGTGAGAATCTGGAGCATCACATCGCTCTGCACTCTGCCAGCTTGAACGGAAACATAAAATGCTACACACTGCAGACTGAAAGAATCGGCCCACTTGCATCAAAATTGGGACATGAAATAACATGACCAAAGCTCAAACAAAACTGGTTGTCTCCAGTGAGTTTTACTACAACGTACGATCACGATCGATGTAAACTCCTACAATTGACGCGTCAACAGAAAAATGCTCGCAAGATCTAATCAGATCTAGCAAAACCAAGAACCATCTTACATATCAGCTCAGGTGTCAGGGTATTAACCTCACCTAATAAAATGGTGAGCGTAATGCCCAAGTAAAATTCCTCCAATTCATTTCCCTAAGAAAAAAACTTTCATTTGAACAATCGGCCTGATATCATACAAACTGATTAGTTATCATAAAATTAATACAAAAATATTACTTACCAATAAAGACTTAAAGAGTACTTCTCGAAAACTAAAAACATGGTCTGAAACAATCAGAATTGTTCCTACTCATAGTTGTGTAAAATTATATCTCCTCCTCGACAAGTTCAGAATAGATCGTATTCAAGTAGAGTGACTATTCACCAAGCAGAACATGAACTCACTACCTCAAACCATGCCTCAAACAGGGACATACCAATCGATGTAGACTTGTCATACTAATTCCATGGATATTCAACAATCAACTCAGCATATCATGGAAACATTTGACGATTTGGACGTAGTATTTCGGAATTTTTGCCTGAACTACCCAGAAGAACATGGAAATCTGGTATTCATGAGATGATGGGAAATTGTGTTCGGGAGTTCCGCAGATTGGAAATCTGAGGTTTGGATGGGAAGGGGTGAAATAAACCTGGGCATCGAGGCCATTTGCATCAAGGAGGTTCTTTACCGATGCATCCTACCGGCTGGTCATTGGATTTTGCTCACCTCTTGGCCATGTTGGGTAGAGAGAAGCTCTATCGGGATTGGCTGGCGGTCGCCGGCTTTGGATCAGCCGAGCGGAGGTGCGCGGGGATGCTGACTGGAAAGGCTAGGGCAGGCCGGCTCCAGGGCGTGTGAGCTGCAGCGGTGCTCGTCGTCGATGGTTAATTATGCAGTTCTTGTCATCGCTGCCGCCACACTTCCGCCCAGCCAGCAACCTGTACGAACGACAACCAAAGGCAGAAGTGCAGCACAAAACAAATAAAGGCAATTATGAGTTGCTAGGGCCGCGTCCATGAAGTGGAGCACGATAAGCGCTAGGGCGGCGCTCCATGTCATGTTCAGGCAGAGCAGTAGCGCCGCAAGCATGCTAAAAGTCCTCACTCAAGAATCGTGAGTTGTACAAGGTACAAACAGCGACGAACCGCCGCCTCCCCTCAGCCAAACCCATCCTACTTTTCATGGTGCTTTCCGGCGCCACGAACATACCTTTGCCCACAACAACCCATCTAAGTTTTTGGAATTGATCACCTGGCTCGTCCTCAAAGAGCATCCCGTGGTCTTCCTTCTCCATCAAGATGAGCCCTTCCAGCCTTGCCGAGTGGCCTGCATCATCATCCTCCGCGTCATATCTCGCGAGGATCGACACTCCCTCCATAGGGGATGCATTGTCTTGTGCGTCAGCATCGCCCCCGTGCGACAGCCAAGCAAGAGCAAGATGACGAACACACGATCTGTCCAGCCAATGGATCACGCCGTCATAATCCCTACGGCCACCATCCTCGTGAGCGAAACCCTAGCAGCCGTGATCGCCTCCCGATCGCACGTGTAACGCCTTGACGTGGTGGACCCTGGCTTGGTCTAGCGACAGTTGGGGATCGTGACTTTGTGAGGTGTGCCGTGTGCGTGCGTGGAGTAGGGATGTTTAGTTTTGTGATTTTTTTCCTGTATATAAAACCGTGGGTGGAACTGGGACGCACGATGAAAGAAAATTGGTGGCCTAGGGCGATCGATAAGAGGTGGTCGAACGAAAACGGAGGAAGATGTTGACTGAACCGCTGGGTTCTTTTGTTTCCTTGCCAGTGGTTTTCGGAGGGATTGAAGGATTGGAAAAAAAATCGGTGGGAGGACTTGGGTGGGAGGAGCCAGCGATAGCAAATAGGAGGGGGGATCGAACGTCGTCGAATCACGACGACGTTCGATCCCCCTTTAATAGTAGAGATACTCCGACCAGATACTCCATTCTTTTTTATGAAATAATATCATATACTCCATACTATCGCGTCAAAAAAAAAACTCCATACTACTTTTTCTCGAGATATACTCCATACTACTTTTTCTCGAGATATACTCCATACTACTTTTTTTTGAGATATACTCCAGTACAAATTTTTCAGGGAATACTTCATACCATTTCTTAATTCTCCATACACTCCCTTTAACTGTGGACAAGTAGAGGACACACTTCTCCATAGTAAGTTTATGAGAATTCAAAATATGTCATGAAAAAAAAGTACACACTCCCCATTCTTAATGGAAAATATACGTACAGATACTACATACTACATACTTATTCCTAAGTAAGAGTACTGTGTATGGAGTATCTATAAAAAGACAAATTTCTTTTGAAGAATGTGGTATGCAGGACACCTTTTTCTGGGAGTAATGAGATGTAGTATGAACTTGTACATTCAACCTGATGCACACGCATGTGGCCAAGAAATTAGCATGTCGTTCAAGGTTGTTACAACCGTGTGGCCAATTATTTAATTAGTCATTAATTAAATAACGAAGTTAGTTGGGCTAATGGATCTTTTCAACCCGCAAAGGGTCACTGGACAGGTGGCAGCCAAACAAGTAGGGGGTAACTACACCTGGTAGTAGATAAAATTTGTTATATATATATATATAGGGATCGACTATTCGTCACCCTGGTGAGGAATTCTTATTCTTCACCCCCACCTCCTCACACATCATTTAGTCACCGTAAAAATCAAATGCATGTTTGGTAATATTACGGTGTGTAGTTAAGGGTGAGGTGAAATAAGATTATAGCAACGGTGAGGTGTGTAGTTAAGGGTGAGGTGTGTAGTTAGGGTTTAGGGTTTAGGGTTTAAAATCCACCGTGAGAAATAAATGTGTCATGCATGTCAAATAAGATTATGACATGCAACGGTGAGGTGAAGTAAGATTATAGCATGGCGGATGAAATTCAATGCATGTGAGGTAAGATTACAACATGAAGGTGAGGTAAGATTACGATGTGTGTGAGGTAAAATTAACACATCCAAAAAAAAATCATGTTTTTTGCGAGTTTACAATAGGGTGAAGAATTACTTATTCTTCACCCAGGATGACGAATAGACTTTATATATATATATATATATATATATATATATATATATATATACTAAAGCACCGATAGCTTCCGGTCGTCCGTCGTTGCGGCAAGTTTATAAAAAAGTCCCCGCATTTCTGAGAAATCAACCTGCAGTCCTGTTTTAAGTGGGTATGTGAGAAAACGGTTCATGTTTGCAAAAACACCCCACCATTTGTAAATATTTAGTCCGCGATCCTTTCTTCTATCTTATCCACACGCTTCCTTTTGCTGCGACGGGCGTGAGGGAGGCGAGGCGCCGGTCCCAGGGGAGGACGGGGGCGCCGGCGCGTCGCGGCGGCCGTTCGCTGTAGCCCACGTGAGCGTGGCGAGGGACGGCGGCGCCGCTCGCAGGAGAGGACGGGGTCGCCGGCGGTTGGCGAACTCGGAGGCGGCGGCTGTGCGACGACGTCCGTGGTGGTGGTGGCGACGGTGACGCGACCACGACGCGGCAGGGGATGGATGTCATCTCGGTGCATCTCTCCGAGGCCCACCACCGCTACGGTGCCGCCCAGTCTATGACGCCGGCTGAGCCTGGTCATTCACAAGGACACGTGGGCGCCGCTGGTGGACGAGTACACCATCCGCCGCAAGGACCCGTCCGACGACGAGCGGCACGTGCTGCGGCTGCTGCACGGCTTCTCCATGGGCGCCGGGGTGCTGCCGCCGCTGCCTGCCGACGGCTCGAACGGCCCCGATGGCGAGCTCACCTAAATGCGCGCCCGTTTTGTGCGCGTCGTCATGTCGAAGGACTCCGAGGCGTTGTACGTGTTCAACCCGGACGACGACAATACTTGCCGAACACAAATTGTGCCCGACCCGGATTGTTGTTGGCTACTATATGAAGGAAGGGTCCGCGGTCAGAATCTCCATCAAGTCAATTTTCGACAAAACATCCAATGTCGCCGCCGAGTTCGCCGGAGGAAGAAGCCCCGAGTTCGCCGGAGGTAGAAGAACATCCGTCAAACACTACAATGTCACCCGCGGCGGCTACACAGAGGTATTTATCCCCTTGACCCGTGCACGACCAATGTTGTTGCTCGCGCGCCCGTGCGCGTCCCTGCTGTTCCTGCCGCCGCTCGCTCGCGCCGGTGCACGGCCGCTGCCGCCGTTCGCTAGCCCGTGTGCGGCCACTGTTTTTGCTCGCGCGCCCGTGCGCGTCCCTGCTACTTATACTCGATTGTGTATCTGAGATATATTATATTTTAACTGTATAAGTGTGTTCAGACATCGCTTCCTTGGTTCCTTATTTCAATCATTGCATTATTTATCGGTAAACGCTTGAAACCGGCGCGCCGGCGCAACTTTCGGCCGGCCGCGTCGCTTTCACGTGTACAGTGCGTATATGCACATGCATACGCACTGCACCACACAGGCCTAGCGCTGTTGGCTTTGCAGGCCCACGCACACTGCTCGCGTACTGATGGACCCTACGTGAGGGCCTTTTTTTTCTTCAGCCCGCATCGAGTACTATTCCTGCTAAAAAAATGTTGCATAGGCTTTTTTTTCTGTTGCAACCGTCCTTCGATTTTGCTACAACCAGCGATTTTTTTTTGCTATATCCATCATGCTGGAGCTGAGACCGGCGACGATGATGAGATGATTTTTGCTGCAACCAGGCAAGGGGGGTGCTGCAACCGCGGGCAAAAGAGCTGGAACCGTAGCCCAGCGGAGCAATGGCGGTCCGGTCGAGCTGCATGGTCGTCACGGTCACCATCGATTTTTGCTACAACCGGTGTCAAAATTTGCTACAACCAGTGTCCAAATTTGCTACAGCTGGTGTTTGCATGTTTTGCTACATTGCACAAGCCAGCGTCAGGATTTTTTTGCAACAATTGGTGTCACGCCGTGCTACAACCAGTCTTTTCGAATTGCTACAACCGGCTTTCAAAAAAGCTTCAATTGCATATGAGGTAGCTGAAGCTTCAACCAGACAGTGTGCAACAGAAAAAGTTACAATCATTGTTATGTAAAGCTTCAACCGTAGATGAAAAAAGCTTAAACCATTGACGATAATGGAAAAAAAAGCATTCTAGAGGCCCGCGTTTCCACGGAAGCTGCAACCGGCATTGGCGGGTGTTACAACCGATGATGATGCTTCCGTCGGCGATAGTGAAGCTGCAACCGTGCAATTTGTAGCTACAACCTAGCATGAAAAAAGTTGTGACCAGCAAACACGCAATCGGTGACCGACGACGAAAAAAGCTTCAGCCGTACAACCGTCGATAAAAAAGCTACCACGGATGAGCCCAGAAGCTACGACCATCGTGCAAAAAAGCTGCAACGGTCGAGTGATTATGTTGTAGCAAGCCCAGGTCTATTTACGAGAGCTCCGGCCTAGAGTTTTCAACGATCAAGTCGAATCCAGTTGAAGCTAGCTCATTGTGCATGTGGTACTGTAGATCAATTAAGATGCTTGTCTGCTTGCTTGCAAGTTACCTTTACACGTAGGACGTATACTCCAACGATTTGATCTACGTTCTAAATCCAACACGGAGCGTGGTGTCATGCGAGTGTGGACAGCGTGGCTAGTCGAGGACGAGCGCCGCGGGCGTCGATGACCAGCAAGAGCGTGCGGCGCGTTGGAACGGCGAGCTGTGTGGGGTTATTTTTTTTCTTGTTTACGTGTGTTTAGAACGGAGGGACGAAGAAATCTAACGACGCAGAGCGTCTTAATCCAACGTGCGCGCGCTGACCGGCCGAACTTTGGGCCGGTCCGCCGGCGCCTATCGTTGCCCTTATTTATCTACATGTAACGCGCTGAAGATAGAACTAAATTAGGATGGTTAACGTTCCGTTCAATTTTACTAAAATATTTGAGCGGCCTTCTATGCATATCATTTATAAGAAGTGAACTGCTATGTGGATGTAGCTCCTTTTCTTTTCCTTTTATTGGTCTACGTCAGAAGGTATCCACATGTCTCCATGAGGAAAAAGCAAGGATAGAGCGCTATACAAAATAGCGACGTCACTTAAATTACGTTATTAGCATGCTATAACACGCTATATCATACCATTAGCGAGACATTATACATTGATTTATTTAATAAGACATCGAGATCTTTTACAGTACCCTTAATTTACCCAAATGATAACGCCCACCCGTGTGGAATTTCAATGCTTGGTCCACACGCCCTAATCGCCGTTGGTTTTGGATTGCACGAATCTTGGAGAGATCTGTTGGAATTTCAGTGCCACGTAGGCATACCGTGTTGTATGGGGGTTAGAGCGCTCACCCAAATGGCCTTGCACGACCCACAACGCGTGGTTGCCAGCTTCGCGTGTGGTTGAACCAATCCTCGCCCACACGGACGCCATCCAGTCCATTAGCGGACGGCTGCTCACATCGCCGTGTGTCAACTGCTCTTCCCCCACACGACACTCGTACAGTGATAGATGACAACTACAGTTATGCATATGTGACAACTAGTTAATCACACGTGGCAACTATGTTTGATCATACATGGCAACTATGGTTGGACCATACGTGGCAACTAGTTAATCACACAAGGCAACTATGATTTGATCACACGTGAAAACTAGTTAATGACACATGGAAACTATGGTTGACCATACATGATATCTATGATTTGATCACACGTGGCAACTATCGTTAATTAAACATGGCAACTATAGTTAACAAAAATGATAAGTGCCACACGTGTGGCACGAAGTAACACAGACATGATGTTTTTACAACTAAAATTGCCATCCGGGAAAAAAAGAAACCCCAAAAAACCCGAAAGTTGTCATCCAAAACAAAGAAGGTACCATGTTTTACAACTAAAGTTGCCATCCCCGGGTAATTAAAGTTGACATCAAAAAATGTCAGGATGGAATTGCTTCGTGCCACACATGCGGGGTGGGGATGCGTAGTTATTATTGGTTCGGCATGTGGCACGAAGTAGCTGCGCCTGGACGTGTGGGCAGTTCTAATGTTCGCCCACATAGGATAGTGTGGGCTGCCTCCTGGGTATGCCACACATGGTCGTATGGTCGGGTGTCCATTATACCACACGTGTGATAAATATCGCGACCCTTAATTTAAGATGGTCCATCCATTTTCTCAAATCCGACGGGTATACTTAAAGCGTACTCCATTATAAGCATTAAGAAGTACTACAACCAAAAATCAGGGAGTACCTTAATTCTAAGGGTAGGTTCATCATTTAGGAGAGCCAAACCCAGGATCCCGATTATTGATATTTTATAAAATAAATTAATGTCTTTTTTGAGAAATAAATAAATAAATTACTATGACATGCTATTCCGGCAATTAGATCAAACTTGCATGACCAAGGGTCAGCTTGGTAAGCTACCAATAAAAAAAAAAGTAATCAAGGATCTATCTTGAATGCATGCACAGAACCAATAAGTTTTGCAAGTTATTTGCGTGGGAGAGAATTACGATATACATCCATTATCAGGCAGATCTAGGGCGGCCTGATTTTGGAATTAGCATCATTCACTTGATTATTCTCTTTTCTTTGCTTCGTTGGCGTGGAGAAACATCAAATCATGCAACCAAGAACAATCCAAGATAAGGATTTCTTAATCAAGTCCGCTGCGTCAATACTCTTGATTCTATCCTTGCAATACCCTTGATTGAAAATGAGAAATTAGTAATCAGTAACAAGCAATGGCGGCCGATTCAGTCGCAGCGGCACCGGCTGATTCGTCGTAATAGTGGTAACTGATTCAGAACAAAGAGGCCGTCGGATTACTGGATATGTGTGGAGCAGACCGGTTTCAAAAATTGAGCAGGCTTAGGTTGAACGAAACACAAACATTTAGATTAAAAAATGTCTATAATACCCATTAATATCAACGGCTGGATTTAGTTGGTACTCCACGGGACCCTTAGGGAGTACCTGGATACCGTAAAAAAGCTCACATCGATACGATGTAGCGCGCTATTAGCGACGCTATAGCGCACAATTTTTTCAGTGGGAACAAAAACTACAATCGGCACCAACAAAATATGCAATGCATCGAGGTCAGTTTTTCATGCTCCTATGATTGTAGGGTACCACTTTGTAGATGAAGTTTTTATGCTTAAGAAAGATTAAGAGAGAGAGAGAGAGAGAGAGAGAGAGAGAGAGAGAGAGAGAATTTCTCAGTGATGCATCACAATGACAGGATGAGTGTATATTTTTTTCCATTGCAGAGCATGGACATGTTTGATGGTTCATCACAAATAAGCACTGGATTACAAGAATTAGTTGTAGTGCCAAATCTGCTCTGTTTGTTTTGTGAGGAACCTGCATGAAAGCGCAAAGCTCACTTGAGCATCCCAACTATTATACGTTGAGATCCCGAGAATGACATTTTGGCCCCCCGGGAGCGATCACTCCCACGTGAATAGTAAACCAGAACAATATAGTAAATGTTTTCAAAAAAATCTGAATTTGTTTCTAGATGTTCCTATTAGTGTCGCAAATGTCCTTGAAAATTTTCATGCGAAATGGTGCAGCGTTTTCTCTTTGGTGAAAAAAAAATTTAGGGTGACATTTTGGTGTAACATTTGCTATTTATTTTGTTTTCGTTGCACAGGACAAAATGTTTAACCTTTTCGCCTACGAATTTGTATGTATTATTTGAATGTGACAAGAAAACATATAGAATATTTGTTGGAATTTTTTTTACTTTAGAAAAAAATCGCTTGCAGGAGCGCACGCTCCTGTGAGCACCTACCGATTTCCAATCTATTATCTATTGTATGATTGTATTCGTTCTCTGAAAGATTTAAACTTACTTAAACATCCCATTAATATATAGAAATATTATAACAGTATTTTAATGTATTCTTTCTTGCAAGAAGCAAAATAAGTTTCAGTGCCAACCGTGATCCATCTACTATTAAACGCTGTTGTTAACTACTAAACCAGTAAACTCTTCAGGTCCTACCCCGCTTCCCATTTTTTCTCAACTCCACAATAAAACATAGCCTTAGTTATAGGCTTACAGCCAGAGAGGAGTTGTAAAGATAGAAGTACATGTGTCTGCTATGTTATTTGAACAGAAGGTATGGATATTTGACATGGTGCAGTTCCATGTCTTTTCTGTTTGAGGTGCAAGTTCAAGATTGTTGATACCTATTGATGATCCTTTTCAGCGAATAAGCCGTTGTATGAAACCAGTAGCAATACATAGGATGATAGGAGTCATAGTGTCTTGTTTGGATTCACAGGTTGTCACGACTTTTTTGTTTGAAAATATGTTGAGTACAGTAACCAATCAACCAACAAAAGGATCAAAACATAAACTTGTTTTCACTGTAAAACGTAATGATTTGTGGGAAACTGCTCGACACCCAATAGGGTGTGGCTATCTCATATATATATAGGGGTACACAACGTGTATAAATACATGAGTACAGGGTATACACAGAAGCTACGTATATACATCATCTAACACCCTCCCTCAATCTTAATTGTGACCAGAAGTATAAAGCAAGTTAAGATTGCGCCTACATCCTTCAAACTGAGGTTGTGGAAGAGGCTTCGTGAAGATGTTAGCAAGTTGATCTTTGGAGAAGATAAACTTGATATGAAGAAGCTCCTGTGCAACACGTTCCCTCACAAAATGATAGTCAATGCGCTCCAATCTTCTCAAATGCTGGGAGACCAGCGGGGCATCCAAACACACATAGAAGTGCGCGTCCTTAGGGAGCTTGACACTGAGCACCTGAGCTTGGCATGACAGAGCATGTCGGATCCAAACGTCGACCCACGGGCAACCGTAATTAAAATGGCTATGGTCTTCCAAACAACCATACTCGATCTCAAGCGCATCTAGAGTCGAGCCGGGGTCTCGGAGGAGGAGCAGGTAGCTCATGAGCTTGTTAAGGAAAACGTCCGTGGTGCTCTTCGCCCTCCTCCCCAAGTCGTTGATGCGAAGACGACGCATGGATTTCCAAAGGTACCGCCAGCGCCGGGCGACCAGGCATGTGCACACTGCCTCATCGGCCTGCAGGAAGCCAAGGACATGGTGCAGGATGTCGTCCGGCAGGTCGCTGATCCGGTCCTCGTCGCAGGGCTTTAACGATTTCTTGGTGCGAGGCATTCCGTCGAACCGGTGGTGTGCGCCGGAAGTTGCAGGGGGACACGAGGGGGACAATCTAAGGGTCGGCGAAGACGGAGCCGTAACAAAATTTCAGAATTAATTTATCTGCTTCTGTGCAACACATGCCGCAATCCATGCAACAGTGCCGTCAGTGCGCTCCTTCGGCCGAACGATGCCACTCTGACTGCGCGTACGAGGACGCAGAGGAGCAGCCGGCGGCGAAGGTGGCGGCAGTGAAGGAGTTGGTGAAGCTGATGATGATGAAGCAGACTGCTCCCTAGCTGCAGGAGACCGGTCCGGGGAGGGAGCAGAGGACGCCGGTGTAGCCGGCTCGGGCGAGACCCCCGCGATAGGGACTGGCTTGGGCGAGGCGGGCTGTGCCAGAGCGTCTTGCGACGCCAACACAGGTGATCCTGGCTTAGCCAGCTCGGGCGGTGCAGCCGGCACGGGCGTGTTAGCCAGCCCAGTCGGCAAGACCGAGGCGGCCCGCGCAACCGCAGGCGGCTGCTCATCCAGAAGATCAAGACGTGCCCCTCGTCCAACACCTGCACCATGGTTAGGTAACAACAAAGGGGTATATGCAGCATCAACAAATTGATCAGGCACGGGTAAAATAGATTTCTCGGGTGCAATGGGAGTGTTGGAAGTGACCGGAGGTGCGAAAAAGGGAAAGACATTCTCATCAAACACCACGTCACGAGAAATGTAGACGCGATTAGAGAGAACATGAAGATACTTGTACCCTTTGTGAAGAGAACTATAACCAAGAAACACACACTGTTTAGACCGGAACTCCAACTTGCGTTGGTTATATGGACGAAGATGTGGCCAACACGCACACCCAAAGACTTTGAGTAACGTATAATCGGGAACTTCATTCAGCAAGAGTTCGAGTGGTGTTTTCATCTGACGAAATCGTGTAGGGAGCCTGTTAATGAGGAAGCATGCGGTAGAAAACGTATCACTCCAGAACCTGAACGGAACGGAGGCATGGGCAAGCAAAGCAAGACCAGTCTCAACTATGTGGCGATGCTTACGCTCGGCTACACCATTCTGCTGATGTGTGTGTGGACAAGATACACGATGTGTAATTCCAAGCTTCATAAAGAAAGCATTGAGGTTGTGGTACTCACCTCCCCAATCGGACTGCACATGAATTATTTTATGGTCGAGCAGACGCTCAACATGCGCTTAAAATTGTAAGAAAACATTAAACATATCAGACTTACGTTTAAGAAGATAAAGCCAAGTGAACCGACTATAAGCATCAATGAAACTGACATAATAATTATGACCACTAACAGAGGTTTGGGAATGGCCCCATACATCCGAAAAAACAAGTTCAAGCGGTTTATTGACTACACGACTCGACTCGGAAAAAGGAAGTTGATGACTCTTGCCTTGCTGACAGGCATCACAAACTGTGTCAACATGTTTATTGGACACTACTGGAAGCTCATGGTGATGAAGTACATGGCAAACGATGGGAGTAGCAGGATGACCAAGACGCGCATGCCAATGTGAAGGAGACACACGAACACCGCTGAAAGCACTAGGCGCTGGATGCACATCAAGTGCATAAAGACCATTGTTGTGCAGTCGACCTCTAAGAAGTACGTCCCTCGTGTCCCGGTCCTTTACAAAAAAATGGAAAGGATGAAATTCAGCAAGAACATTATTGTCACGTGTAAGTTTAGGAACTGAAAGTAAACTACGTGAAACAGAGGGAACACGAAGAACGTTAAGAAGACGAAGCTGAGTGGATCGATGTGTAAGAAGAGATGCCTGACCAACGTGTGAGATGTGCATACCTTCCCCATTTGCAGTGTGAACCTGATCATGCCCACGGTACGGCTCCTGAGTAGACAATTTTCCCATATCACTCGTCAGGTGGTTGGTTGCTCCCGTATCCATGTACCATGATGCATCAACGGGGTATGAAGGAGTGTGTCCCGGCTCATGACTCGCCAGGGAAGCCTGCTTTTCATTCCCTTTACCATTGTTCCCAATACCCAGGAACTCCTTCTTGAAGCGACGGTGACAACGGAAAGCAAGATGGCCATCAAGTCCACAAAGCTGACAAGGAACCTGAGCGCCGCAAGAGGCACAGCAGCCTCGGACGCGACCACCAACAGTGGTAGTGGTAGCCCGCGGGTTGGGCACAGCCGGCGGCTTGCCACCAGGTGGTGGCGTGAAGGACTTGCCCTTGCCCCGCGTTGCAGCGTTGGCGGAAGGGAAAGTCGGAGTAGAGCGACGAGCCTGGATGCGCTGTTCTGTGGCAAGAAGATGCGCATACAACTCACGTGGCTGATGGGAGTGTCACGACCATTGATATTCTCAACCAAGTTATCATAATCGTCACTCAATCCATTAACCACGTAGGAAGTGAACTCCTCCGGACCAAGAGCCTTGCCGATGGAGGCTAGTGTGTCAGCCATGCCCGTCACCTTGTTGAAGTAGGCAGTGATGGTGAGGTCATGAAGCTTCACCTCCGCAAGCGCAGTGCGGATAGCATGAGCACGTGCCTGTGACTGCGAAGCAAAGCTGGTATGGAGGGCCGTCCACGCATCGTGAGATGTGGCGGCAAAGATGACCAATGACGAGACCCCCTCCGTGAGAGAGGACTAGATAGCAGAGAGGATGGCTTGATCCTGAGCCACCCAAGCATGATGCGCCGGATGATGTGGTGGAGGACACGGTAATGTGCCATCCACATAACCCTCCAAATAGAAACTGCGAAGAAGCGGTAGTACTTGAGCGCGCCACGACAAGTAGTTGTCCGTTGTCAGCTTCACCGGGATGAGGTGCGCGAAGTAGAATGGTGCAACATGATCCGGTGACGGCGGTGGCGCATAGAAGCCAGGGAACGAGTTGGCCTCAAGGTATGCCGACGGCCCACTGTAAGGACGCGGCACCAATGCCGACGACCCACTGTAGGGCGCCCCGTACGCATAGGAGGCAGCGTGAGGAGGCGCAGTCGCCAGCGCTGGGTGTTGAGGATATCCCGACGGGGCCGGCGCTCCATAGGGAGATGCCGACGGCCGAGCCGTCGGGGACGCGGGTGGGGCACCGTTGTGTTGAGAATATCCCGACAGGGCCGGCGCTCCATAGGAAGATGCCGACGGCAGAGCCGTCGGGGACGCGACTGGGGTGCCGGTTGGCGCAGCCGGCGCAGGAGGATACCCCATCCAAGAATTAGCCGCGGGAGTCATATAGACCGGCAGCGGTGCCGCAGGGTAGCCAGGAGGCGGGAACTGAGCCATGGCTTCATAGGGTACCGGCGACGGCTCGGCAGCAGGCGGGGCGGCAGCACCGGTCAAGGAGACAAGGGGCCGTGACGCCAAAAACGGAGAGGCACCACCGGCCTGGTCACCAAGGGCCACAGCGGCGGGCGGGGCGGCAGCAGCCGGAGCGGCGGCGGCCATGACAGATGGGATCGGGGCAGCGGCGGCGGCAGCGGAAGACATGTTCGTAACCTAATCTGATATCATGTAAAACGTAATGATTTGTGGGAAACTGTTCGACACCCAATAGGGTGTGGCTATCTCATATATATAGGGGTACACAACGTGTATAAATACATAAGTACAGGGTATACACAGAAGCTACGCATATACATCATCTAACATTCACCACATACAAAACATCAACATAATAGATCGACAAGGCACGGCGTGGCTAGTGTTTGCTAGTTCATCTCTTTTTTTTTTTTTGCGAGGAAAAGGGAGTTTTATTTCTAAGTAATAATGTTACAATCAAGAGGCCACAAGTCCTCTATACAAGGTGGAGCCGAGGTCAACCACACAGCAGTAGTACTCTCGGTGCGGCTATATTTGGCCAAACAATCTGCAACACTATTTTGACTACGAAGAATTTTCTGAGGATAAAACTCCCTACTACACATTAACTCCTTGATCTCTCTAACCAAATGTCCATACGCCGAACGCTCCAGTCCCCGGTTCAATAAACAAGAAAACGCTTCCGATGAGTCCGACTGAACGACAACTGGAAGTAGAGAATGTTGGACAGCCAAAGCCATGCCTTGCATGATCGCATGTATTCCGCTTCCAAGGAGTCATTGCAGTGGAAGATCACGCGGTACGCAGAGAAGATGATATGACCGGCGCTGTCACGTAGTACCATCCCAGCAGCCGCCGATCCGTCGGAACCGTTGAAGGAACCATCCACCGAGAGCGCAACATGACCTGGAAGTGGTTTCGGCCACGGCGCTGCAAGAGGCGTCGGTTTCTGAACCATGTGAGGGGTCGCCGAAGATGGCATCTTCCCTTTAATAATCTCTTCCGGTGAGAACCGAGCAGCCAATTTGACTGACTGATAGTAGCTGTCCAAGAAATCGACTGTGACATGAATTGGAGGAACCTCCTTACCATGTGTTTGGTCAGACCGCAGCTGCCAAATGCGCCAACATAGCATGATGATCATGTCCCGTGTATCATCAGAACATCTAGAAAGGAGTAGTAGCAGCCACTCCCTTCCATTGTCAATCAACCATTCATCTGCAGGTAGGGGCCATCTTATACGCATACTGGTCCATATATTTCTGGCATGAGGGCATGCCACTAAGGCATGGAAAGAACCTTCCTCCTCCACACCACATAAAGGGCACGTGGATCTTGTTGCCAGATGCCTGGAGACTTTACATTTTTGTGTTGGTAGGGCTCCAGTAGCTACTTTCCAAGCCGATATTTTCATGCGTTGGGGAACCGAAGATTTCCATATGCAATTCCATAGCGTTCGGCGACCGCTAGGGGCAGAGCTGGAAGCACCTCCTGCAAAAGAAACTTCATGATCACATGTGGCCAATTTATACGCACTTCTGACCGTAAACAGCCCACTTTTCTCAGGAGCCCAAGAAGCAAAATCAGGACGCTGCCTTGGGGAAGTTCGTATCTTTAGTATATGCTCAATGTCCATCGCCCAAAAGTGATCTCTTAATCTGTCCAATCTCCAAGCACCATTTTCATCCAAAAAATCAGAGACTCTATTGAAGCGACAATTGCGCTTCGGGGTAATAGGCCGGTAAGAATAAGGCCGTGGAATCCAAGGATCTCTCCATGTACGAATAAGAGTCCCATTCCCGACGCGCCAAATTATACCCTTCTTCAGCAACTCAAGCCCATGTAATATGCCCTTCCACACCGCCGAGCCATTGCCCGAGAACACAGTATCAAGAAGGTTACCGGTAGCAAAGTATTTGGCTTTCAGCAGTCTAGCGCACAAACTCTCTGGTGCGTCGATGAGTCTCCAGGCCTGTTTAGCAAGAAGCGCCTGGTTGAAAGCTCTCATATCCCTGAAGCCCATGCCGCCCAAAGATTGCGGTAGCCTCATCTTATCCCAACTCAGCCACGCCATCTTCCTCTTCCCTTTTTCCACACCCCACCAGTACTGACGAATCATACGTGTTAGTTCATCACATACCGAGACAGGGAGCTTAAAGACACTCATCACATAAGTCGGAATCGCTTGGGCCACTGACTTGATTAGTATCTCTTTATTGCCTGAGGACATGTACTGCTCCCCCCAATCAACCAATCTCTTTCTGAGTCTTTCCTGAATAGTTTCAAATTTCCCTTGGTGCATTCTCCCCTCCGGCACTGGGAGTCCAAGATACTTAGGCTCAAAAAATTCCTGAGTAATTTCCAGAACACCTTTTACTACTGTAGCGTCTGCCGGCGAGCAAAGATCGGAAAAAAGGATGGAGCACTTTGATGGATTAATTAATTGGCCCGTGGCCTCCGCGTAAGTGTTCAACAAACCCTTCACCAATAATGCTTGCTGCTCGGACGCTTGAAAAAATAGTAAGGAATCATCCGCAAATAAAAGATGTGATATCTCAGGAGCACCTCTACAAATTCTGACCCCATGCAAACCATCCTCTAGCATTGACTTGTTAATAAGAGCGGACAGAGCATCTGCTACAAAGAGGAATAGAAGGGGGGATAATGGGTCACCTTGCCGAAGCCCCCTAGAAGGGGTGAATGACTCCGTCAACTTGCCGTTCACCTTCACTGAATACTTGACTGAAGAAACGCATGCCATAACGCGAGAGATCCAGTGCTGAGAAAACCCCCACCGAAGCAGGGCTCTTTCCAAAAATACCCAGTCCACACGATCATATGCCTTCGACAAATCAAGCTTGTAAGCACAAAAGGCCTCAGAATTTCCTGACAAATTCTGGATATGATGAATACATTCGAAGGCAATAATGGAGTTATCTGTGATGAGCCTTCCGGGAATAAAGGCACTTTGATTCTAGTTCATCTCAGTAATATTACTCTTGCAGGTGTTTAGACGACGCTCGAGAGAAAATCACGTAACTGAAGGATTATTTCACACGTAAAATTTCCATGATATCTAATCAAATACGGTTACTGGCATCAATGAATACCAAGGACAAGGCGGCTACTCCGACGGCTGGCGTCCATCCGTCCTAAGTTTACAGAGCATCACCTTGTCACGGTTGTCGGGGGCGAATGGGTGGAAGAAGGGATCTGGCCCGTTGTTGTAGACCACCACTTCGACGTCCAGATCGACCGCCCGTAGCGCCGCTGCTCCGCGGCCATGCGCTGCCGAACCAGCCTCGAGAGCCCCATCCCCGCTCCGCGCGCCACCATAGCCACGTCCCTCCCTGTCCGCTCCGCTGCGCAGTCCTGCGGCGCCACGCGTGCCCAGGCAAGCGCGGCGCCAGCGTAGGACACGGCAACGTCGGCGCACGTCCTGTTCATCCGCAGCGTGAGGTTGAACGCCGGCCTGGCCAGGTTGATGCCGTCGAGGCCTGTGAGGTGCACGGAGATCGACGGGGCGCTGACGTACACCAGGTATTCGGCCCAGATCATTGCCGCAATCACAGCGACAGTAAAGAGGGTCGCGCAAACTTGCTCGCCGCAAGTGATATGGCGGTCTGCCGGTGGTGGTGGTGCGTCGCCCAAGAACGGTGCCGCCGCTTCAACGTCGTCATAGAGGACCGCATGGTAGGGTTCTTCTAGGTCAACCCCGCCTTGACTCATCTCTCCCTCTCTTGAAAATATACTAAGTACCTGTGTACCATAATATAAGTTGCAAAAACGTGTTATATTATGGTACGGAGCAGTATTTTTGAAGGTCTCTCTCTTCAAAATAGGAATAGGTTATAGGCTGACACGAGCTGTGCTGCTGATTCCGTTGTCGTTTTATCTCTTACTAGTAAGCGTGCACGTGCAACGCACGTATCTACGGTGGCATGTCAAGGAGACGACCCCATACGTGATACTGGTTGAGTGCGCAAGGCGTGTTGGAGCTATGGACGTCGGGGCGGCGGCCCCGTTCAACAACATGAACCTCGTGGAATGCTTGTCTCTTCACCACCACAGGAAATGCCTCGTGACTTCTTTCCGACAGTGATGGAAGAGCAGCTTATTTGACTGAGCGAGTCCCCCAGCTTGTATGCACGTTCAAGTTCAATGCATGTCTTGATATTAGAATTTAAGTACGGATAAAAAGGGGTAGGGGATACATCAAACACTCATTCATGTAATAAAAATCATAGGAATCTACTCACATCGTTGGTGTTCAAATGAATATACTGCAGAGAGCAACCAGGTTATAAGCCTTCAAGAAATCTGCGAGATCAGATTGAATTTCCCACTGCCTTGTTTGGATTCGAAAGGAGGTCACCTGAAGATGCAGCTTAGCTAATGTTTGATTATCTGTTAGTAGCGCAGCCTGTTGACTCAGCACATCTCGCCATGATCGTCCTGTTCTCTACAAACATACACCTCCGCTCCTAAATATAATTCATTTTAGAGATTCCACTACAAACTACATACGGATGTATATAGATATATTTTAGAATGTAGATTCACTCATTTTGCTCCGAATGTAGTCCATAGTGGAATCTCTAAAAAGACTTATATTTAGGAACGGAGGGAGTAGATTCCAATGCTTGTAGCAGGTTGCACAGAGTTGTTCTTATTTAAATTTATGCGTACTTAGAACAGTCAAGATTGCCTTATTGGCCAGTACTACTGCTGGGCAACCTACATAGAACACAGGTCTAGCCTTTGCAACACTCTTAACACCACTTTGTTTTTGTGGAAAGATTTGGTCTGCTGGAGAAGAACTCGCCAGGGCATCAAGCTGTCTGTTCTCTACAAACATAGATTCCAATGCTTTAGTACATACATATTTCTTTCAAAAAGAGAAACTTTATCAACTAAAGAGGAAAGTGAATCCTGCTAATCCACGAAATGGTCATATTAATTTGTAACAATTTCCCCAAAAATGCTAAAAAAATTGAACCTTTTCATCATGCTAGTATGGACTTACTTTTTTAGGATTATCAACTCTGTAGTTAACAGACCATGAACATTCCATCTCTGAATTTCCTAGACAGTAGACTCCATTGGACACGGTTGTTTACTTCCAATCCCCAAGATAAGATGTGACATGGAGTTAGTGTACATATCAAGCCATAGCATGATTTTAGTTAAATCAAAGACAATATAATTGTGCCTCACCTGAAGAAGCCTCCCTAGTAGCGATACTCATCATAGATGTCACCACATAGCCACAGCTCACAAAGCCAAATGCCGCAAGATGGAAAAAGGCTAGATTAGTAATATAGTTCAAATTTCAATCCATTTTATACATTTTTTTGCAAGGAATCCTTTTTGTACTCAACAGTCCTTGACTCCGATTAAATATACTGTTCACGCCCTGCTACACATTCAGGCTAAGCACACTTTTCAGTTTGAGCAATTACCCAAACCCTATACATGCATCAAGTGATTAATCAAACTTCACTTACCAACATTGCTCAATAAATCATGAAAGGCACAATATGTAAATAGCAAGGTCTGAACTGTAGCACACATCATGTAAGATATAACTTCAGAAAATAATACTTATATAGACATTGTAGTCTATCACACTCACATGTAAAGATACATCGAATCAATCTTTAAACTTTCAAGTACACAGCCTTATAAAATTTCAGTGATAATATCATTTACATATATGATAAATTACGAAATAATCTAAGACACTGGTTCATGAGGAAAACACATCAAAAGCAGTTTATAAGTATCTACCAGATTTACACCAAGTGGTTAACTGGATATAACAAAACTCCCAATTCTCTAAGTTGTCACCTGCCACTTGCATTACAAACTTTTTGTTGACATAAAAAATGTACAAGCATCAGCTACAGCAAGAACTTACAATAAGCAGGTGCGGCAATCTTGCAGGAGCTACAGCAAGTAGTGGCGCCTAACCACGTCGCCGTCTCCAAGCCCGCGGAGGGCACGTTGCTTGCCGCATACTCGTCCGCCAACCGCGCACTGCCTCCGCCAACCGCCCGCTATGTGTAGAGGAACAGCAAGCCCGCGGAGGTGTCTCTGGAAAGCGGATCCCGCATGTTCGTGCAACGGCCTCTGTGCCTCGGTTCTATGCTTGCCGGTTCAGCTGCGGGCGGTTACAGCGAGATGAACCACCGGGCGACGATGGCGACAGGAGGATGGGGGCGTTTGGGTTGGAGCTGGGCACGATTAGCGCGGAGGGCACGTTGCTTGCCGCATACTCGTCCGGCTGATCTGGAGGATTGACGGTGACAATGTGCGTGGGGAGGAGGCAAGACAAGGAGCGGCAGCGGCAGCGGTGAAAGGAACATTGTCCAACTGCAGGAGGACGGTGATGGCAAGCTCGGGGCTGAGCGCACCGCTGCCCACCATCTGGATCAAGGAGCGGCAGCGGCGGCGGTGAAAGGAAAATTGTTGTACTGAGGATGTCTGAGCATGGCTACAGGCCGTACATGTGTGTGTGTTTGTGTAACTGCACACAAAAGAGAGGGAGCCGGCTATGTTGCTGGCCAGAGCAAAAGAGAGAAAGGCATTCGTTGCCTGAAGAGAAAACTGAACCTGTGTCTCATCTCTAGTTTTTCTCTGGCTTTGCATTTCGTCGAACACCTCCTGAGCGTAGTGAGATCCACCAAAACAGAGCGTGAACTGGAGTTCCTGCCAACACAAACCAAAGGCATGTCAAAACCTGCATATAGATATAGTAGCATCGAGAGACACAAGAGGGGAAGCAAGAAGGATTGGTAGGGAGAGAGAAGAAGAAAACGATCTGGAGAATCTCATCTACGCACGTTTCACTCCCCAGCAGCCGGAGTGCTGTGCGGCGAGGTCGTCGAAGGAGGCACGACCGGCGAGGATCTGGTCGCGGGGCTCGCCGAGGAGCGCGGCAACATCGGTGCGTGTGGTGGCGGAGAAGACCCGGCCCTCGGGCTCCTTCCAGGAAGCCTCGCGCCGCTCCTCATCGTGCTTGATCCAGATGTAGGACGCCCGCCCCATCTCCTTCGCCGTCGCCGCAGACGCCATCTCTCCATTCTTCAGCCGCTTGCCGCTCCGGTTGCTTCGGGTGGTTGGTTCCTCGCGACGGGGGTAGCAGAGGAGAGGAGGAGCGGCGGGCAGCGGCGATGGGAACAGGGAGGAGTTCTGTGGCGGATGGGGGAGGGGTGGAGTCGGAGACGTGATGTTTTTTTTTTTTCAACTGAGACGTGATGTTGGTTCGGGGGTACGACGTCGTGAGCGGATTAGTGGGCATGCGTGGGACCGTACGTTGGTGGCAGACTGGCAGAACATTTAATCTCGTCCATTCGTTTCGATGGCAGACCACCGAAGTAATACGGGCTCTTAGATATAATTAAGTGGGTTAGATCCAAGGGTGCTGGTTTTCTTGTGTACACTAAGTTTGATGGGTTTAGACTAATTCATGTTTGCTCTTTTAATAGTAGTATAGATATAGATATACGCCGTGTATATCGCATCCGATAGGGACATCAATCTTTGCCGCCGTTCATATATATATATATATATATATATATATATATATATATATATATATATATATACACATACGGAGTAGGAAAATCCCTCAATGTCGGTAATTTGTTAGTTATTACTTAGTTCCTTGGATCTTGGAAGATCCATGGAGGACGCAGGTTGCATGGAGTCGCATCCATGGCTGGTGCGGGCGCTGCTCCTGCTCCTTGGCTCGGCACTGGCCGTCGGGCTTTTTAGCTTCGCCGCCTATTATGGGGGCACTGCTCGAGCAGCCTTCCTTCCACATCGTCCTCCGGGCCAAGAACCCCATCCCCCACCGCCAGCGGTGCTTCACGCAGGGTAGTGCGGTGGTGGACCTGGACGGCGTGCCCCTCGCGCGTGCCGACCACTTCGACGGGTTCTGCGTCCCGGGACGAAGCGTCGTGGAGGTGCCCTTCGTGGCCACCGGCGGTGGGCTGGGGCTGCCGGACCAGCTGTACGACGACGGAGGCGTGCCGTTGGTGGCTCTGCGGGTGAGGCTCGACGAGGGGTCCTTTCCCAGGATGCTTCGGTGCACCGCCACGCTGGATGGACGGCTGTCGGCGAATTGCCGGGGGTTCCACATGCTGGACCGAGGTATTCCGCCACTCACTATGTGACCCCGGGTTTGTTTCGTTCGGCCTCTTTTTATTCTTTGCTCTTGCTATGTTCTCCCTCCATAAACAAGTGAGGGATTACTATGCATGGAGTTCTAATTATAGATGATATCTTTGAGCTTTAAACTTTTTGACATCCGGCAAAATCAGGAATGCACCATAAATATCTTTGCTACTTCTGATTTCTACGAGCCTTTTAAGCGTAGGTTACCTAGCTGGTGCTCTTTTTGATCGGTGGAATGATATTCTGAATATATATAGCTCATGAATGAATCTGATGAGATTGCTTGGTCTCTGTCTAAGAATCAGCCTTTTCCCACCAAACCTATGTGTCCTTGGCTGGTAGTAAAGAGATACTGCTGGTTCCAGTAACAAGTTGATTTGGGAAGCTCCTGTTTCCTCTTAAAATAAAGATTTTCATCTGGCAATCGTTTCAAAATGCTGTTCTCACAAAGTCACAAGAGATAGTATGAAAAACCGTCAATGACAGGGTATTCTTGTATCTTGCCCCAACGAAAAAAAATAGCACGCTACAAGATATAGCGCCGCCCTTCTACATATGTTGCACAAGTTATAGCGTGCTATATTTCAAAATAACATCTTAAATATGTGAAAGATATCACATAATTTAAGTATTTCAGCAGCTAAAAATTTGTCCAAGAGCAATACATGCATAACCAGTTAACCATATACAAGAAGCAGCACACATGCTCCCCATCTCCTCCACGGCCGCACCCTCTGATCAACTTCCCATGGTAGATGCAAGAAGTTACCGCAGCAGCGCATGGGAGCAGCAGTAGCCCTAGTCGCTCACCAGAAGGCACCGCCGTCGGTGCTCATAGCTCAGATGGGATGGGTGAATGAATTGAGGTTGTTTTGTTCACTAGGTCTGACCATCTCAGACTGAAAATGAGATGGGTGTGGGCTAGGAAACTGTAGCTGGTCGAGGGGTAGTTTTTGGCCGCTGGGTTTGGCTGTTGTTTCCTCTACTTCTGATTTTTTTTTTCTCGTGACGCTATTACGCTACAACTTTTAGCGCTGAACTAATGCGCTATAACGCGATTAACGCCGTAGTGATGAAAATTGCTCAAATGTAGCATTCTTCATTTGGATACGCTATAGCGACGCTATAACGCTAAAATAGTGTGCTATTTTGTCGTCCGTGCCCTACTAGCCAGGTTCCTGATGAGACCGCCAGCCATATAATCATTCACCGCCGGACGGCGGCGTTGTTGTTGCAGTCGGTTGGTGCTTGCTTCCATGCAGGCACAGACATGCGTCAGTCGGTTGGTGCTTGCTTCCATGCAGGCACAGACATGCGTTTGTTGCCTGAGTATGCCCCTCCCGCCGGGGTGCCCGTTTCGACTGTCTTCACATTTATGCACCTCTGCTACCACGCCGCTTCTTCAACTACCACGCCGACCCAACCGTCACGTTCCCGCTCCTCGCTGCCTCCCTGCCGAACGCGCTCCGGCGCTTCTTCACGCTCGCCGGCACCCTCAGCCCCGGCGCTGCTCCCTCTCTAGTAGCACAATGGCATGGCCTTCGCCCTCGCCGTGTCTCGGGAGAATGACTTCCAGCGCCTCGTCGCCGTCGTGTCCTGGGACCTAAGTCTGATATGCCCGCTCATGCAGCGGTTGTCCCGGCTCGTAAAGGACTCGTTGCAGTGAAGGCTACATGTTCCCCAGCCACGACGCTTGCATCAGTCTCCCCATGCACGAAGCCGCGTGAGATGACGCGTCCGCCACGCTCTTCGTCCAGACCTGAGCCGTCGCCTGCTGGTGGTCCATTACTTTCCATCGACGACCCTGACGACCCGATCGGCAAGAAGGTCGACAGGATGAGCCACCTTGAGTTGAGCCCTCCTCCGCCTCCTCCACCACCATCACAGCACATGGACATGCGCACATGATCGCGTTCGTCCCTCTCATGGGCGACCAGATTGACGAGAGACACGGTGGTCGCGTGCCCATGCCGCAGGTGTCGTTGAGTCGTCGTCCGTGGCGGCTCGACTCCTGCATATACATCTAACCTCTACTCCCTGACCTCGTCATCCTCCCCGTCGTCTTCCCCCAATCACGTCCGCTAGCAGCGCCATCTCCAGCTCCGACGCAATCACGACGGGAGCTGGAGATGGCGCTGCTAGCGGACGTGATTGGGGGAAGACGACGGGGAGGATGACGAGGTCAGGGAGTAGAGGTTAGATGTATGTACGCAGGAGTCGAGCCGCCACGGAAGACGACTCAACGACACGTGTGGCATGGGCACGCGACCACTGTGTCTCTCGTCATCTTATCATCGTTCCATAAATAAATTACATTTGATATACAATTTGTTTCATTCATATTGATTCACTACGTAAATTTTGACATAAGAAAACAAAAATATCGGTCATACGACCACAAAAATTGCATTTTATGTATATTTTAAACTATGTTTTTTTACGTTCGTAATTTTACGTAACATAAATTTTTTTTACGGGGATTATATATTTCCTTACGGTTTTCTTTTATGTATGAAATAAGACAAAATTTACGGAACGTAAAAATCCGATGCATTGATGTTAAAATAGGGAGGGTGAAGAATAACTATTCCTAACCCAGGGTGACGAATAGCGCGACCCTATAAATGTGTCACAACGTACGTATATGAATCCATCTATACTACATACACCAACACAAGCACGTAGAGACTACAAGTTGCAAGGTCACATACGTACGTGCAAACCAACATGTGGTTGGATGGTTAGAGGGACAGTGGTATCTCCAGCCCGCCAGGATTCAAGTCCTGATTCTTGCATATTCCTGAATTTATTTCAGGATTTCTGATGATGCGCATTCAGTGGGAGGAGACGTTTCCGTCGACGACGAGGCGCCTACGATGACTTCATAAATCTTAAGATGATATGCCGGCTCGGTCTCTCGGAGGTGCTCATAGGGGTAGGGTGTGCGTTTGTGCGTTCATAGGGGTGAGTGTATGCGCATGTATATGAACGCTTGCGTCTGTACTGTGTTAAAAAAAAGTCACATATGTACGTACTACTTATTGTAGGTGGAGTAAGTATGTACCCAAATAATCTCCACGCTTATAGCAGATTGGATCGTCACCATCGATGTGTCCTCGTCCCAAACGTGGCCGGCCGATTGATGATGCAGATAAACACGGTTCGTCCACGACTGACGGACGTAGACGGTAAGTAAACCACCCCCCTCATTACTGATTTACTTCTCCCTAAACCCCTCCCCTCATTATCGATCTTCCTCTCGCTCTTGTTCTCAAAGAAACCTAAGCTATCAAGATTCTGCACCATATATGGCGGACGTAGAGAACGTCGCCATAGCGGAGCCAGGCCTCGAGGGACGTTCCATGTCTTCGGCGTGGATAGAAAAGGTGACAGATTACTTGTTCAGGTACGAGACTCGCGGTGACGATGCTGTGATGGTGGCGGTGGTGCCGGAGCCACAGCAGCATACCAGGATGATCCTCATCTTCGTCGTCACCGCCGCCGCCGTCTTCGCGTTTTTTTTTTCATCTTCTACGTGGCCATTAAATACGAGAAGAACCCGTACTATATGACGGATGTTGCGATTTTTCTAATTAAGTTCCTTGCCCTCGGCCTTGCAGGCCTTTCTACTTTGCTCATCGTAGAGTGCTGCGGTGGGTATGAACATGAGGAACATAGAGTCGCAAATTTCTTGCTCCAGGTATAGAGCTTCCGTGTTAGATAGAATAGACGTTCATCCATGCATGCGTAAACACCAGTTGACACTAGTTCGATGGGACGGCACCAACATTCTCGTGTTATCATACCTAAGTACAAATACTCGGCCTTGCATGCATATTTGTTAAGTAATTTACTTGTATCTTCACCTATGGAGATCCATCTACACTGAACAGAGTATGTATTGATCCATAGAAGCAATGGCAGGAATGCGCAAGGCCACGATGGCCACGCATCTTTGGCTCCTAATAAAGGAGAAAGAAGGGGCCGCCACACGACAAGCCCGAGGGATGGAAACTATGTAGCACGAATGCCGCCGTTGCCTGAGCCACCCGTCCAATTTAGAAGCCACGACAACGAGGAAGCACACAATGAAATAGAAGGAGACAACCACGACGAATCCGTGGTTTTTCAGACCCCAGCTCGCAATCTTCAAGAAACAACTGCCCTGGCCGACCAAGTCCACGTAGCTGCAGGCCAGCTGGGCACCGAGCTCATCGCCCCTCGGCAAAACTTGTTTCATACTGGCATCAATGAATCACGGCTCTACCTTGGAAATATGGACGACGTACTATCAGCAGCTGGACACCCATCACTCGGCAAAGGGCCCTCGACCTCTTTATCACCCGAGCAATAAGAGGAGGCCAAACACCTCAATCATTCGATCCGACACTACACTAGACTCTTCCATACATCTGCCTGTTTCACCTATGAAGTGATTGCTTACCCTTTCTCAAGCCTTTCATCGTGTGCACTGTGCAGCATGGACAAGTACTTTGGCAACGCCAAGCTGTACCATTAGCTCAGTAACTACAAAAAATACAAGCTGAGACACTGCATGATTTCCAAGATCATGGTAGAACGAAATTGTTGTCCATGCCACTGCCGTTGATGGATACTTTGATGAAATTCTAGAACCAATCTGATTTTTCTTGCGTTCTTGTTGTTAACAGCTAGCTAGTCTACCCCTCCTTCTCCCTCACTACGTACGCACGCCATGCATGCACGTTCCCACGATCCATGCACGTCGCCACGCCCCGGCGCTTCGTGCCCTGTTGTAACCTCGCTATATATACATAAGAATATAACGGAGAGCACCCAAGGTGCATTCTCCCTCTTCTTCTACTATTCCACATGGTATCAGACGTTGGGCTCCTTCCTCGCCCCTAAAACCGCTTCCGCTCCTCCTCGTACCTCGTCGCCATGTCTGTTTCACCGCCCCCTCCTCCCCCACCACCTCGGCCTGCCATGCCACCGGCGACTCGCTCGCTACGCCGCCCTCCTCCCAGGACCGCACCCAGCCACTGCTTACCCCCTCTGCCTTCGCATGTGAGGCGCTGTTCATGCCGGACCCGACGACCTCCTCCTCCTCCATGGCCAACCAGCCCCTCATCTCTCCTCTCGCCGGAGTCTTCACCAACCAGCACGTCCCCATCGTGCTCATGCTTAACCCACCCAACTTCTCTCATTGGCGCACTCTCTTCGAGATCATGTTCACCAAGCACGTCGTCACAGACCACATTGTCGGCCCGGCGTGCACCCACGACCCGGCATGGGCGCAAGGCGACGCCCACGTCCTCTCCTGCTTGTACAACCGCGTCAGTGCGGAGGTGTTCGGGCTCATCCACCAGCGTGGCGCCACCGTTGCCGCCGTCTGGGAATCCATCTGCACTCTCTTCCTCGAGGACGCAGAACACTAGGTGGTGTTCCTCTCCACCGAGTTTCGTCGCATCGAGCAACGCTCCTCGACCTCCCTCTCCTTCTTTGCTCGGCTCAAAGACTATGTCGATCGCCTCGCCGAGCCTGCTGCGACCGTCTCCGATCGTGATCAGGTGCTTAACATGTTCCGCGGCCTTCACCGGAGTCTCCATTATGTTGTGCCCATCTTGACGATGCAGACCCCGTTCTCGGCATTCCTGCGTTGCCGCGCCTTCTTACTGCTCGAGGAAAGCCGTCTCTCCGCCAACAACAACACTGAGACCGCGATGCATGCCGCTTGCATTCCCACCAGCACCACCAACGCGGGTGGTACGCATGGCGGTGGCTAGAACCGCAATGGCGGTGGCGGTGGGCGAAACAAAGGCAAGGGAAGGGCTGGCAACTCCGGCGGGGGTCAGTCGTCCCACTTCAGTGGGGGTGGCCACGCGCCGCGACCCCCCGCTCCTACTGCTTCGTGGAAGGGCATGGTCCATGCCTGGCCCATGCCTTTGCGTTCTCACACCCCCGGTGCCGGCATCCTCGGCCCGTGCCCGACGGAGGCGCGCCATTCGCCGGCACAGCGTCCCACTACCCTGACGGAAATACTTATCTCTATTGTACTGCATCTCCTCTCCTCTCCGGGAAAAATCACAACGCAGTTTACAAGTAGCAGCTGCCCACATGACCAAGCGGGAAGCCATCGCCGCCGTCATGGCACCCGCTGGAGAGCCAACCATGCGGACTGCCGGAGAGCCAACCATGTGGACCGCCTTCCGAAGCCGCCGCCTTGGCATCCAAAGTCTAAAACACCACCAACCGCCCACTTCATAGTGCACCACCCACGGTTGGAGGAGCAAAGGCACTCCTTCAGCCCTAGACCGACACCTACCAATGAGTCTGGGTCAGCGCCTCCATGGTTGAAAGCGCCCACGCCTACGACACTAGCCATCCCTAATGGACCCAAGGGGGGATATAATGCAGTGACTGCCGACGGCCTCCACAAAGCAAGCTCCGACCATAGCAAGGTGGCCTTGGCCCAGACAAGCTCCCACAATTCCACATCTGTGGCAATCGGCATAGATCTGCCTGATAGTGTAGAGTTTTTATGAGAACTGCCACCTTGCACTATGCCCGTGAAGGGGGAAGCCTCGCTGTCCATAGGCACCACCCTGACTGAGCCCAACCAGCCCTATCCAGAGCATGAGCCACTACCCGTCTTAGGACCAGATTTGGCCTACCCACGTGTGAGCCCTAGGTCCAAGACATCCACTATCCAGACCAAGGGGAAGGAGTATCGCAACAAGCACCCTACGCAGCCTACCAGAACCAAGGCCGCTAGTTCCAGGTCATCGAGCGATGCCTTGTGATCCGATTGTATAAAGACGGTATTCCTGCGCTTTCCTCAAGGTGGTTGGTTGAGATATAGGAGGGAGGAGTGGAATGGTGAAGGACCAACATCAGGCCACCGAATGGATGCTGAGACGAAAACACATGGGCCCACTTGCAACAACACTGTCTGGCCGGGCACATGCTACAGACGAGAGACGCATGATCTCCCTTGATCGATTAAAATGTACAGAACCACCACATTAGTGTCCTAGCTCTCGGGAAACCACCACTTCACAAAACGTGACACTTTACACCGCAGAAGAATTGACAGTGGCAAAAAACACTAATAGTAAATGCTAAGCGCCTCGCTGACGTCACTAATCACCTGGGCCCACCCGTCGGGTTGATTTGGCCTTGGTCTTGGTCTTCCTTCTATTTTCCTTGATTTGGCCTCGCTGACGCCATGTAAACACTTGGACTTGGTCTTCTTCTTTCTTCTATTTTCTCTCTTTGAAGCATTATGACAAACACCTCGCATGCATACCAGTCGACCGATCCATGGAGCTTGCGCCGCTGCCCTGGATTGTCAGCTCCAACTACCTCTACGGTGAGCTCCCGCGGGGGCTCTCCCAACTCGCTAGCCTCCAGACGTTGGTTGCGGATGACAACATGCTGGGAGGTAAGCTCCCGACATGGTTAGATGGTGGTGGCGGCATGCCGCTACTAGCTGTCCTCAGCATCCGGAACAACACGCTGCAGGGGACGCTGCCGGAGTCGCTCAAGGACATGACATAGCTCAGCTTGCTGGTGCTCGCATCGAACAACTACTCTGGGAACCTGCCGGACATGAGCGGGCTGAAGAACCTCCAGGTCATTGACTTGGCCAACAACGCATTGCGGCCGGCGTTCCCGATGTCCTGTGAGAAGATGGGGCTGAAGAGGGGCCCCTGGACGCTGGAGGAGGACAAGATCCTAGTCACCCACATCCACAGCCACGGCCACGGCAACTAGCGCGCGTTGCCCAAGCAAGTCGGTGAGTTTGTCCGTTTGTCCGTCTCACAAACGCATCTCCTCCGTTTTCTCAATTTCTCGGGTGAAGATCCATCCCTTACCTCGCTCGTCTGTGTTGGTTTTAGGGTTGCTGCGGTGCGGCAAGAGCTTCCGGCTCCGATGGATCAACTACCTGCGGCCGGCCATCCATCGCGGCAACTTCAACGACAAGGAGGAGCAGTCAATCATCCAGCTGCAGCAGCTGCTAGGCAATAGGTGATTGTGTTCCTTCCCGGGGAAGCGGCGATGGCTCGTCGTCCGGTCATCGGCCGGTCGTCGGCGGCGGCGTGAGGGATGAGGTGCATCTCTTGTGGTTTTCCCTATGTACATGAGGTGTTTGATGAAATGACTTAGAGAGAGAGAGGAGGAGGAGGAAGAAGAAGATGGTGTGGCAGTTTTTATGCCTACGTGGCACTTTTTTTATTAACACGGACTGACATATGGTCCTAGTTGATTAGTGATGTCAGCAAAACACTTAGCATTTTTCATCAGTGTTTTTTGTCACTGTCAATTCTTCACTGCGGTGCAAAGTGTCACGTTTTGTAAAGGGAAAACGATGTTTTTCATTGCTCAGGCGTCTTCTGCACCGTCCATCTAGTACCACATCCAATGGCTCGTTGCATTGGCTAATTTCCTCATAACTCTCCTCCTCAAATTTCGTGGTTTTCATTAATGATTGAAACTAGCGTCCGTCTTCCCACGGCCAACAAATAGCCCGAGTCTTCTCTCCATCATCCTCGCCCACGGGCCACGGCGATCACGCCTTCCTCCACCTGCCGCTCTGCCTTTCCTTCTGGTGATCTTACCCACCCATGGCAACAACTTCCCCTACATTAGCGCCCCACACCCCCTACATGAACCCAAACACCTGTGTCGGTCTTCTTTGTGGCCGGTGCATCCTTATTCTCGACAATGACGCCAGATGTGATCTACAAAAGCCGGGAGAGGACGGTGCGGGCGGCATGCTGGTCAATGGTGGCCATGGCGTCCAACATGGAGTATCCCAGTGGCTGTTGTTTTAGTCACCAGCATGGGAGCAAACTGGTAACGCAGGCTCAACTGTTGCAGGCCAATAAAGTTGGCTACACGACGGTGCCGACCGCGCTGCTCCTTGCCGCTCGCTGATGTTGACACACAGTTTTGGGGGAGAAGAGGAGGTCGTCAAAGCAAGGGAGAAGATCGAAGCCAGACCGGAGCGTCAAGGGATGGGTTCAACATCGACAAAGCACACACGAAGCATGCGTGCTTCCTTACATGGGATTCCCTGCTTCTGCATGTGTGAACATTGCTTCCTACCTCAGCCTCTCTTATGCACGAGGACAACTTAGGCATGTCAAGTCTTCTCCGCGGTCCTATCTGACCATCACACTCCAACAACGTCGGTCTGATATCAACGTTGTTTTTTCGATCTCATCGACGCTAGTCCTCAAGACATCCCTCTTTGGATGGTGATCATGTTCCAGTAGGGGCTTCGTCCCATTGTACTTCGATGTTCATATCTTGTTGTATGGAAGCAATGTCCAATATGTACAGGAAGATTTTTTTTTCTTGTGAAGCAAATTATGATCTCATTTAGAAGCAATGTGGATGAAAAAAAATACATCAATCAGTAAGTCCATCGTTGAAAATATGTACATGCAACATTGGAAACAACTTTCAACTTATTTGAAAGCACATGCTCATTTTGTTTGAAGCACATGCAATTGTCACGTGGCACATGTATTGTGACGCCCCCATTCTCGACCGTACGCTAAACATACACGCAATGCATACGACCAAGATCAGGGACTCACGGGAAGATATCATAACACAACTCTAAACACAAATTGAAATAATTCAAGCTTCATATTACAGCCAGGGGCCTCGAGGGCTCGAATACAAAGCTCGACAAACACGAATCAGCGAAAGCAAATAATATCTGAGTACAGACATAAGTTAAACAAGTTTTGCCTTAAGAAGGCTAGCACAAACATAAGCAGCGGATCGAAAGAGGCGAGGCCTCCTGCCTGGGAACCTCCTACCTAATCCTGGACGTCGGAGAAGTCCACGTCGTAGTAGGCTCCATCCTGGTGGTAGCGGCCTCCGTCGGGGTAGCAGTAGTCGACGTCTCCAGCGTACTCCAACTCCTGGGCTCCATCGACTGAACGCAGCAACGTATCGAGGGGGAAAGAGAAATGCAAGCAGCGTGAGTACTCATCCAAAGTACTCGCAAGACTTACATCAGAACTATGCTAAATATGCACCAGTATCAAGGAATGGGGTTATATCTGGGCTGACTGCAGAATGCAAGAATAGGGGAAGGCCTAGTCCTATCGAAGACTAGCATCTTCAGCATCTTGCAGCATTAGAAGAGAGTAGACTAGTATCACATATATAATCATATTATTGTAGCAATTTTATTAGGTAACCAAGCCCAGAGATCCTTCCCCGACTCCCCTGCGAGGAAGCGATCTCGGAGCCACAATCATTTCAATGTAAATTAACAGTTTTAGTTGTATAAGGTCAAAGTACAACTCCAAGTCGTCATGTTACCGTGGACACGGCTATTCGAATAGTTTGTTCTTCCCTGCAGGGGTGCACCTCATTTTCAACACGCCTGTCACCTTCGGCCGGACACACTTTTCTGGGTCATGCCCGGCCTCGGGATTCAGCACGTCGTCGCCCCACCTAGACTCAACGAAGAGGCCAGCCCGTCGGTCTACTCCTAAGCGCGCAGGTTCGTGGGCCCACTTGCCCTTGCACTCCTGCACGATGCGAACGCGGCCGAAAGCAGACCTAGCACGCCCTCCGTCAGGGTCCCTGCGTTCCAGCCCAATTCGGCTCGCGCCGCTCCATTGCTGACGTTCGAAGAGCTTCGGCTGATACAACGACGCTGAGTACCCATAACTTACCCACATGAAGGTTTAGTGCGTTAAAAGTCGTATCGACCAACTCAGATTAAATACTCAAACCATTAGCATTTTATTAGTGCGGGGCAAGCTCGAACCATATTGCAGTCCGTCGCCCCGCCAATAACCTCGGGTGCCTTACGGCGCACCCCACCAAGTCTCCGGATACCTTGCGGCGCATCCCACCAAATCTCCGGATGCCTTGCGGCGCATCCCACCAAATCTTTCTCACACGGGTACCCTTGGGGCCGACCCATCTAAGAACTGCCGGGAACTCAGGTCCACCTCAACAGAGTGGTACCGCCAGTCCCTTCAGTCCCGTCTTTCACATGTAATACAGTGTCAAGTCAATAATGGTTGTGTGTCAGTACACCAAGTCGATATCCGAGGAATCACTCTCGATATATCACACTCGGGGTATGTGAGGTGATGTGTCGGTAACGGCTTGTCAGTCATGAGGATGACTGAGTCTTCTGTCTTCAAGTCCTCGGTGTCGTCGATGAAAGCAGGGGCAACTGGGACTAAGGGGTCTCAGGGGTTCACTGATCAACCTATGCTAAGCAGTTGATATGATAACAGGTGTAGCAGCAGTTCATCAAAAACAGGCTATGCATCAGAATAGGAGCTAGCTAATACAGTAGCAAAATCTAATGCAAGCATAAGAGGGACAGAAATGGGTGATATCGGAATGCTCAAGGGGTTTTGCTTGCCTTGCTGCTCTATCGAGAGGGAAGGGTCATCGACGACGTAGTCGTACACAGCAGTATCATCGGTAGTCTCAGCGTCTATCGAGAGAGAAGGAGGGGGAAGAAACAGTAAATACAAAGCAAACAATCGTAACACAAATTATGACATGGCGATACGCAGTGCCGGGTGTGACCTAACGCAGTGTTACTCGATATCGAGAAAGGGGGAACCCATCCGGGAATGTTTTCCCGGTTCCGGATAAATGTCGGACAGATGACCGGAGGGGGAATGAAACAATAATTACACGGCGGTGATGCAACAGGGGTGCATGCCATGTCTAAATGCAGTGCTAGGGTGATATACTGCCTATCTAAGTGCTCTAGTTAATTTAGAAATTTATTTGGAATTATTTTATTAAAGTCATGCACTATTCACCTATCCGAAATAGGCAAAAAGTTGCACGTTCAGATAGCTAGAGGCATGTGACAGATGAATGGATGGCACATTTGGATTCGTGGGATTTTTCTGATCAACTTTCATATATAAATTATTTTCATCCGAGTTACGGTTTATTTTCTATTAATTTTCTAAGTTTTAAACATTTCCTGAATTTTCCAGAATTAATTTAATTCGAAATTATATTAAATATTAAATGCTATGGGTACACAGAAGTGTACCCAGACATGTGCAACAGAGGCTGACAGTGGGCCACTGAGCTGAGTCAGCAGGCCGACTCAGCAACCTTATCCAAATGAACAGTAAATGGGTGGGTCCCACCTGTCATAGAGTGATTAGGTTAATTAATTAACAGAGTTAATTTAATTAACAGATTAATTAGATTAACTAATCTTGATTAGTTTAATTAACAGAATTGATTAAGTTAATTAATTTATTTAATTAATTAATATTTATTTATTTTTATATATTTATTTTTATTTCCATTTTATTTTCTTTTAAAACGTCCTGTGGGGGGGCCCCGTTCGTCTGTGGATCAGGCGGACACGTCCGGCCGCGCCCTATCGGGCATCGGACATGTCCGGGCGGCCGGGGTCAAACGGGCGCGCGCGCAGGCGCACCGGCGGGCACGGCGTCGGCCGAGGAGGCGATGGTGGTGGCTAGCGGAGGCGGTGGTGGGGCGCAGCGGGGCCCGTCGCGGACGGCAGGAGCGTGGCGTGGGGGCTGGCGAGCGCGGCCGGGCGCTTGGATGCGGGCGTGGGAGCGCGCGCGCGGGGGGGGGGGGGGGACAGCAGAAGGTGGGAGAGCGGCGCGGGAGCGGCGCGAGCGCGCGTGCGCGCGATTGGAGCTGGGGGCGGCGCGTGCGAGGCCGCGGCGACGGCGTAGCAGCTAGGCGGCAGCGAGCGCGCGGTGGTGGCCGAGGCGCGACGGCGATAGCGGACGGGGCAGAGGGAGAGGGGGAGCCCCGAGGGCTCACCGGCGTGGGTAGGGTCGTGGCAACGGGCTCGAGGGGGCTGGCGGCCGGTGATGGAAGGCAGCGGCGACGGCGACGGTTGCGGGCGACGGGGTCGGGGAGGAGGTGACGGCGTCGGGCTCGAGAGCAGAGCGGCTCGGCCGCGGGCTCGAGCGTCCGGCTCGAGAGGAGCGGGGAGGCAGCGCAGTGGCGACGGCGGGTGGTGAGCGACGGCGTGCGGCGACGGGGATCGGCGATGGGGTCGGGGCACCGTACCCCGATCCAGATCGGGCAGAGAGGGCGAGGAGCGAGGGGAGTGGGGGATTAGGGTTCCAGCGTCGCCGGGGGTGGGGGTATAGGGGCCGGCTGGGGTGGGTCGGTTGGCCAGGTGGGCCGAGGCCCAGTAGGCCGGGGGGGTCTTTTCCTTTTTGTTTTTGTTTTTTTTGTTTTATTTAGATTTTTTGTTTTATTTATTTCCAGCAACTATTTGACTTATGCAAAATCATGTGACCTGACCCATAATTCATATTGTAATATTAGGCATAGCCAAAAAGGTTTGGGGACCATTTGAATCAAGTTTGGAATTTCTATAATTTAAAAGGATTTTATTTAATTGATCTGGCATCTGTTATAACTGTTTGAGGCACCCAAAATAATGGATAAAGTGTTGGTTTCAATTTTATACAAGCTTAGGGAATATTTGCAAACCAAACATCATTTTAGTTTTCAGGTTTGGAAGAAATTATTTATTTGACTTTTATTTTAAATTTGAATTATAGTTTTATTTTCATTAACTGGCAATGTGGCTTAATAAAACATGGTCACATCGCACATTAGGGTGAGGTTACTGTAGCATGACACTGGGGGTGTTACAACTCTCCTCGTCTAACAAGAATTCTCGTCCCGAGAATTTAGAGGTAGGGTAAGGGGAGAAAGTTTGATCACGAAATTCTAACGAGTCTTCTTGTTCTTGGTTGCCCTTCTCGAAGTGGTTGATCCATAGCATTGATGTCTTTAACTTGCTGTATCAGGGCATCATGATGAAGTCGTCATCTTTTCTTCGGGATCTTCATCGTCCTACGAATGCGATACGAGGGAAAACTCTGGTAGAACGTATCTCCACAAGTTGGGCACCTGATAGTGAACTCAAGGAAGAGGGCATGAACTATTTCTCGAGTTGTTACTCAGGGAATTCACTGAGGGCAATTAAGCGATGGTTCAAAAGTTTCAAACGGGTAGGCAATCATTCGATGCCTGATCGGAAGGCGAAAAGGGGGTTCAGAGCAACGAAATAAATATTGCGTCTAACACAAGAATAGATCATCTCTTAGGCGGTGTTTCGGGAATTACAAACGAAGCCAAAGGCAAAAGATACCTTGGAATCAAAGTTGTACAGGAGAGTCAGGTTTCAATCCTGTGGAACTGAGGGTTAGGGGCCGAACATGTGGATTAAGAGTAGGAAGAGCGGTGACATCTTGCATGGTCATGCCAGCAAGACATGTCAGAGGATAGTCTGTCATATATGTCGACACATCGTCGGTACCAAGGGCGGGGGACGAAGAGAACCATCTTCCTGCTTGTTGAAACGAGGCGGACCAATAGGCAAAGTTCTCGTCCACCGGCGGTTACCGAAATGTTAACAACAATAGTAACAGGGTCTTACTGACAGAGTGGTACACCGAGGTATTTACCTAAGCAGGGAACTATCACTGCTCAGATCAAATAAATCTCAAGAAAGGTTAAACAGACCAATGGAAAGGAAAAAATGTGATTATCACATTAAACAGACCAATGGAAAGGAAAATGTGTATACACGAACATTAGGTGTATATCCTTTCCAAGAGCAAGCAGAGCGAGACAATCATGACAAGGCTCCAGGTAGGTAACCATTAAGACAAAGGGGCAAGGAATTTATGATGTTTACCCATACAACGATGTTTGGATAATTGATCAAGAAACATTTAGCATTATGCCACCAATGTTGTTGCCTTGAGGATTGGTGTACCATAGACATGCTTCGAGATAGCAATGACATGGTCACCAGGTAAAGGACCGAAGTTTGGGAATACAAAGGATCCATCAAGAATATCTCCTAGAATAAATCATAGGATTTCCTCACGGAAGAATGGCAATTCTTGCTGAACACGACACTATAACAATATGTCATCCGATCACGTGTGTCCGACATGACACCACCTTATCGGGTACCTAGAGACCAATGTTATAATTCCTGGAAGATGTTCCAACCATCATATCTGACTGAGATTCAGATATGTTTGGTATTTCGATACCTCAGACTTAGCAGGCCTGAGGAGGAAAAGGGATGCAACACAAATCGACAAGATCACGTTGTAAGAATCTCGGAACATGGAATACGAAAGCTAGCTCCGGAACAGTTGTCCATTATTAACCATGGAGAAGATGAGAAGGTGGCCGACGGGCTCAACAACAATTTATCGAGATTTCCATAAACATGGATTTCCATAATTATGTGAACAAGGGAACGGCATTTGTCAATTCAAATGACATAGTGTTGTATGCTCGAAAAACATACACCATTAATCATTGGTTGAAAAGGGGCGTACGAAATATGACCTTAGATAGCACGATCAACGTAGAGCGACGATTCGATAACCAACAGTTGAAGAACGAACTGTTAATTGTTAACTCCAAAGCAACAGGATTGCTAGGATTACAGAATCCAAGCAGTATCGCTTGCATATTGGTATCCCGGTTAGAATCAACACGGGGACCAAGAAAGAACGGTGATGGTGAGAAGTAACACTATGTCATGAATTTCTTAAGAGGTGGAGCAATCCTCACAACATACTCGACATAAAGATAGTAGTACTCCAAGATAGAACATATTATAAGCTGGATAGCAAGTTGCATCCATAACATGGACAAGCTTGCACTAGAAAAGAAGTCAAGGGTGTTGTTGATGATAACAAAAAATCATCGAGGGCAAGGAGGGCATTTCTCATCATGAACTCGATTGATACCTGGAAGAGCTCCAAATGTTAATGATGATCACGACGCATTTGTCGAGAAGTTTCATGAAGATGTAACCGATCAGCGACGACATCAAGCAAAGAAATGGTGAAGCAAAAAGTTATCGGAACCACAGATAAGATTGCTAGCTCAAAATCGATATTGCCCTTCAAGACAACCAACATGACGTTGCAAACTCGATGTAAGCTTAGCGCACTGTTGGAATTGTGTCCCGAGGGTGAAGGATACAAAAGCATGGTCAAGCTTCAGCATGACGATGATGGGGTAGTTAATCAGCTGGGAAAGACATGATCGAGTACAAACTCATAAACAAAGAAGTTTACTACGAGTTATTGAATTGCAGTGCGGACTTGATTCACTATTCGATGTTCTCGGTTGATGACAACCCATAACCCGTGGAGCGACTATGACAGGATAAGATATTACTTCATCTTAAATTCCTAAGATGTAGTGCAAAGACACGATATCCTCGAGATACCAGGGGGTAATACTCGAAGGTAGATCAAAATAGAGGCTGAGCAGGTGCATTGATCTGCCGAAGACAAGTGTTTGAACTTGTCCAAGAAATGGGATCAAAGAAGAACAATCATGGTCGAAACCACGGTTGTAAAGTACCAAAACATAGATACAAGAACAATCCACACAAGGAGAATGTTTATTGTTACAAGAAGCTCCATGATAAGTCATACACCGGGTCCATGGGCATGAACACAAAGTTCAAGGTCGACTCCCACTTCTTCAAGACATAACCTCTCATTCACTTCTTGCTTTCGATGAAGCTGCGGTGTTGAAATTTTATCGGGCTAAACAACAGAGAATATGACTCATGAAAACTCTCGGGTTCACACAGATTAGGAAAGGCATAGGTTCAACCCATAGGGGCATTTTAGGAACATATACCACAAACTCCAAGAGTAATTAACACAAGCCCGAAGGTAGAGCATGGTTGGCAAAACAGAGGATACAATTTACCAAATGCATTATGTATCAGGGGAAGAACTCACAAGGTGATTGTATATGAACGACACTATCGGACAATAATCCAACAATGGATCGGGCGATCCACAACGAAGTTGATGTGAGTATCGGTACTCCATCAGAGGAGGAAAGAATGCAGAGGCATCGGATTCAAGAAACACCTGAATAGTCTGATGCTTAAAATACAAAGGAAGTGTGATTTCCAAAACTAAGGATCAGAAGCAGACGCTCTGATCAAGGATGGATAAGTTGAGAAGACTTAGTCAGACAATCAATAAAGGTTTGAATTGCCGAGATCCAACTCATGTCCGGAAGGACGTCTGAGCTGGAAAGATAATTTAAACGGATCACCTGATGACTGCGTGCATACGCACACATTGAACCAATAGGCTCAAAATGGCAAAGACAAGGGATGTCAACGAAGACTACTAGACATATGGAATTAACCATAATGCGAGCATGCAAGAATTTCAAGAGCAACAAGCTGCAGAGGATTTTCGGAAGATCGAAAAGTATTTCAAAGAATTTTGTGAAACACATGAACAACTGGGGATGAACAAATCCTTGACAATGATGAGGAGTTATCCGCGGGGGTTGGCGATGGAACGGAATCGCAAATCGACGAGCACGAGCTCTCGAGAGAACATCGGAGAGTATCTTCGGAATCCTTTGATGAAGCAAGTGTTCTTCTGGAACAAGGGCTCTCCGGGAGAAAGTAGTTACGAGAACCTAGAGTTAGAGTTAATAAAATATTTAACCCGAAGGAGAAGAGAGATCAGAACCCAGAGTAAGGATGAGGAATAAAAGATCCTAATACCACCAGATTGAGATGTGGGCCCGTAAGCCACAGCATCAGTGTTAGTAAAAGTTTTTCAATGACTAGACTCAACTTTGGCCAATGATGTGGAAAGGGGGCTACCTACAGGCAGTCGGCTCTGATACCAACTTGTGACGCCCCCATTCTCGACCGTACGCGAAACATACACACAATGCGTACAACCAAGATCAGGGACTCACGGGAAGATATCACAACACAACTCTAAACACAAATTGAAATAATTCAAGCTTCATATTACATCCAGGGGCCTCGAGGGCTCGAATACAAAGCTCGACAAACACGAATCAGCGAAAGCAAATAATATCTGAGTACAGACATAAGTTAAACAAGTTTTGCCTTAAGAAGGCTAGCACAAACATAAGCAGCGGATCGAAAGAGGCGAGGCCTCCTGCCTGGGAACCTCCTAACTAATCCTGGACGTCGGAGAAGTCCACGTCGTAGTAGGCTCCATCCTGGTGGTAGCGGCCTCCGTCGGGGTAGCAGTAGTCGACGTCTCCAGCGTACTCCAACTCCTGGGCTCCATCGACTGAACGCAGCAACGTATCGAGGGGGAAAGAGAAATGCAAGCAGCGTGAGTACTCATCCAAAGTACTCGCAAGACTTACATCAGAACTATGCTAAATATGCACCAATATCAAGGAATGGGGTTATATCTGGGCTGACTGCAGAATGCAAGAATAGGGGAAGGCCTAGTCCTATCGAAGACTAGCATCTTCAGCATCTTGCAGCATTAGAAGAGAGTACACTGGTATCACATATATAATCATATTATTGTAGCAATTTTATTAGGTAACCAAGCCCAGAGATCCTTCCCCGACTCCCCTGCGAGGAAGCGATCTCGAAGCCACAATCATTTCAATGTAAATTAACAGTTTTAGTTGTATAAGGTCAAAGTACAACTCCAAGTCGTCATGTTACCGTGGACACGGCTATTCGAATAGTTTGTTCTTCCCTGCAGGGGTGCACCTCATTTCCAACACGCCTGTCACCTTCGGCCGGACACACTTTCCTGGGTCATGCCCGGCCTCGGGATTCAGCACGTCATCGCCCCACCTAGACTCAACGAAGAGGCCAGCCCGCCGGTCTACTCCTAAGCGCGCAGGTTCATGGGCCCACTTGCCCCTGCACTCCTGCACGATGCGAACGCGGCCGAAAACAGACCTAGCACGCCCTCCGTTAGGGTCCCTGCATTCCAGCCCAATTCGGCTCGCGCCGCTCCATTGCTGACGTTCGAAGAGCTTCGGCTGATACAACGACGCTGAGTACCCATAACTTCCCTGCGTGAAGGTTTAGTGCGTTAAAAGTCGTATCGACCAACTCAGATTAAATACTCAAACCATTAGCATTTTATTAGTGCGGGGCAAGCTCGAACCATATTGCAGTCCGTCGCCCCGCCAATAACCTCGGGTGCGTTACGGCGCACCCCACCAAGTCTCCGGATGCCTTGCGGCGCATCCCACCAAATCTCCGGATGCCTTGCGGCGCATCCCACCAAATCTTTCTCACACGGGTACCCTTGGGGCCGACCCGTCTCAGAACTGTTGGGAACTCAGGTCCACCTCAACAGAGTGGTACCACCAGTCCCTTCAGTCCCGTCTTTCACATGTAATACAGTGTCAAGTCAATAATGGTTGTGTGTCAGTACACCAAGTGGATATCCGAGGAATCACTCTCGATATATCACACTCGGGGTATGTGAGGTGATGTGTCGGTAACGGCTTGTCAGTCATGAGGATGACCGAGTCTTCTGTCTTCAAGTCCTCGGTGTCGTCCATGAAAGCAGGGGCAACTGGGACTAAGGGGTCTCATGGGTTCACTGATCAACCTATGCTAAGCAGTTGATATGATAACAGGTGTAGCAGCAGTTCATCAAAAACAGGCTATGCATCAGAATAGGAGCTAGCTAATACAGTAGCAAAATCTAATGCAAGCATAAGAGGGACAGAAATGGGTGATATCGGAATGCTCAAGGGGTTTTGCTTGCCTTGCTGCTCTATCGAGAGGGAAGGGTCGTCGACGACGTAGTCGTACACAGCAGTATCATCGGTAGTCTCAGCGTCTATCGACAGAGAAGGAGGGGGAAGAAACAGTAAATACAAAGCAAACAATCGTAACACAAATTATGACATGGCGATACGCAGTGCCGGGTGTGACCTAACGCAGTGTTACTCGATACCGAGAAGAAGGGGGAAGAAACAGAACCCATCTGGGAATGTTTTCCCGGTTCCGGACAAATGTCGGACAGATGACCGGAGGGGGAATGAAACAATAATTACACGGCGGTGATGCAACAGGGGTGCATGCCATGTCTAAATGCAGTGCTAGGGTGATATACTGCTTATCTAAGTGCTCTAGTTAATTTAGAAATTTATTTGGACTTATTTTATTAAAGTCATGCACTATTCACCTATCCCAAACAGGCAAAAAGGTCCATGTTCAGATAGCTAGAGGCATGTGACAGATGAATGGATGGCACATTCGGATTCGTGGGATTTTTCTGATCAACTTTCATATATAAATTATTTTCATCCGAGTTACGGTTTATTTTCTATTAATTTTCTAAGTTTTAAACATTTCCTGAATTTTCCAGAATTAATTTAATTCGAAATTATATTAAATATTAAATGCTATGGGTACACAGAAGTGTACCAGACATGTGCAACAGAGGCTGACAGTGGGCCACTGAGCTGAGTCAGCAGGCCGACTCAGCAACCTTATCCAAATGAACAGTAAATGGGTGGGTCCCACCTGTCATAGAGTGATTAGGTTAATTAATTAATAGAGTTAATTTAATTAACAGATTAATTAGATTAAGTTAATTAATTTATTTAATTAATTAATATTTATTTATTTTTATTTCCATTTTATTTTCTTTTAAAACGTCCTGTGGGGGTGGGGGCCCCGTTCGTCAGTGGCTCAGGCGGACACGTCCGGCCACGCCCTATCGAGCACCGGACATGTCCGGGCGGCCGGGGTCAAACGGGCGCGCGCGCGGGCGCACCGGCGGGCACGGCGCCGGCCGGGGAGGCGATGGTGGTGGCTAGCGGAGGCGGTGGTGGGGCGCAGCGGGGCGCGTCGCGGACGGCAGCGGCGTGGCGTGGGAGCTGGCGAGCGCGGCCGGGCGCGCGGATGCGGGCGTGGGAGCGCGCGCGGGGGGGGGGGGGGGGGGGGGGGGGGGGGGGGACAGCAGAAGGTGGGAGAGCGGCGCGAGCGCGCGTGCGCGCGATTGGAGCCGGGGGCGGCGCGTGCGAGGCCGCGGTGACGGCGTAGCAGCTAGGCGGCAGCGAGCGCGCGGTGGTGGCCGAGGCGCGACGGCGATAGCGGACGGGGCAGAGGGAGAGGGGGAGCCCCGAGGGCTCACCGGCGTGGGTAGGAGCGTGGCAACGGGCTCGAGGGGGCCGGCGGCCGGCGATGGAAGGCAGCGGCGACGGCGACGGTTGCGGGCGACGGGGTCGGGGAGGAGGTAACGGCGTCGGGCTCGAGAGCAGAGCGGCTCGGCCGTGGGCTCGAGCGGCGGCGCGAGAGGAGCGGGGAGGCGGCGCAGTGGCGACGGCGGGTGGTGAGCGACGGCGTGCGGCGACGGGGATCGGCGACGGGGTCGGGGCACCGTGCCCCGATCCAGATCGGGCAGAGAGGGCGAGGACCGAGGGGAGTGGGGGATTAGGGTTCCAGCGTCGCCGGGGGTGGGGGGTATAGGGGCCGGCTGGGGTGGGTCGGTTGGCCAGGTGGGCCGAGGCCCAGTAGGCCGGGGGGGGGGGGGTCTTTTCCTTTTTCTTTTTGTTTTTTTGTTTTGTTTTATTTAGATTTTCTGTTTTATTTATTTCCAGCAACTATTTGACTTATGCAAAATCATGTGACCTGACCCATAATTCATATTGTAATATTAGGCATAGCCAAAAAGGTTTGGGGACCATTTGAATCAAGTTTGGAATTTCTATAATTTAAAAGGATTTATTTAATTGATCTGGCATCTGTTATAACTGTTTGAGGCACCCAAAATAATGGATAAAGTGTTGGTTTCAATTTTATACAAGCTTAGGGAATATTTTCAAAGCAAACATCATTTTAGTTTTTAGGTTTGGAAGAAATTATTTATTTGACTTTTATTTTAAATTTGAATTATAGTTTTATTTTCATTAAGTGGCAATGTGGCTTAATAAAACATGGTCACATGGCACATTAGGGTGAGTTTACTGTAGCATGACACTGGGGGTGTTACATGTATGCTGCACCATCTTCTTAATTTTGTGCTATCCAACATGTCTCTATTTTGTTCCCTTCTCACAAAATAGAAATTCCGATTACACAATGACCAAGCATTATAGGTTTCACAAAACATTTATGCTTCCTACACAGTTGAACAAAGTTTCAGTTAGACACTAATCATGCTTCTAACAATAGCACACATGCTTCCTATGTATCCAAATGAATAGAGCTTATCTTACACAGTAATCAGGTATGCTTCCACCATTATTGCATTATGCTTCCAACATCCAGATTACATGTTGTCTACAACCCAACATTTCAGTTTAGACATCCGAGAATATATACAGTTGTAACGAATTTTTGGAGTATCTTTATTTTTGGAAACAGTTTTTCTGAATAATATGTTTCCATGGCATGGGTTTCCATGATCCATGATAAAATAAATAAATTTTCCATGCCATGTTTGCACTGCAAAACGGAACATCTCTAGAAACATTGTTTTTTTTCTTTATCTGTTTATTAATTTGAAGAAAATTCGCAATTAGTGGGAAGCAAATCCGCAATTTCTGGGGAGCATTATTTTTTGTATTGTTTGTTGGAAGCAATCATGGCTTACCAAAACAATTAATGTAATTTACGGAATTAGTTAGTAGAACTACAGATTAGGAGGGGTGGAGAGATCAGCGGCAGGAGGTGCTATATATACGTGAGAGTAGTTATTAGAAGCTTTTCATTAGGAAGGAAATAACTCAGCGCCTAACAATAGTATCAGATCGGACGAATAGCACGATGTGGATCCCACGGCCATGCAGTGGTCTGATGGGAAGCAAGGGATCAGTAGTCTGATCCCTAGCGGTTTTCTTTGTAAAGTGATGGTTTTCCGAGAGGTAAGACACTAATGTGGTGACTCTGTGCATTTTAACTCCCCTTGGTCAGATGGTCGGCGAGGAGGTTTGCGAGAGCCAGAATTCAGTCGGTTGAGTTATTTTCCTTTAAAAAAAAGGGAAAAAACCTTAAATTGACGTGTATCCAAGAAGGTCTGCATTGGGTACCCACATACTCCTACGACGTTAGTCCTACATTGGTTAAAAGATAAGTGCTGTTGTTTCAATTAAATTTAAATTAAAACCATGACAATTATTTTGAAACGGAGGAATTGGATTGGATCATCACCATCAATTTGTCCTGTCCTTGTCCCAAACGTTTCCAGCGGCCGACTGATGGGCACAAACACGGATCCTTAACTCCAGATCAGAAGATCTTCCCCCTCTTGTTCTCTTTCCCATGAAGAAATACAAAAGAGAGACCGATAAACCTAGCTGGATTACTTTGGTGTATAATATGGCGGACATAGAGGACGTCGCCATGGCGGAGCCAGGCCTCGCCCGACGCCCCATGTCTTCGGTGTGGATAGAAAAGGTGGAAGATTACTTGGTCAGATACAGGACTCACGGTGACGATGCCGCGACGGTGGCGGTGCACTGGTAGAAAACGGGCCATTAGTCCCGGTTCCTGAGGCCCTTTAGTCGCGGTTCAGCAACCGGGACAAAACGATCGGGACTAATGCCCTTCACTTTTAGGTCCGGTCCTGTTACGAACCGGGACCAAAGGTGCTCCACGTGGCCGTTGTGCGGCGCCGAGGCAGGAGGACCTTTAGTCCCGGTTCGTAACACGAACCGGGACAATAAGGCGTTGGGTTTTTTTTGGAGAGGGCCGTGTTTTTTTTTTCTTTTTTTTATATTTATATTGTATTTTCACGCGGTTACACATATTAATATACAACATCATCAGTACATATTATGGAAAAAACATGCAACATCGGTACAAATTAGATGGATCCAATAGACCAAGTTGAATTAGAGAAAAATACGATGTTGCGTCTCCATCTAATTTGTACTCGTATATGTCATATAACAAGTCATCATCATCATCTTAATCAACTCTTCATCATTCAACATCCAACAACTCATCATTATCTTAATCAACGATCCTCATTATTGTAGTTATCACAAGGTTGAAACACTAACTACTGCTAGGTAAAAAAGTATAATAAAGGCGAATTCCCTCATCTCCCGATTGATGAACACAGATCAACCTATCTCCAACTTGTGGGATGCGCAAGTATTCCTCTCCAAGTGGTAGCGTCAATACTTGTATTGCATTTCTCCATCCTGTGATTTTCAGGGTTTCTTCACTTTGAGATATCCTGTAGTTACCACTGTAATTAATCGGGAGTGGCCGTAAGCTAACCATTTGCAAATCACCATTTCTGAACAACCATCTTGGCACGGTCTCTGGGGGGAGTACCTATTAAAAATATTAGTAATAATAACATAGTTAGCAAACTAGTTTTGCTTAAGAACAATATATATATGAAAAAGATGGACTAGTGATGCAATGGTAAAAAAAATCTTACAAAGTTGTTTGAAGTGATGTTATGATGGTTCAACTTGTGCACTAGTGGCACATATCCATTATAAATGTTGCCAGTCTAGTAATGTTTAGCATGATCCTCAACATCATGAATAAATGAGATGAGATGATTTATCTCCAAACAAGTAAGTTTGGAGTCATGACTGTAGTACGTCCGATCTATTATCTGTCGGGTAGTTCTTGTAGCACGAAAATAAGCTGATAATTAAAAATAAAGAAATTTAGTCGGGATGAGTACCAAATACTTTTCAATAATCAATATAAAGTACCTAACAAATCTGTTGACAAACGCACCTGGAGGTATCACCGGAATCAAGTCATCCTCCGCATGCACCCAAATATCTATATTATTATCACGGATATCGTCATTACCAAGATCGAAGGTAATGTTCATGTCCTCATCCAACCCGGCCATACGCGTTGCAAAATGCTCTCCAATTAGAACAACCAAAATATGTGTGATCTTCGTTATTTTTCATCTTAACAAAAAAAGTGTAATGCTCCGTTCTTAGGTGAGCTATCTTAGGCTCTGTACTACCCTTCTCTTTGAAATGGAACTTTTCCAAGACAGCAAATCTTGCATGACAGGGAACGCACTAGTCGAATTGTACAAAAAATAAATAAAGGTTAATTAAAGCAAAAAAAGCACACGTCATACTTCATTAACAAAAAATACATGTTGTCTTTACATACCGTAATAATACTAAATTCTTCTGTTAGCTCGACGGTGAACGACCTATCGTGTCCACGTGAAGATAAATGTCGCATATACCCCTGTCATCCCAGCACAAAGGGCACTGAGGGATCCTATCGTCGTGAGACGACATCGACATTTCCTGTGTTCATGATTCTAAGATTAAAAATCGACGGCAAATTTTTTAAGCAAGATCATCATATAATATCACTAATACATATGATATCACCGGCGATCGTCGGGGACTCTTCATATAATATTATCATATAATATCACTAATACATCTCGAATAATCCAGTTAATGAAGCATTGAATATTATCACTAATACAGCTCGAATACTATCAAATAATCTAGTTCACTCGCGGTTCCTGAGGCGTGGGCGGTGGACACCCAAAGAGAAGGAACCATCACAGGATCATAGCTCGGTTGAGATTCCTGAAGGAACTGCCAGGTATTGGAGAACCTGGCGTCCAACGCAACCATTTAGTGACGGACGTGCTCGTCCTCCTCCCTGACACGGCGATGTACCACCTCCTCGGTTGCTGGCTGCCTCCGCACCGATAGTGGCCCACACGACAGCCACCAAAGAAGCTCCGGGTCGACGACGAGACTCGGATTCCTCACCAAGTTGCGCGCCCCGGAAGGTAGCACCCCCCAGTGCCAGCCCGGCGGAGCCCAGTCCCGGACATGGCGCCTCTCAAACTGGTTGTCGGCGCCGAGTCGACGACGAGGATGCGGGATTGGCATCTTCGATGTGAACAAATTATGGCTATAGCAAATATCATTTTATTTAACAACAATAACAACAATACCATATTTAATACCATATTTAATTTTTGTGGCAAAAAAGTGAGATTTCCTTTAGAGCCCTTTGGTTCATAGGAATGCATTCCTCCCTACATAAGTTCTATGTTCCGCCTCTTCTAATTTTCTTCTCTCCCGAAGAAAAATAGTAATTTTTCCTTTAGAGCCCTTTGGTTCATAGGAATGCATTCCTATCCCTACATAGGATTGATTCCTATCCTCCACATTTCAAAGAAAAACAAAAAAGAGCCTAGACTCAATGGAAAAATTCCTATGATGTGAACCAAAATGACACATCTTTTTCTAATCCTACTCATAGAATTTGAGATGCATGTCATCTCATTTCCTACAAATTAATTTCCTATATATTCCTATGATAATCCTATCCTATGAACCAAAAGGAGGCCTAATTAAGGTATGATTTTTTTATATCCTATGAAACAAATTTCCTATATATTCCTATGATAATACTATCCTATAATCCTATCCTATAATCCTATCCTATGAAACAAATTTCCTATATATTCCTACAAATTTGAGATGCTAGCTATATATATCCTATGAACCAAATTATGAGACTCTAAATATATATATATAACAACAATCCTAGCTGGCTATTCATGGAGATTGGATCCCACGCCGCCACTGCTTCGGGCGGCGATGGACATGGGCGACAACGGTGACCGCGGGGGGGGGGGGGGGGGGGGGGGAGGGGGAATAGGAGGAGGGGAACGGCGGTGTGGCCGGCGGCTCACCTAGGAGGAGGAGGAGGGGGAGCGGGCTCGGGGCGGTGACGGCGTCGGGGGCGGCGATGGGGCGGTGTCGGGGGCAGCGACGGGGACGGCATCGGTGGCAGCGACGGGGGCGGCAACGAGGAGCGGGCTCGGGGAGGCGACGGCGAGGTCCGGCAGCCTGGCGGCGTCGAGGTGGTCTGCGGCGCCGTCGGGGGAGATGGAGATCGAAAAGTGCATATGGCTTTTGGTTCTACTTATATACCACACCCTTTAGTTCCGGTTATGGCTCCAACCGGGACTAAATGTCCCCTTTTAGTCCCGGTTCGGGCCACCAACCGCAACTAAAGGTGAATTTTCACCAGGCGAAAGGGCGGGAAGCCCAGACCTTTAGTCCCGGTTGGTGGCTCCAACCGGGACTAAAGGGGGCATTAGTCCCGGTTGGAGCCATCAACCGGGACTAAAGGTCTCTGCTTCCCGCAGCCACAAGTTTAGTCCCACCTCGCTAGTCGAGAGGGGCTCCTCTCTAATGCAGGCAGTACATGCCTATCAGATGCCCTCTTGGGCCTACTAGCACTACGGGCCTGCATCATGGCCCATTTCTAGGGTTTCTAGTCGTATGCAGGCCGTGGTGCCTAGTAGGCGGGCCTTTTTTTTATGTTTTGCATATATTATGTTTAAAAAAAATTAATATTATTTTTTCATATGTTATTTTTAGTTATATAATTTTAGTTGCATAAGTTTTATTTTTTATTGATTCTTTTTAGTTGATTCCTTTTGCTATTAGAGTTTTATAAAAGCTTTTTAGTTTCTATTAAAGCTTGTAACAAAATATACATTATGAAAATTATTTTTACTATTAAAGTTTTTAACAAATAAATACTTTGAAAATTTTAGTTAATATTATTTTGATTCTTTTTGCTTCTGAAGAATATTATATTTAATTGATCCTTTTTAGTTCATTCTTTGTGCTATTACAGTTTTATAAAAGCTTTTTAGTTTATTCTTTTTGCTATTAGAGTTTTATAAAAGCTTTTTAGTTCATTCTTTCTGCTATTAGAGTTTTATCAAAACTTTTTAGTTCATTCTTTTTGCTATTAGTTCATTCTTTGAGCTAAATGACCCTAAAATTGAAAAGCACTGCAAATGAACTCTGAAATGGTTGAAAGTTAGCATGGTATCATAATTTCACCCACATAGTATGTGCTAAAAAGTTGAGAGGGTTACGGGAAAAACCGGATGCACTTCGTGTACAAACTGGACAATCTCTTTCGAAGTATAAGGCTTTCGGACGAAAACTCGTCTATTACAAAGGGATTTCATTTTTAAACATATTTTAGATCAAGACTTTTTCTGCATTCAATATGCACCATTCAAGGCCACATCATCACTTTTCAACCCTTTTCTGACTTCATTTGCTATTTTTCATGCATTTCATGATTTATTTTGAGCTAAAATGACCCTGAAATTGAAAAGCATTGCAAATGAACTCTGAAATGGTTGAAAGTTGGCATGGTATTACTATTTCACCCACATAGCATGTGCTAAAAAGTTGAGTGGGTTACGGGAAAAACCGGATGCACTTCGTGTACAAACTGTACAATCTCTTTCGAAGTATAAGGGTTTCGGAAGAAAACTCGTCTATTACAAAGGGATTTTATTTTTTTAAACATATTTTAACTCAAGACATTTTCTGCATTCAATATGCACCATTCAAAGCCACATCATTACTTTTCAACCCTTTTCTGACATCATTTTCTATTTTTCATGCATTTCATGATTTATTTTGAGCTAAAATGACCCTGAAATTGAAAAGCACTGCAAATGAACTCTGAAATGGCTGAAAGTTGGCATGGTATCATAATTTCATCCATATAGCATGTGCTAAAAAGTTGAGAGGGTTACGTGAAAAAACGGATGCACTTCGTGTACAAACTGGACAATCTCTTTCGAAGTATAAGGGTTTCGGACGAAAACTCATCTATTACAAAGGAATTTTATTTTTTAAAACATATTTTAACGCAAGACTTTTTCTGCATTCAATATGCACCATTCAAAGCCACATCATCACTTTTCAACCCTTTTCTGACTTCATTTGCTATTTTTCATTCATTTCATGGTTTTTTTGAGCTAAAATGACCCTGAAATTGTAAAACACTGCAAATGAACTCTGAAATGGTTGAAAGTTGGCATGGTATCATAATTTCACCCACATAGCATGTGCTAAAAACTCGTCTATTACAAAAGGATTTCATTTTTTCACATGTAACTGCAGTGATATTCTAGAAGAAAGTCATCATCAGAATAGCTGTGGAGAGAAAGTCTTCACTTTTTCTTCGCGTTTGTCCCTTGCTTATTTCGCCGTAACCATGGATAATCTTCATCGTTTAACAAGATGCTTGGGTCAGCCTTCACTTTGAAGGGAGTAATTTCATGAAACTTTTCATAATCTTCAGACATGTCTGTCTTGCCCTCCACTCCCATGAAGTTTCTTTTCCCTGAAAGAACTATGTGTCACCTTGGCTCATCATTTGATATATCCGCTTCCTTATCTTCTTTTTTTCTTGGTTTGGTAGACATGTCCTTCACATAAAAAACTCGCGCCACATCATTGGCTAGGACGAATGGTTTGTCTGTGTACCCAAGACTGTTGGGATCCACTGTTGTCATTCCGTACTGCGGGTCTAACTGTACCCCGCCTCCTGACAGATTGACCCATTTGCACCGAAACAAAGGGACCTTAAATTCATGTCCATAGTCAAGTTCCCATATCTCCTCTATGTAACCATATTATGTGTCCTTTGTCCTATTGGTGATTGCTGCATCAAAGCGGACACCACTATTTTGGTTGGTGCTCTTTTTATCTTGGGCGATCGTGTAAAATGTATTGCCATTTATCTCGTACCCTTGGTAAGTTAATACAGTCAAAGATGGTGTCCTGGCCAACAAGTACAGGTCATCTCCAACAGTGTTGTTACGGATGAGATGCATTTGCAACCAACCGCGAAAGTCCCGATGTGTTCACGTGTAATCCAGTCGTCAGATTGCTCCGTGTGTGTCCAGCATAGAATATTCTTGTGTTCATTCATATACGGGGCCACCAAGGTAGAATTCTGTAGAACTGTGTAGTGTGCTTGCGTCGAAGAATGCCCGTCCCTACATATTGTTGGTTTTGCTCCTAGCGTGCCTTTTCCACTCAGTCTCCCCTTATACCGCAATTTAGGGACACCAATCGGCTTAAGGTCAGGAAAAAAGTCAACACAAAACCCAATGACCTCCTCTGTTTGATGGCCCGCGGAGATGCTTCCTTCTGGCCTAGCATGATTACGAACATATTTCTTCAAGACTCCCATGAACCTCTCAAAGGGGAACATATTGTGTAGAAATATAGGACCCAGAATGGCAATCTCGTCGACTAGATGAACTAGGACGTGCTTCATGATATTGAAGAAGGATGGTGGGAACACCAACTCGAAGCTAACAAGACATTGCATCAAATCATTTTGTAACATTGGTAGGATTTCTGAATCGATTACCTTCTGAGTGATTGCATTGAGGAATGCGCATAGCTTCACAATGGTTAATCGAACGTTTTCCGGTAGAAGCCCCCTCAATGCAACCGGAAGCAGTTGCGTCATAATCACGTGACAGTCATGAGACTTTAGGTTTTGGATTTTTTTCTCTGCCATGTTTATTATTCCCTTTATATTCGACGAGAAGCCAAACGGGACCTTCATGCTGAGCAGGCATTCAAAGAAGATTTCCTTCTCTTCTTTGTTAAGAGCGTAGCTGGCAGGACCTTGATACTGCTTTGGATGCATGCCGTCGTTTTCGTGCACACGTTGCTGGTCCTCCCGTGCCTCCGGTGTATCTTTTGTCTTCCCATACACGCCCAAGATGCCTAGCAGGTTCACGCAAAGATTCTTCATCACGTGCATCATGTCGATTGCAGAGCGCATCTGTAGGTCTTTCCAATAGGGTAGGTCCCAAAATATAGATTTCTTCTTCCACATGGGTGCGCGTCCCTCAGCGTCAGTCGGAACAGATTGTCCGCCAGGACCCTTTCCAAAGATTACATGTAAATCCTTGACCATATCAAGTATGTCATCACCAGTATGGAGGACGGGCTTCTTCTGGTGATCTGCCTCACCTTTAAAATGCTTGCCTTTCTTTCTTAAGGCATGCTTGGTCGGAAGAAATCGACGATGTCCCAGGTACACATTCTTCTTGCATTTGTCCAAATATATACTTTGGGTATCATCTAAACAGTGCGTGCATGCGTTGTATCCCTTGTTTGTCTGTCCTGAAAGGTTACTAAGAGCAGGCCAATCATTGATGGTTACAAACAGCAACGCTCGTAGGTCAAATTCCTCTTGTTCATGCTCATCCTATACACGTACACCTTTTCCATTCCATAGCTGTAAAAGTTCTTCAACTAATGGCCTTAGGTACAAATCAATGCCGTTGCCGGGTTGCTTAGGGCCTTGGATGAGCACTGGCATCATAATGAACTTCCGCTTCATGCACAACCAAGGAGGAAGGTTATACATACATAGAGTCACGGACCAGGTGCTATGATTGCTTCTCTGCTCCCCAAAAGAATTAATGCCATCTGCACTTAAACCAAACCATATGTTCCTTGCGTCACCTGCAAAGTCCTCCCACTTTCTCTCGATTTTTCTCTACTGCGACCCGTCAGCGGGTGCTCTCAGCTTCCCGTCTTTCTTACGGTTTTTTCTGTGCCATTGCAACAACTTGGCATGCTCTTTGTTTTTGAACGGACATTTCAACCGTGGTATTATAGGAGCATACCACATCACCTTGGCAGGAACCCTCTTCCTAGGGCGCTCGCCCTCAATGTCACCAGGGTCATCTCGTCTGATCTTATACCGCAATGCACTGCATACTGGGCATGCGTTCAATTCCTCGTACTCACCGCGGTAGAGGACGCAGTCATTAAGGCATGCATGTATCTTATGCACCTCTAATCCTAGAGGGCAGAGAACCTTCTTTGCTCCGTACGTAGTGTCAGGCAATTCGTTATCCTTTGGAAGCTTATTCTTCATTATTTTCAGTAACTTTTAAAATCCCTTGTCAGATAAACCATTTTCTGCCTTCCATTGCAGCAATTCCAGTGTGGTACCGAGCTTTGTGTTGCCATCTTCGCACTTTGGATACAACCTTTTTTTGTGATCCTCTAACATGCGATCGAACTTCAACTTCTCCCTTTCACTTTCGCATTCTCTCTGTGCATCAACAATGACCCGGCGAAGATCATCATCGGGCACACCTGGTGCCTCTTGATCTTCACCCTCCCCCGTTGCAGTATCACCGTATTCAGGGTACATAGGACGATAGCTGTCATCATCCTCTTCTTATTCGTTGTCTTCCATCATAACCCCTCTTTCTCCGTGCTTGGTTCAAACATTCTAGCGTGGCATGAAACCCTTCTCAAGCAGGTGGAAGTGAAGGGTTTTAGAGTTGGAGTAATCCTTCGTATTCTCACAGACAGTACATGGACAATACATAAAATCATTCTGCTTGTTTGCCTCAGCCACTTCGAGAAATTTATGCAGGCCCTCAATGTGCTCGGAGGTGCGTCGGTCACCGTACATCCATTGCCGGTTTATCTGCGTGCATTATATAATTAAATGTATCAAAAACCATTACAGAACATCATGAATAGAGAAGTGATCAAATTAATACAAGTTCATCATCACATTAAAACCAAAATACACTCCTCCACTAAAACCCACAAACCACACTCTACTTCTAGAGCATTTGAAATGAGCTAAAGTAGCAGTGAGAGATAAAATGATGAAGTCGTTAACCTTTTAGAATACTTGTGCAGTTGGTGCACCACCAAACCTAAACAAATCTCAGAGAAAATATAGCTTGGAGGTCGAGCTTGGAGAGGAGAAAGCTTAAGTGTGGCTGCGGCATTTTATCAAACATCTCATGTGCATAGGAGGTGAGAACAGAGAGCAGCACACCTCCCACACGCCGGCCGGCCAAAAAACAGAGGAGTGAGCGGGCAGGGGTGAGCATATATATAGGCGTTGTATAAGTCTCGGTTGGTGGTTAGCACCGGGACTAAAGGGGGGCCTCTTTAGTCCCGGTTGGTGGCTAGCACCGGGACTAAAGGGGCTGGGCCAGGAGCGAGAGTCTTTAGACCCGGTTCGTGTCTGGAACCGGGACTAAAGGGGTCAGACGAACCGGGACTGGTTCCTGCCGAGGCCCGACCGACGGCCTAGCCTCATGAACCGGGACTGATGCACCCATTAGTCCCGGTTCGTAACACGACCAGAACTGATGCAATATGCTGACCGTTTCAAAGCCCTGTTTTCTATTAGTGGTGGCGCCGGAGCCACAACAGCATACCAGGTTGATGCTCATCTTCCTCGTCACCGCCGGGCGTCGTCTTGAGTTTTTTTGGCTTACTTTTACGTGGCTATTAAATACGAGAAAGACTGGGACTACACGGTGGAGGCATGTGCGTTCTTTGCATGAGGCCTTGCTGTGGTTTCTGCTTTTCTCATCGTAGAGTGCCAAGAGGGGGAACATCATAGATTAGCAGATTTCTTGCTCCAGGTGTAGATAGATAGATAGATAGATAGATAGATAGATAGATAGATAATCATTCATCATCCATGCATATGTAAACACCAGTTGACTGATACGTATTTACATACTATGGTATATATTGGTATGCATTTAATTTTGGGAAAGTATCTTTTTCAACCGGCTGATTTCTGTGTGAGATCATCCTCGCAGCTTGGTTGTTGCTTTGTCGCCGATTGGAGTAGCTCATGACTTGGGTCGTCGCGAGAGTGGGGGCGTCCTCACCGGGGCGCGAGCTGCTGCAGGGCGACCAGTGCTGCGAGGGATCGGCGACCGCTGGTGCTGTGGCCCGGGGCTCGGTGCTGCAGCCCACTCACGGACTGTTGCAGTTCGGTCACAACGACAGTCCGACGACGGAGCTGCACTGGAGCGTCCCCGAGGGCCGTCGGTGTTGCATTGGAGTTTGTCTCGCCGCGCGCTGCTGCCATGGAGCTGCAATGGAGCTTCGGCGGATGTCGTCTGTGTTGCATTGGAACTCTGCCACGCTCTGACGTACGTACCCAAATAATCTGTGCGCTCTCAATCTTTCCTTTTAGAAGCAGGCTTTGCTCCCGGTTTATACTATAAAGTCAGACGGCCAAATGATACAAAGTATTGATGAAATTCTCAAGAACTGATCAAAGGAAAAAAAAAATGACAAAACTAGCCGATATCACTAATAACGCACACACACGTGCACAACTAAACAGCTCCAGCGCGCCACCGAGAAAAAGCAAGGAAGACACGCCGACACGGTCATGCCCGAGGGAACCCACGCACAACGCGAAACACCGTCGTCGACGTGTCAGCCGAAGCGGACAAAGGTTTCACCATGAGTGTCGGAGGGTTTGTGAGGGTTAAGGCGGTGCGCCAAGAGGATAACAACACCTATAGGCATCATTACCGCCGGTGCCGAGGCACAGAGCTTTCGCTCGATCTTCCCTACATGTCACATCGAGATTCGAGAGAACATGTCGCATACCGACCCTGATGGGGAACCCACACCAGCTTATCGATGACTAAAATTCTGGATGGGACTTGGCCACCACCGCTTGCAACAGCCTCACCATGACTGTCCACCACTGCATGCCTCGCCACCCACATGGCCAAAGCATACCACCAACATGTCTTGCCACGCCGCCTGCCGGATAACCAGCCCATGCAGCCTCCCCATCCAGGGCCGCCAACACTCGACCACCGCCGAAGCACCATGTCGCTGAAACACATACAAGCGTGGGTGGGACCGCCATAGCCACAGCCAGGACCGGCAAATACCGAAGACGGTCCAGGTGCCAGGGAACCCGGACACGGGTTCTAGAACCCAAATGGATCTGGTCCTCACCTTAGCCAGGGGCACGGATCCTCCTTGGAAGACGGAACCCAAGAGTAGCAGACCTCCATGACCATATTTAGTCCATTCCTAAGAGTCTGCCACAACTTAACCCTACAATCTCCCCCGACGGACGCCATATATCACATGCCACCCTCATCCGTCGTTGGTCATGGCAGGCCCAAGCACGTCCCACCTTGAACCAACGGAGTGGTCACCTTGCGTCACCCGAAGGAGCCAGCACGCTTCTTGCTCTCTAGTAAGAGTGGTCGGGTAACCCTCAAGTGTAAGAGCATCTCCAGCCGCGCCCCCAACAGGCCCCCCCGGGCAACTTTTTTATCGCCGGCGCCGAAAAATTGCCCCAGTCGCGCCCCCAGGACCCCGTTTTCGTTGGTTGGGCCCTTTTTTGGGCCGGCGAACCCAGGCCAAACCCAGCGCCCTGAGGGGCACTTGGGGGTCTCCAGCGGAAACAAACTGGCGTGTGGGACACCACTGTCAGGCGAATCTCGCCCTTTTCCTCGCCCGACCCACCCCTCGCGCCTCTCCATCATGCCGATTCCGGCGCCTCTCGCCTGTTCACGGCCGCTGCGCCGCCGCCGCTAGAAGGCCTCTTTCACCGCCGCTCCATTCCCCCTGCCGGATTTCGCTTGCCCCATCCCCCCCCACCGGATTTCGCTTCCCCATCCCCCCGCCCATCCCCGTTCTCCGACGGCCACCACGCCGGTAGGATGCCGCCACGCCCACAAGGTGTCCGGCGTTTTGCCTGTTCGGCCATGGACTCGGACGACGAGGAGGCGTTCGCGACTCTGTTGGAGGAGGAAGCCGAGGCCGACACCGCCGACGAGGAACACCTCATGATACTCGCCTCACTGGCCGGCCTGTTCGTGAACAATGACAAGCCCCGGCGAGGTGGCTTGGCGCCGAGCTGGCGCAAGAGCAAGCAGAGGCATCGGATGGAGGGCTATTGCATGCTCTACGCCGACTACTTCGCCGACTCTCCATTGCACGGTGAGAAAGTATTTCGGCGCCGTTAGCGGATGAACCGGAAGCTCTTCCTCAGGATTGTTAATTCCATCCGAGAGTTCGACAGCTATTTCGTTTGCAAGAAGGATTGCACCGGCACAGTTGGATTCTCCTCACTCCAGAAATGCACCCAAGCTATGAGGATGCTTGCATATGGAGCTCCCGCTGACATACAAGAAGACTATGGACGAATGGCTGAGTCCACCACCATTGAGTGTCTATACAAGTTCTGCAGGGCAGTGGTGGCAGTGTTTGGACCACAATATTTGCGATCACCCAATGCTGAAGACACTGCTCGGATCCTAGCACAGAATTTAGCAAGAGGATTTCCTGGGATGCTTGGAAGCATCGACTGCATGCATTGGTCATGAAAAAACTACCCATTTGCTTGGCAGGGGATGTACAAAGGCGCCAAAGGAGGTTGCAGTGTGGTACTTGAGGCAGTAGCCACACATGACCTATGGATTTGGCACTCCTTCTTTGGTATGCCAGGAACTCACAATGACATCAACGTCTTGAAGTGCTCGAATGTCTTCGCCAAGCTTGTTGAAGGTCATGCTCCTCCGGTGAACTTTGAGGTCAATGGGCGCCACTACAACAAGGGATACTATCTAGCAGATGGTATCTATCCGAGATGGTCCACATTTGTGAAGACTATCTCAAAACCTATGGCGCCAAAGAAGGCACACTTTGCTAAGTGTCCGGAGGCTTGCAGGAAAGATGTCGAGCGAGCATTTGGTGTGCTCCAATCTCGATTTGCTATTGTCCGGTACCCCGCTCCGACCTGATCAAAATCGCAGATGTGAGAGATCATGAATTGTTGTGTCTGCTTGCGCAACATGATCATTGAGAGCGAGCAGAAAAAGCCAGTGTTTGACACTGAACCATATCACAGGATGGGACCTCTTGCAGTTGTTGGTCACCAGGTAGCAGCAACATGGGCTGCCTACCTCAATATGCGCCAGGAGATCCGAGACCCACGTGTGCATCAACAACTGCAGGACGATCTGGTGGAGCACCTATGGAGGCTCAAGGGCAACGCCTAGTTCGATTTGTTTTAATTTATGTTGAAATTATGACCTTGCTTTGTTGAACTATTTGATTTGTATTAATTTTTGTGATGAACGTTGGCATAAACATTTAGTTTTGTTGAATTTATGCCGAAAGAGCGCCGAATTTGTTGATTTTAAGCCGAAAGAGCGCCGAATTTGTTGAAGTCATGCCGAAAGAGCGGCGAATCTGGGCCGAATTTGGGCCTAATCTGCGCCGATACTAGGCCGAAATCCGGTTTGGGGGCGACCATGGGGCGGCGGCTGGGAACCCGAGCCCCCGAGGCCGATTATAGCGCCGGTTGGCCCCCAGGCGGCGCTATTTCGGGCCCCTGGGGGGCCGAACGGCTGGAGATGCTCTAAGGGTGAAGTAACTTGTCGTGTCGAATATCGCAAGTATTTTCCTTTTTGTGTAATAAAACAGACAACCATAGTGACCATGTTTGTCGTGACGGCAAGCATGTTCGTCTTTCCTTTAGTTCGACTTCCAAAGTTGCATCTTTTCCATTTCAGTTAATTCATAGTGTTGTATGGACCTTACATATTCCAAGAAATTCCGGTTTTATTTTATTATCTTGTGATCTTGGATACTTTTTTCCATTACTAACAAAACGGCACGTGCGTTGCAACGTGAGAAAAGAAATCATAATCTTCAATGGCAATGGTCAAATTTACTACATCATCAAGATACACTATTACTCTCATGTTCGTGAAATCGTGAATATTTTTTAAAACTCGAGAACATATTTGAAATCGTGAACACCATTCACAAACATTTTCTAAAATCATGAACATTTTTTTAATTCATGAACATTTTATACTATGTATAAACATTTCAAGAAAATGTGAACATTTTCGAAAATATTTTTTTGATTCAGCGAACATTTCTAGAATCGACGAACACTTTTTTATAAATTGGTGGAACAATTTTCGAAATTAATGAATATTTTTTAAAATTCATGATCTTTTTGAATCAATGAATATTTTATGAATCAATAAAATAATTTTTAATTTATGACAATTTTTAAAATTTTAGGATATTTTTCAATTCATGAACATTTTTTGCATGGCGAAATTTTGCTTAATTTCATTAACATTTCTAATACACTAACTTTTTAAAAATTCATGGACGTTTTTTATTTCCCGAACATTTGTTTTAAAATTTATGAATATTTTTTAAAAACACAACATTTTCTGAATCTACAATGATTTACGAAGTATTAGAAATTTTATTTTATTTTTTAAAAAAATTCGAATTTTATTGAATTCCAAAATTATGTAAAGATAGAAAAATGACGGAAAAGAAACACAGAAAATAAAAAAGAAATTTAAAAGCAGGTCGCCCGTACATCGGCCGGCCCAGCAGGCGCGATGTGTCGTCTCCTAGCGCGCATAGCGCAGTATAGAAGGTTTCTACTGGGCCGGTCCAGTACGAGATTCCTTTTTTATGAAACGTTTTTTATTACTTATAGGTGGCATTGGTGGGTAATATATATTTTTGCAACTTTAAGGGCAATTTCTATGACGTACGACCAGAAACAATCCATGCTTTATTATTATTAGGTAGAGATGTGTGGACTTTTCCTCTTCGTCGAAAATCCGACGTTCCATCTACACTCACCACACTCTTTACTTACGTGTCTACACAGTTTGGGTGATCCATTCATGCTCTGCAAACTAACGACAAAAAGGAGTTTGACAATCTTATCATCCACACTCTGCTTAAATTTTATGGCACCATCTTCCGGCTCACGGTTCCTTACACGTCGCAGCAAAACGGCCGCACCGAACGTTTTCTTTGCACCATTAACGACTGTGTCCGCACTCTAATATTTCATGCTCATGCTCCATCTCGCTTTTGGCCTGATGCACTTGCCAAGACAACTCTTCTCATTAATATTTGCCCTTGCCATGTGCGACGGAACTATGCACCACACCAACTTCTCTTCGGGTCACCACCATCCTATCATGATCTCCGGATCTTTGGTTGTCTATGTTACCCTAGCATCACCACCCCCACTCCACATAAGCTCGTGCCACGGTCCTTGCCTGTGTTTTTCTTGGCTACCAACCAAAAACAAAAGGGCTATTGATCCTATGATCCGGTGTTTCGCCGAGTTATTACGTCACCACACATTTATTTTGAAGATATGAGCTTTACTTTTCAGCATGTTAGCATGATTGTCGATGCTCTACCATCATCTTTGGTGCCCACTCGTCCCGGCACCAGCCGACTCCTAGTCGGTCCCGACGCACCCCGACATCCACCCACTGGCCGAGGCCCAGGTGCCATTGCATCAACCACTCGCACGCCAGTTCGCGGCTCCTCGGTCGGTCTCAACAGTCATGGCAGCCGACTCGCCGCCTGCTTCGATTATCGTGGTAGCCACTTAGGACGCGTTCTGGGTGGCAGCCTCCTAGGTGCAGGAGACCACGTCGGTTGCTTCGCGCGTCAGCTCGGCCGCTTCACCAGCCACCTCAGTTGCTTCGCCGGCGGCACCGGCTCATGCACTGGCCGGTCCGGCGACTCATGCCCAAGTCAGTGTATTCCGCGTGAACATTCGCTACCCTAATGACGAGTATGTATGTGCGGCGACCCCGTTTGCCCCATCGCTGCTACCAACTACGGCACGGGCGGCTCTTCGTGATCCCTCCTGATTCGCCACCATGCAGGAGGAATTTGAGGTCCTGCAACACAACAAGACATGGCAGGTTCTTCCATGTCCTTGTCATGCCAACATCATCACATGAAAGTGGGTGTTCCAGTATATGCTGCACCTTGAGGGCACTCTAGAGCTCTACAAGGCGCGATGAGTGGTTTGAGGATTCCGTCAACCAGACGACATCGCCTTCCTCGACACTTTTGCGCATGTTGTAATTCTGGGCACGATCCACTTAGTTCTTGACCTCGCGGTGTCTCGAGCTTGGCAGTTCATCAGATGGACGTCTCCAACGCCTTTCTTCATGGCCATCTTGAGGAGTAGGTGTACTGCCAGCAGACCACCGGTTTTGTCGATGACACACACCCAGATCGCGTGTGTTTGCTCTTGCGCCTCTCTCTACGGGCTGAACCAAGCACTGCGTGCGTGGTACCAGCGCATTGATGCGTTTCTTCATCTGCTCGACTTCCACTCCACTTGCTTGGCTGCTTCCACTCCACAGTAGATGTGACAACAGAAGTGCAGGGAGCGCGTGAGATGGGCACGGCAAGCGGCGAGAGGTGGGTGCGCGTGCCGCCCAAGGGACAACAGCAGTGGCGGCGAGGCGCGCCGGAGCACACGTGGTGGATGCGGTGACCTACGGGCGGATGGGGATGAGAAAGAAGTGCGGAGTGGGGGAGAGGAAAAAGACGATTTGAGGGATAAGGATCCAACGGTTAGGTGGGAGGGGAATGTAATGACTCGTGTGCCGGCCTTTTAGAAACAGGCTTTGGTCCCGGTTTATATTATAAGGCCACACGGTCAAATGATACAAAATATTAAGTTTTTCTTAGGGTAATACGCCATCATGGCGTCTTATATTTCATGCTCAAATATGGATACATCGTTTGCCAAAACATCGACAAGAAAATCTGGAGGCTCCGATTGCCAAACAATGGATTGATCACACTTTGCCTTGCTAGCTAAAACGCCCGCCACCATATTGGCCTCTCTAGGACAATGATTAAAAGTAAATAGAAGAAAATATTTGACTAAGGAAAGAACTTTCTTCATAGATGGCCGCTGCCTGTCCTAGCGAGTTACCCCCATTGAGCATTACCTCGATCACCTCCATACAATCAGCTTCAAGAATCACGTTATGGCAGCCAATGGTAATGGTACCCGCCAAAATCAGGCCATCCTTGAGAGCTCGAGCCTCCGCAGTTGCTGCGTCTTCAACCCATTGCAGGTCGTTGCTCGACGCGGCGATGAAGAAGCCATTGACATCTTGGATTACTGCCCTAGTCCCACCAGTACCACTATCGCTGTCAAACGCAGCATCGACATTTAACTTGACATAACCTTCCGTCGGTTTCATCCATCGCCTTTCCTGGATCGTGAAAAATTCTTCACTAGCGTAGAGATGGCCAGTGCTGATCGTGCTGGTTCCTGGAGTGGCTCGCCGACGACGTTCCCACCAAAGATACCATGTGGCAGTAGCAACCAGATCGTTCCGGCTGACGCCAGTTAGGCCCGGGCCTTAGGTGCTTGGCGCAAGGAGGACGTCAACCATTAGTGAGGAGTGTTAGACATTAAACCACGAGTGTGTGCGTGCACGTCCGTGCGGTGCTGATCGTGGCCTGCATGCGCGTATGTAGTTGAGTAGTGGGTGCTGGCCGAGTCATCCGTAGGAGCTATTCTAGGAGGTGGGCGTCCGTGTGTGTGCATGGATAGAGTTTGTTAGACTCCAGGATAGTTAGCTAGGTGTGCGTTCAGGGCTGCGGAGTGGCCGGTTAGTCTGGCTACTTAAGCCATGTAATCCAGTTCATTGTAGTGGACGGTGTGAGCCGAGCTTAGAGCCAGAGATGAGCGTAGTCTCCGCCGGGACCGTGGTCTGCGCCCGGTCGGCAGGAGAAAGAGGGATCCTCTGGGTAAGCTGCGGTTTGTTCCCGAGCCCGGGTATGTGCCTAGTAAAGTGAGGCCGTTCGTGCAGCCGAGGCGTTTGTGCACCGGGAAAATCGTTTGCTCCGTCTTCCACCTTCGTTTGTGCGAGTGAGAGAAAGAGAGCTGGTTCGGGGTTTGTCCCAACAAGGAGTCCTGTCGGTCAAGTTGTTGATAAAATCCTTAAGACCCAATGCAAGAAGATGCGCCACACCTCATGTTCACGTGGGCAGGTGAAGAGTGCGTGCTTGCGTTAATATATAGTAGTAGATTGGATCGGATCATCACCATCGATTTGTTCTGTCCTCGTCCGAAACGTTTCCAGCTAGCGGCCGACGGATGCACACGAACACGGATCCTAAACTCCAGATCAGACGTACGTAAACGCTACTCCCTCTTCTTCCCCTCTTGTTCTCTTATTAGAAAACCTAGAAATCTTTCCCTCAGAAAAAAATACAGAAGAGAAAGCGATATGGCGGACATAGAGGAGGTCGCCATAGCGGAGCCGGGCCTCGCGCGACGCCTCATGTCTTGGGTGTGGATAGAAAAGGTGGAAGATTACTTGGTGAGGTACAAGATCCGCGGTGTCGATGCCGATGCCGCGATGGAGATGGTGGCGGCGGAGCCACAGCAGCGTACCAGGTTGACCCTCGTCTTCCTTGTGACCGCCGGCGCCGTCTTCGCGTTTTTCGGTCTCTTCTTCGTGGGGATTAAATACGACAATGACCCGGGCCATACGGTGACGGTGGTTATCGCTATGTCGCTATGTGCGGGCTTTGCAGTAGGCCTTGCTATGCTTTCTGCTTCTCTAATCCAAGAGTGCCAAGAGGGGTTTCAGGATGAGGAACATCATAGATTAGCTGATTTCTTGCTCCAGGTGTAGACTCTACGTATACAGAGATAATCATCCATCATCCATGCATGTGTAAACACCAGTTATATACACGTATATTCCATGCAAAAAAAAAAATACACGTATACATACTACGGTATATATTGGTATGCATTTAATTTATTTGTTTTTGATTGATGGAAGGCATGCAATGGCAGTCGATTCACACATATGTTCTGTTTCACTCGTACGCAACTATATATAAGTACATGAACAAAAGTACGTACAGACTAAAAGTTGCAAGGTACATACGCTAGTATACTTAGTAGGCGGCCGGAGTACGTACGTACCCAAATAATCTGTCCGCTCTCAATCTTTTCCTTTTAGAAACAGGCGAAAATGCATGTGTGCACATGGTGTCACGCGAGGTCGTTTTTTTTTTTTTTTTTTTTGCGAGAAACTTCCAATCTATTCATCTTCAATCATGGCAGTACAAAGAACAACAGAAGTAATAAAAATTACAACCATGTCCGTGGACCACCTAGCGACGACTACAAGCACTGGAGCGAGCCGAAGGCGCGCCGCCGTCATCGCCCCTCCCTCACCGGAACCGGGCAAACCTTGTTGTAGTAGACAGTCGGGAAGTCATCGTGCTAAGGCCCCATAGGACCAGCGCACCAGAGTAGCAACCATCGCCGATGAAGAAAGTCGTAGATCAGAAGAATCAAACCTGTAAACACCCAAACAAAGGCGAACGAAGACCGGATCCAAACAGATCCACCGAAGACCAGCACCGACCGAATCCCGCGAGATCCGACGGAGACAAACCTCCACATGCCCTCCGATGATGCTAGACACACCATCGGGACGGGGATAGAACGTGGGAGACATTATTGCTACTATGGGATATCGCCGCCGCCACACAGCCCCAACCAACACGCTGAATCTAACAAGAACGAGAACGGGGTCCCTCCCGCCGGCGGGGGGCCGAGATCCTCCGCACCTCCATGGCCTAGAGGCCATCGGAGATGGGGCGGACCGGCGGCGGCGCCGACGGGAGGAGAAGAGCTTTTCTTGTGGAGGAGGAAAGAGAGGTCGTTATCTCACCGTCCATTGCATCGCGATCCATGTCGTATTCATACCACTTGCCGAGTATATGCATATTTAAGGATAAAGTATTTCTATATAGACAATGTATTGCCAGCCTCAATTAGTGACCCTGGCCCACCAGGATGACGAGAGGAGTTAACCTCTCATTTATTTGGAGCAGATGTATAAAGGCAACCAACACTACTCTACTTGTCTGTAGCCCTCTCCATCCCGCAACTCCTTCCTTGTCACTGCTGCCGAACCCTTCTCATTTTGCTTCTTCTCCATTTCTCCAGTCTCACCCTTCTCGTGGCTTACGAACTTCTTCATCCCGTGCATGGCCAATCTCGTGTCCATGTTCTTCGTCCGCAAGAACTGAAGCTCAACCCCATTGCAAAAAGATCGTTGTGGCCGTCGTCATTTTTTAGATCGACTGACATCTAATTGTTAGAACCGAGGATGGACGAACAATCACAAGAATATGAGGAGACAAATTTTCCGGGCAACAAATGCCCACGGCGACGGACGCCCTCCCCGGCGACGAACGCCGGGGCCTTTTTCTCTCTTGTATTTCTCTTCCTCTCGACGCAGCTTACAAGAGTACACCGGGGAGCTTTATATGCGGGTGCACATACAACGCCGCGTCCCACTCCTTCCCACGCACCCACTATCCGCATGCAACGCGTGCACGAGGCGCTCCTACGTGCCTGGGGCGGCTGGACTCCGCATGCAGCGCCCACGACGCGCTCACCGCGGGCACTCGCAATAGCCGGCTAACCACCTAGCTAGCTAGCTCACGCAGCTGACCACCACGCCACACACGCGCTACACACATACGTGCACACACCACCGTGACCCAGCCCGCGGACCCGACGTGGCGCACCGACGCCGGTCGCACCGCAATGGACCCGACCTGACGCACCAACGCCAATCGCACACTAATATGGGTATTTATTTTCTGCACCATGCCCATCCATGTATCTACTAGTAGTGGGCTGTTCCTGTTCATGTACCGCGCATTCAGCCAAGCTCGCATGTCGTGCACTAATAAAGTACTTAAACGCCAGCAAGGCGGACATGGAGTTTTGCTCCCGAGCTCATATGCTCCCTCATGAACAGTAAATTGAATAAAATAGTAAAAACATTAAAAAAAATCTAGTAAACTTTGATAAATGTTTTGTATGCTTGCAAATTTTCAGCTTGAAATGACATTTGTGAAAGTCATGGCAAAAAAAAATTGGTGCTCCAAAAATGCTAGTTTTGAATACATTTTGGACTGTTGATTTTGTTTTTTTCGCCACGGCTTCCACCAATGTTATTCCGTGATGAATTTTTGTACGCATGTAAAACATTTGTCAAACTTTTCTACAAACCAAATTCAGAATTTTTTGAATTTGTTTACTATTTTTTTCGATTTTACTGTTCACGATGGCGCATTTGAGCTCGGGAGTGGAATAGGACTTACGCAGCAAGGCAGTTTATTCCCATTGGGCGGCTAATGATCATGTGATATGCACCAAATCAGGGAGCGACCCATATTGCGTGCTCCGTTTAAGCCACCGGATATAAACATCTGACGCATGGCCGTCAGTCGTTTAATGGCAGCCAAGCCAGCGTAAATGCCTCCTGACAGCCATCAAGCGACCCATATTGCGTGCTCCGTTTAAGCCACCGGATATAAACATCTGACGCATGGCCGTCAGTCGTTTAATGGCAGCCAAGCCAGCTTAAAGGCCTCCTGACAGCCATCAAGCCACCCAGCAGGGATTAATGGACATACAGATGATGTCAAAGAGCCATGTCCAGGACTTTTCCCAAAGAGTACTCTTCCCCAAACCATCGCTCATGCTAAGCTCAAACAAAAGAAGCAGATTTGAGATTGAAATGCTAACCTCTGCATTTCCGTTCTACTTTTCCACGGTTCCAGCTTAAGACGGGAGAGAGAGAGAGCGCGCGCACAGGTGACGATGCTCTTGGACGGCTGCATCACGATGAGCAAAATATCAAACTGTGGTTGCCTGCTTGATAAATGAAGATGGGCCCGACGTCGACATCACTTACGACTCACCCAGATACCGCGGGCGCGGGGCGCTAGAGGACAGGGATATATTCATACGAGCATTTATCACGTGTGGGCCACTCTCACGTCGTATATCGAATCGTATTACCGCTAGATGGCAATAAACATTGTTATGTATAGCTGCCGGGCCCACCCAATGCTATATTAACAATCAATCGCGAGGCAATCACGAACGACGCTGATAACGGCAGCGCGTGCCCGCATGTACACAAAATCCGCGTCCCTTTGGTCCTGGTTTATATTATAAAGCCACACCGCCAAATGATACAAGTATTTATGAAATTCTCAAGAACTGATCGAGGGAAAAAAAACATGACAAAGCCGGTCAAGATCGCTAGCAAAGAAGACACACCCACGAGAAGAAGCAAAGAAGACACGCCCACACCGTCATCCCCGAGGGAACCCCCACGCTCATCAACGATGCCCCCAGGAGGTCCACAACGCGAAACACCCCCGTCGAGGTGTCAGCCAAAGCAGACAAAGGTTTTCGCCCGCCCCCAGAGGGTAATGATGATACCTACAGGCATCATCACAGCCGGTGCCGAGGCACAGACCTTTTGTTCGATCATCCTTGCCACATCAAGACAACATGTCGCAGACCCACCCCGATAGGGACCACACACCAGCTTATTGAGGACTACAAATTTGGATAGGGCTTGGCCACCACCGCTCGCAACGGCCTCACCATGACCATCCGCAACTGCATGCCTCGCCACCCACATGGCCGAAGCATACCGCCAACATGTGTTGCCACGCTGCCCGCCGGATAGCCAACCCATGCATCCTCCTCATCCAAGGCCGCTGACACTCGACCACAGTCGGAGCACCATGCCGATGAAATACGGCCAAAGACATGGACAACGCATGGGTGGGACCGCCATAGCCATAGCTAGGACCAGCAAATACCGAAGTCGGTCCAGGTGCCAGGGAACCTGGACAAGGGCGCTAGAACCCAGATGGGTCCGGCCCTCGCCTTAGCCAAGGGCGTGGATCATTGAGGCCAGCCAGCATCGTCTATGGGGCAACCTTGGAAGACGGGACGCAACAGTAGCAAACCTGCATGTGCTATATTTAATCCATTCCTAGGAGCCCGCCACAACATAACCCTACATCCTTCCCTGACGGCCGCCATAGTATTGCATGCCACCCTCATCCGTTGTTGGTCATGGCAGGCCCAAGCATGCCCCCGCCTTGGTCACCTCGCTTCACCCGAAGGAGCCGGCATGTTGCTTGATCTCTAGTAAGAGTGGTTGGGTAACCTCCAAGTGTAAGGGTGAAGTACCCTGTCGTGTCGAATAATGCAAGGATTTTTCCTTTTTTTTCATGTAATAAAACAGACAACCATAGTGGTCATGTCTGTCATATCGGCAAGCATGTTCGTCTTCCCTTTAATTCGTCTTTCACAGTTGCATATTTTTCGTTTCAGTTAATTCATAGTGATGTATGGGACCATTCCGTTTACGAATTTGATCGGCCGCAGGCAACTTGCCACGGGAGGCTTGTCACAAAAAAATTGATCTTAGGAGGCATCCTAGCCTGCCAGATAGGCTTGAATTTGTTAGAAGGGGCACCATCAATAAGGCGGAGGTAAAGGAACTTAACCAAAATTCTGCTAGAAGGGGTATGAGGCCAGGTGACGGTGTCCTCTACCTCCGGGAGCACCGGAAAGAGGGCAGCGAGAAGGTGCCGGCGTTCCAACTCTTCGGGAGAAAGAGTCCTTCTGAGTCCGCAACCGCAAATTAGTGTACGCATACTTTGAAGTATTTATGAAAAGTAATAACACCCAACAATTTCCTAGTGTCATCTTCCCTTAACTACCACTTTTCGGTCATAAACAATTCGTGGTAATCAACACACATGAGCTCCTGTTTCAAATCTTTGTGGTCTCCAAAGAAGTACGGCTAGAAGTGCTAAAGTATTCATTGTTTTTAAACTTTGCAAACTTGTACTGTTTGACCGCGAAGAGCTTGCCTTGGACTAGATACGTTAGAAATTGTACTGCCTACTTAGTTAGAAAATTGGCCTAACCCACGGACACCGATTTGGTGAACATGGTTCCACGTACACGTTTTATGAATAGTACATTTAGAAAATGCTAAAAAAATACAAAAAGTATAAATTATTTTTATAATATACATAGTCAACTTGTATACTAATGTATGAAGTTTCGTGAAAAAATTACATCTGTGGTAATCCCGGCAAAAAAGACAAAACCAAAGCTATATTAAAAAACATTGTTTGATGAATAGTGTGGTAACAATTGTATTTTCTTCACTAAGAGTACTATGAGTGTCAATACATCACGAAACTTTACACGTGAGTAGAATGGTCGACTAAGTTTCATACTACATAATTTCAGAATTTTTAAAATTTTCTAGTATTTTTTAGTTTGAATTTACTATTCATGTGGGTGCACATGAACCCATGTTCACCTTTGTATTTTGCCTATATAACCTACTAAATTTTGTAATGTTACATCCAGTCTGTCCTTGCTTGGCCCACGTCCTTCTCCGTGGGACTAGGAAACCGTGCATATACTTACCTGTGGTTGAAAAGTTGGAGAAACACACACCCGGGTTGCTAAAAGCAGGAGAAGATATTTTCACTAGGCTTCCTTAATCCAATGCAACATATAATCTTGCATCTCTGGTATGAGGCAAGCATGGGGCATGTGCAGTACCGTTGGCATTATGTAGCTGAGAGAGAACAAAGAAGATACATCACAAATACAAGAATAAATGTTGCATCGATGCATTCGTAGTTGAGGGCTCCCTCAACGAAGAGGTGTCAAACCACACGACGAAGTACTATGATGGCAATATTCCCAGTCCATAAAATCCAGTTTCTCGTTAATGTCGTCACCCCCAAGGGTCCACTCCAGCTTAGCATCTTTGGGGGGGGGGGGGGGGGTAGGTGGCACAGGAACATACCACATAAAGAGTGGTGAAGTATTATGTCGTATGTCTTGACCAACACGAGGGAAGTGAAGCCCTACATAAAGTAAGTGATCAATATATCCTTTCGTAAATAATCACAAGTTTGTGCCTAACTCCACTTCATTCTCATCATTATAGCAAATTCAAATTTGAATGCTAGAACCAAGAAAAGGCGGCCTACCGAGGATGGGCAAGAAAAGCTTTTTACAAATGGTGGTCCTGGAAATGGCGGCTTCATTTCCCGGTTGTTGGAAAAAGTAACTTCCTATCTAACTTGTCTACTAGTGACGGAATTTCAAGTCGGTCTTGCCAAAACCTAATACAACAACGTTCTCGTATTTATTTTGTAGATAACGTAAGATTGTTCCATCAAAGCTGATTTGACTCCAATTTCCAAAGGCTTCAAATACCCATTGTTAAGACACGAATCAGCCCAACTGAAAGACAATAAATAGCAGGGTCTTAACATCAAGGCAAAATGTACATGATTACAATGGAAGAATCGAGGAAATAATTGAACTAGATTATGATTTTGGCAACAGGCTGAACCCCGTTGTATTCTGATCAAATTGGCCCGATACTACCAGAGTGAGATGGACCCCTTCTATTGGGTGGGTCGAAGTTGAATGCAAATTTTTCTATGCGGGAGAGGATTTCTATATTTTGGCTCACCAGTCCATGCAAGCTTTTTTGGTCTTCCATGTTGGTGCAAATTCGTGAAGCGTCTACAGGGTTAGGATGTTGTGTTCTTGGTACCAACACATACTAGAACACCTGCTCCAAACAATGGCGATTAATTACGACCGCATAAACCCGAACACATATGAAGGAGAGTTTTATCAATAAGATGGGCTCACAGGGACATTCGATTTTGACTTGCCGACCGATTAGGACATGGAAGTAGACAGTGTGGAAGATGAACATGAGGGCATGGAGTAGTCGAGTAGACAATGTAGAAGACGATGAGGAGCTCGTCAAGAACACGAGGGATTTGGAGTTACCTAAAAAATCCATCAAGGCAAAGACGATGATCTCGCCATTCCACCTCCAGGTCCCATTAATGATTGGTGGGACGACGTGCAAGATAGCAACGAAGAAACTCCTGAGCCAACTGATAGTGACGACCGTGACTTCTGAAATTTGTATCAAGTATGTACTCTTGAATGTAAATTTTGCCGAGTGTAACAACTCTATATACTATGAACTTCAAGCAGGATGCAACCCTAAGCAAACTTGGTTTCAAGAAGTGTCGATGAGAGTCTGGATTGGATTGTACATAAAGGAGGAATGAGATGCAACCCTTACGATCGACCAGGCAATTGAAATACTCCCTCCGTCCCAAAATAAGTGACTCAAAAATGACTCAACTTTGTACTAAAGTTAGTACAAACTTGAGTCATTTTTGAGTCACTTAATTTGGGACGGAGGGAGTATTAGAAAAGCAAATGAGACCAACTTTAGAATGAGTGATCTGGTTCTGTTAAGTTATTATCTAGGGATTGAAGTGAAGCAAACAGAACATGGCATCATTTTGAGTCAGTCGGCCTATACAACTCGACTTCTTGAAAGAATGGGCATGGCAAACTGTAATCCTACATGCACACCCATGGAGGCCGGACTAAAGATGAGCAAAACAAGTCAAGCAGAGGCTTGTTAAGAATTAGCACACAAACACACTTGTGATGGACTGAAAACTACAACAAAAACAAAGTAATCTCAGCACCGCATCATGTACCAACTTAAGTATCGTTGCTTAGCATTGAAGGAAACATACGCAACAACCTATATATGGAGGAAACAAGTTTTGCAGCACCCCATACACTCCTCATACGATGTCTGGTGGAAAGTGTAACATTCCAGACACTTCTCAGACGATGTCTGATGGCAGGTGTAACTTTCTGATCAGCAGCAAACATCAACATAGAGACACCGGATTTTTACGTGGAAAAGCCCCAACTTGAGGGAAAAAACCACGGACCAAGCCACTCAAATCCTCTTCCATTATTATTAAATATGGATACACCAATTTCTTTCTTAGATAGTACTGAGGATCTCATACATCAAGATTTCTGAAATCTTGGATGAACACAACAAGATTTCGGGCTCAAGAGCTAAGGATTGGAACAATCTCACCAAAGATAGTGATTCGCAGCTTGAAAGAGACAAGGTAGTGGACCTAAACCATCAAAACCTTGGGAAGGAGCTCCCTCAGCTTCTTTCCTCAATCTTCCTCTCTATCCCTTTCTCTCTTGGTTTTCTCTCTTCTTCTTCAATGAAGGCTGATCTGATTTTTGTCACTCCCGGTAGTGACTCTAGATGGAGGGTAAGACATCCCCATTCTCTCATGTACAAAGTCTAAAATAACCTTGGTCATAACCCTAATGGGTAGTGCGCTTTTGCACACCTTTGGACTGCCTAAAAGCCTTCAAATAGTCGTCCCACATGAGGAAAAAATCCCAACAAGGGTGTAGATGCAACTCAGTAGCGGAGTATAGTGGGGAGTTTCAGGTACCTGATCCGTACCCGTTCTGACCTAAGCTATGCGGTCAGTTTTGTCAGTCGATTCATGCAAAACCCTACTCTGGAGCATATGACAGCTGTCAAGCATTTTCCGAGATACATAAAGGGGAGATCCATGACCGTTAAAAGCACAGACCAGCATCCATGGAAATGTGAAGGCAGAGAACAACAACTCATGGGGTACTGTGATAGTGATTTGGGCGGCGACATCCATGACTGTTAAAAGCACAGATCATCCGTGTTTTACTTTGGGTAGAAGATTGGTGACTTGGGCATCCCAAAAAAGGAAGGCTGGTCATGTCGTCCTGTAAGGCTGAATATGCGACAGCTTCATCAACTCCTTGTAAGGAATCTGGCTGGGTAGGCTCCTAGGAGAAATACTTGACCGAGAGCGGACAAGTGGGTGATAAGAGCGGACAATCAGTCAAAGCTGGTTGTTCTATGTAAGAATCCCGTGTTTCAAGAGAGAACCAAGGGGAAATTGCAGTGGAGCATGTCAGAACTGAAAATCAACATGCTGATATTCTGATGAAGCATCATGTTTCTACTTTAAAGGGGTGAAATGTTGATGTTAACCTTGTTGCACTGAACATTGTCAAGTAGTTTCAGACTTTTAGACTTCAGTTTACAGTTTGCTTTTATACTTCAGTTTATAGTTTTTTAGACTTTTAGACTCAGTTTACAAGTTTACTTTTAGACTTAGTTTTCTGAATAATAGTACCGTTTAATTCTCTGCATGTTTGTTGTCAGTGGAATGACGTATGATGGGCAACTAGTTTATTAGGTATGAGCATAAGGAGGAAAGCGTAAAGGACGCAAGCTGAACACGTCGCAAAAAACTGTATGTTCCGTGTGGGCTGTGACGTGTGATCATGTGTTGAGTTGCAACATAAACTTAGTTCCTAGTCTGTAGATAGGCCAGCCGTGTCGACACCCAACTAGCGATGGATCGACCTCGCCTTGTCCATGGACGGCATGAACAACAAAGACAAGGCCCTGTCATAGACGTCTCCATGGCCACGGGGAGACGTGCTGAGTTCAGAAGGAGTCGGGGTGGCCCGTCGAGCTCGGAGCTCTGCCAGTCGAGAAACAAAATATGCCATGAATGATAACAACAGGGGCAAGAAATATGTGATTACTACCTAATTAATACAGAAGCTCTATCTACAACTGGAGCAAGAAATCTGTGAGCTTGTCTTGCTCAACCTGAAACCCACCCTGGCAGTCTATGATGAGAAAAAAAGAAACGCCTACAAGGGCGACCCCAACGAATTGCAATAGTAACCACACGTAGACGGAGTTGGGATCCTTCTCGTATTTAATCGCCACGAAGAAGGAAGCGAACAACATGACGATGGCAACGACGGTGACGAAGACGATGAGAATCAACCTGGTATGCTGTTGTGGCTCCGCCGCCACCGCCTCCATCGCGGCGTTGCCACCGCTGGTCCTGTATCGAAGGAAGTAATCTCTGATCCACGTGGACACCGAGGACATGGGACGTGGGGGGAAGTCCGGCTCCGCCATGGCGACGTCCTCTATGTCGTTGGCCATATGTAGCTGACGCCACCCCCTCGATCGGTCTTCCGTGTGAGAGAACTGGAGGATCGACGATGATGAATGGCTAGTTTTCTCTATTCTGTTAGGTAATACTACTAATTAGTTAAGCATCCATCCCTCAAAATAGGTAATTAGTTAAGCAGCCGTGTTTTTCAAGATCTCAGTTGGCCGGCCAATGTGCAAATATTATTTGTATTGTAATTACAACAAACGTGGTATGTACTAGAACGTACGCGTGAGAATTGTGAAAGCGTCTCCGATCTCCATAAGAGGTCGCGTGATATAAGCAAATTACGTACTGAGATCGGTTTACTTTACCGGAGAGATCTTGACGGGCAAGGAAACTAGTTTAAACTAGTATTCCCTTCGTTTTTAAATATAAATCTTTTTAGAGATTTGACTAGGGAACTACATACAAAACAAAATGAGTAAATCTATACTCTAAAGTATGTCTATATACATCCGCATGTAGTTTCCTAATGAAACCTTTAAAAAACTTGTATTTAGGAACGGAAGGAGTATATTACAATCCTATCTCTGTTGCCTCTAGACCCTTCTAGATAACTGCAGAGAATAAAGTTGTTACATCAGCCTCGCTCAATCTCAACTACTTGGGAGACGATGAGATTCTGCTTGAATACTTCGAGATGTCGGACCATGAGAGCCTTAGTACACTACATGAAAATCACATATTGCCGTGTATCTTGAAATAAGAAGTGTCAAAACACGAGTATTCCGCTTAAATGGTGTAAGCCGAGACTAGTTTCAAGTACACACAGTAAAAATGAAAACACTCCTTATGTACGTAAGAGTAAGCCAAGAGTCCGTTCAAAACATTCTCGGCTTACACAACATGCTCGGCATAAATTTAAAGGACACTCGAATTACATAGGTCTCTTAGCAACGTTTGCTGCCACGTGGCTAACATACTCCTCCTTGGTATAAGCCGAGTACTCCCTCGGTACTTGGCTTAGGTTTACATTTTTCTTTTAGAAGAAAGGAAAGCCCTTCGCCTCCCTTGTCAACCGAGTACTGATTGTTAGTATAAGCCGCGTATGCTTCCTCGGTACTCGGTTTATGTTTATATTTTTCTTTAAAAAAGGGAAAATATTTTGCCTCCTTTGTTAGCCAAGTGGCCGTGAAAGAACACTTGGCTTACATATCCTACGTTCTTAAGAAATTGGTTCCGATTCTCTCTACATGTAGAGTGTCCATGTCATATGCACTACAAGGCATTCTCTCAACATGTAAATTGACCATCTCAGCATTGCCATGTCACTATGCTTCTTCGCTTCGGCCCCACGTCTTTACTTGCGACCCAACACGGCTTCTGTTACACCCACATGATTACGCTTCCCAGCCCAATGCCCACTAACGATTTTTCTCGTGTTTTTCTTAAGCCACATCATTTTTAGTTACTAAATTCGAGTGAGTCAATTTGTCTCGGCCCGTGAATTACCACAACAGTATGCAACCGAGGGGGCACGGGTCACAAACTTCTTGGGAACCCATTGTCGGTGTCAAAACCGGCAGATCTCGGGTAGGTGGTCCCGAGCTGTGGATCTTGGATCGATGGCTAATAGGAGACAAGGGAGGTGATATTTACCCAGGTTCGGGCCCTCTCTATGGAGGAAAAACCCTATGTCCTACTTTGTTTGTATTGATGATGAAGTATCGAGTACATAGTTGATCTACCTCGATATCGTATGTTGTGGTCTATCCCTAAGAGTAATGAATATGAGATCGTCTATTGGCTAGTCTGGCCTTGGTTTATATAATGCACCAGAGGCCTAGGATAACAAGAGTTCTAGTCGGCTACGTCGGTGGAGAGGAGTCCTTGTCTTGATCACCAAGTCTTGTGGAATCTTCCTTGCGTATGTCATCGGCTTCCCGAAGTGGCCCATGAGTCCGGCCCGTAGAGATAGGCCGACGGCCTGAGGACCCCTTAGTCCCGGACTCCCTTAGTAGCCCCCTGAGCCGGTCTTCAAGTTGGGGACGCTCCTCGGTTCTTTCGAACTGTTTTTCATCTTCGGTCGTCGGTCTTGAAAACTGGTTCAACAAATCTTCCCATCACTGATCTTGAGGATTGCCGAAGTGTATCCGAAGAGTTCACACGTCGGGCATCCGAGGAGCTCCTTTAAGTTATCGGCCTTTATTAATGCCTCATTATTTTTATGCCACAACTCGGGTTTGAAGTGTTTCCCGTGCGGCGGTGCCCTCTTGCGTCCAAACTCCAACGACGAACGACATCTGAGGTGTCTTTTGCAGCCGAGCTCCAACGTTGAACTGCATCCGAGGTGTCATAGATTACCTCGATCTTGAAAAAAGTTGAAGGAGTTTATCCGAGCTTAATGTCGTAAATAGTCTTTTATGGAGCCATCCATTCGCATCCGAGCTTTATGCCGGACTGCTTCTGAGGTGTCTCCGATCTTGAGCTTTATGCCGGACTGCTTCCGAGCTCCAACGCAAGATTGCATCCGAGCTCCAAAGATGATCAACGTCCGAGGTGTCATAGATTACCTCGGTCTTTAAAAAATTGAAGGAATTCAACCGATCTTAATGCCGGAAATACTCTCTATGGAGCCAGCCACTTGCACCCGAGCTTTATGCCGGACTGCTTCCGAGGTGGTGCACCACCCTGACTGTGGGCTGATTTTTTGTGGATATTTTTGTCAGGTGCAATTTATTCTTTGCCAAGATATATAGCCCGTAGCCCTCAGGGTGCGTGTCGGTCTAAAACCCGGGATGCACCTGAAGGATAAAATAAAACCACTAATCCCAGTAGCCCCTGAGACTCAGGTCGATTCGCAAAATCGGCCTAAGGATCAATTCCTTGCTCGGCAGCATACTTTAGGAATTAAAATGCGGTGTGCAGTAGCCCTCAAGACTCAGGTTGGGTGCGGCCGACCGACCCGAGAATCGAATCTCTTCGGAAACCGTATTGCACTTTGAATTTGCTGCATTGAATAAGCAATGCAGTAGCCCCCGTGCCTTAATTTGGGCATGAGTGGAAGAATTAAGGATTGATATTTGTTTGACACAAACTTTGTTACGTTTGACACAATTTATGTGCAATGATTCTATGTATCCAAGTACTTTACATCATTAAGGCTCGGATCCGCATTGTACAAGACTTTGTTGACCGACCATCGGCTTCAACCTACTCGGCCAGTAGCCGAGGAGTGTTTGTCCGACTTTATAAAGCCTTTATAAGGGAAAATATTTATGGCAAACTAGGCAATCCGGCCATTTGGTTTTATAAACAAAGGTATGCAGAGAGATATGTTATATTACTATTTAACGTAAGAAACATCTTTTGGTAAAAATAGTTCATTTACAAGTTCCTTTTCCCAGGATATCATGTTGACCATGATTGTGAAACCTCAACTGCGATCAATGTGGGAGGAAAATATTGAGGATTTAGTTCGGGGAATGTTCCCGAACTCTGTGGTCTTTAATGAACCAAAATATTCACTTTTGTCATTGCCGACCAATTATATTCTTAAGATGGCTAGCTTTCGTCTACACCCAGTGTGAGGTACTAGCCCGGATGACCCGGAAGTAACAATCACAGAGGTGCTTCCTTTACCCCCTAGCCGAACAATCGGGAACGTAGGGGGTAAGCACAGGACCCAGGCAACCCAGCTTGGCCAAAATCTCAAGTTAAATTGATGCATATTTATGGCTTTATAACGATGATTACGGAAGGCAGCACTCGCATATTGAATACAAGTGCTTTTATGATATATACTATTTTGACTCCTTTGTGACCGTTTATCATTTGAGAGTGGCCCATCGTCGGCTTCTACCCCTTTGTAGATGCTATGCAGGGTGTTTCCGTAGTAACAAGACAACCCTTAGCCGACGTCTCGATGCCCGGAGGTGGTTGTGTTAGCGGAAACGAGGCAATCAGATATCTAGGCTTTATAACTTTCACTTATTCATATGAGTTTAAAGTTTGGGAGGCCAGTTACTAGCCCCCAGTTAGTGTTCGGCGTCAGCCGAGGTCAAGCCATTAACACTCCGGCCAAATTTATGAAAGGCCCATGGGGTAACCTCAGTCGGTCTATACTTTAACAGAGTCATCGGATCGCTGACCAGTTTGCGCTCATTGTGATTGTCAGTTTTCGGCTTTCTCCACTGAGGTACTTGACAAGTTAAATCGAAAGTACAGTCGCAGTGGTTCTCCCTTTGCACACCTAGCCGAACAAAGCGGAATGTAGGAGGCAATCGCAAGAGCAGGGCAACCCAACTATTGACCGAAGACACAATTCGAAACCGATGCATATAAACTAATATCCGAGAATGTTTTGCCGAGGACTGCTCAGAGTACCTTGGCTTTTGGTGGGTTCGGCTTTAGTCGGAGTCCCCCATTAATATTGCCGATACTTTAAAAGCATCAGACGTTGTACTACGAGAGCTATGCTGGAGACACACAGTATCCCCCGAGACTCAGGTTGGGTGCGGCCGACCAACATGAGGATCAAATCTCCTCAGGAACTAGTCCAGATGTCATGTGCATTTCGCCAACGCCGAGGTGTAAGTCGGCAGGAAAGATATCGAGCTGTGGGTCGAAAAAGATCTCTTGAGCTGAATTATTACGCAGGGCATCTCGGTCATGAGGATGTCCCGCCTCCTAAAAGAAAAACATACAAATAGCTTAAAAGTGCTATAAGATCGAAAAGCCAAAAAACTTATGTAAAAACTTTGCATCCGAACTAAATCAAGTTTCTTGGTGCCAATCTGAAAATTGGTCTTAAAATTAATATGTGCTTCGGTCATGCTTTAACATGATACATCCGATCTTCAGACTTCAAGCGGGTCAGCCTTCGGCTTCAACCTCCTATCCCGAAGGTAGAGTGCTTCTCAGACCAGTTTAGTGAACTAAACTCGAGTGACACTTCTGAGACGATGTCTGATAGCAGGTGTAACTTTCTGAGCAGCAACAAACATCAACATAGAGACAGCAGATTTTTACGTGGAAAAGCCCCAACTTGAGGGAAAAAACCACGGACCAAGCCACTCAAATCCTCTTCCACTAGTATTAAATATGGATACACCAATTTCTTTCTTAGATAGTACTAGAGGATCTCATGCATCAAGATTTCTGAAATCTTGGATGAACACAACAAGATTTCGGGCTCAAGAGCTAAGAATTGGAACAATCTCACCAAAGATAGTGATTCACAGCTTGAAAGAGACAAGGTAGTGGACCTAAACCATCAAAACCTTGGGGAGGAGCTCCCTATGCTTCTTTCCTCAATCTTCCTCTCTATCCCTTTCTCTCTTGGTTTTCTCTCTTCTTCTTCAATGAAGGCTGATCTGATTTTTGTCACTCCCGGTAGTGACTCTAGATGGAGGGTAAGACATCCCCATTCTCTCATGTACAAAGTCTAAAATAACCTTGGTCATAACCCTAATGGGTAGTGGGCTTTTGCACACCTTTGGACTGCCTAAAAGCCTTCAAATAGTCGTCCCACATGAGGAAAAAATCCCAACAAGGGTGTAGATGCAACTCAGTAGCGGAGTATAGTGGGGAGTTTCAGGTACCTGATCCGTATCCATTCTGACCTGAGCTATGCGGTCAGTTTTGTCAGTCGATTCATGCAAAACCCTACTCTGGAGCATATGACAACTGTCAAGCATTTTCCGAGATACATAAAGGGGAGATCCATGACCGTTAAAAGCACAGATCGGCATCCATGGAAATGTGAAGGCAGAGAACAACAACTCATGGGGTACTGTGATAGTGATTTGGGCGGCGACATCCATGACCGTTAAAAGCACAGATCGGCTGTGTTTTACTTTGGGTAGAAGATTGGTGACTTGGGCATCCCAAAAAGGAAGGCGGGTCATGTCGTCCTGTAAGGCTGAATATGTGACAGCTTCATCAACTCCTTGTAAGGAATCTGGCTGGGTTGGCTCCTAGGAGAAATACTTGACCGAGAGCGGACAAGTGGGTGATAAGAGCGGACAATCAGTCAAAGGTTGTTCTATGTAAGAATCCCGTGTTTCAAGAGAGAACCAAGGGGGAATTGCAGTGGAGCATGTCAGAACTGAAAATCAACATGCTGATATTCTGATGAAGCATCATGTTTAAACTTTAAAGGGGTGAAATGTTGATGTTAACCTTGTTGCACTGAACATTGTCAGGTAGTTTCAGACTTTTAGACTTCAGTTTACAGTTTGCTTTTATACTTCAGTTTATAGTTTTTTAGACTTTTAGACTCAGTTTACAAGTTTACTTTTAGACTTAGTTTTCTGAATAACAGTACCGTTTAATTCTGTGCATGTTTGTTGTCAGTGGAATGACGTATGATGGGCAACTAGTTTGTTAGGTATGAACATAAGGAGGAAAGCGTAAAGGACGCAAGCTGAACACGTCGCAAAAAACTGTATGTTCCGTGTGGGCTGTGACGTGTGATCATGTGTTGAGTTGCAACATAAACTTAGTTCCTAGTCTGTAGATAGGCCGGCCGTGTCGACACCCAACTAGCGATGGATCGACCTCGCCTTGTCCATGGACGGCATGAACAACAAAGACAAGGCCCTGTCATAGACGTCTCCATGGCCACGGGGAGACGTGCTGAGTTCGGAAGGAGTCGGGGTGGTCCGTCGAGCTCGGAGCTCCGGTAGTCGAGAAACAAAATATGCCAATGTATTGTATACATGAATGATAACAACAGGGGCGGAGACGCCCATATCACATGCATGGATGATTATCTACCTGATTAATACAGAAGCTGTATCTACAACTGGAGCAAGAAATCTGTGAGCTTGTCTTGCTCAACCTGAAACCCACCCTGGCAGTCTATGATGAGAAAAAAAGAAACGCCTACAAGGGCGACCCCAACGAATTGCAATAGAAGCATCACACCTGCCGCAGTGTAGAAGGAGCTCGGATCCTTCTCGTATTTAATCGCCACGAAGAAGGAAGCGAACAACATGACGACGGCAGCGACGGTGACGAGGACGATTTGAATCAACCTGGTATGCTGCTGTGGCGGCGTCGCCACCGCCGGTCCTGTATCGAAGGAAGTAATCTCTGATCCACAAGGACACCGAGGACATGGGACGTCGGGGGAGGTCCGGCTCCGCCATGGCGACGTCCTCTATGTTGTTGGCCATATGTAGCTGAAGCCAGCCACGTTTGAAGCCAGCCATCGACGATGATGATGGACTAGTTTTCTCTCCTCAAAATAGGTAATTAGTTAAGCAGCCGTGTTTTTTCCAGATCTCAGTTGGCCGGCCACGTTTGTGGGACGACGACAGATCGTCCAATGTGCAAATATTATTTGTATTGTAGTTACAACAAACGTGGTATGTAGTACGTACGCGTGAGAATTGTAAAAGCGTCTCCGATCTCCATAAGAGGCTGCGTGATATAAGCAAATTACGTACTGAGATCGGTTTACTTTACCGGAGAGATCTTGACGGGCAAGGAAACTAGTTTAAACTAGTAGAATGCCCGTGCGTTGCTACGGGCGCAATGCACTTTTTCTTCTTCTTCTAGTTGCATATATATACTTAAATTTGGTGGATTTCTGGCCCTTTGAACGACATCGCCTCGGGACCCTTGTCGATGGGTTCTTTTTGAACGTCGACATTATCCATCTCCATCTCTCTCATAATCCGCAAAAATAAATATATATAGAAATACACCTTTTGTACATCATGAGCAACATTTCTACAAACAAGAACAATTATTTGGATGCATCACTTCTAATTCTGTAAAACTCGATGAGTTTTCAGTCCGGTCCATCATAGTTACATCAGAAAACAAGATCGACACTTTGATGGTTGCTGCTTCAACGGAATAATAATGTTGTACACACTGCAACCTTGAGCTATCACCATTACATTAATATTTTCTTGCATCAATATAGCATGTCTAAGTGTCATTTCACAACATAAATTTCCTTATATATTATATGTTCATAGGGACTTATATTTGGGATCCAAAGACCAACTCAGACATAGGGGTCACTTTGCAGCTCAAAGCATGGAATCAATTGGCTTTCAAACTTACATGAAATTCTGCACATATTTTTTGTATACATAGAATCTCAAAACATTAAGCCAGGGAAAAAAATAAAGCTCAAGCGGGGATTAGTAACGCTGACTGCATTTCTTAATCATACTCCAAATCTTTAGCTTTATTTGTCTCAGTGTTTCGGAGAGCCTTCTTATGACCAAGGTATAGGAACACCCCCACACAATGGTAATGAAACAATGTATGAACCTTTTTTATACTTATAGCACCAGAAAACATGACTTGCGACTCATGGATGGTGGTGAACTCGAGGATATTTGCAGAATATGCTGAGTGTCGGCAACACAAATGAGCTACCCCAGTGTAACACCCCCTATGTAATGAGCACAGTGAACACCATGATCAGTGCATGATCATTTTGCTAAGTGATATGTGATCAAGTTGAAAATCAAATTCAATTCAAAATTCCAACTCAAAATGCCTATTGAATTCATGAGACAAAATTAAATCCTTAAACAGCAAGACAAAAATGTTCCAAGGTTGTGGAATATTCCAAAATGAATAATGGTGAGGAAAACAACATCACTAAGTTACTAGTGTGGACCCCACCAAATAAAACAGGAGCTGGAAGTAATTTGAAAGGCATTTAAAATCAAATAGAAAATGCAAACAGTTACTAAAAATTACCAAACCTTTTATGGGACCCTGTAATATTGCAACTTAATTGTTGGACAATGTCTAGCATTTTTGCAAAAGGGAACAGTGGCTGAAATAAATTAAAACAGAAGCTGTGGGAAAAAGAAAAGGAAATAAAATGGGAAAAGGCACTATGCACTTGAAGCCCATTGCTACAGTGCCGGCCCATCCCTTCCCGCGCTGTCGTCTCCCTCCTCTCTCACACTGCTCACCCGAGCTCGCTGTCGAGCAGGTGGTACGCGCGCGCCAGGCCCCCCCTCTCGGCCAGATATTTCTCATGTGCGTGCGTGGATGGGATAAGGGCAATGCCCGCACCTCCCTGGACGAACCCTAGCTCCATTTCCCCCTCTTCTCCCTCTGCTCCACCGCACCCGAGCGCCGCCATGTTCGGCCTCCGCTGAGCTCGCGGCCACAGCCTCCCCCGAGCCCCGCTGAGACGTCCACGGGCTCCGCCTCGACCCCCTCGTCCCCCTCGACCACGAGCCCTTCCTCCTGCGCCCCTGCATCGCCGTCACTGCGTCGTCTTCAACCTCGGGACAGGAAGCTCGTCGCCGTCGATTCGCTTCACCACGCCTCCCCCGAGCCCACTTGAGCACATCTGCAGGCGCCCAGTGAGCTCCGCCTCCCTCTCATCCTTTTCCCGTGCGATTAGGCCGTGTAGCTAGCTCCGACCGTGTCCGATGCTCCGGCCGCCGCATTTGAGCTCGTGCTCGTGGCCACCGTCGCCGTCTTGCTCATCTGAGACCACTGTCGAGCTCCTGGTGCTTCCAGGAGCACGACGAGCACGCGCACGCACTCAATGGAGCCCCCTAGCCTCGGCTCCGACGAACACCCGAACGCGCCTCCGCCTCGGCTCATCGCCGGCGAGGCTCCGATGACCAAATGGTCTCGGGCTTGCGCCCATCGAGTTCGCCGCACCGCGTAGGTCACGCCTGGCCCTTTCATTTGCCCATGTGCGCGCTGCTGCTTCGAACCCGACGACGCCCGAACGCCGCCGTCCGCCGTTGAGCTCGCCGTCGTCGCTGCGGTGCTCCTCCGGCCGTGCCACCACCGCAGAACGACGCGGCCTTCCTCCCCCATTCGAACGCGCCCGTTTGTGCGCCAAAAGACCCCCTGTGGGCAAATCCCGACCCTGCCCGAGCCGCGCCGCCGCCGACGTGGACGGCTGGGGCCCGTCCCCAGGGACACTGCCAGTGGGTCCCCCTGGCCCCGTTGACTGGGTTGACCAGTCAACGTGCTGGCTGGGCTGGGTCAGCCCACTGACATGTGGGGCCCAGGCCCCCTGTGAGTATGACAGGTCGGCCACCCCTGTCAGCTCTGTTCTGGAAAATTAAATTAGTAAAATAAAATTAATTAAATTGCTAATCAGTCACTGACATGTGGCCCCCACTGCCTAATTAACTCTGTTTAAATAAATCTAATAAACTGAAATGCCTTTGTCTCTATGACAGGTGGGACCCACTGTCCTGCTGATGCAATGCTGACGCAATGCTGACGTCAGGCAACACTGTTTCGGATAATGTTTGATTAAATAATTAGAAATAATTCCAGAAAATTAATAGAACTTTAGAAAATCATATCTTTTAAACCGTAGCTCAGATGAAAATAATTTATATATGAAACTTGATCAGAAAAATACAAGGAATGCAATGGTGCCATCCATTCATCTGCCACATGCCCCTAGCTAGCTGAACATACAACTTTTTGCCTGTTTCGGTTAGGTGAATAGTGCATGACTCTGATATAATAATTCCAAATAAATCCCTAAATTGACTATCGCACTTAGATAGGCCGTAAACACCGCTAGCCCTGCATATTGCCATGCCATGCATCATGTTGCATCTGTGTGCTTTGTATTTATTGTTTCTTCCCCCTTATCTCTTCGGTAGACCCTGAGGCTGACGCTGTTGCCGTGATCGACTACGTCCCCGACGACCAGCCTTTTGCCGCAGAGCAGCAAGGCAAGCAAAACCCCCTTGAGCATTCCGATATCACCCATCTCTCTCCCTCTTATTCTTGCATTAGATTTTGCTACTGCATTAGCTAGCTCCTATTCTGATGCATAGCCTGTTTTTGATGAACTGCTACTTATCTGCTATCATACCAACTGCTTAGCATAGGTGGAGCAGTGAACCCCTGAGACCCCTTAGTCCAGTTGCCCCTGCTTTCATCGACGACACCGAGGACTTGAAGACAGAAGACTCAGTCGTCATGACTGACAAGCCGTTACCGACACATCACCGCACACCCCTTTAGTATGGCACTGCAGAGCTACTACCGAGTGCCGAGGGTGATACCTCACTTAGCACTACTGGTGTTAATTCTGTAGCGTAGTTATCGGCCATGGGTATCGAGGGTGATTCCTGCTTCCCCTTACCGATATCGACTCTTGTCATACTCATACCTCGAGTGGGATTCATCGAGGGTGATTCCTCGGATATCCACTTGGTGTATAGACACACCGTTACTATGACCTGGTTACGGGAAGATGTGATAAACGGGTCGGCCCCAAGGGTACCCGTGTGATATTGGTGGAGTGCGCCAGAAGGCACTCGAGGTTCTTGGCGGGGTGACGGACTGCAATATGTTCGAACTTGCCCCGCACTAATAAATTGCTAAAGGATCGAGTATATAATTTGAGTTGGTCGATACGACTTTTAACGCACTAAACCTTCACGCGGGGAAGTTATGGGTACTCAGCGTCGTCGTATCAGCCGAAGCTCTTCGGACGTCAGCAACGGAGCGGCGCGCGCCGAATTGGGCTGGAACGCAGGGACCCTGACGGAGGGCGTGCTAGGTCTATTTTCGGCCGCCCTCGTAACGTGCGGGAGTGCAAGGGCAAGTGGGACCACGAACCTGCGCACTTAGGAGTAGACCGGAGTGCTGGCCTCTTCGTTGAGTCTAGGTGGGGCGACGACGTGCTGAATCCCGAGGCCGGGCATGACCCAGGAAAGTGTGTCCGGCCAAGGGGGACAGGCGTGTTGGAAATGAGGTGCACCCCTGTAGGGAAGAAACAACTATTCAAATAGCCGTGTCCACGGTAACAGGACGGCTTGGAATTATGCTTGGGCCTACTACAACTATAATCATAACTACTTAATTGAATTGTGGCTCCGGGATTGCTTCCTCGCAGGGAGTCGAGGAAGGATCTTTGGGCATGTTACTTAATAAAATTGCTAATAATATGATTATATGTGAGATACCAATCTGCACTCTTCTAATGCTGCAAGACAATGAAGATGCTAGTCTTCGATAGGACTAGGCCTTCTTCTCTCTTCTGGCATTTCTGCAGTCTAGTCCAAAGATATAGCCCCATTCCTTTGATACTGGTGCATATCTAGCATAGCTTTGATGTCAGTCTTGTGAGTACTTTGGATGAGTACTCACGCTGCTTGCATTCCTCTTTCCCCCTCGATACGATGCTGCGATCAGATGATGGAGCCCAGGAGTTGGAGTATGCTGGAGATGCCGACTACTATCATCAGGATGGAGGCCACCACCAGGAGGATGGCGCCTACTACGACGTGGACTTCTCCGACGTCCAGGAGTAGTTAGGAGGTTCCCAGGCAGGAGGCCTCGCCTCTTCGATCTGTTGCTACCTTATATTTGTGCTAGCCTTCTTAAGGCAAAACTTGTTTAACTTATGTCTGTACTCAGATATTGTTGCTTTCGCTGACTTATGCTCGTCGAGCTTTGTATTCGAGCCCTCGAGGCCCCTGGCTTGTAATATGAAGCTGTATGACTTTGGATTTGTGTCTTATGTTGTGTTGTGATATCTTCCCGTGAGTCCCTGATCCGGATCGTACGCATTGCGTGATTGTTTAGCGTACGGTTCAGGCTGGGGGCGTCACAAGTTGGTATCAGAGCCAACTGCCTGTAGGTAGCCCCCTTTCCACATCCTTGGCCGAAGTTGAGTCTAGTCATTGAAAAACTTTTACTAACACCGATGCTGTGGCTTACGGGCCCACATCTCAACTGGGTGGTATTAGGATCTTTTATTCCTCATCCTTACTCTGGGTTCTGATCGCTCTTCTCCTTCAGGTTAAAGATTTTCAAAATCTAACATTAGGTTCTCGTGATCACATCCACCGGAGATTTGTTTCGTCGATAACTGCTTTCACTTGAAGTTATGATGCACACACTGTCATTTGACATATTGAATCACCTTGTTACAGATGCGTCCCGCTAGGCAGATCGTTCGTCTGACCTTTGCGCACGAAACAACTGGGTTCCCGGCCATTCTGAATAACCTATTGAAGACGATGGGTTATCATTGGTGTAGGGTAACGCAGCAGAAAACAAAATTTTTCCGACCTACGCACCAGCCCAGGACCACTATGGAGACTGCATACAAGGTTTGATCATTTTCGTTACCGACTCGTAGCGCAGCGGAAGTAGAGTCGATGACGAATGGCGGTGCAGATCCCCGCAGCTAGGATTTTACAACCTCCCAACCGCGAGGATGTATACCCTCATCTGCCCCGCGGACAGCCCTCCGGGAGTCGGTCGCACAGTCCCCCGGACGGTGTCGCGGACAGCCCTTCGGGAGGACCTCCAAAACTCGGACGGTCACACGGACAGTCCTTCGGGAGGCACTCTCGAACTAAGACCGAAACTACGATCTCTCTACAGAGTTGCACACATACGGTATCATCTATCCAGCAGGGCTTCGCCGTCCAGAACTAGTTCCTGCCGGAACCCAGACAGCCTTTCGGCTCTACGAAACTATTTCGCTGGGAGGGAGAGAAGAATGCCAGATCATGCATGGCTTTGTGTATGAGAGCAAGAGTCTGTCTTATGGCAGCCCACACACCTCCTATTTATAGGAAACCCAAGGGGTAGGGTGGTTTTACAAGAAAACCCAAAACCCACATGGAAAGGAGTCCTTCCCAAGGACCTAAAAGGTGAAACCAAGGAACAAGGGGGACTCCATGAAGGAGTCCACCATGTGGCCGGCCACACCCTCATGTGGGGCCCCAAAATTGGCCCCTATCCATCCATGTCATCCCCAAGATCTTTTGGAGCAAAGCCCCAAAAGGTGGCTTTCCAAAAATATCCCAAAAAGCACTTTCACTATTCACGACAACATTTTTCAGCGTCTGATCGAACTGAAAATATTCATGTGGGCTTAGAACAATTCTAGTACCCACCAAAATAATTTTCAACGCGAGCCGGAACAATTCCGGTTTAGTGATTTCATCTGCGAAAAGCATCTGAAGCGGTTTCGGCAGCTCCGGAACATTTCCGGTTTTCATCCCGGAAAATTCCAGAAAGTTTCCAGAATGATTCTGGCACCCTCCAAGAATTATCAGGCATGTGCCAAAACCAATTTGACTTTATGGTATCCTCTGAAACAACTTTTCAGTTTCACCGGAACTCATCCGGTGACCTCTCTGCGGAACTTTTCCGCTGTCCGAAACTTTTCCGGCGTTCGAAACTTTTTCGGTGATTTTCTCTAAGACTCCCTGTCCAGTATTCAGCAGATAGATGACCCTTAAGCGTGTGACCCTATAGGTTCGGTGAAGCATAGACATGACCCGGAACCCCTTCCGATCAATGATCAACATCGGAGCCGTGGACACCCATATTGATCCCTATACCCACACGAATGAATATTCGAGTGAACCTCGAGTTGCCGTGTGCTATTCCTGTTGCTTCGCGATATGTTACAAATACCCGAGGTGAGACATGTTGGCATCCCTGTGGATCAACACCTTGTCCACTATGCCAGTTACCTCGTTGCCGGTATTGTTCTCTTTTCTCGTTCCCGTGTTCCGGCATCCCTGTGATCAAATCACCCTGTGTCTGGCCAGACGATGATGGATACCGTAACACCGAGAGGGCCCAGAGATATCTCTCCATCGTCGGAGGAGCAAATCCCAATCTTGAGCTATCAAGTTACTTGACATACTTTTCCATGAACCCGTAAGCCGCCGTAATAGCCACCCATTTACAGATGACGTTTAACAAACCCCAAAGTTCATGAAGCAAGCATGAAGAAACTCGATACTCTCATGGTCTAAGGAATTATGCAAACATTAACTTCCTGTGTTATTAACCATTAACTTATGACGAATGTATCTCATAGCATAACATCAATTTGGGTCGATTCAACACAAGTGTTCTACCAACAATTGTGCCCTCAAAATTGCCGGCATAGTCATGCCCATGATCAGGAAAATAGGATCATCATGCAATACTTGAGCCAGTCATAGAGGCTTGACTAGGAATACATTTTACCGTTTATTATCCCACACGTGCACATGAGTTTCCCTCCAAGCCTCGTTTTATTTGTAGACTCGAGAATCATTGTAGTTATAGCATGGAACATAAACATAATTATGAACAGGGAGATAATCAATAACATTTATTATTGCCTCTAGGGCATATCTCCTACAGACTCCCACTTGCACTAGAGTCAATAATCTAGTCAATGCTAATGCACTTTACACCTATGGCATACTGGTGTAAAATATGCTTCGCATGTGGTATAGCCTGATGTCCAACGGATCTGACAACTTCAGCTCCGTGTGTAACTTTGCATATCCTCGCATTTTCACGCTTTCACAAAATTCATATTTTGTGTGGACTTGGCTTTGCATATGTGTGAATCATTGGTCAAAACCTGATTCCTCAGACTGAGCTATGGAGCAACTATCTGCTATAGTGTCCCATAGACCAAAGCCTTCTTGGAACCATACTAAGTTCATGAATGAACTATATGATTCAACAACTTCTTTGTCGCTTCTCAAGCGTCAACATACTTAGCCTTTGTTATAGAATTCGCCACAGTATCTTGTTTGGAACAATTTCCAACTACCGTGCCACCATATTGTGTATCACACAAAACCCTCAATTTAAATCGAAAATCGCATGGAGCATTGATGAAGACTGTATCGATGTAACCTTTTACAACGAACTCTTCATGATCTCCGTTTGCGAGAAAACATGTCATCAGTACTGCTCTAGTACTCAATGACATCTTTCACTGTTGTCCCATGATCAGTACTTTGATCACTATGGTATCTATACTCGCAACAACTTTGGAGTTTTGGACATATCTGGTTGGTTTTACATACCATGGAATACATGATTAATCCAAACACAAGAGTGTGTGGAATCTCCATCATGTATTTCACTCATCAGTGCTTTGGGACACTGAGTCTTGCGAAAACTCTTTCCATGTGACTTCGGCAAGAATCACTCCTTGGCGTTTTAAATGCTAAAAGGTTTTAGCATCTTGTCAATATGTATTCATTGCTTAGCCCTATTAGGTAAATCTATCTCCATAGATCATTATCCCTAATATGGAGGCTATATAGCCCAAGCACTTCATCAAAAAACTATTTTCAAATGAAGTCCTTAATTCGTGTCAAGAAATTTACTTCCAATTAACAATGTGTCAAGCACACAATGTTTTAGAAATATTATTATGCTCCCACTTACTTTCTTGAATCACAAGCATCTTCGTTACCCATTGATGAAGTCAAAACCCTTTTGACCATTTCATCAAAACACGAAGATTCCAACTCCATTTTGCTCTCTTCTGTCCATCGCTGGAACTCTGAAGTTTGCACCCTTACTAGCATCCTCTGGACTGTCAAAATACCTTGGACTGTATCACATACAAGTCCTAGGTTTCATTTCCATCAGATGGAAATCCTTTTGTCATCCATGTTTCATATCTCATGATTGAAATATGTATTAATTGCTAGTTCAACCCGAACCGACTTCAAGCATCGCTACGGTGAGACAATCTCATCGTAGTCAACTCCTTGAACTTGTTATTGCAACAAGTCGAGCTTTATGGTTAAAACATTTTTTATCCGTATCAGTTTTTAGTTCCATAAATATTCGTTAGACTCTAAGTCTTCCGAAAGGTGTATCAAAATCTTAATCTTGAATCACTTATATGGAAACTATCTCAGATTGTATTGGCATTTAGCCAATTCCGGAGTCAGGGCCCATCACCGCTTCCTTGTATATCGTAGGTATACTGTTGTCCAACAACAATATCTCGTTTGCGCACCTAAGAGGTTTGCACGAGCCTTGCCTACGTGGTTCAGCTGCGAGTTCGACTGAAGTCAATACATTTTATTGTAGAGACTTCCGTATCAGTCGCAGTAGGAAACCCTGGAATCACTTCCAAGGTTCCTTTCCTTTGACCTGATGACGAAGATACTGGTTATCTTGTCGAGTTGCATTGTCCTCCCACTGACCTTTTATGAGAACTATTCTCTTTAAAAGCATACCGTTTTGTGGCAAAACCCTTTGCCTCGGTACAGTGGTGGGGGAATACCCAATGACTTGGGATAACCTACAAAGTAGCACTTGTCTGATTTGGAATAGGTTTGTAACCTTTTACACAAGCCCCATATTCCAAATGTTAAGAAAAGATATAACATGGTTGGGCGTACCATACCATGACGTTATTTCAACAGACCCGATGAAGCTCTTTTCAGTGTAAAAGCCGCAGTCTCTAAAGCATCACCTTAAAAGGGATAATGGCAAATTTATTTATGTCATCTTTGATCTTACCATGTCATAAATGGTTTGATTACATCTTCACGCACTTTCCACTTGCAGTGGTGTTCCGGGAGGTGCAAGTTATGAAACCCCTTTCACAACTCATCAGACATTCGCTAAACTTGTAACTCAAATATTCCTTTCTGCAATCGAATTGTAGAAACATAATTTTCTTGTTACAATATTTTCTTCTTCGTATTGAAAACCTTTCGAATGATTTCAAAAAATCCAGACTTACGTCTCATCAAGTAAATATCCATATATCTACTTGAGTCATTTCTGAAGATAGATAAATCCACTACTTGCAACAACATTTATTGGACTACACACATCATAATGTATGATCACCAATATGTTCTTTGCTCGTTCCTTATGGCCTGTGAACGGTATTTCAGTCACTTCACTTTTCAGAGGAAAGTTGCAAGTGTCAGATGATTCAAAATCAAACGACTTCAAAATCCATCATAATGGAAGTTTTCATGCGGGTTTCTCCAATGTGACCAAATGCAGTGCCACACTTGTGTGGTATTCTTTTAGTCTTGCGACATTTAGCGTCAGTGTTATGGATGTATCATATTACCATCAATATTCATAGCATACATCCCATCCTGTATGGAAGCATGGCCCTTCATGTTATTCATAACACCGAACATCAAAAGTTCTCTTATGAATAACCTTCTTGCAAAATACCTTATGCAAAGGGCTAGAGTGTATGAAACTCTAAATGAATTATGAAAGTAAATACAGAGGTAATGTATTAATATCAATATTCATAACATACATCTCATTCATAATGAAAGTATGGCCCTTATGTTATTCATAACATCGAACATCAAAAGTTCTCTTATGAATAACCTTCTTGCAAGATACTTTATGCAATGGGCAAGAGTGTAAAACTCTAAAATGAATTATGAAAGTAAATACATAGGGAATACACTAATGGAAGGTATAGTAACATTTACTATGTTCCCTGTGTGTATCTAAACCTCATTCCTGGCTAGTCTTTCAGGCCATAGTAGTTCTTACATCGAGTTGCAACAGAATGCAATCGAGCGGGTATCTTTGTGATTAACTCACAATACCCAAGAATTAGTGATTAACATGTTTAACCATAATTTTCAAGAACTATATCTTTGACCAGCCTTTTATACATCAAAAACTTGTATGACATTCATACATGAGCTGGATATTCCAGTCTTCTTTCCTTTTGCCATTATACTTCTAACAGTTTAACTTTCAGTATATCTCCTACTCTCAGAAGAAGCACCCAACTTAAGAGTGGCGTTAGCCCCGGACTTCCTAGGCGTGAAAGTCTTACTAACACCCTTCAGACACTTCCTTTCTCTTTAAGTTGTTGTTTTATTCACCTTTCATCATATGACAGGCGTTCTCCTGGATCCCTCTCTTATCAGTCTTATGCATAGTAAACTCCTTTACTAATAGTTTGCAAACAAACATTGCTTTGGATATCTCATATCTTTTAGCCTTTGTCTATCTCTGAAAATAATTTTCAGATTCCATGAATATCACATAACTATCCAAACTTTCGAAGTTCGGGTCTCATGGAAGCAAACATATTGTATTTGACTGAAAAGGAATTCTAGCTTTTGGATCGAAGGACGAGAGTCACATGATCCATAGCATTAGCGGGAGAATACCAAAAGCATGCGATAGGACAAAGTCCTTCTCGGCACTCTTGAGGACAATCCTCACATTACGTTACCAACCGTAAAGTTTTAACCAGATATTTAACAGCTATTCAATTTTAACAGGGAAGGTGGAAACGCGAGCCATTATTCTACAACTATTATGCAAACCACACTTAGACAGTGTTCAAAATTAATTGCACTGAGAATTAAACAAGTTAACTCTATAGTGCGCTCCCACTCAAAACAATATCTCTCATAATTGATTGTGAGTGATTCAAGGCCCGCATATCCATTCAACGTCACGGTTCGAGATGAACACCCATGGTGTGAACTTCAATCGGTAGGCAAACTTGCCGATCACATCTCTATGCGATTCTTGTTCATCTTTCGATGCGTGTGTTCCGAGCTCATGACTTTCATGCCTGAACGTCAAGACAACCAAGTGATCTCGCTGCGAGGTCTCAACTCACCCGCCTCACACATCCCTAATCGTTCGCACCCATGGAGATCATGCAATGCCCCGAAAAGTTAGGTGCCGTGACGGTGCTACACTTGGGAGAACACTAACTACTTGATATTTCAGTGAGAGATCACCCTAATAAAAAGCGACTACTGCGCAATCAAGAAGGGTGCATCATAAGGGATAAACATCTCAGGCAATTCATAATAGCATGATATGGTATAGCCCTTTCTGACGGAGAAGTCTTTCATTTCTTCGTCTCCGGCATTCGCGTCGGTGTTCACCTTCGCGAAGATTGCCACCACCTTGTCAATGCACAAGATAATATTGCTATCTCTATAGCTAATAAAATAAGTGCATTACATAAGGTTGACACGCAGGTCATTAAAGTGCAATCATATGGCTCCAGCCATCATGCCGAATCATGACACGCAGGTCATGTTAATCAATTTACATCATATAGTCATCTCATACATAATCAAATTATTATGAACACTGCTATACCACATCACATGCACATGCAAACCATCCTGCAAAACCAAGTTAGACGCCTCTAATCGGTTCATGCGAAATTTTATTTTACGTGGCTTCTAAGGTTTCGAAACAAACCGAAGCTACCAACGTCCATCATCAAGCATGATAATCCAAGTCGCTAGATTAACATTCCAGGGTGTATGAAACACGAGATAATAAAATCTCGAGCCCCATACTAAACTTCATCATACGCGTGACCCCCGTGCAGATCACATCTGCATTGCCCTTTCGTCTGCAAAATTTCATCTTTCTTTTTAACTACGGTGGAATTCAATGAACTGTTAGCACTTCGTTGATCAATCAGGATCGTGGATTGCCAGAACATTGAAACTCCACCATACTATTATCAAGATCAGAAATATGCAAATTCGAGGGAAGCAACAAGAACATCGGGTAACAGACTTCATCTGCTACCCGCACAAATAATTTTCAGCAATAGATCTCATCTACTACCTAATTATATTGTGCAACACCCATACATCTCTATGTATTCTAGATCGCAACCTGCATCTACGCATAGCACGGCTCTTGATGCCACTGTAGGGTAACGCAGCAGAAAACAAAAAATTTCCGACCTACGCACCAGCCCAGGACCACTATGGAGACTGCATACAAGGTTTGATCATTTTCGTTACCGACTCGTAGCGCAGCGGAAGTAGAGTCGATGACGAACGGCGGTGCAGATCCCTGCAGCTAGGATTTTACAACCTCCCAACCGCGAGGATGTATACCCTCATCTGCCCCGCGGACAGCCCTCCGGGAGTCGGTCGCACAGTCCCCCGGACGGTGTCGCGGACAGCCCTTCGGGAGGACCTCCAAAACTCGGACGGTCACACGGACAGTCCTTCGGGAGGCACTCTCGAACTAAGACCTAAACTACGATCTCTCTACAGAGTTGCACACATACGGTATCATCTATCCAGCAGGGCTTCGCCATCCAGAACTGTAGGAGATATGCCCTAGAGGCAATAATAAATGTTATTGATTATCTCCCTGTTCATAATTAGGTTTATGTTCCATGCTATAACTGCTATGGTTCTCGAGTCTGCAATAACCACGAGGCTCGGAGGTAAACTCATATGCACGTGTGGGATAATAAACGGTAAAATGTATTCCTAGTCAAGCCTCTAGGACTGGCTCAAGTATTGCATGATGATCCTGTTTTCCTGATCATGGGCATGGCTATGCCGGCAATTTTGAGGGCACAATTGTTGGTAGAACACTTGTGTTGAATCGACCCGAATTGATGTTATGCTATGAGATACATTCGTCATAAGTTAATGGTTAATAACACAGAGATGGTTAACGTTTGCATGATTCCTTAGACCATGAGAGTATCGAGTTTCTTCATGCTTGCTTCATGAACTTTGGGGTTTGTTAAACGTCATCCGTAAATGGGTGGCTATTACGGCGGCTTACGGGTTCATGGAAAAGTGTGTCAAGTAACTTGATAGCTCGAGATTGGGATTTGCTCCTCCGACGATGGAGAGATATCTCTGGGCCCTCTCGGTGTTACGGTATCCATCATCGTCTGGCCAGACACATTGTGATTTGATCACAGGGATGCCGGAACACGGGAACGAGAAAAGAGAACAATACCGGCAACGAGGTAACTGGCATAGTGGACAAGTTGTTGATCCACGAGGATGCCAACATGTCTCACCTCGGGTATTTGTAACATATCGTGAAGCAACAGGAATAGCACACGGCAACTGGAGGTTCACTCGAATATTCATTCGTGTGGGTATAGGGGTCAATATGGGTGTCCACGGCTCCGATGTTGATCATTGATCGGAAGGGGTTCCGGATCATGTCTATGCTTCACCGAACCTATAGGGTCACACGCTTAAGGGTCATCTATCTATTGAATACTAGACAGGGAGTCTGAGAGAAAAACACCGAAAAAGTTTCGGACACCGGAAAAGTTTCGGACAGCAGAAAAGTTCCGCAGAGAGGTCACCGGATGAGTTCCGGTGAAACTGAAAAGTTGTTTCAGAGGATACCATAAAGTCAAATTGGTTTTGGCACATGCCTGATAATTCTTGGAGGGTGCCAGAATCATTCTGGAAACTTTCTGGAATTTTCCGGGATGAAAACCGGAAATGTTCCGGAGCTGCCGAAACCGCTTCAGATGCTTTTCGCAGATGAAATCAGTAAACCGGAATTGTTCCGGCTTGCGTTGAAAATTATTTTGGTGGGTACTAGAATTGTTCTAAGCCCACATGAATATTTTCAGTTCGATCAGACGCTGAAAAATGTCGTCGTGAATAGTGAAAGTGCTTTTTGGGATATTTTTGGAAAGCCACCTTTTGGGGCTTTGCTCCAAAAGATCTTGGGGATGACATGGATGGATAGGGGCCAATTTTGGGGCCCCACATGAGGGTGTGGCCGGCCACATGGTGGACTCCTTCATGGAGTCCCCCTTGTTCCTTGGTTTCACCTTTTAGGTCCTTGGGAAGGACTCCTTTCCATGTGAGTTTTGGGTTTTCTTGTAAAACCACCATACCCCTTGGGTTTCCTATAAATAGGAGGTGTGTGGGCTGCCATAAGGGACACTCTTGCTCTCATACACAAAGCCATGCATGATCTGGCATTCTTCTCTCCCTCCCAGCGAAATAGTTTCGTAGAGCCGAAAGGCTGTCTGGGTTCCGACAGGAACTAGTTCTGGACGGCGAAGCCCTGCTGGATAGATGGCACCGTATGTGTGCAACTCTGTAGAGAGATCGTAGTTTCGGTCTTAGTTCGAGAGTGCCTCCCGAAGGGCTGTCCATGTGACCGTCCGAGTTTTGGAGGTCCTCCCGAAGGGCTGTCCGAGTGACAGTCCGAGTTTCGGAGGTCCCCCCGAAGGGCTGTCCGCGACACCGTCCGGGGGACTGTGCGACCGCCTCCCGGAGGGCTGTCCGCGGGGCAGATGAGGGTATACATCCTCGCGGTTGGGAGGTTGTAAAATCCTAGCTGCGGGGATCTGCACCGCCGATCGTCATCGACTCTACTTCCGCTGCGCTACGAGTCGGTAACGAAAGTGATCAAACCTTGTATGCAGTCTCCATAGTGGTCCTGGGCTGGTGCGTAGGTCGGAAATTTTTTGTTTTCTGTCGCGTTACCCAACAGTGGCATCAAGATCCTTGCTATGCGTAGATGCAGGTTGCGATCTAGAATACATAGAGATGTATAGGTGTTGCACAATATAATTAGGTAGTAGATGAGATCTATTGCTGAAAATTATTTGTGCGGGTAGCAGATGAAGTCTGTTACCCGATGTTCTTGTTGCTTCCCTCGAATTTGCATATTTCTGATCTTGATAACAGTATGGTGGAGTTTCAATGTTCTGGCAATCCGCGATCCTGATTGATCAACGAAGTGCTAACAGTTCATTGAATTCCACCGTAGTTAAAAAGAAAGATGAAATTTTGCAGACGAAAGGGCAATGCAGATATGATCTGCACGGGGGTCACGCGTATGACGAAGTTTAGTATGGGGCTCGAGATTTTATTATCTCGTGTTTCATACACCCCGCAATGTTAATCAAGCGACTTGGATTATCATGCTTGATGATGGACGTTGGTAGCTTCGGTTTGTTTCGAAACCTTAGAAGCCACGAAAAATAAAATTTTGCATGAACCGATTAGAGGCGTCTAACTTGGTTTTGCAGGATGGTTTGCATGTGCATGTGATGTGGTATAGCAGTGCTCATTATAATTTGATTATGTATGAGATGACTATATAATGTAAATTGATTAACATGACCTGCGTGTCATGATTCGGCATGATGGCTGGAGCCATATGATTGTCACTTTAATGACCTACGTGTCAACCTTCAGTAATGCACTTATTTTATTAGCTATAGAGATAGCAATATTATCTGGTGCATCGACAAGGTGGTGGCAATATTCGCAAAGGTGAACACCGACGCGAATGCCGGAGACGAAGAAATACAAGACTTCTCCGTCGGAAGGGCTATACCATATCATGCTTTTATGAATTCCCTGAGATGTTTATCCCTTATGATGCACCCTTCTTGATTGCGCGGTAGTCGCTTTTATTAGGGTGATCTCTCACAAAAATATCAAGTAGTTAGTGTTCTCCCAAGTGTAGCATCGTCACGGCACCTATCTTTTCGGGGTGCGCCGTGTCACACGGGTACGAACGATTAGGGATGTGTGAGGCGGGTGAGTTGAGACCTCGCAGCGAGATCACTTGGTTGTCTTGACGTTCAGGCATGACCGTCATGAGCTCGGAACACACGCATCGAAAGATGAACAAGAGTCGCATGGAAGATGTGATTGGCAAGTTTGCCTACCGGTTGAGATTTTCGTCATCAGTGGTGTTACACCAATGGCGAACAATTGATACGTGGGTCTTGTATCACTCACAATCAATTATGAGAGATATTAATTTGAGTGGGAGCGCACTGTTGAATTAACTTGTTTAATTCTCAGTGCAATTAATTTTGAACACTGTCTAAGTGTGATTTGCATAATAGTTGTAGAAGAATGGCTCGCGTTTCCACCTTTCCTATTAAAATTGAATAGCTGTTTAATATCTGGTTAAAACTTTACGGTTGGTAAACGTAATGTGAGGATTGTCCTCTAGAGTGCCGAGAAGGACTTTGTCCTATCGCATATTTTCGGTATTCTCCCGCTAATGCTATGGATCATGTGACTCACGTCCTTCGATCCAAAAGCTAAAATTCCGTTACAGTCGAGTGAAATATGTTTGCTTCCATGAGACCCGAACTTCAAAAGTTTTGGGATAGTTATGTGATATTCATGGAACTGAAAATTAATTTTCAGATACAAACAAAGGCTGAAAGATATGAGATATCTAAAGCCATGTTTGTTTGCAAACTATTAGTAAAAGTGTTTACTGGGCATTTGACTGATAAGAGAGGGATCCAGAAGAACGCCTGTCATATGATGATGGTGAATAAAACAACAACTTAAAGAGAAAGGAAGTATCCGAAGGGTGTTAGTGAAACTTTCACGCCTAGAAAATCCGGGGGCTAACACCACTCTTAAGTTGGGTGCTTCTTCTGAGAGTAGGAGAAATACTGAAAGTTAAACTGTTAGAAGTATAATGGCAAAAGGATAGAAGACTGGAATATCCAGCTCATGTATGAATGTCATACAGGTTTTTTGATGTATAGAAGGCTGGTCAAAGATATAGTTCTTGGGAATTATGGTTAAACATGTTAATCACTAATTCTTGGGTATTGTGAGTTAATCACAAAGATACCCGCTCGATTGCATTCTGTTGCAACTCGATGTAAGAACTACTATGGCCTGAGAGACTAGCCAGGAATGAGGTTTAGATACACGCAGGGAACATAGTAAATGTTACTGTGCCTTCCATCGGTGTATTCCCTATGTATTTACTTTCATAATTCATTTTAGAGTTTCACACTCTAGCCCTTTGCATAAGGTATCTTGCAAGAAGGTTATTCATAAGAGAACTTTTAATGTTCGGTGTTATGAATAACATAAGGGCCATACTTTCATTATGAATGAGACGTATGTTATGAATATTGATAATAATACATTACCTCTGGGTTTACTTTCATAATTCATTTTAGAGTTTCGTACACTCTAGCCCATTGCACAATGTTTGTTGCAAAAGAGTTGTTCATAGAAACAACAATTGTTGTTCAGTATTATGAATAAAATGAAGGGCCATGCTTCCATCGAAGATGGGATGTATGTTATGAACATTGATGCAAATATGATACATCCATAACACTGACGCTAAATGTCGCAAGACTAGAAGAATACCACACAAGTGTGGCACTGCATTTGGTCACATTGGAGAAACCCGCATGGAAAATTCCATTATGATGGATTTTGAAGTCGTTTGATTTTGAATCATCTGACACTTGCAACTTTCCTCTGAAAGGTAAAGTGACTGAAATACCGTTCACAGGCCATAAGGAACGAGCAAAGAACATATTGGTAATCATACATTATGATGTGTGTAGTCCAATAAATGTTGTTGCAAGTAGTGGATTTATCTGTCTTCAGAAATGACTCAAGTAGATATATGGATATTTACTTGTTGAGACGTAAGTCTGGATCTTTTGAATTCATTCAGAAGGTTTTCAAAAATGAAGTAGAATTTATTGTAACAAGAAAATTATGTTTCTGCAATTTGATTGCAGAAAGGAATATTTGAGTTACAAGTTTAGCGAATGTCTGATGAGTTGTGAAAGGGGTTTCATAACTTGCACCTCCCGGAACACCGCTGCAAGTGGAAAGTCCGTGAAGATGTAATCGAACCATTTATGACATGGTAAGATCAAAGATGACATAAATAAATTTGCCATTACCCCTTTTATAGAGTGATGCTTTAGAGACTACGGCTTTTACACTGAAAAGAGCTCCATCAGGTCTGTTGAAATGACGCCATGGTATGGTACGCCCAACCATGTTATATCTTTTCTTAACATTTGGAATATGGGGCTTGTGTAAAAGGTTACAAACCTATTCCAAATCAGACAAGTGCTGCTTTGTAAGGTTATCCCAAGTCATTGGGAATTCCCCCACCACTATACCGAGGCAAAGGGTTTTGCCGCAAAACGGTATGCTTTTAAAGAGAATAGTTCTTTCAAAAAGGTGAGTGGGAGGACAGTGCAACTCGACGAGATAAACAGTATCTTCGTCATCAGATCAAAGGAAAGTAACCTTGGAAGTGATTCCGGAGTTTCCTACTGCGACTGATACGGAAGTCTCTACAATAAAATGTATGGACTTCGGTCGAACTTGCAGCTGAACCACGTAGGCAAAGCTCGTGCAAACCTATCAGGTGCGCAAACGAGATATTGTTGTTAGACAACAATATACCTACAATACACAAGGAAGCGTTGATGGGCCCTGACTCCGGAATTGGCTAAATGCCAATACAATCTGAGATAGTTTCCATATATGTGATTCAAGATTAAAATCTTGATACACCTTTCGGAAGACTTAGAGTCTAACGAATATTTATGGAACTAAAAACTGATACGGAAAAAAATGTTTTATCCATAAAGCTCGACTTGTTGCAATAACAAGTTCAAGGAGTTGACTACGATGAGATTGTTTCACCGTAGCGATGCTTAAAGTCGATTCGGGTTGAACTAGCAATTAATACATATTTCAATCATGAGATATGAAACATGGATGACAAAGGGATTTCCATCTGATGAAAATGAAACCTAGGACTTGTATGTGATACAGTCCAAAGTAATTTGTCGATCCAGAGGATGCTAGTAAGTATGCAAACTTCAGAGTTCCAGCGATGGACAGAAGAGAGCAAAGTGGAGTTGGAATCTTCGTTTTTTATGGAATGGTCAAAGGGGTTTGACTTCATCAAATGGGCATCGAAGATGCTTGTGATTCAAGAAAGTAAGTGGGAGCATAATAATATTTCTAAAAACCTTGTGTACTTGACACATTGTTAATTGGAAATAAATTTCTTGACACGAATTAGGACTTCATTTGAAAATAGTTTTTCAATGAAGTGCTTAGGCTAAATAGCCTCAATATTAGGCATGATGATCTATGGAGATAGATTTACCTAATGGGGCTAAGCAATGAATACATATTGACAAGATGCTAAAACCTTTTAGCATTTAAAACGCCAAGGAATGATTCTTGCCGAAGTCACATGGAAAGAGTTTTTGCAAGACTCGGTGTCCCAAAACACTGATGAGTAAAATACATGATGGAGATTCCACACACTCTTGTGTTTGGATTAATCATGTATTCCATGGTATGTAAAAACAAACAGATATGTCCAATACTCCAAAGTTGTTGCGAGTATAGATACCATAGTGATCAAAGTACTAATCATAGGACAACAGTGAAAGATGTCATTAAGTGCTAAGAGTAGTGCTGATGACATGTTTTCTCGCAAGTAGAGATTATGAAGTGCTCGTTGTAAGTGATTACATCGATACAGTCTTCATCAATGCTCCATGCGATTTTCGATTTAAATTGAGGGTTTTGTGTGATACACAATATGGTGGCACGGTAGTTGGAAATTGTTCCAAACAAGATACTGTGGCGAATTCTATAACAAAGGCTAAGTATGTTGATGCTTAAGAAGCGACAAAGAAGTTGTTGAATCATATAGTTCATTCATGAACTTAGTATGGTTCCAAGATGACTTTGGTCTATGGGACACTATTGCAGATAGTTGCTCCATAGCTCAGTCTGAGGAATCAGGTTTCGACCAATGATTCACACATATGCAAAGCCAAGTCCACACAAAATATGAATTTTGTGAAAGCGTGAAAACGCGAGGATATGCAAAGTTACACACGGAGCTGAAGTCGTCAGATCCGTTGGACATCAGGCTATACCACATGCGAAGCATATTTTACACCAGTATGCCATAGGTGTAAAGTGCATTAGCGTTGACTAGATTATTGACTCTAGTGCAAGTGGGAGTCTGTAGGAGATATGCCCTAGAGGCAATAATAAATGTTATTGATTATCTCCCTGTTCATAATTAGGTTTATGTTCCATGCTATAACTGCTATGGTTCTCGAGTCTGCAATAACCACGAGGCTCGGAGGAAGACTCATATGCACGTGTGGGATAATAAACGGTAAAATGTATTCCTAGTCAAGCCTCTAGGACTGGCTCAAGTATTGCATGATGATCCTGTTTTCCTGATCATGGGCATGGCTATGCCGGCAATTTTGAGGGCACAATTGTTGGTAGAACACTTGTGTTGAATCGACCCGAATTGATGTTATGCTATGAGATACATTCGTCATAAGTTAATGGTTAATAACACAGAGATGGTTAACGTTTGCATGATTCCTTAGACCATGAGAGTATCGAGTTTCTTCATGCTTGCTTCATGAACTTTGGGGTTTGTTAAACGTCATCCGTAAATGGGTGGCTATTACGGCGGCTTACGGGTTCATGGAAAAGTGTGTCAAGTAACTTGATAGCTCGAGATTGGGATTTGCTCCTCCGACGATGGAGAGATATCTCTGGGCCCTCTCGGTGTTACGGTATCCATCATCGTCTGGCCAGACACATTGTGATTTGATCACAGGGATGCCGGAACACGGGAACGAGAAAAGAGAACAATACCGGCAACGAGGTAACTGGCATAGTGGACAAGTTGTTGATCCACGAGGATGCCAACATGTCTCACCTCGGGTATTTGTAACATATCGTGAAGCAACAGGAATAGCACACGGCAACTGGAGGTTCACTCGAATATTCATTCGTGTGGGTATAGGGGTCAATATGGGTGTCCACGGCTCCGATGTTGATCATTGATCGGAAGGGGTTCCGGGTCATGTCTATGCTTCACCGAACCTATAGGGTCACACGCTTAAGGGTCATCTATCTGTTGAATACTAGACAGGGAGTCTAAGAGAAAATCACCGAAAAAGTTTCGGACACCGGAAAAGTTTCGGACAGCGGAAAAGTTCCGCAGAGAGGTCACCGGATGAGTTCCGGTGAAACTGAAAAGTTGTTTCAGAGGATACCATAAAGTCAAATTGGTTTTGGCACATGCCTGATAATTCTTGGAGGGTGCCAGAATCATTCTGGAAACTTTCTGGAATTTTCCGGGATGAAAACCGGAAATGTTCCGGAGCTGCCGAAACCGCTTCAGATGCTTTTCGCAGATGAAATCACTAAACCGGAATTGTTCCGGCTTGTGTTGAAAATTATTTTGGTGGGTACTAGAATTGTTCTAAGCCCAGATGAATATTTTCAGTTCGATCAGACGCTGAAAAATGTCGTCGTGAATAGTGAAAGTGCTTTTTGGGATATTTTTGGAAAGCCACCTTTTGGGGCTTTGCTCCAAAAGATCTTGGGGATGACATGGATGGATAGGGGCCAATTTTGGGGCCCCACATGAGGGTGTGGCCGGCCACATGGTGGACTCCTTCATGGAGTCCCCCTTGTTCCTTGGTTTCACCTTTTAGGTCCTTGGGAAGGACTCCTTTCCATGTGAGTTTTGGGTTTTCTTGTAAAACCACCATACCCCTTGGGTTTCCTATAAATAGGAGGTGTGTGGGCTGCCATAAGGGACACTCTTGCTCTCATACACAAATCCATTCATAATCTGGCATTCTTCTCTCCCTCCCAGCGAAATAGTTTCGTAGAGCCGAAAGGCTGTCTGGGTTCCGGCAGGAACTAGTTCTGGACGGCGAAGCCCTGCTGGATAGATGGCACCGTATGTGTGCAACTCTGTAGAGAGATCGTAGTTTCGGTCTTAGTTCGAGAGTGCCTCCCGAAGGGCTGTCCGTGTGACCGTCCGAGTTTTGGAGGTCCTCCCGAAGGGCTGTCCGAGTGATACTCCGAGTTTCGGAGGTCCCCCCGAAGGGCTGTCCGCGACACCGTCCGGGGGACTGTGCGACCGCCTCCCGGAGGGCTGTCCGCGGGGCAGATGAGGGTATACATCCTCGCGGTTGGGAGGTTGTAAAATCCTAGCTGCGGGGATCTGCACCGCCGATCGTCATCGTCTCTACTTCCACTGCGCTACGAGTCGGTAACGAAAGTGATCAAACCTTGTATGCAGTCTCCATAGTGGTCCTGGGCTGGTGCGTAGGTCGGAAATTTTTTGTTTTCTGTCGCGTTCCCCAACAAGAACTAGTTCCTGCCGGAACCCAGACAGCCTTTCGGCTCTACGAAACTATTTCGCTGGGAGGGAGAGAAGAATGCCAGATCATGCCTGGCTTTGTGTATGTGAGCAAGAGTCTGTCTTATGGCAGCCCACACACCTCCTATTTATAGGAAACCCAAGGGGTAGGGTGGTTTTACAAGAAAACCCAAAACCCACATGGAAAGGAGTCCTTCCCAAGGACCTAAAAGGTGAAACCAAGGAACAAGGGGGACTCCATGAAGGAGTCCACCATGTGGCCGGCCACACCCTCATGTGTGGCCCCAAAATTGGCCCCTATCCATCCATGTCATCCCCAAGATCTTTTGGAGCAAAGCCCCAAAAGGTGGCTTTCCAAAAATATCCCAAAAAGCACTTTCACTATTCACGACGACATTTTTCAGCATCTGATCGAACTGAAAATATTCATGTGGGCTTAGAACAATTCTAGTACCCACCAAAATAATTTTCAACGCGAGCCGGAACAATTCCGGTTTAGTGATTTCATCTGCGAAAAGCATCTGAAGCGGTTTCGGCAGCTCCGGAACATTTCCGGTTTTCATCCCGGAAAATTCCAGAAAGTTTCCAGAATGATTCTGGCACCCTCCAAGAATTATCAGGCATGTGCCAAAACCAATTTGACTTTATGGTATCCTCTGAAACAACTTTTCAGTTTCACCGGAACTCATCCGGTGACCTCTCTGCGGAACTTTTCCGCTGTCCGAAACTTTTCCGGCGTCCGAAGCTTTTTCGGTGATTTTCTCTCAGACTCCCTGTCTAGTATTCAGCAGATATATGACCCTTAAGCGTGTGACCCTATAGGTTCGGTGAAGCATAGACATGACCCGGAACCCCTTCCGATCAATGATCAACATCGGAGCCGTGGACACCCATATTGATCCCTATACCCACACGAATGAATATTCGAGTGAACCTCGAGTTGCCGTGTGCTATTCCTGTTGCTTCGCGATATGTTACAAATACCCGAGGTGAGACATGTTGGCATCCCTGTGGATCAACACCTTGTCCACTATGCCAGTTACCTCGTTGCCGGTATTGTTCTCTTTTCTCGTTCCCGTGTTCCGGCATCCCTGTGATCAAATCACCCTGTGTCTGGCCAGACGATGATGTATACCGTAACACCGAGAGGGCCCAGAGATATCTCTCCATCGTCGGAGGAGCAAATCCCAATCTTGAGCTATCAAGTTACTTGACATACTTTTCCATGAACCCGTAAGCCGCCGTAATAGCCACCCATTTACAGATGACGTTTAACAAACCCCAAAGTTCATGAAGCAAGCATGAAGAAACTCGATACTCTCATGGTCTAAGGAATTATGCAAACATTAACTTCCTGTGTTATTAACCATTAACTTATGACGAATGTATCTCATAGCATAACATCAATTTGGGTCGATTCAACACAAGTGTTCTACCAACAATTGTGCCCTCAAAATTGCCGGCATAGTCATGCCCATGATCAGGAAAACAGGATCATCATGCAATACTTGAGCCAGTCATAGAGGCTTGACTAGGAATACATTTTACCGTTTATTATCCCACACGTGCACATGAGTTTCCCTCCAAGCCTCGTTTTATTTGTAGACTCGAGAATCATTGCAGTTATAGCATGGAACTTAAACATAATTGTGAACAGGGAGATAATCAATAACATTTATTATTGCCTCTAGGGCATATCTCCTACAATTGGTACCCCGAGTACACTGTTTACGAGGATTACCACGAGTTCAACCAGGAACAGTATGAGGCTGAGATGGTTATCTGGGATAAGCATGATCGTACCAGAGATGGGCTGCACACCTTCCGTGGCATTGGAGTGACTATTGAGATGGCAGTACAGGATGCTGCCTATGCTGCGATTGTTCGTCTCCGTGCAGCGAACCCCAGCTTGGAGGATTCGGCATATCGGTACATTCCGTATGTCCCTGCTGGAGTTGATACGCCAGCTAACGCTGAGATCTTGATCCCTTTCGCTCCGCAGTGTACCGATCGGTCTCACACTGCTGTTTGCACCCCCTATGTGAGTCGTCGCTACGACCCACGGGTTCTGATTCAGTACACAGAGGCACTGGATCGCACTGTCAGGGATCTTAATGTCGAACTGCACGCCACTCGAGCTCGTCTATATCAGGCTATGGAGCATTTGATGCCAGCAGTCCGTGCGAGGATACATCCGGAGAGCATCCTTTACCCAGCTCGGACAGAGTTTCCTCCAGGTCTTGAGTGGCCTGAGGTTGGAGGTCGCACTCCGGCACGTGGACCTGCGCTCCCTCTTAGTATGCAGGTTCTGCATCGGAGTCTGCACGGGATGCAGGACCCTGCCATCGGCTTTTATAACCGGGGTCATATGCAGCTCCCTGGCTACTTTCGTTGTCTCCGACGCTGATGCGTTGTTGTATCCCTCCATCGCGTGCCTGCGTGCCGCCTTGTTTGTCTAGGTTCTTTTCATGCCGGACCTATCGTCTAGTTTGTAACGAACTTATGGTTTGTAATAGACATATGTATGGATCTTAAGTCATGCTTGACTATTATGATGTATTTTATCGCACTTCCTTTGTTGTGCATGATTACTTCATAAATGAATCCTTGCATTCTAAATGCTCAAAGTACTGAACTACCCCTGTTATAAATTAGCAGGATGGTTAGACCAGCAGGACGTCCCCGTGGTGGTGCCCCTGAACCACCACCGCCACTGGACAACATGGCTGGAATGATGCAACAGTTTGAATTGAACCGTCAGTTCATGCAAGGACTAGTGGACCAACTGCAGAGGCCACCCCCAATGTACCAGCAGCAAGCTGCAGTGTCGCTGCAGGACTTTGTGCGCCTCAACCCGCCAACGTTCCACAATTCAACCAAGCCACTAGATGCTGATGACTAGCTACGCGACATCATTCACATACTGGAGTCTTCTATGGTTCCCCCTGAAAACCATGTCAACTATGCGGCCTACTTTCTGAGAGGACCCGCTGCTCAATGGTGGACCAGCCACAAGCATTCTCTGCCAGTCGGTGCCATCGTCACCTGGCCTGAGTTCCAAGCTGCTTTCCGTGCTCGCCACATTCCTCAAGGGATGATGGACCGCAAGAAGCAGGAGTTCCGCAACCTTGTCCAAGGCAACAAGAACGTGGATGACTATCAGAAGGAATTTTTGGACTTGTCTCGCTATGTTGAAGAGGACCTACCAACTGATGCTCGCAGACAGGAGAAGTTTCGTGAAGGACTTAATGCAGAAATTCACCTGGCTCTTATAGCTCATAAATTCCCTGACTTCGCCACCTTGGTGAATACGGCTATCGAGATTGAGACAGGTTTGCAGAGGTACAAGGATCACACCAAACGCAAGGACATGAGCTCATCTTCGGGCTCACAGTCTCAGAAGCGTAGGATCTGGATCCCCAACAGCTACCGTCCACCTGCTTATGCACCGAGGCCATCCTATGTGGCGCCTCGTCTGCCCCCTCCACCGCCAAGACAGCCAAGGGCCCCTCAACCTCCACCCATGCGTCCTGAGGATGGGATGTGCTTCAAGTGTGGCCGTCCAGGTCATCGTGCTAGAGAGTGCAGACAGGGTCAGAAACAGCTTGCACTGCCCAACTATCAGCCTCGCAACAACAATGCTAGGCCTAACACTGGTCGTCAAGCCAACAATGTTGATCTGAATGAAGCTCAAGGCCAACCTGCTACTGTGATGGGTACCCTTCTCATCAACTCAATACCAGCTTCTGTATTGTTTGATACAGGAGCATCGCATTCCTTTATGTCTGGTAATTTTGCATGCTTGCATAACCTTAAGCACGAGGAGATAGGCTCTCCTATAGCAGTAACCACCCCCGCTGGCCAATGTCGACCCTCAATGGTTTGTCCTGATGTCTCTGTTGAGATAGAAGGACTGGTATTCTATGCCTCCCCCATTGTGCTGAAAACTTCGAATATCGATCTCATTCTCGGAATGGATTGGTTAACAGAACATACTGCTTCGGTTGTATGTGCCACTAAAACCGTGCATCTCCTCCACCCTTCCGGAGAGATAGTGGTTCATCCCGTCCACCATGTTCGAGATGTTGAGACCGAGATTCATGAAATGAACGCACTGAATGCGTCACCTCTTGAGGGGATTGAAAGCATTCCAGTGGTTCGAGACTTCCAAGATGTATTTCCAGAAGAGCTTCCAGGCATTCCCCCTGCTAGGGCTGTCGAGTTCGTCGTCGACTTGAAACCAGGCACCACCCCTATTTCTAAGCGGCCATATAAAATGCCACCTCGTGAACTTCTTGAGCTTAAGGAGGAAATTGACAAATCACTTCATAAAGGTTTTATTCGTCCAAGCTCGTCAGCTTGGGGAGCACCTTCTCTCTTTGTTAAGAAGAAAGATGGTACAAACCGATTAGTTCAAGACTACCGGCCCATTAACCAAGCAACAATTCAGAACAAGTATCCGCTTTCTCGGATCAATGACTTGTATGATCAACTTGCTGGATCATCGGTGTTCTCTAAACTCGACTTGAGGTTGGGTTATCATCAGATCCGTGTTCGAGAAGATATTCCAAAGACAGCATTTGTTACTCGCTATGGTTCTTACGAGTACACCGTCATGTCTTTTGGCTTAACAAATGCACCAGCAACCTTCTCTCGGTTGATGAACTATATCTTCATGGACTATCTCGACAAGTTTGTCGTGGTATATCTGGATGACATACTGATATACTCCAAGAATGAAGAAGAACATGCAGAACATCTTCGCCTTGTGCTCGAAAGGCTTCGAGAACATCAACTATATGCAAAGTTCTCTAAGTGTGAATTCTGGCTAAATGAAGTGACTTACCTTGGTCATGTGATCTCCAAGGACGGTATTGCTGTCAACCCTGAACGAGTTCAAGCTATTCTTGATTGGACTCCCCCAAAGAATGTTAAGCAAGTCAGAAGTTTTCTCGGGCTTGCTAGCTATTGCCGTCGATTTGTGGAGAACTTCTCCAAGATTGCAAAGCCCCTGACCGATCTGCTCCACAAAGGTGTTAAGTTTGAATGGACAGACAAATGTCAGGAAAGTTTCCAAACTCTCAAAGACAAGCTTACCTCAGCACCAGTGCTTGCTCCACCGGATTCTCGCAAGGACTTCGTCATTTATTGTGACGCTTCCCGTCAAGGATTAGGCTGTGTCCTAATGCAAGAGGGCAGAGTAGTAGCTTATGCCTCAAGACAATTGCGTCCTCATGAAGAGAACTATCCAGTTCATGATCTTGAGTTAGCTGCTGTGATCTATGCTCTATTGAATTGGCGACATTACATTCTCGGTAATCGTTGCGAGATCTACACTGATCATCAAAGCTTGAAGTACTTGTTTACTCAACCTGATCTGAATCTCCGTCAACAGAGATGGATGGAGCGTGTAGCAGATTATGATGTGGGTATTTCTTATACCCCAGGCAAGGCTAATGTAATGGCTGATGCTTTGAGCCGCAAGGCCTACTGCAACCACCTTCAGGTTCATAAGGTTCACCCTCTGCTACAAGAAGAATTTTGCAAGCTGAACCTCCACATTGTTCCTCAAGGATATCTTGTTCCCCCTCCACCGGAGTTTCAAAAGATGAACCTTCATGTTGTTAACCAGGGTTCTTTGAGTAACCTGGTTGTGGAACCAGATCTTGTGAGCAGTGTCAAAAACATACAAGTCTTTGACTACGAAGTTGATAAGATTAAACCCTCAGACTTCACCGTCGCTGAAGATGGCGCCTTGTACTTCAAGGGTCGCTTATTTGTTCCCACAAGCAAGGAAAACATAAATATGACTGGTAAAGTGATGAAAGAAGCTCATGATACACCGCTGTCTATTCATCCGGGTAGTACCAAGATGTACCAAGACATTCGTCAAAGATTCTGGTGGCCGAATATGAAGCAAGACATTGCTCGATATGTTGCTGAATGTGACGTTTGCCGTCGCACCAAAGCAGAACATCAAAAGCCTGCTGGAACTCTGCAACCTATTGCCATTCCCGAATGGAAATGGGATCATGTTGAAATGGATTTCATTACTGGTTTACCCAGGTCGCAGAAAGGTAATGATGCTATTCTTGTCGTCATCGACAGGCTCTCCAAAGTTGCACATTTCCTACCTGTCAAAGAAACAATCACTGCTAGTCAACTGGCAACTCTCTACATGGCCAGAATTGTTTTATTTCACGGTATTCCACTAGTTATCAGTTCGGACCGTGGCAGCTTGTTCACTTCAAGATTTTGGGAAAGTTTCCAAGAAGCTATGGGAACTCATTTGAAATTCAGCACTGCTTTTCACCCTCAATCCCAGGGTCAAGTTGAAAGAGTTAATCAAATTCTCGAGGATATGCTTCGTGCTTGTGTTATTTCATTCGGCAAGAAATGGGAAGAGTCCCTTCCTTATGTTGAGTTCTCCTACAACAATAGCTATCAAGCTAGCTTGAAGATGGCTCCTTTTGAAGTGTTGTATGGGCGTAAATGCCGAACCCCTCTGAATTGGTCAGAAACTGGGGAACGTGCACTCATTGGACCGGACATTATTCAACAAGCAGAGGAGCAAGTTCAAATTGTGCGAGAGAATCTTAAGACGGCTCAGTCTCGTCAAAAGAGTCAGTATGACCGTCATCATAAGGATATGGTCTATCAATCTGGCGAAAAGGCTTATCTTCGAGTCACGCCTTTGAGAGGTACCCACCGCTTTGGAATCAAGGGCAAGCTGGCTCCTCGATATATTGGTCCTTTCACTGTTCTTGAAAGGCGTGGTAATGTGGCTTACAAGTTGGAGCTGCCACCGCAATTCTCTCATCTGCATGATGTCTTTCATGTCTCTCAATTGCTTCGATGCTTTAAGGATCCGCAACGAGCTATGGATTATGAAGAGCTGGATCTGCAAGACGATCTTTCCTACAAGGAGCGTCCGATCCGCATTCTTGATGAAACTGAATGGAAGACTCGTCAGAAGGCTATCAAGTTTCTCAAGGTTCAGTGGTCGAACCATTCAGAAGATGAAGCTACTTGGGAACGCGAGGATCATCTTCGCGAAGAATACCCCGAGCTTTTCACTCCTACTGCTTAATTCTCAGGACGAGAATTCTTGTTAGTAGAGGAGAGTTGTAACACCCCCTATGTAATGAGCACAGTGAACACCATGATCAGTGCATGATCATTTTGCTAAGTGATATGTGATCAAGTTGAAAATCAAATTCAATTCAAAATTCCAACTCAAAATGCCTATTGAATTCATGTGACAAAATTAAATCCTTAAACAGCAAGACAAAAATGTTCCAAGGTTGTGGAATATTCCAAAATGAATAATGGTGAGGAAAACAACATCACTAAGTTACTGGTGTGGACCCCACCAAATAAAACAGGAGCTGGAAGTAATTTGAAAGGCATTTAAAATCAAATAGAAAATGCAAACAGTTACTAAAAATTACCAAACCTTTTATGGGACCCTGTAATATTGCAACTTAATTGTTGGACAATGTCTAGCATTTTTGCAAAAGGGAACAGTGGCTGAAATAAATTAAAACAGAAGCTGTGGGAAAAAGAAAAGGAAATAAAATGGGAAAAGGCACTATGCACTTGAAGCCCATTGCTACAGTGCCGGCCCATCCCTTCCCGCGCTGTCGTCTCCCTCCTCTCTCACACTGCTCACCCGAGCTCGTTGTCGAGCAGGTGGTACGCGCGCGCGCCAGGCCCCCCCTCTCGGCCAGATATTTCTCATGTGCGTGCGTGGATGGGATAAGGGCAACGCCCGCACCTCCCTGGATGAACCCTAGCTCCATTTCCCCCTCTTCTCCCTCTGCTCCACCGCACCCGAGCGCCGCCATGTTCGGCCTCCGCTGAGCTCGCGGCCACAGCCTCCCCCGAGCCCCGCTGAGACGTCCACGGGCTCCGCCTCGACCCCCTCGTCCCCCTCGACCACGAGCCCTTCCTCCTGCGCCCCTGCATCGCCGTCACTGCGTCGTCTTCAACCTCGGGACAGGAAGCTCGTCGCCGTCGATTCGCTTCACCACGCCTCCCCCGAGCCCACTTGAGCACATCTGCAGGCGCCCAGTGAGCTCCGCCTCCCTCTCATCCTTTTCCCGTGCGATTAGGCCGTGTAGCAAGCTCCGACCGTGTCCGATGCTCCGGCCGCCGCATCTGAGCTCGTGCTCGTGGCCACCGTCGCCGTCTTGCTCATCTGAGCCCACTGTCGAGCTCCTGGTGCTTCCAGGAGCACGACGAGCACGCGCACGCACTCAATGGAGCCCCCTAGCCTCGGCTCCGACGAGCACCCGAACGCGCCTCCGCCTTGGCTCATCGCCGGCGAGGCTCCGATGACCAAATGGTCTCGGGCTTGCGCCCATCGAGTTCGCCGCACCGCGTAGGTCACGCCTGGCCCTTTCATTTGCTCGTGTGCGCGTTGCTGCTTCGAACCCGACGACGCCCGAACGCCGCCGTCCGCCGTTGAGCTCGCCGTCGTCACTGCGGTGCTCCTCCGGCCGTGCCACCACCGCAGAACGACGCGGCCTTCCTCCCCCGTTCTAACACGCCCGTTTGCGCGCCAAAAGACCCCTTGTGGGCAAATCCTGACCCTGCCCGAGCCGCGCCGCCGCGTATTTTGGTCGCCGGCGGCTTGACGCCAGCCGCCGCCGACGTGGACGGCTGGGGCCCATCCCCAGGGACACTGCCAGTGGGTCCCCCTGGCATCGTTGACTGGGTTGACCAGTCAACGTGCTGGCTGGGCTGGGTCAGCCCACTGACATGTGGGGCCCAGGCCCCCTGTGAGTATGACAGGTGGGCCACCCCTGTCAGCTCTGTTCTGGAAAATTAAATTAGTAAAATAAAATTAATTAAATTGCTAATCAGTCACTGACATGTGGCCCCCATTGCCTAATTAACTCTGTTTAAATAAATCTAATAAACTGAAATGCCTCTGTCTCTATGACAGGTGGGACCCACTGTCTTGCTGATGCAATGCTGACGCAATGCTGACGTCAGGCAACACTGTTTCGGATAATGTTTGATTAAATAAATAGAAATAATTCCAGAAAATTAATAAAACTTTAGAAAATCATATCTTTTAAACCGTAGCTCAGATGAAAATAATTTATATATGAAACTTGATCAGAAAAATACAAGGAATGCAATGGTGCCATCCATTCATCTGCCCCATGCCCCTAGCTAGCTGAACATGCAACTTTTTGCCTGTTTCGGTTAGGTGAATAGTGCATGACTCTGATATAATAATTCCAAATAAATCCCTAAATTGACTATCGCACTTAGATAGGCCGTAAACACCGCTAGCCCTGCATATTGCCATGCCATGCATCATGTTGCATCTGTGTGCTTTGCATTTATTGTTTCTTCCCCCTCTTCTCTTCGGTAGACCCTGAGGCTGACGCTGCTGCCGTGATCGACTACGTCCCCGACGACCAGCCTTTTGCCGCAGAGCAGCAAGGCAAGCAAAACCCCCTTGAGCATTCCGATATCACCCATCTCTCTCCCTCTTATTCTTGCATTAGATTTTGCTACTGCATTAGCTAGCTCCTATTCTGATGCATAGCCTGTTTTTGATGAACTGCTACTTATCTGCTATCATACCAACTGCTTAGCATAGGTGGAGCAGTGAACCCCTGAGACCCCTTAGTCCAGTTGCCCCTGCTTTCATCGACGACACCGAGGACTTGAAGACAGAAGACTCAGTCGTCATGACTGACAAGCCGTTACCGACACATCACCGCACACCCCTTTAGTATGGCACTGCAGAGCTACTACCGAGTGCCGAGGGTGATACCTCACTTAGCACTCCCGGTGTTAATTCTGTAGCGTAGTTATCGGCCATGGGTATCGAGGGTGATTCCTCCTTCCCCTTACCGATATCGACTCTTGTCATACACATACCTCGAGTGGGATTCATCGAGGGTAATTCCTCGGATATCCACTTGGTGTATAGACACACCGTTACTATGACCTGGTTATGGGAAGATGTGATAAACGGGTCGGCCCCAAGGGTACCCGTGTGATATTGGTGGAGTGCGCCGGAAGGCACTCGAGGTTCTTGGCAGGGCGACGGACTGCAATATGTTCGAGCTTGCCCCGCACTAATAAATTGCTAAAGGATCGAGTATATAATCTGAGTTGGTCGATACGACTTTTAACGCACTAAACCTTCACGCGGGGAAGTTATGGGTACTCAGCGTCGTCGTATCAGCCGAAGCTCTTCGGACGTCAGCAACGGAGCGGCGCGCGCCGAATTGGGCTGGAACGCAGGGACCCTGACGGAGGGCGTGCTAGGTCTGTTTTCGACCGCCCTCATAACGTGCAGGAGTGCAAGGGCAAGTGGGCCCACGAACCTGCGCACTTAGGAGTAGACCGGCGTGCTGGCCTCTTCGTTGAGTCTAGGTGGGGCGACGACGTGCTGAATCCCGAGGCCGGGCATGACCCAGGAAAGTGTGTCCGGCCAAGGGGGACAGGCGTGTTGGAAATGAGGTGCACCCCTGCAGGGAAGAAACAACTATTCGAATAGCCGTGTCCACGGTAACAGGACGACTTGGAATTATGCTTGGGCCTACTACAACTATAATCATAACTACTTAGTTGAATTGTGGCTCCGGGATTGCTTCCTCGCAGGGAGTCGAGGAAGGATCTCTGGGCGTGTTACTTAATAAAATTGCTAATAATATGATTATATGTGAGATACCAATCTGCACTCTTCTAATGCTGCAAGACAATGAAGATGCTAGTCTTCGATAGGACTAGGCCTTCTTCTCTCTTCTGGCATTTCTGCAGTCTAGTCCAAAGATATAGCCCCATTCCTTTGATACTGGTGCATATCTAGCATAGTTTTGATGTCAGTCTTGCGAGTACTTTGGATGAGTACTCACGCTGCTTGCATTCCTCTTTCCCCCTCGATACGATGCTGCGATCAGATGATGGAGCCCAGGAGTTGGAGTATGCTGGAGATGCCGACTACTATCATCAGGATGGAGGCCACCACCAGGAGGATGGCGCCTACTACGACGTGGACTTCTCCGACGTCCAGGAGTAGTTAGGAGGTTCCCAGGCAGGAGGCCTCGCCTCTTCGATCCATTGCTACCTTATATTTGTGCTAGCCTTCTTAAGGCAAAACTTGTTTAACTTATGTCTGTACTCAGATATTGTTGCTTTCGCTGACTTATGCTCGTCGAGCTTTGTATTCGAGCCCTCGAGGCCCCTGGCTTGTAATATGAAGCTGTATGACTTTGGATTTGTGTCTTATGTTGTGTTGTGATATCTTCCCGTGAGTCCCTTATCCGGATCGTACGCATTGCGTGATTGTTTAGCGTACGGTTCAGGCTGGGGGCGTCACACCCAGGACCCTTTGTCATCCATGGAATATTTACCATACGAAATCTGAATGGCCTTGTAGTTACTCAAGACTATTTGTTCCATCGATGACACTATTATAAGGAAGAAAATAGAGAAAACATAGTAAACCAATACAGACAATGATTTCAAGAAATAGAGAATAGTGATTTTTCCCGCATCCTTTGTATTTTTGGGTGAATTAAAATAATTATTGAACATTTATCTAAAATAAATATATAACGGCATAATTATAACAGTAATATTCTTAAAACAGAACGATCTGAAGGCAAAAAAAGGAAGGCTGGCCTGAACTTGCACCTTCAGTTTAAATGGGCATGATACCCCAGAAACTGGGGTCCACTATCATTGCTTGTCTGCTCTAGAGCATATGGACAGAGCACAATATAAAATGTGTTTGATGACCACAAGTTAATAGCCATACAAATCCAAGGCGGCATCTAATCTTCGTGTTTGGATTTATCGTGCTAAGGATGCCCAAAAGCTGCACTGCAACAACAAGTGTAAATTCTACACTGCCGCCTAATTTCCCTAAAAAAAGTTTGAATGGGAGTGACTGTTGCTACAGTCACATTAGCAGAAGTAATAGAGGAATCTAGAATGTTATCCTTGAGATCAATAGTGTCCATATAAATAAATTTATAGTTTGTAAAAGTAAAAACTAACCGGTGATACTTACAGACAGTACCTCTTTAGTCCATGCGAGAGCCGGAGTGCAACTTTATGTTAGTAGTCGCTGAAAGTTTGCAGTGCTCGAGATGAAACTTCTTCTAGTTGAACATTCAGACAAAAGGGACATGTTATAGACAACACATGCAGTTCCTTGTAAATTTCTGGAAACATAAAAAGAAAGCAAAGCACAAGCCAAAACAGATTTGTATTTTATTAAGTGCACATACTGATAGTTGTGCTATTACTAATATTTTTGCTTAAAGATCATCTTGTGAATCAGCTAGTCCTGGTTATTCATTAAAGCTCGCAATATGGCGTCAGGACACTCTCCATCACCACATCCAATAACCTGCTTAACATGAATACATCATTTAGACAACTTAACAACACATCACCACTGGAAATCAAAAGGTTGGTCTGAATTAAAATTAACTTTGGCGCATACCACAGCTTCGCGTCACCACATCAAGATTACATCAATAGTCAAATGTTTCTCCAATGGCCTTGTGATAAGGTTGAAATGTAAACGAATTGTACAGAATAAAAAGATGAAACGTGGTGTAAAAGTGCATCTTGGAACATAAGAGACAATGTGAAAGCAAATTTGGAAGGTAATGTGCATAGAAATAAGACCTCTGCATCCAACAGAATGCGGTCAAATAAACCCGTCATGTTAGAAAGTGTATCTTCATATGCATTTGCAGTATATGAACGCATCAAGACGATCAGAAATACGCCATGAGTAAGCGAATAAGGAATTAACTGTACCCGGCAGGAAACAAGAAGTATCTGCTATATCTACCTTGTTCGTGTAACTATATTACAGGTTTTCAAATTCATTTTCCCCCACTTCCTTTCTGATGTGTAAAACAAACTTTGCACACCATATGTGTCTGATGGTTTCATATGAATGAAAGAATGAGATGAGATTTCTTGGTTCACTGCTCTGCAAGACTTAACGTGTGACTCCAAATTCATTTGGGAGCAGCAACCGACCTTGCTCGCTGCGCACATCGGGCAGGGGCGAGGGCCCTGGGACCCCCTCGCACGCACGGCCGCACCATGTTCGACGGCAAGCACGACATCTTTGAACATAACACGACGGACCCAGCCGTTGCCTCTGACAACTCTCCACGCGGGCAGATGGTTGGATGTAGGGTGGAAGGCGGACGTATCTGGAGGGGAGGTGGCGGCGTGAGGGGCGACGGAAATAGCAAATTGAACATGCAACGACACTATCCTAATTTACCGATTGACCTTTACAGAAAGTTTTAAGCATAAACTGACAAAAAAAAGTCTGCAGCGTTCAAAAGCTGTAAGTATCACATGCAAAAGCATTAACCCAGTAAGATCCAAAATCCTAGGATTTCTTCATGTACCATTCAAACAATGATGAAATCAATAGGATAAAATTGAGTGCACGGACTATTGATTCAACTATAAGAGAGAGAAACAACTACTTGGACCAAGTGACCAGCTCGTGAAGAAAAATCAAGGATGAACAAATATATATGAAATATGTAGCCAACAGTGGAATGTTGTATTTCCAGCTCCATAGCCAACATGTACTGAATTTCACCAGTCATGCTCCATATCGTGTAAGCAAGAAAAAAAATGTTATATGCAGATATTTTACCGCACTGAACCATAGATTCAGATAAACAATGTCCTCACCTCCAAAACTACCATGTTTCCCCCACTTGGACTTCAAAGTATTTCCCCCATTATTTATCCACGAAGAGTTGATACTTAAAGAATCATAAAAATAAAAGGGTATGAATAAACTGCATGGAAAAATAAATATAAGGAAGGCAACATATACAATGTAACATACACCACGACTTTGAGCAATTTCAACAAGGATGACACAATTAGGGGGGGCAAGACCTGCAGTGTACAGTTATTTTTAGCTCTCACCTCGCAAACTGAAAATGTTAAATGATGCTAGACACCTCGACTCTGCTTTTCTATATGCAAAGACACCTCCAGTGAGAAGACCATATAACAGTGATGTCCACCCGTGGAGGCATGATTTATGTAGCAAACCTTAACGGCGGTACGTTTGGAGACATGATTTAGATGGAGAGTGCGTCCAGCCGTGGAGGGATATCCTAACGCAAACGAATCAGGCAAGAAACAGATAACATGCTAGATTAGATTAGCCCCTGCCCGCTCCTTGCTGCTACATATCTATGTGATTACCTTGCTGCAGACCACCGCGCGCCTCACGTCGTCGGTCGGGGGTCGAGCAGACCACAGCTACCGTGCTCCTCCACCTCGCTAGACTGGTGGATCCCGTCGCGCCCGTGCGCCGTGGTGGCGGCCGGATCCCGTCGGCAGGGAGGATACCGGGTCAACGGCAGACGGATCTGGAGTGGAGGCCGTGGCCATCACGGCGTCAGTGGAGACCATGGTTAGGCAGCGTCGCGAGCGGCGATGTGTGCAGAGGAGGATCGGGAGGCTGCGGCCGCCATGCCGTCCGTGGGGAACGAAGCGGCGTCGTATGCGGGAGGGAAAGAGGTGGGGGTTCCGTCTCGCGGTTTTTCTAGGTTTTTTTCTACCGGTTCCTACTTCAATAAAAATCGGTGCGAAGGGGTGCGGGTGGAGTTCCTATCGATCCATTGACGGGGAGTAGTACGAATGAAACAACGTACGGACTTTGCAATTAGGAGTAGAGATATTAATAGAGATTTGATTGTCATTTAATTTTGAATCCTAACTTTCCTAACACATTGATTGTCATTTAACTTTCCTAACACATTGATTGTCATTTAATAATAGAGATTTGATGATAATCAAGGTGTTAGGAAAGTTATGATTCAAAATTGATTGCCACATAATTGGCTATTCATTATTTGGTAACGTATTATTGGTTCCTACCATTTGTAACATGGCTGATTAGGAAAACTTGAATAAGATTAGGAAAGTTTTGTGAAGAAATTAAACCGGTTGAAAAAACCAATGTGAAGGAGTGGTGGTGGGAGGTGAGACGAAAAAAAACCGGTTAAAAAAAAACCAGGAAGCTATTCTACCAACTGAGCAATTAGGAGTAGAAACTAGTACTCCCTTCGTTTTTAAATATAAGTATTTTTTAGAAATTTAACTAGAAGACTACATACGAAGCAAAATGCTTCGTATGTAGTCTTCTAGTGAAACATTTAAAAAAACTTGTATTTAAGAACGGAGGGAGCATATTACAATCCTATCTCTATTGCCTCTAGACCCTTCTAGATAACTGCAGAGAATAAAGTTGTTACATCAGCCTCGCTCAATCTCAACTACTTGGAGACGATGAGATTCTGCTTGAATACTTCGAGATGTCGAACCGTGAGAGCCTTAGTACACTACAGGAAAATCACATATTATCGTGTATCTTGAAATAAGAAGAGTGTCAAAACACGAGTACTCCGCTTAAATGGTGTAAGCCGAGACTAGTTTCAAGTACACACGGTAAAAATGAAAACACTCGACTTATGTAAGAGTAAGCCGAGAGTCCGTTCAAAACATTCTCGGCTTACACAACATGCTCGGCATAAATTTAAAGGACACTCGAATTACATAGGTCTCTTAGCAACGTTTGCTGCCACGTGGCTAACATACTCCTCCTTGGTATAAGCCGAGTATATATATATGCTCCATCGATACTCGGCTTAGGTTTACATTTTTCTTTTAGAAAAAAGGAAAGCCCTTCGCCTCCCTTGTCAACCGAGTACTGATTGTTAGTATAAGCCGCGTATGCTTCCTCGGTACTCGGTTTAATTATGTTTATATTTTTCTTTAAAAAATGGGGAAACATTTCGCCTCCTTTGTTAGCCAAGTGGCCGTGAAAGAACACTTGGCTTATGTATCTTACATTCTTAAGAAATTGGTCCCGATTCTCTCTACATGTAGAGTGTCCACGTCATATGCACTACAAGGCATTCTCTCAACATGTAAATTGACCATCTCAGCATTGCCATGTCACTATGCTTCTTCGCTTCGGCCCCACATCTTTACTTGCGACCCAACACGGCTTCTGTTACACCCACATGATTACGCTTCCCAGCCCAATGCCCACTAACGATTTTTTTTCATGTTTTTCTTAAGCCACATCATTTTTAGTTACTAAATTCGAGTGAGTCAATTTGTCTCGGCCCGTGAATTGCCACAACAATATGTAACCGAGGGGGCACGGGGCACAAACTTCTTGGGAACCCATCGTTTCCTTCCCCACTAGGCAGCCACCCAATTCATTCACCGCATGCGTAGCTAGCCCATTAATTGCCACCCTTGCCTTCTCCTCTCCTCATTTCATCTTTTCCTCTTCCTCCCCCTTCGGTTCCTTCACTTTTAACCCCTCCCGTGAGCCCCTCTTTCTAATCCACTTTGAGGAGCGTGGCCATAATCATTCTCACCATTGCTGCTGCTATGCCAGGGATAATATGGCAGATGTGTGCTCACTGTCGGGTTGGACGGCGAGGAACTGCAACGACCCCTCACGCCGCAGGATTTAATGGTGAGGAGTTGCGCCTATTAATTCTTCAACCTAGGTCTGCCACCCTTGCTTCCCCTCTATCTGCAAATCTGCGTACATGCCTACACCTCTCGGCCACGCCCGATGGAAATAACCCCGCATCTGACATAGAGCCGACCTCTTGATTGCATAATAATTTAAAAAACTATTAATCATGCTTTGAAAAATGTTGAATGTCTATACAATAAATGTTTACATGTAATGAAACAATGATGAAATTTCATGATCATATACATAAAAATGTTAATCCAGCATTTAAAAAATCTTTAATAAGTATTTGAAATTTTTTACACAAGTATTTGTAAAATGTTGACTAAGTATTAAAATATTAAACAATAATTTGAATATTTTTAAATGTTAAAAATTCAGAACAAGTACTTAGAAAATGTTGCATAAGTATTAAAAATAGTGAAAGAGTATATGAAATTTTTTGAACAGGTATTTAAAAATGTTGAGTAAGTATAAAAAATGTTGAAAAAATATTTAAAGAAATGTTGAATAAGAATGAAATGTTGATCAAGTATTTGAAACAATGTTGAATAAGCATTCGAAAATGTTGAACGTATATAAAAAACTGTTGATTACTTGTAAAAAAATGTTTTTGACACATACGAAAATATAGAGTGGAAAAGAAAACAAACATAATAAAAAACAAAAAGAAAACAAAAAATGGAGAAGAAAACAAAACAAAATAAAAATGGAGAAGAAACAAAATGCAAGGAAAACAAAGAAACAAAATGCAAGAAAAAATGAAAAAAATGAAGAAGAAAAAAATGAAAGAAAGAGAAGAAAACAAAAAAAATAGTTCAAATAGCCTAAAGCAGGACGCGCCCTACAACTTATCATGAGAGGTATCCCATGGCAGCCTGGATACCAGGGATCGAACAGGGTGCCCTATGTCTCGCCTTACGCGTGCGAAGGGCAATCAATCGCTGAAGGGAGCGACCTAGATGGGCCGGCACACCAACATGGGAGGCCACAACCTCTTTTTCGTTTTTTCATGTATTTTGTTTCTTTTTTACATTTTTTTATATTTTAAATATTATAAATGTATATATTATAAAAAACACCCTATTGAAACATTTGAAAAATGTTGAGAAATTATTTGAAAAGGGTTGAACAAGTATTTTAAAAATGTTGAACAAGTACTTGAAAACTGTTGAATAGGTATTTGAAAATTATTGAAGAAGTGTTTCAAAAATGTTGAACAAGTATTTGAGAATTTTAAGTACGATTTTGAAAAAAAAATTGAATGAGTATTTGAAAATGTTAAATATGTATTAAAATGTGAAACAAGTATTTCCAATATATTAAAAAAATATTGAACGAGTATATGAAAAATATTGAACAAGTCTTTAAAAATATTAAATAAGTATTAAAAATGATGAACAATTATTTGAATGAATATTAAATAACTATTAAAATGTTGAACAAGTATTTTGAAAATATTGAAATATAATGCTGAACGTTTATACAGAAAACGTTGATCACTTGTTACAAAAGATATTTTTCACTTGTACGAAAATGTAGAGTGAAAACAAAGACAAACATAAGAAAGCACAAAGGAACAAAAATGGAGAATAAAAGAAATCTAAAATAAACTCCATCGTTTTTTCCTTAATGGCAACAATACAGATACGTGTCGTGTCCCTTTCTGTCACTAAATTGAGCACCGCAAGATTGAATCCATCACAAAGCACCTCTCCCATTACAAGATAAATCAGTCTAGTTGGCCAAACTAAAAGAATAGATCAGAGAGAAATACAAAGCTATAAAGATCGTGCATATGAGAATTCAGAAAAGACTCAAATAATATTAATGGATAATCTGATCATAAACCCGCAATTCATAGAATCCTAACAAACACACTGCAAAATAAGATTACATCTAATAGATCTCGAAGAACATTGAGGAGAACATTGTATTCAAGATCAAAGAGAAAAAAGAAGCCATCTAGATACTGGCTATAAACCCGTAGGTCTGTGGTAAACTACTCACACATCATCGGTAGGGCAGGAAGGTCGATGTAGAAGCCCTCCGTAATCGATTCCCCATCCGACAGAGTGCCGAAAATGCCTCCAGATGGGATCGGGGAAGAACAGAAGCTTGCGGCAACGGAAAGAGTATTTCGGGTGGTTCTCTGGTCTAATGCGAATATTTGGAAATTTATAAAGGTGGAATTAGGTCAAGAGGTGCCACGAGGGGCCCACAAGACTGGGGGCGCGCCTACCCCCCTGGGGCGTGCCTCCCGAGCTTGTCGCTCCCTCGTGGCACTTCGAGTCTTCTCCCGAACCTTCTAGGGTCTCTTCTGGTTCAGAAAAAAATAATCCAAATTTTTTTCTTCGTTTGGACTCTATTTGATATTGATTTTCTGAAAATCCAAAAACAAGCAAAAAACAGCAACTGGCACTGGGCACTAGGTTAATAGGTTAGTTCCAAAAAATGATATAAAAGTGCATAGAATTGCATATAAAACATCCAAGATTGATACTATGATAACATGAAACAATCAAAAATTATAGATATATACGTTGAAGACGTATCATATGTCTGTGGTGAACTACTCACACATCATCGAAAGGGCAGCAAGATTTATGTAGAAGCCATCTATAATCGATCCCCCTCCGGCAGAGTACCGGAAAAGGTCCTCGGATGGGATCGTGGAAGAACAGGCACTTGCGGTGGTGGAAAAAGTATTTATGGTGGCTCTTTGTTGGTTTCCCGATTTTAGGGAATTTATAAAGGCGGAATTAGGTCAGACAGAGCCACGAGGGGCCCACAAGGCAGCAGGGCGCGCCTACCCCCTGGGCATGCCATGTTGCCTTGTTGTCTCCTCGTTTGCCTTCTGGTCTCCTCCAGAAGCTTCTAGGGTCTCTCTTGTCCAGAAAAAATCGTCAAAAAATTTTGTAGCGTTTGGACTTCGTTTGGTGCTGATTTCCTGAAAAACCAAAAACGGGCAAAAAAACAGCAACTGGCACTTGGTACTGGGTTAATAGGTTAGTCCCAAAAATGATATATAATTGCATGTAAAACATCCAAGATTTATACTATAATAGCATGGAACCATAAAAATATTATAGATGTGTTGGATACGTATCATACATACATCAGTATGTATTATTTCCAACAAGTCACTTGCCCCCTCCATTGTTTTAGAAAACGGAGTTTTAGTCATCTTGCCCATGAGGCATGGTTCACATGTTTCAAATGATTCATAATCAAGTGATTCCAAAAGTCCATCAGCATGGAGTTTCTTCATGCGCTTTACACCAATATGACTTAAGCGGCAATGCCACATGTATGTGGTACTATCATCATTAACTTTGTATCTTTTGGCATCAATATTATGAACATGTGTATCACTACGATCGATATTCAATGTATATATATGATTCACATTGGGTGCATGTCCATAAAAGATATTACTCATATAAATTGGAGCTATTGTCTATCTCTCTAGGTTGTAATTGTTAGATGATGGATGTAATTCAACACAAATATCCACCGCTGATCCAATGCCTAGGCTTTTATCATAGTAATTTTTGCTAAGTTACTACTGTTGTTGCTGGTACAATCATCACAAAACTGCTTCTGTTATTGTTCCTGTTACTATTGCTACTGTTATTGCTACTATCAAAACTATCAAAATATTGTGCTACTAAACACTTTGCTGCAGAAACATTATATCCTAGATGTGGTTGAATGAACAACTCAACTGCTAAGGCTCATAAATATTCTTTGGCTCCCCTTGTGTCAAATCAACAAATTCGGGTGAAATACTACCCTCGAAGATTGTCGCGATCCCCTATACTTGCGGGTTAGCAGGAGGCCCACCAGTTGGCCTCATGTAAAATTGATGGCAGCGGTGTGTATAAGCCCGGTGCTACAGCTACGTGTAGGAGATATGCCCTAGAGGCAGTAATATCAGTTACTTATGTATCTCCAAGTTTGTAATGAATGTTTATGATCCATGCTATAACTGCAATGATTCTCGAGTCTGCAAATAAAACGAGGCTTGGAGGGAAACTCATGTGCACGTGTGGTTTAATAAACGGTAAATTGTATTCCTAGTCTTGCCTCTAAGACTGGCTCAAGTATTGCATGATGATCCTGTTTTCCTGATCATGGGCATGGCTATGCCGGCAATTTTGAGGGCACGATGTTGGTAGAACACTTGTGTTGAATCGACCCAAATTGATGTTATACTATGAGATATATTCGTCACAAGTTAATGGTTAAATAACACAGAGATGGTTAATGTTTGCATGATTCCTTAGACCATGAGAGTATCGAGTTTCTTCATGCTTGCTTCATGAACTTTGGGGTTTGTTAAACGTCATCCGTAAAAGGGTGGCTATTATGGCTGCTTACGGGTTCATGGAAAAGTATGTCAAGTAACTTGATAGCTCAAGATTGGGATTTGCTCCTCCGACGTTGGAGAGATATCTCTGGGCCCTCTCGGTGTTGCGGTATCCATCATCGTCTGGCCAGACACCTAGTGATTTGATCACGGGGATGCCGGAACACGGGAACGAGAAAAGAGAACAATACCGGCAACGAGGTAACTGGCATAGTGGACAAGTTGTTGATCCACGGGGATGCCAACATGTCTCACCTCGGGTAATTGTAACATATCGTGAAGCAACAGGAATAGCATACGACAACTGGAGGTTCACTCGAATATTTATTCGTGTGGGTATAGGGATCGATATGGGTGTCCACGGCTCCGATGTTGATCATTGATCGGAAGGGGTTCCGGGTCATGTCTATGCTTCACCGAACCTATAGGGTCACACGCTTAAGGGTCATCTATCTGTTGAATACTAGACAGGGAGTCTGAGAGAAAAACACCAAAAAAGTTTCGGACACCGGAAAAGTTTCGGACAGCGGAAAAGTTCCGCAGAGAGAGGTCACCGGATGAATTTCGGTGAAACTAGAAAAGTTGTTTCAGGGGATACCATAAAGTCAAATTGGTCTTGGCACATGCCTGATAATTCTTAGAGGGTGCCAGATTCGTTCTGGAAACTTTTTGGAATTTTCTGGAATGAAAACCGGAAATGTTCCAGAGCTGCCGAAACCGTTTCAGATGCTTTTCGCAGATGAAATCACTAAACCGGAATTGTTCCGGCTCACGTTGAAAATTATTTTGGTGGGTACTAGAATTGTTCTAAGCCCACATGAATATTTTCAGTTCGATCAGACGCTGAAAAATGTCGTCGTGAATAGTGAAAGTGCTTTTTGGATATTTGTGGAAAAACACCTTTTTGGATATTTCCAAAAAGGTTTCTAGAAGGCCTTGGGGGCCAAGGCAGCCCCTCATGGGGTCCCCCAAGGGTGTGGCCGGCCAAGATGGGTGGGGCACCATGGTGCTTCACATGGCACTCCCATATGGCATATTCCTTTTATGAAAGGGATATTCCATGGGCATTTTGGGGTTTTTGTATGACAACTTTACCCCTTGGCTAGCCTATAAATAGAGGTGAGTGGGCAGCCCACTTCCTCATCCTTGTGCTCTCATACACATGCTATGCTTTGCTAGCTCTCTCTTCTCCCTCACACGAAAAGAGTATTTCGTAGAGCCGAAAGGCTGTCTGGGTTCCGGCAGGAACTAGTTCTGGACGGCGAAGCCCTGCCGGATAGTTGACACCGTATGTGTGCAACCCCGTAGAGAGGTCGTAGTTTCGATCTTTTGCCCGAGGGGCTGTTCGAGGGTCCTCCCGAAGGGCTGTCCGAGTTTCCGTTCGAGTTTCGAGGGTCCTCCCGAAGGGCTGTCCGTGACATCGTCCGGGGGACTGTCCGACCGCCTCCCGAAGGGCTGTCCGACGAGGGAGTACATTCTCGCGGTTGGGAGGTTGTAAAATCCTAGCTGCGGGAATCTGCACCAACGATCTCCACCGACTCTTCTTCCGCTGCGCTACGAGTCGGTACGGATCAGATCAAACCTTGTATGCAATCTCCATAGTGGTCCTGGGCGTACTCGGTATACCGAAATTTTTTGTTTTCTGTCGCGTTCCCCTACAGTGGCATCAAGAGCCAGGCTATGAGTAGATGCATGTTATGATCTAGAATACATAGAGATGTATGGGTGTTGCACAATATAATTAGGTAGTAGATGAGATCTATTGCTGAAAATTATTTGTGCGGGTAGCAGATGAAATCTGTTACTCGATGTTCTTGTTGCTTCCCTTGAATTTGCGTAGTCCTGATCTTGACAGCATTGTGGAATCTGACAAAGTTCTGGCAATCCACGATCCTTTCATGCTGCTCCTGAGTATGCTGATTGACAGATCAACGAAGCTATCAGTTCTTTGGGTTCCACTTTAGTCAAAGAAAGATGGATGTTTCGCAGACGAAGGGCAATGCAGATATGATCTGCACGGGGGTCACGCGTATGACGAAGTTTAGTATGGGGCTCGAGATTTTACTGTCTCGTGTTTCATACACCCTGGAAAGTTAATCTAGCAACTTGAAGTATCATACTTGATGATAAACGTTGGTAGCTGCGGTTTAAGTAAAAACCTTAGAAGCCACGTAAAATAAAATTTTGCATAAACCGATTAGAGGCGTCTAACTTGGTTTTGCAGGATGGTTATGCATGTGATGTGGTATAGCAATGCTCATATTAAATTTGATTATGTATGAGATGACTATATGATGTAATTAACATGACCTGCGTGTCATGATTCGGCATGATGGCTGGAGCCATATGATTGCACTCTAATGACCTGCGTGTCAACCTTATGTAATGCACTTATTTTATTAGCTATAGAGATAGCAATATTATGTGGTGCATCGACAAGGTGGTGGCAATCTTCGCGAAGGTGAACTCCGACGCGAATGCCGAAGACGAAGAATACTTGACTTCTCCGTCAGAAGGGGCTATACCATATCATGCTATTATGAATTGCCTGAGATGTTTATCCCTCTTGATGCACCCTTCTTGATTGCGCGGTAGTCGCTTTTTATTAGGGTGATCTCTCACTTAAAAATATCAAGTAGTTAGTGTTCTCCCAAGTGTAGCACCGTCACGGCACTTTTCTTTTCGGGGTATCACATGGATGCATGGGTATGAACGATTAGACATGTGTGATGCGGGTGAGTTGAGACCTCGCAGCAAGATCACTTGGTTGTCTTGACGTTCAGGCATGAAAGTCATGAGCTCGGAACACACGCATCGAAAGATGAACGAGAGTCACATAAAGATGTGATTGGCAAGTTGGCCTACCAAATGAAATTCTCGTCACTTGAGATGGATGCATCCTTGGCGTTGAATTGAAATTTGGGTCTTGAATCACTCACAATCAATTATGAGAGATATTGATTTGAGTGGGAGCGCACTTTAGAATAAATATGTTTATTCACTAGTGCCAAAATCATTATAAACAATGTCTAAAATGAACTTGTGTTTTCCGTTGTAGATCAAATGGCTCGCAACACCGCGTTCAACTTAGGCCCTATGTTAGAGAAAGAGAAGTTAGCTGCGAATGCAAACAACTATGCGGACTGGGTCCGTACCCTGAGGATTGTCCTCAGGAGCGCTAAGAAAGTGTACGTGCTTGATGGAGCTCTTCCACCTAAGCCGGCGGCAACAGCCGCGGCAGACATACAAAATGTCTGGGCCACTAAGGATGATGATTTCAACTTAGTGCAGTGCCTCATGCTGTCTTGCATGAGTTCAGAGCTTCAAAAACGTTTTGAATTCCATAACTCCTTTGATATGATCAAGGATCTGGATGCTCTGTACAAGTTTAATGCACGGTCTGAACGTTTTGATATCATGAAAATGATGTCGGAGACCAAGATGGCTGAGGGCAGTTCAGTTGGCGAGCACGTAGTCAATATGATTGGCTACGCTGAAAGGCTTAAAACCCTGGAATTTCCACTTCCAGAAGAGCATGTTATGGACATGTTGCTCCGTTCACTCCCCCCTTCTTACGGAGGTTTTGTCATGAACTACCACATGAATGGGATGGACAAAACACCTAATGAGGTGCTTGCCATGCTGAAATCTGTTGAAGGAGGACTGCAGAAAAATCGCAAGCAAGTGTTGCTTGTGAATAAAACTGCCAGTTTCAAAAAGAAAGGCAAGCCAAAGAAAGGCAAGGGCGCCGGTAAGACCGGCTTCCAACGCAAATCTAAGGGCGGAGCCAAGAATGAAACTGAGTGCTTCTACTGCAAGGGCACAGGACACTGGAAGAGAAACTGCAAGAAGTATCTGGAAGATAAGAAGTCCGGGAAAACCGGAAAAGGGGCTTCAGAAGGTGCGCAAGCTGACAAAGAATGAAGTCGTGATGCGTGTCGGGAACGGCGCTGGGATCGCCGCTCAAGCCGTCGGCATTATGCCTCTACGTCTCCCTTCAGGATTTATTTTGGAACTTAGTAACTGTTATTTTGTTCCGGCATTGTGTAGAAACATTATCTCTGGATCATGTTTGGTACACGATGGGTACTCCTACAAGTCTGAGAACAATGGTTGTTCACTTTATTGTAAGGACATGTTTTATGGATTTGCACCCATTGTTGGGGGCCTTTTCATACTGAATCTTGAATGTGGAAATGATGTCTTTAACGTGAATGCTAAACGCCTTAAGAAGGCTGATACCACCACCACTTACTTGTGGCACTGTCGACTTGGCCACATCGGAAAGAAACGCATGCAAAAACTCCAGTCAAATGGAGTTTTGCCGTCTTTTGATTTTGAATCATTCGACACATGTGAAGCTTGTCTGATGGGGAAAATGACCAAGACGCCGTTCACGGGTCATCCTGAACGGGCGGGTGAATTATTGGAAATAATACATAGTGATGTATGTGGTCCAATGAACACGGCCGCACGGGGTGGGTATTTTTACTTCGTGACTTTTACAGATGATTTAAGTCGGTATGGCTATATCTACTTGATGAAGCATAAGTCAGAAACTTTTGAAAAGTTCAGAGAATTTCAGAATGAGGTAGAAAATCATCGTGACAAAAAGATTAAGTTTCTGCGGTCTGATCGCGGAGGCGAATATCTTAGTCATGAGTTTGGCCAACATCTGAGTGACCGTGGAATCGTTTCACAGCTTACGCCTCCCGGAACTCCACAGAGAAACGGAGTATCGGAACGACGTAACCGAACCTTGTTGGACATGGTAAGGTCGATGATGTCTCTTACGGATCTTCCGATATCTTTTTGGGGTCACGCACTGGAAACTGCTGCTCACACACTAAACAAAGCACCGTCTAAGTCTGTTAAGACGACACCACATGAGATGTGGCATGGGAAGAAACCTTGTGTGTCGCATCTTAAAATTTGGGGTTGTGAGGCATACGTAAAGCGTTTACAGCCTAGCAAACTCGATCCCAGATCAGACAAATGTTACTTTGTAGGTTATCCAAAAAACACCGTTGGGTATTCCTTCTACAACCAGTCCGAGGGCAAAACGTTTGTCGCAAAAGTTGGACACTTTCTCGAGAAAGAGTTTCTCGCTAAAGAATTGAGTGGGAGGACAGTACAACTTAATGAGATTAGTGAATCTTCGGCAACCGTTGATATGGCTAAGGAACTGGAAGAAATTCCGCTAATTATCCCTACCACCGAGCCGGAAGTTGTCGCATGTGATGCGGAGACTTCAAACAATGTTGTAACTGAACCGCGCAGATCAGGTAGGGCTATCCAGCCACCTGAGTGGTTTCATAACGAAATCTTCATTCTTGAAGACGATGAACCTGCGCACTACAAGGAAGCGATGGCGGGGCCTATCTCAAGAGAATGGCACAAAGCCATGAGATCCGAAATGGAATCCATGTACGAAAACCAAGTTTGGAACTTGGAAGAACTTCCAGATGGCGTAAAACCCATTGGTTGTAAATGGATTTTCAAAAGAAAGACGGACGCGGATGGTAACATTACTATCCACAAAGCTAGACTTGTCGCGAAAGGGTTCACGCAAGTTCCAGGAGAGGACTACGACGAGACTTTCTCGCCCGTAGCTATGCTTAGGTCTGTTCGGATATTACTAGCAATTGCTGCTTATTTCGATTATGAAATATGGCAGATGGATGTCAAAACGGCTTTCCTAAATGGAAACCTTGATAGGGATGTATACATGATACAGCCAGAAGGTTTTGTCGATCCTAAAAATGCTGGAAAGGTATGTAAGCTTCAGAAAGCCATTTATGGTCTGAAGCAAGCATCAAGGAGCTGGAATATTCGTTTTGATGAAGTGGTCAAAGAGTTTGGCTTCATCAGGAACGATGAAGAATCTTGTGTGTACAAGAAGTTTAGTGGGAGCGCAAAAGCATTTCTAATCTTGTATGTGGATGACATATTGTTGATTGGAAATGATGTGAAATTTCTTAGCGAAATAAAAGACTCATTGAAGAAGAGTTTTTCAATGAAAGACTTAGGCGAAGCGGCATATGTATTAGGCATCAGGATCTATAGAGATAGATCAAGACGCTTAATAGCGCTAAGCCAAAGCACGTACATTGACAAAGTGTTGAAAAGGTTCAACATGGAGAACTCCAAGAAAGGCCTACTCCCCATGTCACCTGGCACAGTGCTTTGCAAGAATCAGAGTCCTCGGACCCTTGATGAGCGAGTACAAATGAATGATATTCCATATGCTTCGGCAGTTGGTTCTATTATGTATGCCATGCTATGTACAAGACCGGATGTTTCCTATGCGCTAAGTGTTAGCAGCCGGTACCAAGGTGATCCAGGATTGGAACACTGGGCCGCAGTCAAGGGTATTCTTAAGTACCTCAGAAGGACCAAGGATTTACTCCTTGTGTACGGAGGTGATGAAGAGCTCATTGTAAGTTGCTACACTGATGCAGGCTTCATGTCTGACCCAGATGACTTCAAATCTCAATCTGGCTATGTTTTCATATTGAACGGCGGCGCAGTTGATTGGAAAAGTTCCAAACAAAAGACTGTGGCGGATTCTACGACGGAGGCGGAATATGTTGCTGCTTCAGAAGCCTCCAAGAAAGCTGTCGGTATCAAGCAGTTTCTTGAAGACCTTGGTGTGGTTCCAAGTGCTCTGGACCCGGTGGAGATCTATTGTGATAATAGTGGCGCCGTGGCTCAGGCAAGGGAGCCATGTTCGCACCATAAGACAATGCATATTCAACGCAAATATAAACTCATTCGACATCATGTCGAAGAAGGTTTAGTGAAAGTACGCAAAGTTCACACGGATCTGAATGTATCAGACCCGATGACGAAGCCTCTACCACGAGCAAAGCATGAGCAACACCGGATTGCCATTGGTGTTAGGGAAGCCATGTAACTAGATTATGACTCTAGTGCAAGTGGGAGACTGTAGGAGATATGCCCTAGAGGCAGTAATATCAGTTACTTTTGTATCTCCAAGTTTGTAATGAATGTTTATGATCCATGCTATAACTGCAATGATTCTCGAGTCTGCAAATAAAACGAGGCTTGGAGGGAAACTCATGTGCACGTGTGGTTTAATAAACGGTAAATTGTATTCCTAGTCTTGCCTCTAAGACTGGCTCAAGTATTGCATGATGATCCTGTTTTCCTGATCATGGGCATGGCTATGCCGGCAATTTTGAGGGCACGATGTTGGTAGAACACTTGTGTTGAATCGACCCAAATTGATGTTATACTATGAGATATATTCGTCACAAGTTAATGGTTAAATAACACAGAGATGGTTAATGTTTGCATGATTCCTTAGACCATGAGAGTATCGAGTTTCTTCATGCTTGCTTCATGAACTTTGGGGTTTGTTAAACGTCATCCGTAAAAGGGTGGCTATTACGGCTGCTTACGGGTTCATGGAAAAGTATGTCAAGTAACTTGATAGCTCAAGATTGGGATTTGCTCCTCCGACGTTGGAGAGATATCTCTGGGCCCTCTCGGTGTTGCGGTATCCATCATCGTCTGGCCAGACACCTAGTGATTTGATCACGGGGATGCCGAAACACGGGAACGAGAAAAGAGAACAATACCGGCAACGAGGTAACTGGCATAGTGGACAAGTTGTTGATCCACGGGGATGCCAACATGTCTCACCTCGGGTAATTGTAACATATCATGAAGCAACAGGAATAGCATACGACAACTGGAGGTTCACTCGAATATTTATTCGTGTGGGTATAGGGATCGATATGGCTGTCCACGGCTCCGATGTTGATCATTGATCGGAAGGGGTTCCGGGTCATGTCTATGCTTCACCGAACCTATAGGGTCACACGCTTAAGGGTCATCTATCTGTTGAATACTAGACAGGGAGTCTGAGAGAAAAACACCGAAAAAGTTTCGGACACCGGAAAAGTTTCCGACACCGGAAAAGTTCCGCAGAGAGAGGTCACCGGATGAATTTCGGTGAAACTAGAAAAGTTGTTTCAGGGGATACCATAAAGTCAAATTGGTCTTGGCACATGCCTGATAATTCTTAGAGGGTGCCAGAATCGTTCTGGAAACTTTTTGGAATTTTCTGGAATGAAAACCGGAAATGTTCCGGAGCTGCCGAAACCGCTTCAGATGCTTTTCGCAGATGAAATCACTAAACCGGAATTGTTCCGGCTCACGTTGAAAATTATTTTGGTGGGTACTAGAATTGTTCTAAGCCCACATGAATATTTTCAGTTCAATCAGACGCTGAAAAATGTCGTCGTGAATAGTGAAAGTGCTTTTTGGATATTTGTGAAAAAACACCTTTTTGGATATTTCCAAAAAGGTTTCTAGAAGGCCTTGGGGGCCAAGGCAGCCCCTCATGGGGTCCCCCAAGGGTGTGGCCGGCCAAGATGGGTGGGGAACCATGGTGCTCCACATGGCACTCCCATATGGCATATTCCTTTTATGAAAGGGATATTCCATGGGCATTTTGGGGTTTTTGTATGACAACTTTACCCCTTGGCTAGCCTATAAATAGAGGTGAGTGGGCAGCCCACTTCCTCATCCTTGTGCTCTCATACACATGCTATGCTTTGCTAGCTCTCTCTTCTCCTCACACGAAAAGAGTATTTCGTAGAGCCGAAAGGCTGTCTGGGTTCCGGCAGGAACTAGTTCTGGACGGCGAAGCCCTGCCGGATAGTTGACACCGTATGTGTGCAACCCCGTAGAGAGGTCGTAGTTTCGATCTTTTGCCCGAGGGGCTGTTCGAGGGTCCTCCCGAAGGGCTGTCCGAGTTTCCGTTCGAGTTTCGAGGGTCCTCCCGAAGGGCTGTCCGTGACATCGTCCGGGGGACTGTCCGACCGCGTCCCGAAGGGCTGTCCGACGAGGGAGTACATTCTCGCGGTTGGGAGGTTGTAAAATCCTAGCTGCGGGAATCTGCACCAACGATCTCCACCGACTCTTCTTCCGCTGCGCTACGAGTCGGTACAGATCAGATCAAACCTTGTATGCAATCTCCATAGTGGTCCTGGGCGTGCTCGCTATACCGAAAATTTTTGTTTTCTGTCGCGTTCCCCTACACTACGATGTTAGTTGTAGCGCGGAACCCGAAGCCCGTGCTGCTACTATGGCTCGACCCGGAGGTACCGTTGGGACCACTTAGCAGCAACGATGGCTCTCCCCACCCGCGCTACTACTATATCCTACCTTTAGCGTTGGATTGTTACCCGCACTAAGCTCTACCTATAAGCTATTTCCTAGTAGTGTTAAGAGTAAAGAACATAAACAAACCTAAAAATAGAGTTGTGGAGAAGTTAGGCGCGGAGAGAATTCAATTTATGGTATATATCAAGTGTGCTGGTGCGATGGCAATACCGGTTACCTTGTATCGTGGTCATAGTATTTGATGTGTTTGTTTTGTAGGAGGTTCACCCTAACGTCATGGAACTCCTCCTCGCGGGATTACATGCCATTCTATGGTCCTACTTCGGTGTTGCCACAGAGTGGTCGTCTCCACAATTAAGGTCCTCAGATCGGAACCAAGCATTAAGTTTGAAGGATCACCATTATATCATATTGTCTTCGGTCCTCATAGATGTCTCCACCTATCACGTTAGAGGTAGCAGATTTCCTAAACAATATGTGTTACATGTGTAGTTCCTGAGATCATGTTGCAGGCCCTTAAATTGGACAACATGCATTGAGTTCACCGCAGTATAACAACTTACAAGACAGATCATAAGTCTACAAACGCAAATGACAACATATAGATCAGGCACGAATGAATATTAACACTCACCTACAACTCCCATGCCTAGGGTAAACTACTCACGCCTCATACAGGAATAACCAATCATATTGGAGAATAAGCCAACGAAAATCATATCAATAACACACGCAAGATCCACAATGAAATGAATGAGCCAAATAGTCTTGATCTACAAATGAATATGAATAGAGTTTACAACTTGTTCTCACAACTTAGAATTCCTCTTACAATAGTGAAGGATGAGAGTGATGATGGAGATGAAATGACGAAAACTAAGAAGAACTCTGGTGGTTCTCCGAACCTCCCCTTTCTCTTTTTGTTGTTGTGGCGGTGGCTAGGGTTCTCCGATGCTATCTGTCCCTTCACGAAAGTGTCTTATATAGACACAATGGAGCTGCTGGCACCTAATATGACCGCCCATGCGAATGGGTGTGCTCGCATGGAAGGCCGTCTTTTGCTCTGCTGCACTTGGTGTCTTCGCTCTCCACATGGAAGTTGCTCCATTTGACTTGATTTGTGGCAACCCCCCCCCCCCCCCCCCCCCCGGTTTCCATCCATCAATGATATTTCGTGCCAAATAGTGGAAAAATGGATTTACTTCTCTTTTGAAGGATTAGCGTTAGAAATAACCTAGAAGTGGCATGAATTCGATGGAAATCAAATAAGAACTACTCGAAAATAATCACAAATTCATGAGCCATCAACTCCCCCAAGCTTAAAACTTGCTCGTCCCGGAGCAACTAAGAAATCAAGAGATTGAAAGGGAGTTTTACATGTGTAGAAATAAGTTTTACCTGCTTGGGAATATATGACATATCCATTCTCACTTATCCTGCAATTTCATTTAAGAGAATATTTGCATTTGAATAGCTGCACTTAAGCTCGTCGCCTAGCCACGCATAGTCTGCTATCACTAGTGATAATTTCTCAAACCATTTTTTCATTGTTAACCAAGTGTTAGGCTAGCAAAAGTGTTTCTCTCAACGGAATGGAATTTCTTTTTGAGTATTTATAAAAAAATGTAACTAGGGAGTTTTGGAAGAGAAGAAAACAAAGTACTCAAGCATTTCATTCACACCCACAAGTACCTCCTAGTCATGAATTTCAAATACTTCTCTCAATCATTATCCTTTGGAACTTCAATCTTCGATGACGGGGTTATGCTAAAATTTATTAAATGCAATGGGGTTCCGTTGTGGCTTAATTTTGTGCAATATGGATCAAAATGGTTGTCTCTTTCGACATCAGTGATCAGTGCTCTTATTTACCACATACACACTTCTTTGGAGAAGGTTGATCATTGACCACTCAATATACAAATTGGTGACGGCGTCGCAGTTACGTGAATTATTTCAACATATAGCAATGGGACATGAAGCCAACAAGAAGCTTGAGCTCCATGATTTTAGTATCGTGGAATTTTTTTGGCATAACCTCAATCACTTGAAATATTCATTCCTCTGAATAATTCTATCAATTGGTATCATCAAGATAATTAAATTTAGTACCACAACATTGAAGTGCTTGAGTGCTAGTTCTCTTCAAAAATCCGAGCCCCTAAGTTTTTCTTTAGAAATTCCTTTTAGAGGAAAATCATACTTCAAAACGAGGTTTCACTAGCAAAGTTGGAAGTTGGAAGTTATTCCTAAATGATATTCGACTAACGAGGGGAACGAAGATCAAGAGCAACCAGCCAAATTTTCTATTCTATTACCAATTTTTTAATGAAAATTTCTATCATGTTACTATTTTTTTACTAAATTTTTTCTATTCTATTACTAGTTTATCTTTTTATGATGTAAATATGATCATGAATTAGATAGGAGAGAGGAGGAGGGAGGAGGGCGGCGAGAGTATGGAGGAGAGAGGGGAGGAGGAAGGAGAGGGAGGAGAGAGAGGAAGAGGGAGGAGGGCGGCGGGAAGAGGAAGGAGAGAGGAGGTCGACGGGGGGAGGAGGGGGGAGAGAGGAGGGCGGCGGCTGGAGGGAGGAGGGCGGCGGCTTACCGAGGTCCGCGACAACGGAAATGCAGCGACGACGGGAGGAGGAAGAGGCAATGAGTAGAGGGAGTGAGGGTCGACAAGCGAGAGAGGGTCGACAGGGAGTCAAACACCTGACTTCACGCTTGGTAGATGTGTTACTAGCCAAATGGGATAGCGCTTGACTATTGTACACCGGCCGATCCCCTTTTTTCCCCAAAACTTCAACATTTATCGGAAAAATGTGAAATTTCTTCCTTTAGAAAAAATGAATAATTTTGATTTATTTTTTGAAATACGAACAAACTATTAAATCATGCAGGGTCACTTAATTGTTCAAGGAACATGTACCAGGTGTCTGTAATAGTAGAACTGTTGAAGAAGAGGCAAGTTGGAATCTGGAAAAACAAGAGAACAAACAACCGGAATGGGCATGCCATGGCATCCATTGGACGTCAACAACAAAAAACGGCATGTTGGTTAGCAAATAGTTCTCAGGAGATTAGTACTATCATCACGAATAATTGTAAGAACGTTATTACTTAAGTAATGAATTGCTATTCCCTCGCAATTTTTTTTAAATTGTTGAACACATTTAAAAAAAATTGAACAGAATTTTAGAAACTATATATTTTTTTTGGAAAATATGAACTCTTGTTTTAAAAAATGTGAACATTTTTTAAAACCGTAAAACAAATTAGAAACGAGATTTGTTTTTGGAATTCAGAACAATATTACTAATTTTATAAAAATATTTGAAACCAAAAAAGAGAAGAAATTAGAAAAAAAAACGGTGACACCTAGGTGGCCTTCAGCGAAGCCAATGACGTTTTGACTCACTAGCGTCAAATAGGATCCACCTACCAGTTCAGGTGTCCCACGCGGCCTATTTGGGAACGGGTGGCCCTATACCTCGCATTAAGCGAGTCGAGTCATCTGACTTGGTTTAGCCCACGAGATATCGGCCAGCCGAGTACGCGGTTCGTACACTGCCTCCTTTTCTTTTCTGTTTTTTTTTTTGTTTTTTGATTTCATTTTATAGTTTTAGTTACACTTAAAAATATTCTAAACATATATATTTAAAACATTTACTTCTCATAATAATTTTAAAAACTGTTAATCATGCTTTGAAAAATGTTGAATGTTTATACAATAAATGTTGACAATGTAAACAAATGATGAAATTTCTTGATCATATACATCAAAATTTTAATCCAGCATTTAAAAAACTTGAATAAGTATTTGAATTTTTTTAACAAGTACTTGATAAATGTTGAATAATTTTTCAAAACTAGTGAACAAGAATTTGATTTTTTTTTTCGAAAAAATATTAAACTTTAGAAGAAGTATTTCGAAAAGGTTGAATAAATATGAAAATGTTGAACAAGTATTTAAAAATGTTGAGTATGTCCAAAAAATGTTGAACAAGTATATGAGAAAAATGTTGAATAAATATATTAAAATGATGAACGATTATCAGAAAAATATTAAACAAGTATTTAAAAATGTTGAATAAGCATAAAATGTTGATCAAGTATTTAAAAAAATGTTGAACAAGCATGCAGACAAAGTTAAACGTATATACAAAAAATAGCCATCACTTATTATAAATATGTTTTTCGACACATACGAAAATGTAGAGTGGGAACGAAAACAAAAATGAGAAAAAAAAATAACAAATGGAGAAGAAAAACGAAACCAAATAAAAAATGGAGAGGAACAAAATGCAAGAAAAACGAAAAAAAAATGCAAGAAAGAATGAGAAAAATGAAGAAGAAAAAATAATTTATCATGAGAGGTATCCTCACATGATAAAATGGACGCGCCCTGCAACTTATCTTCAGAGGTATCCTAGGCGGAGTGGCTAGCTGCTCCCGATCGCAGTCTGGATACCAGGGATCGAACAGCGTGCCTTATGTCTCACCTTACGCGAGCGAAAGGCGAGCAATCGCTGGTGGGCGACCTAGATGGACCAACCCACCAGCACGGGAGGCCGCAGCATCTTTTTTCTTTTTTTATGTTTTCTGTTTCTTTTTTACTTTTGTTTATAATTTAGAATATTATAAATGTATATATTATAGACGAACACTCTATTGATTTTTTTTAAATGTTGCGTAATTTTATAAAACGATTTGAACAAATATTTCACAAATATTGAACAAGTATTTGAAAACTTTTGAATAGTTATTTGAAAAATGTTGAAGAAGTATTTCCAAAAATGTCGATCATGTATAGGAAAAAATGTTGAATAAGAATACAAAAAACGTAGAATGATTATTTAAAAATGTTGAGTTAGTATTTGAAAAAAATTGAACAAGTATTTGAAAATGTTGAATAAGTATGAAGATGTTAAGCAAGTATTTCAAAAATGTTGTAATACGTTATAAACATATTAAACGAGTATATGAAAAATCTTGAACAAATATTTCAAAATGTTGACTAAGTATTAAAAATGTTAAACAATTATTTGAATACATATTCAATAAATATTAAAATGATGAACAATTACTTATAAATATTGAAATAGCATTGGGATAAAGTTGAACTTTTATACATATAAACGTTGATCAGTTGTTACACAAAATTGTTTTTGACATGTACGAAAATGTAGAGTGAAAATGAAGACAAACATAAGAAACCACAAAAGAAAAAAAATTGAGAAGAAGAAACAAAACTAAATAAAAAAATTGAGAAAAAAACCAAAATGAATGGAACAAATCTGAGAAGAAGGAAAAGGGATGAAAAAAGGAGAAGAAAAAAGAAATGAAACAAAGGAAAAAGTAAAAGAAAAAGAAAAAATGGGGAAGACCGGCTTGGTCGTCTCCAAGTAGTATTTGCTAACTGGCTAAGAAGCCTTGCAGCACCAAGTAGGCTAGCCTTTTTCGTTTGAGGAAGCATTTGCATGCTCTGTTTTTGTATATCTTTGTGAAGCTTCGAGAACCTTCCAAATGGTTTTTTTATAGTTAGAAGAATCGCCTTTTTTTCAAATCTAAAAATCTCAAACTTGCGAACTCTTTCAAAATATGTGAATTTCTTTACAATTCATGAACTTTCTTTTATATTCGCGAATGTTTTTCCAGTTTCAAGAAAAGTCAAGTTCTATGAACTTTTCTTAAATTTATGAAATTTATAAATTTTTTGAAATTTTCTAAAATTCAAAAACTTTTCCATTTTATGCGCACTTTTCTCTAATTCGATAAGATTTCAATTTTCTTTAACTTTTGAACTTGTAATTTCTCTGATTCGTGAAGTTTTTGTACAATCTTGATCTCTTTCAAATTTCAAGTTTTCCCAAAATGTTGAACGTTTTTCAAAATTTGCACCTCTAATTATTTTTTGAACTTTTATGGAAATTAATGATTTTTTTAAACCGACGAACATTTACTCAATCCATGAGTATGTACTATTTCATGAACATATTAAAAATCACAAAATTGATGGCCAGTCTTTTTCCTGAAACAGCAGCGAGCGAACAAACCTTTTTGTTTTGGGCAAGGGACCAAACAAACTAGGAAGCGAAGTGAGAGCCAGTGAGGGAGCATTGCTTAATGGGCCAGAGGCCGCTCCCGTGCGCCTCAGCGCCAGTTTCAGTTTTCAGGGCATGCGCCCCTATATATCGCTTTCCCGGCGGTGAACCTCTCCCGGAGGGTAGCCACAAATGGACCGGTCCAGGCATACGCGAGGCCACAACATCATTTTTTTCTGTTTTGCTTTTCATGTCTTTTTTATGTATTTTTTGCTATTTGTTTTTTTATTTTAATATCTTCAAATTTTCTAAATATATATCTTACTTAAAAACTTGACATAAAATAATGTAAAAAAGTTAACCAGCAATATGAAAAATGTTAAATGTGTATAGAGAAAATGTTTATCACATATATAAAAAACCTATGCAGGAAACACATAATATGTATGAAAAATATTTGTAAAACAGCGGCGTGCGAACAAACTTTTTTGTTTTGAGCGAGTGACCGAACGGAGAGAGCCCCTATTTGATGCCCGCGGACATTAAACAGCCATGGCTTCGCTGAAGGCAGGGGTAAATGGGCCGGTCCATTTAAAGATAGAGAGCTGAGGATAAGTGAGAAAAATCTCCAAAAAAATGAGGTGTGATTTCGAGAATAAAATTGGTGACCTCGCTTCCGAGTATGGGTGTCGGTATCCACTCCTCCTGATGAGTTCTATTGAAATATTCGCGGCATGATTGTTCAAGTACCGACATTCTTTTGAATTTTTTCAAAAAATATACATTGAAACAATTAGTAAAAATCTGTTGAACATTTTCTAAATGTACTATGATCATTTTGAATAATACAGATAATTTTTTCTAGAAAAAACGATGGACATTTTTGAAACAATATGACATATATGCGTTGAACAGTTTTTGAATTGGCATTGAACATTTGTAACATACATTGAACAATTTTTTAATACACATTGAACATTTATGGTAATATACACTCAACAAATTTCGGAAACATAATGAACAATTGTATATTCCTTTGCACAATTTCTAATCCACGCAATTAACAATTAGATAAAAACACGAAAAAATAAAGATAATTAAAAAAGTTAAATGGAAAAGAAAAGAAATAAAAACCGAAACAGAACGAAGAAAAGAAACAGAGAAAAGATGAGCAGCTGGTCCAGACTGTGGCGTCGGGAGCTGAAGCTTCAGCGAAGCGAAGCCTGTTTGACGCCTGCGGGCGTCAAATAGGATCTGTCCCGAACGAACTTTTTTTTTTTGAGAAGTGTCCCGAACGAACTAGGAAGCTTTTTATTTTTTGAGGGGTACGAACTAGGAAGCTAAGCGAGAGCCACTGAGGATGCGTTGCTTAATGGGCCACTGGCCGCTCCCGTGCGCCTGAGCGCGAGTTTCATTTTTCAGGGCAGGCGAGGGAGGGCCGCCAAACATGGACCGGCCCAGGCGTACCGAGGTCACATCCTCGCTTTTTTTTTGTTTTATTTTTCATGTTTTATTTATCTATTGTTTGCTTTATTTTTTTCCTTAAGCATATAACTTAAGTACGTTCCAACAAGTGATAATTCCATGATAACCATGTAAAGTAATTCCATGCATAAATACATGTATAATTCCATAATGAGGTATTCTGGATATTGGTAATTCATAGTAATTTGAATATAGTTGCATGACACATAATTCCAACATCTCCCACTTGTCCCAAACGATCATTCAAATATTCGTAAATCCATAGCCTTAACATGCTTGCCAAATACCTCCTGACTAAGAGGCTTAGTCAAGGGATCAACAATCATATTAACACTATGTTGAAAACCCATAAATATATATAGTGATACAATTCTTCAATATGTTTCCTTGCTGTGACACTTAAGATCACTAGAGATCTTAGTTTCCGCCTAATTATTCCAGCATAGCTGTCCTCGGCGTCTCGAGTATAATTTCCTCGGGTGCAATTCCACCTTTACCGGTACCTTGAGTATTTTCTTTCCTCAAGTGAAATTCCACATCACTTATATCAATAATATGATAATTCCACATCAAGTCAAATAGAAGATAACAAAGTTGAATAAAGTTTTCAAAACCACATAAATATCAAATCCAGTCAGTAAATGAAGTTCCATAAGTAACCATGTTTGAAAGAAATTCCTGACTTTAGTCAGTGACCTGCACCATATAGTACAAAAAATAATAATTGAATATGTGTACTTGGACTTTTTTCTCATCTCGTAGATATAGTAATAGCTTCCTCAATATGTTTACCTTTAATATAAATTTCAGAACAAGTGATGGCTTGTGATGCACTTTCCACAATCTTATATGATGTGTGAGATTCCCTTAGCTGCATGTCTTTCGTTTCACTGCTTGAATGCAGCATAAATTCCGGAAGCTAAGGTATAGTGAAGATACATAGAAATTAAAATATCATTTATTATATCTTTTTTCTCAGGATTTCAAACATAATTCCTCATTGAATTTGGTTCCATGTATTTTAACAAGTTTGCAATTTTCCATAGAAAACATTTCAAAAACATGCCCTATATAGTTCCACTCCCAAAACATAGGAAGCTTCAAATATTCCTTTCATATGAAAGTTCAAACATCACCAAGCTTTCAATTCCATCAATGTGACTTTATCATTGCAAACAAAAAAACAATGTTAACGTATACAATAATAATGCAAAAAATTATATTTAACACTTACATTTGTAGATGACCGCCTTGCTTCAATTTAGAAAATCATATGACCAACTATTCCATTGACGTGAAGCTTGTTATAGAACTCAATCAGCAAACCATGTCTTTAGTTCCTCTTCCACAAAATTCCAGGAGAGAGAGTTTCCACAAAGTATATTTCCCTTTGTGTAAAGAATTGAATAACAAGAATGACATTATAATATTCCATTGAGCCAAAATTTCCTTACAAAAATAACACTTACAAACAATGGGCTTGTGGTTGTTTGGTGTGATAATAACTTCCCAAACCATATATTTCCTCACTGTGTTTCTTCCTTCGCACATTTCTTTCTCCCATAGTTGACAGTGACGAAAATTTAAGCCTTCTTCAGAGTCTTTCTCTAGTATTTAGAGTGACTTCGCCCAAAAAATCACATAACAGTTATCCAGAGATGACATTCCAAGTTAATTCCTCCCACTTATCCTAAGCATGTCAGTGTTGGGAGTGTCACTTGTAGTTTCCTTGTGGTCAAATTATATTCCAGTATGATTGTCAATAATTCCACCCTTGGTCATAAAAATAATTGTGTTCCTACTTTCCACCGGTTTACCTTTTCGGATAAAAAAGACACCCTTCGATCCACTAGAATAACCATTACGAAATTCCTTGCGTGTGCTTTGTAGTAATTGAAAATTTCGTGCCAAAATAAAAGGATTTCCTTCCAGTCTAGAAACCATGAGGTGTGACTGTGCTAGATGAAGAATGATATCAACAAATGACAATATGCAATGCTTCTTTCAAAAAAGAAAACAAGGGAGTATAAAAGACACTCAATTCCGCCGTTCAATTGCGGAGTGTACAGTATATTAAATAGGTGAATAATTCCATGATCTTTATGTTGGAAATATGCCCTAGAGGCAATAATAAAGTGGTTATTATTATATTTCCTTGTTCACGATAATCGTTTATTATCCATGCTATAATTGTATTGATTGGAAACTCAATTGCATGTGTGGATACATAGACAACAAAGTGTCCCTAGTAAGCCTCTACTAAACTAGCTCGTTGATCAAAGATGGTTAAGGATTCCTAGCCATGGACATGAGGTGTCATTTGATAACGGGATCACATCATTAGGAGAATGATGTGATGGACAAGACCCAAACTATGAACGTAGCATATGATCGTGTCAGTTTATTGCTATTGTTTCTGCATGTCAAGTATCTGTTCCTATGACCATGAGATCATGCAACTCACTGACACCGTAGGAGTACCTTGTGTGTATAAAACGTCGCAACGTAACTGGGTGACTATAAAGGTGCTCTACAGGTATCTCCGAGGGTGTCTGTTGAGATGGCATGGATCAAGACTGGGATTTGTTACTCCATGTGACGGAGAGGTATATCTGGGCCCACTCGGTAATACAACATCACAATAAGCCTTGCAAGCAAAGTGACTAAAGAGTTAGCCACGGGATCCTGTATTATGGAACGAGTAAAGAGACTTGCCGGTAATGAGATTGAACTAGGTATAGAGATACCAACGATCGAATCTCGGGCAAGTAACATACCGAAGAACAAAGGGAACAGCATACGAGATTAACTGAATCCTTGACATAGAGGTTCGACCGATAAAGATCTTCATAGAATATGTAGGAACCAATATGGGAATCCAGGTCCCGCTATTGGTTATTGACCGCAGAGGTGTCTCGGTCATGTCTACATAGTTCTCGAACCCGCAGGGTCCGCACACTTAACGTTCGGTGACGTTTCAGTAGTATTGAGTTATGTATGGTGGTGACCGAAGGTTGTTCGGAGTCTCGGATGAGATCCCGGACGCCACGAGGATCTCCGGAGTGGTCCGGAGGTAAAGATTGATATATAGGAAGTCCCATTTTGGTCTCCGGAAAAGTTTCGGGCACTTCCGGTAGTGTACCGGGAGTGATGAATGGGTTCCGGGGGGTCCACCAAGTGGGGCCCACCCACCCCAAGGGTCACATGGGCCTAGGAGGTGGCGCACCAGCCCCTGGTGGGCTGGCCGACCAGCCCCTAGAAGGCCCTTGCGCAAGGGGTGGGGAGGAGGCCAAGTGGGGAGGAGTCCTACTAGGATTCCACCTCCCTTGTGGGAGGTGGACTCCTCCCCCTTGGTGGTGGTTTGGCCGAACCCCTAGGGAAACCCTAGGGCTGCCTCCACCTCCCTCCCTCCTATATGTACCAGAGGTTTTTTCGGGCAGCCCCTAACCTGAAAAGCCACGGCTGCCTCTCTCTCCCTCTAGATCTGTTCTCCACTAGATCGTCTCAGTCGTGCTTGGCGAAGCCCTGCCGGGATAGCTCCACCACCACCGCCACCACACCGTTGTGCTGGCGGAGAACTCATCTACCTCTCCACCCTCGCTTGCTGGATCAAGGAGGTGGAGATCGTCATCGAGCTATACGTGTGCTGAATGCGGAGGTGCGTCCGTTCGGCGCTAGATCGGAAGGACCGTGATTGGATCGCGGGACGGATCATGATGGGATCACGGGATGGCGTGCGATTTGGATCGTGAAGACGTTCGACTACATCAACCGCGTTTCTTGACGCTTCCCGCTTAGCGATCTACAAGGGTATGTAGATCAACTCTTCCCCTCGTAGATGCTCGTCACCATGGATAGATCTTGCGTGTGCGTAGGAATTTTTTTTGTTTCCCATGCAACATTCCCCAACAACGGCATCATGAGCTAGGTCTATGCGTAGATGAGATCTCGAGTAGAACACAAAGGAGTTTGTGGGCGTTGATATTCAGATTGCTTCCCTCCTTAGTCTTTTCTTGATTCAGCGGTATTGTGGGATGAAGCGGCTCGGGCCAACCTTACTCGTCCACGTACGAGAGACCGGTTCCATCGACTGACATGTAACTTTGTTGCATAAGATGGCTAGCGGGTGTCTGTCTCTCCCACTTTAGTTGAATCGGATTCGACAGAGGCGGTCCTTGTAGAAGGTCAAATAGCAACTTGTATATCACCGTTGTGGTTTTGCGTAGGTAAGAATCGTTCTTGCTAGATACCCATAGCAGCCACGTAAAACATGCAACAACAAATTAGAGGACGTCTAACTTATTTTTGCAGGGTATGTTGTGATGTGATATGGCCAATAACATGATTTGATATATGTGATGTATGAGATGATCATGTTTTGTATAGAATATCACGACTTGCATGTCGATGAGTGCGGCAATCAGCAGGAGCCATAGGGTTGTCTTTAATTATTGTATGACCTGCGTGTCAATCATTAAGCACTATGTAATGCTTTACTTTATCGCTAAGCGGTAGAAATAGTGGTAGAAGCATGGTTGGCGCGACAACCCCTATGGCGACACAATGATGGAGATCATGATGATGGAGATCATGGTGTTATGCCGGTGATGATGGAGATCATGTCGGTGCTTTGGAGATGGAGATCAAAAGCACAAGTTCATGGCCATATCATGTCACTTATGATTTGCATGTGATGTTAATCCTTTATGTACCTTGTTATGCTTAGGACGACGGTAGCATTATAAGGTGATCCCTTACTAAAATTTCAAGATAAAATTGTGTTCTCCCCGAGTGTGCACTATTGTGAAAGTTCGTCGTTTCGAGACATGACATGATGATCGGGTGTGATAGACTCTACGTTCGCATACAACGGGTGCAAGCCAGTGTTGCACATGCGGAACACTCAGGTTAAACTTGACAAGCCTAGCATGTACAGACATGGCCTCGGAACACAGGAGACCGAAAGGTCGAACATGAGTTATATAGTAGATATGATCAACATGGAGATGTTCACCATTGAAACCACCTCATCTCACGTGATGATCGGACTTGGGTTGGTGGATTTGGATCATGTCGCACTTAGACAACCCGAGGGATGTTGATTTGAGTGGGAGTTCTTAAGTAATATGATTAATTGAACTCATTATCATGAACATAGTAAATGTCTTTGCAAATTATGTTGTAGATCAATAGCTCGCGCTGTAGCTCCCCTGAATTTTTGATACGTTCCTAGAGAAAAAGTAAGTTGAAAGATGATGGTAGCAGTTATGCGGACTGGGTCCGTGATCTGAGGATTGTCCTCATTGCTGCACAGAAGGCTTATGTCCTTAATGAACCGCTCGGTGTGCCACCCCCTCAAGCATCGTTTGTAGATGTTGTGAACATCTGACAGGCACGTTCTGATGACTACTTGATAGTTCAGTGCGTCATGCATTATGGTTTAGAATTGAGGCTCGAAAATGTTTTTGAAATGTCACGGAACATATGAGATGTTCTAAGAGCTGAAATTGGGATCTCAGGCTTATGCCCGTGTTGAGAGGTATGAGACCTCCAACAAGATTATTTTCCTGCAAGATGAAGAAGAATAGCTCAATTGGTAAGCATGTGGTCAGATTGTCTGGGTGCTACAATCGCTTGAATAGAGTGGGAGTTGATCTTCCAGATAAGATAGTGATTGATATAGTTCTCCAAGTCACTGCCACGAAGCTACTAGAGCTTCGTGATGAACTATAAAATGCCAGGGATGGTGATGATCCCTGAGCTATTTGCGATGTTTGACACCGCGAAGGTAGAAATCAAGAAGGAGCATCAAGTGTTGATGGTTAGTAAAACCACTAGTTTCAAGAAGGACAAGGGCAAGAAGGGAAAACTTCAAGAATGGCAAGCCAGTTGCCACTCCAGTGAAGAAACCCAAGGTTGAACCCAAACCCGAGACTGAGTGCTTCTATTATGAGGAGAACGGTCACTGAAGCAGAACTGCCCTAGATACTTGGTGGATAAGAAGGCTGGCAACGTCAACAGAAGTATATTTGATATACGTTTTTTCATGTGTACCTTACTAGTACTCCTAGTAGCACCTGGGTATTAGATACCGGTTCAGTTGCTAAATGTTGGTAACTCGAAATAAAGCTACGGAATAAACGGAGACTAGCTAAGGGTGGGGTGACGATGTGTGTTGGAAGTGTTTCCAAGGTTGATGTGATCACCATCGCACGCTCTCTCTACCTTCGGGATTAGTGATGAACCTAAATAAATGTTATTTAGTGTTTGCGTTGAGCATGAACGTGATTAGATCGTGTTTATTGCAATACGGTTATTCATTTAAGTCAGAGAATAATGGTTATTCTATTTACATGAATAATACCTTCAATGGTCATGCACCCGATGTGAATGGTTTATTGAATCTCGATCGTAGTGATACACATGTTCATAATATTGATGCCAAAAGATGCAAAGTTAATAATGATAGTACCACATACTTGTGGCACTGCTGCCAAGATCATATTGGTGTAAAGCGCATGAAGAAACTCCATGCTGATGGATCTTTTGACTCACTCGATTTCTAATCGGTTGAGACATGCGAACCATGCCTCTTGGGCAAGATGACTAAAACCCCGTTTCCTGATTTGATGGAGCGGGCAAGTAACTTATTGAAAATGATACATGTTGATGTATGGGGTCCAATGAGTGTTGAAGCGCGTAGTGGATATTGTTATTTTCTTACCTTCACTGATTATTTGAGTAGATATGGGGATATTTACTTAATGAAACACTAGTCTGAAATGTTTGAAAAGTTCAAGCAATTTTAGAGTGAAGTTGAAGATCATCGTGACAAGAAGATAAAATATCTACGATATGATCGTGGAGGTGAATATCTGAGTTACGAGTTTGGTATGCAACTTAAGACAATGTGGAAATTGTTTCACAACTCACGCCGCTTGGAACACCATAGTGTGATGGTGTGTCCGAACGTCATAGTCGTGCTCTATTGGATATGGTGCATACTATGATTGTTTTGCCACTATCGTTTTTGGGTTATGCATTAGAGACAACTACATTCACTTTAATAGGGCACCATCTAAATCCGTTGAGATGACACCGTATGAATTATGGTTTGGCAGAAACCTAAGCTGTCATTTCTTAATGTTTGGGGCTGCAACGCTTATGTGAAAAAAGGTTTCAACCTGATGAGCTCGAACCCAAAGCGGACAAATGCATCTTCATAGAATACCCTAAGGTAACAGTTGGGTATACCTTCTATCTCAGATCCTAGCGCAAAGTGTCTGTTGCTAAAAACGGGTCCTTTCTCGAGAAAGAGTTTCTCTTGAAATAATTGAGTGGGAGGAAAGTAGAACTTGATGAGGTTATTGAACCGTCACTTCAGTTGGATGGTAGCACGACACAGAAAGATGTTTATGTGGCGCCTACACCAAATTGAAGAGGAAGCTAATGATGATGATCATGAAACTTCGGATCAAGTTACTACCGAACCTCGTAGGTTGACAAGGACACGTACTACCCTGAGTGGTACGACAATCCTGTCTTGGAAATCATGTTGTTAGACAACGATGAGCCTACGGACTATGAAGAAGCGATGGTGGGCCTGGATTCCAACAAATGGCTAGGAGCCATGAAATCCGAGATAGGATCCAATTTTCTTCGGTTTGTTTTGTTTTTTCGTTTCGACATCGGTTTTTCTTGGTTTTTCATTTTTTAGGTGTTTGTTTCTTCCGTTTGTTCCATTTTCACCGTGTTTCTTTGCCATTTTTCTTCAACACGTGTCTACATTTTCATGCCCATTTGGATATTTTATGTATATATCAGGAACTTTATTTTATACATCTTTTTCATTTTAAAATATATGATTAACATTTTTAGAAATGTTTCATGTTTACTTTTTTCATACACATTGTACAGTCGGTATATATTACGAACTTTTTTAATGCATTTTAAACATGACCCCCTGGGTGAGGAATAGTTATTCATACACATTGTACAGTCGGTATATATCAGGAACTTTATTTTATATATATATACTATTCTGATCACGGGATCAGAATATTATTCTAATCATGGGTTGAACTTCCTGAGTTACACAACCTGAACTTCCCTTTGTAGGAACCCGACCTTCGGGCTATCTTCGCAACCGTGTCTCCCCGCACGAATTATTCTGGTCAGTCGTGTTCTATGTGATGTGAGTGTAATCTGGAAACGGTTTTTAGCAACTAAATGCCCGTTTTATATAGGAATCTCGCTCGTTGGTGGATTTGCTCTCGGGACGTGATGAACTTGCGTCTGTTGCAATTTTACTGCCTGAGTTGTTCGACCTGAACTTCCCTTAGTGAGAGGTTGAACTTCCCGTAACATTGTCCAAATGAGGCTTACAATATACCGTTGGAAAGCTGTGGACACGACGGTCACGACCTAAGTTGAATTTTTGTCAAAATCTAAATGGTTTAAGAGCAGTTTTGAAAACCGTTTTTCTTCATACAAAAAAATGTGAATCGTATTTTTGAGTCTATTTCTAAACCGTTTATCGGAATGAGGCAAATGAGATGGCGTTGGATGGCTGCTGCAAATCCGCTTCTTTTTCGTACATAAAGTTTTTTCCAATTTTAAACTATTTAAACATAATTTTGAAAATGGCCGAAGTCCCACCGAGTTCATATTTTCACGTTATTTTTCAATAGTTTTACAGAATGCAGCAAATGATATGGCGTTGGAAATCTTGAAGAAATGCGAAACTTTTTTATGTAGATTGTTTTTTCCAATTCTTTACGATTTTAAGTCAATTTCGAAAATGGCAAAAAACGTTTTTTGGCCGTAATTTCTACAAAATTTACCGGAATGGGGCAAATAATATACCGTTGAAAAGCTACGAAAAATGCAAAACTTTTTCATGTAGATGGTTTTCTCTGATTCCTAGCCATTTTCATGCAATTTTGAAAACAGCGATGGAAAGCTGTTGTAAACACGCAACTTTCCATCTTGATCACTTTATTCATACTCGCGGCGACTTAAAAGATTTTCATCTGAAATTCATTCAGTGTAGTAGCTGAACTTCCTGCTGTTTTCACGTTGAACTTCTGTCACGTATTTTCGTTTGTAATTTCTCACTCATTCGTCGGTGTTACACTATAGATATTCCTTTTTGTACAAACCTTTCTCACAATAATTTTTTTAACTTTCTCCAACCGAGGCCTTGAACTTATAGCAACAAAAAAATTGGACCTTGACTTTCTATTAAAATTTTCTCATATTACACACACAACATGTAGTACGTGAACTCTCTCCGTTTTTATAATATGATTTTTTTATTTTCTTTTTGAAACCAAATTGCTCCCAAATAATAATTGAACTTCTTTGTGGATTGAGATAATTATTTTAAATCACAAAAAAAAAATTTGTGTTTTGAACACGGAAATACAAGGTGAACCACTCTTGCAAGAACTCTTGAACTTCCTCGGGGAGAGCACGTGAACTTCTTTCAACAAACCTTTTAAGCTTTTATTTTTCTATTTCTTTTATTCTCACCTGAAACGAATTCCGTGTAGTACTTGAACTTCTCGTTGTTTTGACTATAAAACTAATCTATTTTTCGTGTAAGGAATGTTTTTCATAAACTTCGAGCTTCTCTGCTATTTTAATTTGAACTTCTCACCCTTTTTATTGGAACTTCTTCATTTTATTCTTTTGTAATGAGAAAAAATATAAGTTTTTCATAAACTTCAAACTTCTCTGTTATTTTAATTTGAACTTCTTGGCTTTTTATTAGAACTTCTTCATTTTTTTCTTTAGTAATGAGAAAAAATATAAGTTTTTCATAAACTTCAAACTTCTCTGTTATTTTAATTTGAACTTCTTGGCTTTTTATTAGAACTTCTTCATTTTTTTCTTTAGTAATGAAGAAAAAACCTTAGTTTTTCATAAACTTTAACCTTCTTAGCTATTTTAATTTGAACTTCTTACTTTATTTTTATAAAATTCAGTTTTTCTAAACTTTTATTTTTGTCATTTTTTTGGGTTCACATGTTAAACTTACTCAAAAAAATATATTTTCTTTTATTCTTCCAACTTACTATGTTTCATGCGGTGATCCTTTTTGATTTTTTGTGCTGTGATACTTTCTTCCTTTTGTTCTTGTTTGAACTTCGTCAATTTTTAATGTCGAACATCTTGCGTAAATTTTACATGGTTTTCATCGATGTGTTTTGAAGTGACAGACTAAATGTAATTTGCTAGTTTTGGGGTTCACAGGTTCTGAAATGTTCTTACTTCAAAATGAAGGGAAGTATTTTAATGATGGACATCCACAAAGTATAATTTATCCACACCATGATTCAAATGATCAAATAGGCAAAATCAGAGATAGATGTACACGAGTACGTTCCACACAATTATGTCAACCAAAATTTAAAACTTGCATGTGGAACTGGCAACACATTCACATACCACAGTATTACTTGCCTACATCCTTCTACAATCACAGGAAACACATCCTTCTATCCACACAACTATGCCACCCAAAATGAAAAACTTGCATTCAGAGGTTGCTATGGAGGTTCAACTTTTGTACGTTGAACTCCCTCGCTGGATAAAAGAGAACAAAAGAGATCAACATATGAAGTTACAAATATCCAAAAAATTATTATGCCACAAGCTACCACATTGAACTCTCTTAGAATACACATATGAACTTCCATAGTTTTCTTTTTCTCTGATAAAAGCGTCAGCCGTTGTTGTATTGCAACTCAAAATGCATCCTGTACATCTCTCTCGCCACAGAATGCCCTCAAGAAAAATTCCTCGATGGTCCAAACACAGATGCGTCTGAAGTTCAGGAGATAGCATCTAGCATCAAGTACATAAGATCAAACATATAGCATGCCCCAAATAGGGAACTCACAAATTTTTACATCTATCATCAAAGAAATTCCTATGAACTAAAGATTCACCAAACAAAAAGCAGCCAGAAAAAAAATCATAGTGTGAACATCCTGTGAATGTTGTTTGTTGAAGCAATAACAGAGAGAGGTGTGGTGGCCCGAGCCGTCAACGAAACGAGGAGGAGTTTGGTGGCACGGTGGTAAAGATGCAGATGGAAGTGATGAGAAGAGAGGTGCGGTGCACGGGGACGGGGTGTGGTGTGGTCTCCCGTGGTGGCTCAATCTGGGAAGGCAATCGGCGGTGGCGGCGGGATCCGGGGAGGCAAGCGATGCATGGGAGGAAGAGGGGCACCGGCGACGGGGAACCGTGTGCAGCACCATGGAAACAGGGGGAAGGGTGTGGACGGCGGCGACGGTGGATGGTGCACCGGGGAAGCTAGGAGCCACGGCGATGGCAGATGGGGCGGCGGCGAACTGGATCCACGGTGGCGCACGGGGATCCACTGCCTGGCTCCGGTGGCAGATGGGGCGGTGGGGAACTGGATCCACGATGTCGTTTAGGTATCCAGAGCCCGACGACGCAAGGGGGTCCAGGGATGGCGGCGACCAACGGATGGCTAGGTAGGTGGCGGCTCCAGTGGCTGATAGCACACGCGAGTGGAGCGGGGATCGTGGGGTTAGTGCAGGAAGGATTCAGGGTTGGTGAAGATCGTTTTTTCTTTTTCCTCCACGATACTGTAGGTTCGGGAGTTCGTCACGATCTCCGTCGACCCTATATAGAGGCGATGTTTATAGAATAACTATTATGATCCTGGGATCAGAATAGTGTCACCAACACTATTCTGATCACGGGATCAGAATATTATTCTAATCACGGGATCAGAATATTATTCTGATCACGGGTTGAACTTCCTGAGTTACACAACCTGAACTTCCCTCTGTAGGAACCCAACCTTCGGGCTATCTTCGCAACCGTGTCTCCCCGCGCGAATTATTCTGGTCAGTCGTGTTCTATGTGATGTAAGTGTAATCTAGAAACGGTTTTTAGCAACTAAATGCCCGTTTTAAATAGGAATCTCGCTCGTTGGCGGATTTGCTCTCGGGACGTGATGAACTTGCATCTGTTGCAATTTTACTGCCTGAGTTGTTCGACCTGAACTTCCATTGGTGAGAGGTTGAAATTCCCGTAACATTGTCCAAATGAGGCTTGCAATATACCGTTGGAAAGCTGTGGACACGACGGTCACAACCTAAGTTGAATTTTTGTCAAAATCTAAATGGTTTAAGAGCAGTTTTGAAAACCGTTTTTCTTCATACAAAAAAAATATGAATCGCATTTTCGAGTCTATTTCTAAACCGTTTATCGGAATGAGGCAAATAAGATGGCGTTGGATAGCTGCTGTAAATCCGCTTCTTTTTCGTAGAGAAAGTTTTTTCTAATTTTAAACTATTTAAACGTAATTTTGAAAATGGCCGAAGTCCCACCGAGTTCGTATTTTCGCGTTATTTTCTCAACGGTTTTACGGAATGCAGCAAATTATATGGCGTTGGAAAGCTTGAAGAAATGCGATTTTTTTATGAGATTGTTTTTCCTAATTCTTTACGGTTTTAAGTCAATTTTGAAAATGGCGAAAAAAAAATTGCCGTAATTTCTACAAAATTTATCGGAATGGGGCAAATAATATACCGTTGAAAAGCTACGGAAAATGCGAAACTTTTTCATGTAGATGGTTTTCTCTGATTCCTAGCCATTTTCAAGCGATTTTGAAAACAGCGAGATCATGCGTTGTGCCTTGTATCGCGAAACAGAGTCTTCGAAAATGCACTGCGTGAAGAACTTGAACTTCATCAGCATGTCTACCTGAACTTCACTCTGTTTCATCACGTGCTATTTTTTGCCCGTATCTCTCCATCCACTCACCGGAATTGAGCAAGTGATATACCGATGGAAAGCTGCTGTAAACACGCAACTTTTCCGTCTTGATCATTTTTTTCATACTCGCGACGGTTTAAAAGATTTTCATCTGAAATTCATTTAGCATAGTAGTTGAACTTCCTGCTGTTTCCACGTTGAACTTCTGTCGCGTATTTTTTGTTTATAATTTCTCACACATTTGTCGGTGTTACACAAATGATATTCCTTTTATACAAACCTCTCTCATAATAATTTATTTAACTTTCTCCGACCAAGGACTTAAACTTATAGCAACAAAACAATAAGAGCTTGCCTTTTTATTTATTTTCCTCATATTAAACACACACCACGTAGTATGTGAACTTTCTCCGTTTTTATAATTTCAATTTTTAATTTTCTTTTTGAAACCGAATTGCTCCCAAATAATAATTGAACTTCTTTGTGGATTGAAAGAATTATTTTAAAACACAAAAAACAATTTCTTTTTTGTGTTTTCGAACATGGAAATATAAGGTGAACCTCTCTTGCAAGAATTTTTGAACTTCCCCGGGAAGAGCACATGAACTTATTTCAACAAACCTTTTAGGATTTTAATTTTCTATTCTTTTATTCTCAACTGAAACGCATTCCTTGTAGTACTTCAACTTCTCGTTGTTTTCACTATGAACTTATGTCACGTTTTTGTGTATACATCGAATTACACGTAATTGAATGTCGGACGTCATTTTTTGCCATTTTAAAACATGTAATTAGAGGTCGGACGTCCCGCAATATAAATTATGAACCATGCACGGAGGTGCACGTGAAATTCTTGCAACAAATATGAGTTTTTTACATACTACGAACTTCTTTGTTATTTTAATTTGAACTTCTTAATCTTATTCTTAGAAAGGAAATATGTTTTCAAATAAGCATCAAACATTTTTTTTCTAAATTGACCTTCATAGTTTTATTTGTCCTAGAAACGGAAATAATTCGAGTTTTCCGTTTACATAGAACTACTCCTTTATTTAATTTGAACTGGTTCATTTTATTCTTTAGTAACGAGAAAAAAATATGAGTTTTTTTACATACCTTGAACTTCTCTATTATTTTAATTTGAACTTCTTAGTCTTATTATTTCAAAGAAAATATGTTTTTAAAATAAGCGTCAAACATTTTTTAATTGAACTTCGTAGTTTTATTTCGTCAAGAAACGGAAATAATTTGAGTTTTCCGTATACATCAAACTACTCCTTTATTTTAATTTGAACTTCTTCAAAAAAAAACTTTAGTAACATGGAAAATCTGAGTTTTTTATAAATATCAAATTTCACTATTATTTTTAATTTGGACTTCTTGATTATTTCTTTTAGGATCGAAATATCCTAGTTTTTTAATAAATATTGGACCTTCGGTTATTTAAATTTGAAATTCTAGACATTTTCTACTTTTAGAAACGACGACAACCTTTTCTATGATTTTTGAACTTCTCTATTTTTAAAATTTGACCTTCTTGTTTTTTTATTATTGAACTTCCTGTTTTTCATTCTTTAATAATGATTAAAATTGGGATTTTATATAAACATTGAACTGCTCCTTTTTTAAAATTTGGACTTCTTGGTTTTCTTTCTTTTAGTAATGACACAAAAATCTAGTTTTTAAATAAATATCAAGCCGCACCATTTTTTATATTTGAACTTCTAGGTTTTTTTTATAAAAGAGGATGCATAGTCATGAATTATCAATGTATTCTTTGAATAGTCATGCATCTTTTCTACTCCTCACCATAAAACACACGAAAGGAATCATCAATCCTTGACACATAAAACTTCCTGTATATATTGCCCAACCTTTGAAGCAAAGATCTCAACTAAAAAAAGCTCTGAAAAATTCTAGTTGCTTTAACTTTGTATAATATATACCTTAGCCTTTGTCGACGTGATGACGTACTCATCCAAAACCAAACATACAAACTTTTTTGACAACAATTCATGAACTTCTTAGACTTGACCTTCTTAGACACAACATTTTCAGTTCCCACAAGTGAGTGAACTATACAACAAAGTACGTATAATGCTCATTCGGCCGCTCTTTTTGCAGTAGAATATTTTTGCCGGAAAAAGTTGAAAAATATAAGTTCCGAAACACATGGAGAGAGATGTCATAGGTGAACTTCACCGGCATCTATACATGATTTTTTTCAGCACATAATTACTCCCTTTACATAAACACATGCACATATTTGTTCTTGTTAATATACATCCTTCAACGGCATGCAAGAGCGACAAAAGGGCAGCAACATAGCAAATCCAGAATGGCAAGGCTGTTCATTGGGCCAGCCGCAAAATAATTTTGTTCCAGTCATAATTTTTCGGGGATTCAACATCCATGGCACAAGAAGTTCATCATCCATTTTAATGACCCTTTTTTTTGACAAACTAGATGAACAACAACAAGAAACAAGGGACACTAATAGACCGTGCTTTATTACATGTTTGGCTGGAGCGTATGACTTGAACTAGATTTTTTACAAAGTTCACTGCCCCAACACACAAATCTTGCAAGAACCGCAAGAAATCGAAACAGCAAGGAGGGATGGCTGCACGCACGGATTTCTCATGAGCGAGGGGACGGACTACCCGCATGGACTTCTCGCGAGCGAGGTGATGGACTGCCTGCACATAATGGAGGGGCAGACGTCTGCGGATAGTGCAGATCAGAGAGGCGGTGCAGATGGCACACCGGCGACATCTACATGGGGAGGGATTGTGGTGAATCGGCGATGTGAGAGCATCAGCGCCCTTTGATTGCGACAGAGGCGCTTCGTTAGATCGCGTGAGGGATATCCATGGCGCATGCTAGTGGTGCAGGGCGCGTCGACGACGGGGAAGGCCCCGGAGGTGTCCAATCTAGAAGACAAGGAGCGGCGGCGACCGGTGCGATCTCTGGGCCAGTAGAACGCTTGCTTTGGTGGCGCGGTGCTTGCCGGCTGGGGCGTCGAGGGCTGGTGGTGGTGCCGCTGCGGGTGGGGCGGCATGTGGCGGCAGGAGTAGGTGAGATGCAGGCGAGGGGGCAACACTGGTATGGCATGTGGCGCGTTGGTGGTGGAGCCGGGGAAGACGCCATGGCGGAGCGGGAGCTCGGCGGGGTGGGATCTGGGGATGTTGGGGATCAGGGGGAGGTGGTTCGGGACACGAACGCGACAGCGGGATCCAGTGGTTGGGGGCACTGCCGTGGCGGCGAGATCCGGCGGTTGAGAGCACTGCCGCGGCGGCGTGCAGTGGCAGTTCAGAGCAATTCCGCGGCGACGTGCAGTGGCGGTTGGGGGGGCAGGGCCACGACGGCAGGATCCCTCGATGGGATGTGGGAGGAGGCCTACTACACCGTCGGGTCGGCAGGAGGAGTTTGGCGGCGGTGGATGTGTGGGAGAAGGCCGAGGTTGGAGACGACCAGGAACAGGGAAGTTCATGGAAAGGTTATGCGTCCGTTCGGGAGTTGATAATGGGCCGGTCTGGAAACATCCCATAGATTGTGATTAGAATACTATTCTGATCCTGGATCAGAATAGTATATATATAATATTTTTGATAGATTATAAAAATTATTAATTTATGTTAAAAAAATTAATAGATGTTCTACGTTTTCATATACATCAGGAGCATTTTTTGTACATATTATTATTTTTGCAACAGATGATTATTATATTTTCGAAATTTTATGTTTTAAGACAAATTTTTCATCCACATTACACATTTCAGGTATATATCAAGAATTGTTTTTATACAAGGTTCTAATTTTCAAATATATGATTAACAGTTTTTGATACACAATCAATTTTGAAAAACCTATACACGTTCTAAATTTTGGGTATACATCAGGAACAAGAGGGATTGAGGGAAAGAAATCAGGAATTGAGTGGCAACAATTGATGGAAGGAGATCGAGAACAAAGCTAAAACGATTGAAGAAAGAAGAAAAATGAAAATAGGGTCGGCGGGGAAGAATTTGATGGGGCGAGGGAGATCGTATAAGGGGGATGATGCATATAGCCAATAATAGTTTTTTTATAATGAAGACAGTAGGAAAGGCTCCTACTACATGTGTATTAAACGATCATAAATATGTTATAGATGTACAATGGTGGGGAGTGTTAATAATAGATTAGTTGCTTAAGCTAATCAGGATAGGTGGTTGTTGAATGGTAACGCAGCAGAAAACAAAAATATCTGACCTACGCACCAGCCCAGGACCACTATGGAGACTGCATACAAGGTTTGATCTTTATCGTTACCGCCTCGTAGCGCAGCGGAAGTAGAGTCGATGACGATCGGCGGTGCAGATCCCCGCAGCTAGGATTTACAACCTCCCAACCGTGAGGATGTATACCCTCATCTGCTCCTCGGACAGCCCTTCGGGAGGCGGTCGGACAGTCCCCCGGATGGTGTCGCGGACAGCCCTTCGGGAGGACCTTCGAAACTCGGATGGTCACTCGGACAGCCCTTCGGGAGGACCTTCGAAACTCGGACGGTCACACGGACAGCCCTTCGGGAGGCACTCTCGAACTAAGACCGAAACTACGATATCTCTACAGAGTTGCACACATACGGAGTCATCTATCCGGCAGGGCTTCGCCGTCCAGAACTAGTTCCCATCGGAACCCAGACATCCTTTTGGCTCTACGAAACTATTTCGCGGGGAGGGAGAGAGAAGCCAGACAAGTCAAATGGCATGTGTATGTGAGAAGGGATGAGGTTTGGGTAGCCCCCTCACCTCCTATTTATAGGAAAACCAAGGGGTAGAGTTGCCATTCCAAAAACCCAAAAATGCCCCACTTTATGTCATACACAAAGGGCATAAGAGGGAAAAGGGATGCCATGTGGAGCTCCATGGAGCTCCACTCACCTTGGCCGGACACCCCCTTGGGGGCCCCCCATGAGGGGCTTCCTTGGCCCCCAAGGCCTTCTAGAAGCCTTATGGGAAATATCCCAAAAGGTGGTTTTCCAAAAATATCCAAAAAGCACTTTCACTATTCACGACGACATTTTTCAGCGTCCGTTCGAACTGAAAATATTTATGTGGGCTTAGAACATTTCCAGTACCCACTAAAATAAATTTCAATGTGTTCCAGAACAATTCTGGATTAGTGATTTTCATCTGCGAAAAGCATTCGAAGCGGTTCCAGCAGCTCCGGAACATTTCCGGTTTTTCTTTCGGAAATTTCCCAGAAGTTTCCAGAATGATTCTGGCACCCTCCAAGAATTATCAAGCATGTGCCGAAACCAATTTGACTTAATGGTATCCCCTGAAACAACTTTTTAGTTTTACTGAAACTGTTTCGGTGTTCTCTCTGCGGAACTTTTCCGCTGTCCGAAACTTTTCTGGTGTCCGAAACTTTTCCGGTGATTTTCTCTCAGGCTCCCTGTCTAGTATTCAGCAGATAGATGATCCTTAAGCGTGTGACCCTATAGGTTCGGTGAAGTATAGACATGACCCGGAACCCCTTCCGATCAATGATCAACATCGGAGCCATGGACACCCATATTGACCCCTATACCCACACGAATGAATATTCGAGTGAACCTCCAGTTACCATGTGCTATTCCTGTTGCTTCGCGATATGTTACAAATACCCGAGGTGAGACTTGTTGGCATCCCCGTGGATCAACAACTTGTCCATTATGCCAGTTACCTCGTTACCTATACTGTTCTCTTTTCTCGTTATTGTGTTCCGGCATCCCTGTGATCAAATCACGCTGTGTCTGGCCAGACGATGATGGATACCGTAATACCAAGAGGGCCCAAAGATATCTCTCCACCGTGAGAGGAGAAAATCCCAATCTTGAGCTATCAAGTTACTTGACACACTTTTCCATGAACCCGTAAGCCGCCGTAATAGCCACCCATTTACGGATGACATTTAACAAACCCCAAAGTTCATGAAGCAAGCATGAAGAAACTCGATACTCTCATGGTCTAAGGAATCATGCAAATGTTAACCATCTCTGTGTTATTAACCATTAACTTGTGATGAATGTATCTCATAGCATAACATCAATTCGGGTCGATTCAACACAAATGTTCTCCTAACATTGTGCCCTCAAAATTGCCGGCATAGCCATGCCCATGATCAGGAAAACAGAACCATCATACAACACTTGAGATAGTCTTAGAGACCAGACTAGGAATACATTTTACCGTTTATTATTCCACACGTGCATATGAGTCTTCCTCCGAGCCTCGTGTTATAGCAGACTCGAGAACCATAGCAGTTATAGCATGAAACATAAACATAATTATGAACTTGGAGATAAATAATAACATTTATTATTGCCTCTAGCACATATCTCCTACAGACTCCCACTTGCACTAGAGTCAATAATCTAGTTAATGCTAATGCACTTTACACCTATGGCACACTGGTGTAAAATATGCTTCGTATGTGGTATAGCCTGATGTCCAACGGATCTGACAACTTCAGCTCCGTGTGTATCTATGCATATCCTCGCGTTTTCACGTTTTCAAAAAATTCATATTTTGTGTGGACTTGGCTTTGTATATATGTGAATCACAGGTCGAACCTTGATTCCTCAGACTGAGCTATGGAGCTACTATCGGCAATAGTGTCCCATTGACCAAAGCATTCTTGGAACCATACTAAGTTCATGAATGAACTATATGATTCAACATTTTCTTTATCACTTCGAAAGCGGCAACATACTTCGCCTCTGATATAGAATTCGCCACAGTAACTTGTTTGGAACAATTTCCAACTAAATGTGCCACCATATTGTGTGTTACAAAAAACCCTCAATTTAAATCGAAAATCGCATGGAGAAATGATGAAGACTGTATCGATGTCACATTTTACAACGAACTCTTCATGATCTCCATGGGCGAAATTACAATCGAAAACCCTCAAGTGGGAGTCTGTAGGACATATGCCCTAGAGGCAATAATAAATGATATTATTTATCTCCAAGTTCATAATTATGTTTATGTTCCATGCTATAACTGCTATGGTTCTCGAGCCTGCAATAACCACGAGGCTTGAAGGAAGACTCATATGCACGTGTGGGATAATAAACGATAAAATGTATTCCTAGTCTGGCCTCTAAGACTGGCTCAAGTATTGCATGATGATCCTGTTTTCTTGATCATGGGCATGGCTATGCCAGCAATTTTGAGGGCGCAATGTTGGTAGAACACTTGTGTTGAATCAACCCGAATTGATGTTATGCTATGAGATTCATTCGTCATAAGTTAATGGTTAATAACACAGAGATGGTTTACGTTTGCATAATTCCTTAGACCATGAGAGTATCGAGTTTCTTCATGCTTGCTTCATGAACTTTGGGGTTTGTTAAACGTCATCCGTAAATGGGTGGCTATTATGACGGCTTACGGGTTCATGGAAAAGTATGTCAAGTAACTTGATAGCTCAAGATTGGGATTTTCTCCTCCGATGATGGAGAGATATCTCTGGGCCCTCTCGGTGTTACGGTATCCATCATCGTCTGGCCAGACACTTTGTGATTTGATCACGGGGATGCCGGAACACGGGAACGAGAAAAGAGAACAATACCGGTAACGAGGTAACTGGCATAGTGGACAAGTTGTTGATCCACGGGGATGCCAACATGTCTCACCTCGGGTATTTGTAACATATCGCGAAGCAACAGGAATAGCACACGGCAACTGGAGGTTCACTCGAATATTCATTCGTGTTGGTATAGGGGTCAATATGGGTGTCCACGGCTCCGATGTTGATCATTGATCGGAAGGGGTTCCGAGTCATGTCTATACTTCACCGAACCTATAGGGTCACACGCTTAAGGGTCATCTATCTGCTGAATACTAGACAAGGAGTCCGAGAGAAAGTCACTGAAAGAGTTTCGGAGACGACGGAAAAGTTCCGGAGAGAACACCGGAAAAGTTTCGGTAAAACTGAAAAGTTGTTTCGGATAAAACCATTGATCCAAAAAGGTTTCGGCAAGCACCAGGAATGTTTTGGAGGTTGCCAGATTGGTCTGGTAATTTCTGGAATTTTTCCGGAGGAAAAACCGAAAAAGGTTTTCGGAGCTGCCGGAATTGTTTACCGGGTAAACGAAGATGGTTTTAAATTAAACCACCATACCAGAAATGTTCCGGAGCACGTCCAGATAATTTTAGAGGGTGTCAGAAATGTTCGGGGACCTTCCAGAATTTTTCAGAAGAAATAGTTTCGGAAAACATCTTGTCCTAGCGAGAGGGGACAAGATCCCACGGATCGTGGGGGCTGTTTTTGGGCTGTTTTTGGGGGCGCCCCTTTTAGGGGACAGCCCCCTTGTGGCTGGACAAAGTGTTGGGGGGGCCCCCCATTGTGGGGGGCAGCCCCCACAAATGGTGGAGAGTGTTGGGAGGAAGGTGGGGCCCCATGGGGAACACCATGGACAAGGGAACATGTTTTCTCCATGTTTGGTGGGAACATGTTTTCCTTGTTTGGTGGGTGCATGTTTAGTGGGCTGAATTTCAGCCCCCCCTCACCCCTTCCACCACTATATAAGGAGCTGGAGAGGAGCTCTCCATCCTCACTCCAACTCTCACACACATGGCATGCATGATCTGCCTTTCTTCTCTCCCTCCCACGAAATAGTTTTGTAGAGCCGAAAGGCTGTCTGGGTTCCGGTGGGAACTAGTTCTGGACGGCGAAGCCCTGCCGGATAGATGATACCGTATGTGTGCAACTCTGTAGAGAGATCGTAGTTTCGGTCTTAGTTCGAGAGTGCCTCCCGAAGGGCTGTCCGTGTGACCGTCCGAGTTTTGGAGGTCCTCCCGAAGGGCTGTCTGAGTGACAGTCCGAGTTTCGGAGGTCCTCCCGAAGGGCTGTCCGCGACACCGTCCGGGGGACTGTCCGACCGCCTCCCGGAGGGCTGTCCGCGGGGCAGATGAGGGTATACATCCTCGCGGTTGGGAGGTTGTAAAATCCTAGCTGCGGGGATCTGCACCGCCGATCGTCATCGACTCTACTTCCGCTACGCTACGAGTCGGTAACGAAAATGATCAAACCTTGTATGCAATCTCCATAGTGGTCCTGGGCTGGTGCGTAGGTCGGAAATTTTTTGTTTTCTGCTGCGTTACCCTACAGTATGTGCATCTGAGAGGTTTGCACGAGTTTTTCCTACGTGGTTCAGCTGCAAGTTCGACCGAAGTCCATACATCTCATGTAGAGGCTTCTGTATCAGTCGCAGTAGGAAACTCTGGAATTACTTCCAAGGTCTCTTTCCTTTGATCTGATGATGAAGATATTGTTTATCTCGTCCAGTTGTATTGTTCTCCCACTCACCTTTTTGAAAGAACAATTTTCTTCAAAAACCATATCATTCTTTGTGGCAAAAACCTTAGCCTCGGTATAGTGGTGGGGGAATACCCAATAACTTGGGATAACCTACAAAGTAGCACTTGTCTGATTTGGAATAGGTTTGTAACCTTTTACACAAGCCCCATATTCCAAATGTTAAGAAAAGATATAACATGGTTGGGTGTACCATACCATGGCGTCATTTCAACAGACCCGATGGAGCTCTTTTCAGTGTAAAAGCCGCTGTCTCTAAAGCATTACTTTAAAAAGAATAATGGCAAAAAAAATTATGTCATCTTTGATCTTACCATGTCATGAATGGTTCGATTACATCTTCATGGACTCTCCACTTGCAGTGGTGTTTTGGGAGGTGCAAGTTATGAAACCCCTTTCACAACTCATCAGACATTCGCTAAACTTGTAACTCAAATATTCCTTTGCGCAATCAAATTGCAGAAACATAATTTTCTTGTTACAATAATTTCTACTTCATTTTTGAAAAACCTTTTGAATGATTTCAAAAGATCCAGACTTGCGTCTCATCAAGTAAATATCCATATATCTACTTGAGTCATTTCTGAAGAGAGATAAATCCACTACTTGCAACAACATTTATTGAACTACACACATCAAAATGTATGATCACCAATAAGTTTGTTGCTCGTTCCTTATGGCCTGTGAATGGTATTTCAGTCACTTCACTTTTTGGAGGAAAGTTGCAAGTGTCAGATGATTCAAAATCCATCATAATGGAATTTTCCATGCGGGTTCCTCCAATGTGACCAAATGCAGTGCCACACATGTGTGGTATTCTCTTAGTCTTGCGACATTTAGCGTCAGTGTTATGGATGTATCATATTACCATCAATATTCATAACATACATCCCATCTTGGATGGAAGCATGGCCCTTCATGTTATTCATAATACTGAACAACAATTGTTATTTTATGAACAACCCTTTTGCAACAAATATTGTGCACTGGGTTAGAGTGTATGAAACTCTAAAATGAATTATGAAAGTAAACACAGAGGTAATATATTAATATCATTATTCATAACATACATCTCATTCATAATGAAAGTATGTCCCTTATGTTTATTCATAACACCGAACATCAAAAGTTCTCTTATGAACAACCTTCTTGCAAGATACCTTATGCAAAGGGCTAGAGTGTGTAAAGCTCTAAAATGAATTATGAAAGAAAATACATAGGTAATACACTGATGGAAGGTATAGTAACTTTTACTATGTTCCCAGCGTGTATCAAGACCTCATTCCTGGCTAGTCTTTCAGGCCATAGTAGTTCTTGCATCGAGTCGCAACAGAATGCAATCGAGCGGATATCTTTGTGATCAACTCACAATACCCAAAAATTAGTGATTAACATGTTTAACCATAATTCCCAAGAACTATATCTTTGACCAGCCTTCTATACATCAAAAACTTGTATGACATTCATACATGAGCTGGATATTCCAGTCTTCTTTCTTTCTGCCTTTATACTTCTAACAGTTTAACTTTTAGTATTTCTCCTACTCTCAGAAGAAGCACCCAACTTAAGAGTGACGTTTATCCCCGGACTTCCTAGGCGTGAAAGTTTCACTAACACCCTTCGGACACTTCCTTTCTCTTTATGTTGTTGTTTTATTCACCTTTCATCATATGACAGGCGTTCTTCTGGATCCCTCTCTTATCAGTCTAATGCATAGTAAACACCTTTACTAATAGTTTGCAAACAAACATTGCTTTGGATATTTCATATCTTTCAGCCTTTGTTTGTATCTGAAAATTAATTTTTAGTTCCATGAATATCACATAACTATCCCAAAACTTTTGAAGTTCGGGTCTCATGGAAGCAAACGTATTGCACTTGACTGAAACGGAATTCTAGCTTTTGGATCGAAGGACGAGTGTCACATGATCCATAGCATTAGCGGGAGAATACCAAAAGCATGTGATAGGACAAAGTCCTTCTCGGCACTCTTGAGGACAATCCTCACATTACGTTACCAACCGTAAAGTTTTAACCAGATATTTAATAGCTATTCAATTTTAACAGGGAAGGTGAAAACGCGAGCCATTATTCTACAACTATTTATGCAAATCACACTTAGACAATGTTCAAAATTAATTGCACTAAGAATTAAAAGAATTAATTCTAAAGCGCGCTCCCACTCAAATCAATATCTCTCATAATTGATTGTGAGTGATTCAAGACCCGAGTTTTGATTGTTCGCCACGATGGTAGCATCACAGATGACGAAAATCTCAACCGGCAGGCCATCTTGCCAATCACATCTTTATGTGATTCTAGTTCATCTTTCGATGCATGTGTTCCGAGCTCAGGACTTTCCTACTTGAACATCAAGACAACCAAGTGATCTTGCAGTGAGGTCTGACCTCACCCGCCTTACACTTTCCTGGCGTTCGTGCCCATGGTAGCATGTGGCACCCCAAAAGGATACATGCTGTGACGGTGCTACACTTGGGAGAACACTAACTACTTGATATTTTAAGTGAGAGATCACCCTAATAAAAGCGACTACCGCACAATCAAGAAGGGTGCATCATAAGGGATAAACATCTCAGGCAATTCATAATAGCATGATATGGTATAGCCCTTTCTGACGGAGAAGTCTAGTATTTCTTCGTCTTCGGCATTCGCATCGGTGTTCACCTTCGCGAAGATTGCCACCACCTTGTCGATGCACCAGATAATATTGCTATCTCTATAGCTAATAAAATAAGTGCATTACATAAGGTTGACACACAGGTCATTAAAATGCAATCATATGGCTCCAGCCATCATGCCGAATCATGACACGCAGGTCATGTTAATCAAATTACATCATATAGTCATCTCATACATAATCGAATTAATATGAGACTTGCTATACCATATCACATGCAAACCATCCTGCAAAACCAAGTTAGACGCCTCTAATCGGTTTATGCAAGAACTTGTTTTTTGTGGCTTCCAAGGTTTCGAAACAAACCGAAGCTACCAACGTCCATCATCAAGTATGATAATTCAAGTTGCTAGATTAACTTTGCGGGGTGTATGAAACACGAGATAATAAAATCTCGAGCCCCATACTGAACTTCGTCATACGCATGACCCCCGTGCAGATCATATCTGCATTGCCCTTTCGTTTGCGAAATTTCATCTTTCTTTTTAACTACAGTGGAATTCAATGAACTGTTAGCACTTCGTTGATCAATCAGGATCGCGGATTGCCAGAACATTGAAACTCCACCATGCTGTTATCAAGATCAGAAATATGCAAATCCTAGGGAAGCAACAAGAACATCGGGTAACAGATTTCATCTGCTACCCACATAAATAATTTTCAGTAATAGAACTCATCTACTACCTATTATATTGTGCAACACCCATACATCTCTATGTATTCTAGATCGCAACCTGCATCTACGCATAGCACGGCTCATGATGCCACTATATGGTAACGCAGCAGAAAACAAAAATATCCGACCTACGCACCAGCCCAGGACCACTATGGAGACTGCATACAAGGTTTAATCTTTATCGTTACCGACTCGTAGCGCAGCGGAAGTAGAGTCGATGACGATCGGCGGTGCAGATCCCCGCAACTAGGATTTACAACCTCCCAACCACGAGGATGTATACCCTCATCTGCTCCTCGGACAGCCCTCCAGGAGGCGGTCGGACAGTCCCCCGGACGGTGTCGCGGACAGCCCTTCGGGAGGACCTTCGAAACTCGGACGGTCACTCGGACACCCTTCGGGAGGACCTTCGAAACTCGGACGGTCACACGAACAGCCCTTTGGGAGGCACTCTCGAACTAAGACCGAAACTACGATCTCTCTACAGAGTTGCACACATACGGTGTCATCTATCCGGCAGGGCTTCGCCGTCCAGAACTAGTTCCCACCGGAACCCAGACAGCCTTTCGGCTCTACGAAACTATTTCGCGGGGAGGTAGAGAGAAGCCAGACAAGTCAAATGGCATGTGTATGTGAGAAGGGATGAGGTTTGGGCAGCCCCCTCACCTCCTATTTATAGGAAAACCAAGGGGTAGAGTTGCCATTCCAAGAACCCAAAAATGCCCCACTTTATATCATACACAAAGGGCATAAGAGGGAAAAGGGATGCCATGTGGAGCTCCATGGAGCTCCACTCACCTTGGATGGCCACCCCCTTGGGGGCCCCCCATGAGGGGCTTCCTTGGCCCCCAAGGCCTTCTAGAAGCCTTTTGGGAAATATCCCAAAAGGTGGTTTTCCAAAAATATCCAAAAAGCACTTTCACTATTCACGACGACATTTTTCAGCGTCCGTTCGAACTGAAAATATTTACGTGGGCTTAGAACATTTCCAGTACCCACTAAAATAAATTTCAATGCGTTCCGGAATAATTCCGGATTAGTGATTTTCATTTGCAAAAAGCATTCGAAGCGGTTCCGGCAGCTCCGGAACATTTCCGGTTTTTCTTCCGAAAAATTCCCAGAAGTTTCCAGAATGATTCTGGCACCCTCCAAGAATTATCAGGCATGTGCCGAAACCAATTTGACTTAATGGTATCCCCTGAATCAACTTTTCAGTTTTACCGAAACTGTTCAGGTGTTCTCTCTGCTGAACTTTTCCGCTGTCCGAAACTTTTCTGGTGTCCGAAACTTTTCCGGTGATTTTCTCTCAGGCTCCATGTCTAGTATTCAGCAGATAGATGATCCTTAAGCGTGTGACCCTATAGGTTCGGTGATGTATAGACATGACCCGGAACCCCTTCCGATCAATGATCAACATCGGAGCCATGGACACCCATATTGACCCCTATACCCACACGAATGAATATTCGAGTGAACCTCCAGTTACCATGTGCTATTCCTGTTGCTTCGCGATATGTTACAAATACCCGAGGTGAGACTTGTTGGCATCCCCGTGGATCAACAACTTGTCCATTATGCCAGTTACCTCGTTACCGGTATTGTTCTCTTTTCTCGTTACCGTGTTCCGGCATCCCTGTGATCAAATCACGCTGTGTCTGGCCAGACGATGATGGATACCGTAATACCGAGAGGGCCCAGAGATATCTCTCCATCGTCGGAGGAGCAAATCCCAATCTTGAGCTATCAAGTTACTTGACACACTTTTCCATGAACCCGTAAGCCGCCGTAATAGCCACCCATTTACGGATGACGTTTAACAAACCCCAAAGTTCATGAAGCAAGCATGAAGAAACTCGATACTCTCATGGTCTAAGGAATCATGCAAACGTTAACCATCTCTGTGTTATTAACCATTAACTTGTGACGAATGTATCTCATAGCATAACATCAATTCGGGTCGATTCAACACAAATGTTCTCCTAACATTGTGCCCTCAAAATTGCCGGCATAGCCATGCCCATGATCAGGAAAACAGAACCATCATGCAACACTTGAGCTAGTCTTAGAGACCAGACTAGGAATACATTTTACCGTTTATTATTCCACACGTGCATATGAGTCTTCCTCCGAGCCTCGTGTTATAGCAGAATCAAGAACCATAGCAGTTATAGCATGAAACATAAACATAATTATGAACTTGGAGATAAATAATAACATTTATTATTGCCTCTAGGGCATATCTCCTACAGTTGTTAGATATGTAATGATGATCAGGAGAGTCGTTCCGGTTGCATTACTGTAGCGGTACACATTGTTCATATATTGTATGCGTAAGATGTGTACGTGGAGCCATGTAGCCATATGTTCCTAGAAGTCCATGTAGCCATGTAGCCATACGTTCCATATGTTCCTAGAACTTACTATCATTCATATGATATTAGCAGATAAAAGGTAAAAATATTATATTTGTATTATTTGAATAAATTTCCTCATTATTAAAGGCCCTATTGATAAATTGATTTAAGGGATGAGAGGAAGTGGATTTGTAGAACAAGCCAACAGGAGATGGCGGTAATATTGACCGATTGCTGTAGGATGATGAATTTGGGAAAACCTTACTATCTTTGTTAATTGATCTGGTAGGTTGTAGAGCAATGGACGACAGGAGTTTGAGAATAACTTACTCTCTTTGCTAATGGATGTGGTCGGTGAAGAGCGGATACTTGGCTGTAGGTCACGGGGAGAAGGATCTGTCTATCTATCTATCTACTTCTATTATATTGTATTAGCAAATATGCCCGTGCGTTGCAACGGGAGACAAAAATATTATGCACTAACCAAATAAGTGTGACTCAATACTCTAACATATAAGTGTCCTTTATTTTAACATGGTGGCTCACCATGTTGTCACTTATTTTTTTTTCTCACCCTCACTAATGATGGTCGCGGTGTCCATGTGATCACATTCGACATGGAAAATCCAAAGGCTATTAGCTTGCCATTGCACACCATACTTTTCACTATGTCACGCGAGAGAATGTTTAAAACTTTAAAAACAAATCTTATCGACCACGAACTACTCCCAGCGCCTAGACATATAAAGACTTTCTAAAAAGTAATCAAATCCTAGACATAAAAGATTTTTGAATCCGTGAACGGTTTTTCGAATCAACAAACATTTTTTAAAAAGTGACGAAAATTATTTTTTCAAAAAAGTGACGAACATTATTTTTGTTTATGAACATTTTTTGAAATGCATGAACATTTTTCAAATTCATGAACAATTTTTTACTCAACAAACATTTTTTGAATCGATGAGCTTTTTTAAAATTTGGGTACAACTTTTAAAATGTGTGTTTTTTAATTTATGTGAACAGAATATGTTTTGAATACGTTGTCATTTTTTCAAAATCATGAATATGATTTTATTTCCTGGCCATTTTTTCCAGATCGCGAATATTTTTATAATTTGCGAACAGTTTTGTAAAACCACCAATATTTTTTGAATCCGCGATTTTTTTGATTTCCTTAAAAAAATAAATTCACATACATTTTATGATTTATCGAACATTTTTTTGAAAACTCACAAACTTTTAAAATTTGGTAATCCCGAATTGGTTTAAAGAATGAAGAAAACAGAATGAGAAAAGAAAATACGAAAAATGAAATGAAAAAAAAGTAGGGGTTGTCAAGCCCCGCACATGGCCCGGCGCATGAACTAATATGTGGGGAGGACGTGAGAAAAGGAGGGGAAAAAGGGTGGTTGCTGAGGATCGAAACCTGGTGTTCCAACTAGAGGCGCTACGCGTTAGCCATTGTGCTACGTGTGTTTTGTGTTGTATAGTAGTATCAGTTTTATTAAAACAACGAAGCACGATGCGATTTTGGAAAGAAAAAATGAACCGTTTTCTCCACTTACCGGCGGCATAGCGGGTAAATTCATGCAAACTTTAGGGGTAATTTCCGTGACGGACGACTAGAAGTTATCACTGCTTTATTATTAGGTAGAGATATGTACTAAAGGCAAAATATGGAGAGAAAATATTATACATGCAAGATATTCTTAAAAAAAACTGATCCGTAGGGCCCTCCTTCCATAAAGAATCATACCATTAGAGTTTTATAATCAGTTGATGGTAGATTAAAAATACGAAACAAAAATGTTCCTACGCACACGCAAGATCTATCCATGGTGATGAGCATCTACGAGAGGGAGAGTGGATCTACATACCCTTGTAGATCGCTAAGAGGGAAGCGTTAAGAAAGCGGTTGATGTAGTCGAACATCTTCGCGATCCAAATCGCTAGCCGTCCCGCGATCCAATCACGATCTAGCGCCGAACGGACGACACCTCCGCGTTCAGCACACGTACAGCTCGATGACGATCTCCGTCTTCTTGATCCAGCAAGAGGGAGTGGAGAGGTAGATGAGTTCTCCGGTAGCGCGACGGCGCGGCGAGGGTGGTGGTGGAACTATTCTGGCAGGGCTTCGCCTAAGCACCGCCGAAAACTAGAGGAGACGATCTATTGGGAGAGAGGGCTGCACCGTGGCCTTTAGGGTTGGGTGTCTTTGGCCCTCTCTCCCTCTAGTATATATAGGAGGGAGGGGAGGGGCCAGCGCCCCTAGGGCTTCCCCTAGGAGTCGGCCGAAGTGGGGAGGTGGAGGAGTCCAACTCCAATCCTACTCCTAGTAGGATTCCTCCCCCTCTTGGGCTTTTTCCTATTTCCACCTCCTAGCCGCATGGGCCCTTAGGGGCTGGCTTCCCCAGCCCACTAAGGGCTGGTGCGCCACCCCTAAGGTCCATGTGGACTTCCGCGCGTGGGTGGCCCCTCCCGATGGCCCCCCAGAACCCTCCCGGCACTCCCGGTACACTAATGGAAATACCCGAAACTTTTCTGGTGGCCAAAACGGGACTTCCTATATATCAATATTTACCTTCAGACCATTCCGGAGCTCCTCGTGACGTCCGGGATCTCATCCGGGACTCCGAACAACCTTCGGTCACCACCATACATAACTCAATACTACCGAAACATCACCGAACGTTAAGTGTGCAGACCCTGCGGGTTCGAGAACTATGTAGACATGACCGAGACACCTCTATGGTCAATAACCAATAGCGGGACCTGGATGTCCATATTGGTTCCCACATATTCTACGAAGATCTTTATCCGTTGAACCTCTATGTCAAGGATTCAGTTAATCCCGTACGCTGTTCCCTTTGTTCTTCGGTATGTTACTTGCCCGAGATTCGATCATCGGTATCTCTATACCTAGTTCAATCTCGTTACTGGCAAGTCTCTTTACTCGTTTCGTAATACAAGATCCCGTGGCTAACACTTTAGTCACATTGCTTGCAAGGCTTATTGTGATGTTGTATTACCGAGTGGGCCCTGAGATACCTCTCCGTCATACGGAGTAACAAATCCCAGTCTCGATCCATGCTAGCTCAACAGACACCTTCGGAGATACATGTAGAGCATCTTTATAGTCACCCAGTTACGTTGTGACGTTTGATACACACAAGGTATTCCTCTGGTGTCAGTGAGTTGCATGATCTCATGGTCATAGGAACTGATACTTGACATGCAGATAACAATAGCAATAAACTGACACGATCATATGCTACGTTCATAAATTTGGGTCTTGTTCATCACATCATTCTCCCAATGATGTGATCCCGTTATCAAATGACATCTCATGTCTATGGCCAGGAAACCTTGACCATCTTTGATCAACAAGCTAGTCTACTAGAGGCATACTAGGGACACAGTGTTGTCTATGTATCCACACATGCAATTGAGTTTCCAATCAATACAATTATAGCATGGATAATAAACGATTATCATGAACAAGGGAAATATAATAATAATCACTTTATTATTGCCTCTAGGGCATATTTCCAACAGCCGTAGGGTACTGTCAATGGAAACTTATTTTCGTTCCTTTATCTTCCTCAATGTCCCTACAGCCCAACAGCCTCGACGCAGAGAAGCAGATAAGAATGCATGTTTGATGAACTTTTCTTTGTATTTTTTGGCTAATTGCACACACAAAAAAGAGATCTCAGTCAACGAACACTAGATCTATGAGATTATGTTTAACATATCTGGATTTTTTCCTCTTATGGCCGTCAACCGAGTGATTATAAATATCATATAAATGTTCTGTTTGTTTCCTTAGAAGGCAGGAACAAATGCATAGAATCGAGAAAACAAACACAGTCACTAGATTAATCATAATTAGCCTTTTCGTAATTCATCTACCACAACAAAGTAATACCCGAATATATAGATTATTCATCTACCACAACAAAGTAATCTCTAATCCAGTTATACTACCATTTTTATGTTGTTCATATGCTTAAATTCATAGGATTCACTAGGATTGGTGCCAATTTTTTCATAGATAATAAAATCATTTTAATATTGGAAGCTAATATTAGACCCAAAGAAGAATATCGGCGGGCGTGAGCTCTAAGTAGATGCTTCCTCTCAACTAAAGGTGTTGTGCCCCAAGCGGATGAGCTAAACGTTTATTGAACCAGAAGGTGTTTACTAAACAACCAATGATCAGTACTTGCACACACGAACAAGAAACTAGCTTGGCCCCCAATGGAACCAGCAAGATTGTAAATCTCACTAGCGATCCACGTTCTTTTATTATAAGAAAATAGCATGTTCTTCCGTTCTTAAAAAATAGCATGTGTATTGGTCATGTCAAGTTTCAAGAATAATAACAAAAGTACACCAAGTTGAATATAACATATGGAACTACCATTTCATATCAATCCAAAACCACAAATAGTAACATTACCGGACAACTCCATAAGTCAAACTTTTGTGTTAAATCGAAACAACCCCAAATATCCAATGAAAAAGGAATTACTCCTACTAAGAAAAAAAATAGAAAATATGTCTAATTGTAGCAACAAACACAAGTATTTACTACAAAAGTGCTAGCCCTCGCATTTGCGAGGGCCACCTTGCTAGTCCAACATAACAAAACCTCAAAGGCAAAGACTCAATTCATCACATCAAGATAGCAAGGAAAGAACACTATATGATCCAACAATATTAGCAAAGCCAATGATGCATAAAGATCGTGCCATCATCTCAAGAACACGGGAGAGAGAGAGAGAGAGAGAGAGAGATCAAACACATAGCTACTGATATATACCATCAGCCCCGAGGGTGAACTACTCCCTCCTCGACATGGAGACCGCCGGGATGATGAAGATGGCCTCCGGTGATGATTTCCCCCTCTGACAGGGTGCCGGAATAGGGCTCCCGATGAGATCACTTCGGAACAGAGGCTAGCGGCGGCGGAGCAGAAGTTCTTCTGTTTTTGGGGTTTCCAGGATTTACATAATTTTTGGGCGTAGGTTTTAAGTCACGGAGGTGTCCGAGGGGCCCACAAGCTCGGAGGGCGCGCCCTAGGGTGGAGGGCGCGCACCCTGGGCTTGTGGTCTTGTCGGTCACCCCTGGCACATCTCCGGTGCTCTGTGGGCCTCTTTTAATTCATAAAAAATCACCAAAAAGTTTTGTTCAATTCCGAGAACTTATATTTTCTGCACAAAAACAACACCACGGTAATTCTACTGAAAACAACATCAGTATGGATTAGTTCCATTTAAATCATATAAAAATGCATCAAAACCATACAAAATTGTTGTAAACATGGCATGAATACTTCATAAATTATGGATACGTTGGAGACGTATCATTGACCGCCCGTGCTCCTTGTGTCACCCGCCACTTCTGCTCCTTGCGTCGCGCTGCCGTGATGTTGTTGCCGTCGCCACACTGCCATGCTACTGCTGCCGCCACGCTACCATGTTGTTGCTGCTTGCCGCATGGGCGAGTGGAGGCCTCGAGGAGAGATAGGAAGGAACCGGCGACTGGGGGGGGGGCTTCTCTCCGACGGCGGAAGGCAAGGCTACGGGCGGACTACCAGAGAGCTCGTTGGAGAGCTCGCTGGAGGAGAGACAGCTCGCTAGAGATGAAGAAGGGAGAGAGAGCAAGAGTGTGTGTGTTTTATTTTTTCACTTTCTTTGGGTGGGCCCCATGTGTAAGTGGTAGAGATGGGAGATAGTTTTTTTTTTCTTTTCTCATTTCTTTGGGTGGGTCCCACCTGTATGCAACATAGGCAGCGAGGGGTACAGATGTCCACATAAAAGCTCATTGACGGTCAAAGGCCTTTGACCGGACGGAAACAACACGGAAGGGTATTTTTATAATGGCACCTAACGGAAGAGGGTATAGTTGAGCACTGTTTTTCTAGGGGTAAAGATGAGGTCGGGCCAAAGTTAGGGGGGGGGGGATGTAAATGTCCCTACATTTTTTAAGTTTCAAAAACGTGTTCACGAAATATTCAAATACGTGTACAATGTTAACAAATGTTTCTGTAATGTTTAAAAAATATTTCATACCTTTAAAAAGTGTAAGTGAAATTTTAAAGAAAAATTCCGGCGTTACAGAAAATGTTCATAACAGTTTTTAAAAATATGTATACAATGTAAAAAAAATCTTGTAGGCTCAAGAAAAGTTTATTTCCATTAAAAATATAGGTGACATTTGAAATAAATATTCACATGTTTCTAGAAAATGCTCATAGAATTTTGCTAAATTATAAGTCATGTAGTTGCTCTTTCACGAGCGAGCGTAGCAACGAGCGATCCTAATCTCTCTCTCTCTCTCTCTCTCTCTCTCTCTCTCTCTCTCTCTCTCTCTCTCTCTCTCTCTCTCTCTCTCTCCCTGATTTTAAGGTGGGCCTAATAAAATCTCGGAAGATCTCTTCTAGTATCTAACACATTGTACTAATATGGATAGGAAGGAATATAACGAAGAAAGAATAGATCGTAAAAAACCATTGGAGACACAAGGAAAAAACAACATATAACAAACCGAAGAAAACCATTGAAAAAACAAAGAGAAAAGAAAAGAAAACGAAAAGAAAAGGACCACGGCGAGCTACAGCGCTGGCGAGCGACTGCCCCTAATGGGCCGGCCTTATTACGAGTCGATTCGGTACATACATAGCCCCCGCGGCCTCCGAGTGACGCGCTCTTCTCCGTGGCGCCACCTATCCATCCCCTTCCAGTTCTCAAAAAAAAAAAAAAAAGAAAAACCTATCCATCCCCTTCCTCCGGAGCTCGCCGGCGTCGACCCCCTGCCTCAGCGCACCTCCGTCCAGCCGCGGGGCTCGCCCCACCGCGCCCGATGCGCCAAGTCCTGCAGACCCCCCAGTCGGTGTCCCGGCTGGCTGGCTGGCTGGTCTGCGCACCTCCACCACCAGCCCGTGCGTCGTGCGGCCGATCTGAAGCATGCGTGCCGGCTGTGTGTTGCGTGTACGTCGTCGCGCGCCGCTGCTATGCGCGTCTTCTGCGTGTGCCTCCTCCTCACCTCAACACGGCCGCGGCATCGCCAAGCTCCAGGTCCAGCCGAGGAGTTCGCCCGAGTTCATGCCTTTCCGGCTGCGGGGCTGCTCCGGCGAGCGCGTGTCATCTGGTCGCTCGTCGTGGCTCCCGGGGGTGCTGTGCTGCAGCACATTCTTGCTTTGCTGGTTGCTGCTGCTGTTGTGCGTGCTCTCTACGCCTACATGCTCCGGCCGTGTCGCGCATAACGTGTTCGTCGAAATGATCGTGCTCCGGCCGTGTCGGACATCACTTGTTCGTCGAAATGATCAAAATGAGAAGGATAATTTGAGGGCGTGGGTGGGTGGCAAGAAAAGCAAGGGTTCAAAGCGGACGCGCCCGAATGCTGCCTGGGCGCGTCCACGGACGTTTGGGGGCCGGGATTTGTATATTGTGGTTGTAGATGCTCTTACGCTGGCTACATGTACTGTGCCCGCAACGCAGCCACCGTCGACTCCGACGACGCCAGCTGCCGCCCTCCTCCGTTCTGGTGGCCGCCGCTATCATGCCGCTGCTGTTTCCGTTCACTTTATCATCTTGTCCTCGCTATCGTCAATAATGCAACTGCCAACGGCATGTGCATCCCTGTGAACAAACTACATGTCCCTTCCGCATGTATTTATTTGTTGTTGGTGCCTTCAACATGCGTTTTATATCGTGTAATGCATCACCCATGGCAGGCACTAGTACATATAGATTTCTTAGGTGATCGACACCACAAGTAAAACTTGCATCAACACCACATAAGCTGTCCATTTGATCATCTGGTTCTCAGTAGTATCTAGCAAAATGGCATGATTATGTTACCTTAAATTGCATTACCAATGTAAAGAAAATGACAAGAGGACAAAGTAGAGAGAAAATGACAACAAGATGCTGCTGTTCGGTGGTGTCATGAGTGGTGTATATGCACATCAGAAGCAAACCTTATCTTTTGATTCCCTCTGTCTTATTGCCTATGGTGGTATGCAATGCAATGCATGATCAAGATTCCTTTTATTTTTGTAACTTATGATACTTTTGAAGACTTTGGTGACATGCTGACAAAAAAGGGAAACAGAACTTGGCACCATCTGATCAAATAATTGATGCCAGGTTGTTATCTCAAGGCAGTCTGGTAACATGGGATGAGCGGAGAGGTTTCTTTCCAAGGTACTGATGGCATTCTAGAGCTCACCGGCCGGGAGTCTTGCTTGGGTCTGCCATTGCTACTCCACTGCAGAAGCAGCAGAACTACTAGGTAATCAGTTCCCTTTTCCTTAATCCAGTGTTTTGAGGTAGCTAGGCATCAAAGCAACTTCCAGTGTCCTCTTTTTCAGATCCAGCATATATATTTTCTCATGAACTTTTCTGGGTTCATGGGGGCAATGGTGGCACTTTGTGAACTCGTTGAGTCTTGACTGTCAATGAAATTAGTAAAGACTGAAGAACAAGTGAAGCTGCTGTTGTTTGTGTCTGAAACTATATTAGCTCAGGATCTTAATGCATCCAGGTTTTGCAGGGTGGCTGCACCTGAACTTGGATCACACAAGAGTTGGGATGATATTTGATTGAGTGGTGTGCTCTATTCTAGGCGCTTGAACTGCAGATTATAAAGATATCATACCTAGGGATGCAAGTCCAGTGGTCTCACCTGGTTTAAATTCCATCCTAGTTTGATTGTATAATGAATTTTGAATTTTTGTCAAACAATTTTACTAGAACGGGTCAATAGGCCCACCTGGCCTATGTTTCAAGTGAGGATTCTCATTTTTCTTCTCTTGTCAGTGCAGTCGACAAGAAAATATACTTGAGCTTCGTATGTTTGCTTAACATATTTTCCTCGCTGCAGATTTTAGGTTAGCCCAGTATACTGTCTCCCTATTGTCAGACTCGGTCTGCTTTTAAGAAAGAAAAACAGTTGGGAATGGATGCAATGTCATCTGAAGAATATGCTTCGCAGTCTAAGTTACTGAAGGAATTCACCAATGTCCCAAGCATTGAAAGTGCTTGGCTTTTCAAAACTAACAATGGTAGGACTGCTAATATTTCTATATATACCTCATTCACAATCATCATCTAGTTCTTCTCAGAAGCCATATCAAAGCTGGTCTAATTAAAGCGTTCCTCCCTTCGTCATTGCAGAAGACAGATCCACAGCGATGTTTTCCATTAGTCAGCCGGACCTGCTGGCAAACAACAAGAGGAAATATATTCTGCATTCTCACATTGTGACACATGGAACCATGCCTGTCGAGTGTCATTGGTCTCCTTTCCCTACTGAAATGACCGGAGTGTCGGTTGTCGTTCCATCCCCTTCGGGGTCGAAGCTTCTTGTGGTGCGGAATGGGGAAAAAGGTTCCCGTACGACACTTCAGATTGTTAATCAGTCACATGTGGAGAAAGAGATACATGTTAATCAGTCTATCCATGGCCCACTTTACACCGATGAGTGGTAAATGTACATCATAAAGTCTGCCTGCATTTCCAGCCGCTTCACCCCTATATGTAACATATGACATTATGCTTGTTGGTACTGCAGGTTTCAGGGGATTTCCTGGAACCATGAAGAGACCTTCATAGCATACATCGCCGAACAGTCGCCTCAACCGAAACCAGCTTTCGACAATGCCGGATACAGAAAGGAAGGCTCTTCTGAGGAAGACTGTAATAGCTGGAGAGGACAGGGGGATTGGGAAGAGGACTGGGGCGAAACTTACTCCAGAAAGGGGAGACCCTCATTGTTTGTTCTTGATGTTTCTAGGTCTCTTAGAACCTTCTAATTAATGAACTTGTCAATCACAAATCCTTAATACAACAGTATGGCTTACTAAACCAAGCATGTATTGATCAATTAATGTACTTTGGTCCATGCAGTGGAGAAGTACGTGCTGCTAGAGGCATTACAGAATCAATCAGTGTTGGTCAAGTTGTTTGGGCCCCGCCATCTTCAAGCGGCCATCGGAAGCTTTTGGTCTTCGTGGGATGGTTAGAACACAACGGGTTTCAGAGCACCGCTAGAAAACTCGGCATCAAGTACTGTTCTAACAGGCCATGTTCTCTCTATGCGATTCGTTCCCCTTTTGAAGAAGAACCAAATGCCGATAACGCATCGGTTAGGTGAGCTCATGCTGTAACTCTGGAATTTTAGAGTATCTGCATACTACTGTTTTGTTCAAATGGAAGGAGAAAGTTACTCGTAACTGTTATGTAATAGTATGATACATCCCTTTTGTTCTTCCAGTGGCAGTAAATCAGTACCTGCTTCAGTAGTAAAGAACTTAACCCCAAGCATAAGCAGCGCTTTCTTTCCACGGTTTAGGTAATGCTTGTATTATTAATACTCTTGCACCTTCTTGAAGGATTTCAAACCGATACTTTTCACTGAATGGCTCATGTTTTTTGTCAACAGCAAGGATGGAAAACTCCTGGTGTTTCTATCTTCAAAACGTGCAGTAGATAGTGGAGCACATAATGCCACAGATTCGCTGCATCGAATCGACTGGCCTTCTGATTGGAAAGCAGACAAGCAACTCAGCGTGACCGATGTGGTATGGCCATATATATAATCTGCTTATCTCACTATGATCTGCGCTCTGAACCATTTGAATTATGCCAGGTTCCTGTTGTAATGTGCCCTCAAGATGGATGTTTTCCTGGTCTATACTGCTCATCCATGCTGCCTGATCCTTGGCTTTCTGATCATCGCACGATGGTATTAACATCTGCTTGGAGAAGTACTGAAGTGATACTGTCAATAGATGTTTTAAGGTAAATAAATAAAATAAAAGTTGCCGGCATGCACCTTAAAGGATCACTTTTCATATGTTTTTTTTTTGGTTTCATTTGGCAGTGGGGAAGTAACCAGAATAAGTCCAGAAGACTCAGATTACTCATGGAGCGCCCTTGCAATAAATGGCAACAATGTCCTCTCTGGTAATCCTACTTGCAATCAGAGGCAGTGTGTTTATGCTCTTTTTTTTTTGGAAAAGGAGGTTAAGACCCCGCATCAGTCGATGCATACGGCCATGTTTATTAATTATTCAACAAAGGTCTGACAAGAATATACATCAAGCCATCCGAAGCCACCATTCACACCTACAATACTCGATAATGTGGAGTGCTCTCACTCCCCATATCAAAAACCGGTGTCGTTGCCGATCCATCCACATAACGTATCGGAATAAACAACCGGTACAGCAAACCTAAAGCGTACACCTCATGCACACGTTTTAGAAGCCGCCATCATCATCGAACCGCTGACCCATCTTCAGGAAAGAGATCCGCATCCTCCTTGCCAGCCGGCCATCCGTCGACGCCGCCACGACGCCCAACGGCACCACCTCCCTGCGCGCAAACTACTGAGCACGTCGCGGTCGCCGCCAATACACCGCGGCACCATGCCACCGAGTACCACCAGCCGACACAGCTTGAAGCCTTTGGAAGATCTGTCGTGCGTAGCACCTACCGAACAGGCATGACACAGCGTAGCACCTGTCGGCCAGGCATGACTTGACATCTCCACCAAAGCTCCGTGCAAGACGAAGCCGCTCCACCTCCTGCATCTGTCTTCCAGCGCTGCTCCACAAACGATGCTCCCAAGAGAGAAACGACATCGTAGTGCCGCCATCGTTCGATCTAGAAGACCAGATCCTAGGGTTTCCCCCGGAGCAGCACGAGTGGATTGACAGTAGTTACTCGACGATGCCTTCATGAAGGTAACGGCGCAGAACGCCGCCATCGCCCGCCGTCGGCTCGGTTTTCACCGGCAACTATGTCTCCCCGACTCGCAGCCGGTACTGCATGACGGATCTGGAGATCCGACCACCCAGCCTCTGGCCGACCACCTCCGACGAAGAAGATGACCACCACCGCCAAGGCCCGCCTCCATGCCGAGAAGGGCCATCGGACTCCAGCGCGTCAATAGCCGTGCCCGACGCCAGGCCATGCACAGCCACCAACGACACATCACGAGCACCCCGGGGATGCCTCCCCGACCTGCCTCGGCGCCGATCCAAGGCCGAGCGCAGGCGACAGGACCAAGCCGGCGAGCAGTCCCATGGGGATCCCGCCCGACTCCTCCCAGCCCAGGTGCCACCGCCCCTCGCGCCGTCCGGATCCGGCAGGTCGGCCGCTGGCCACCGCAGCCATCACCAGCACGCAGCTCTCCTCGTGCAGCCCTCCACGCCGGCCACCGTGGCAGCCCAGCGTCGCCGCGCCCTACACCACGCTGCGTTCCGGCCAGGGTAGATCGCCCCACGACGATCCCGCCTCGCGAGAAGGAGAGAGCGCCCTGCCGCCGCCCACGCCGGGCGGGCTTCACCCGCCGGGCACGCCCTGGCGGCGGCGAGGGGAGGGAAGGGGGAGGAGGGTCGCGGTCCGGCGGCGGCTAGGGTTTCCTCCCCTGCCGTCCGTGGGAACGCCACAGGAGGAGCGTCCGTAAACGCAGTTCCATTAATCTTCTTATTTTGACTGCTAACAATATCTGTTTCTCTTCCGACCGTACTAGCGTCAAGTAGTCCCGTCAACCCTCCTCAAATTACGTATGGCCGTCGAGCGTCGTCAACAGAGGATCACGAAACATGCGCATGGGTCTGGGACGAAGTTACGAGCCCATTGACAGCTGCCAGTAACAAGGTTCCTTGCTGACTGCTGCAAATTTCTAAGTAGTAGACATTTTCTTTGCTCAATAATTTACTCAAACATGCATCACCATTTTTCGTGTGCTGCAGGTGAAAGCTTTGTTATCTCATCACAAGTTGAGCATCCTCAGAATCCCGGTGTCTAACCCCTCTGATGAACTATCTGACGGTATTGCTTCATTTTGTAAACAAATATTGTGATGCTGTGAGCTATTATACCATCCTTCACTAGATTACATATAGTTTTTCTTCTTATCCGCAGGTGGTCGGCTTCCATTTGAGGCCATCTTTGTGTCATGCGGGGATAGTTCACAGAAACCAACTGTTTTAATCCTTCATGGTGGCCCACACTCAGCATCTGTATCAAGCTATTCAAAATCATCGGCATTTCTCGCTTCACTTGGGTTTAACCTGCTTATCGTAAATTATAGGTAGGCAGGATTTTTTTATCTAGACAATTTCTCTGCAACTCTGTAAACGATGACAAATGGGTGTTTGTGCGGCATCATCATCTCACTTGTGCTTTAATTGGTATATAAATAAAATAGAGGTACGCTGGGTTATGGAGAGGAGGCTTTGCAGTCACTCCCTGGGAAGGTTGGATCTCAGGTGGGTACTCTCCAGTTATGTTGTTGATGGCTGTCCTCTCCTTGTGAACAAAATCAATCAAGTTTCTGAGCAGGATGTCCAAGATTGTCTTGCGGCGCTGGACCACGTGATCAAGGAAGGGCTGGTGGATGCATCCAAAGTAGCGGTTGTCGGGATCTCGCACGGTGGCTTCTTGACAACCCATTTAATTGGCCAGGTGAGCATCCTAGCAGCCATGAGACGCACGGTTGACTTCTTGACACTAGTTAATTTGTCACTTTTTCTCCAGGCTCCGGAGAGATTTGCTGTGGCAGCGGCTCGAAACCCTGTGTGTAACCTGTCACTGATGATTGGCACCACAGACATCCCAGATTGGTGCTACGCCGTGGCCTGCGGGACTGAAGCGAGGCGTCTTGCCTCTGAATCACCTTCACTTGATCATCTCCGCATCTTCCACCAGAAATCACCAATTGCCCACATTTCAAAGGTATGTCCTCGGAACTGGAGCAACATGACACGATTAAAAACATGTTAGGGTAAATAAACTCAATCGATTCTGATTCTGCAGGTGAAAGCGCCTTTGCTTATGCTTCTCGGAGGAGCAGATCTTCGGGTGCCCGCTTCCAACGGCCTACAGGTACGTGCATCCATTGCTCTCGACATATTTCTAGCATGTTACATCTTATCTAACAAGCTTGCCTACAAATATAAAACGCTGTTCTGCTTATACCTTCTTTCCGTGGTATTACCGGCCATTTCAGTACGCAAGGGCTCTGAGAGAAAGAGGGGGCGAGATGAAAACCATCATGTTCCCAGAGGACACGCACGAAATCGATATGTAAGCCGGATTAAACTGATTATCCTCCCATTTTGGGATTCTTATCGTCGTTTCACCTTGGTTCTGGTTAATTTGGTTTGTGCAGACCACGGTCGGATTTCGAGAGTTTCCTCAACATGGTGGTCTGGTTCAAGAAACATCTGAAACAGATCTGAGGCAGAGAGTTTCGAGAGCTTCCTCAACATAGCCAGAGAACTTTAAAGCTTGTTGACGAATTTATCTTTTTGTGAGGTGACTAAAGAATTTTGAGAACCGACAACAAGTATATATTTTTCCCAAATAATGAGGAAAGAGATTGATAAAAATGGATTGCATCAGTCTAGTTCTTGGTTGACGCAGCCTGGGCAATATGAGATTGGATTCTGTTTGTGAAGTAGTAGGCCTAGCCTGCATGATCAAAATGAACAAAACCAATTAACACTAGAAGTTTTCAAAATTGTAGCTTAACCCTGAAAACCCGCTTCAAAGTTGTAGCTTAAAGTTACTTGTCACCTTTCCCGAGCCTGCCTGTAACTTAAAAGCTGCACAACATATCTAAAGTGATTATGTTGGTCTTCATGGTCACCATGGTCAATTTTCAGCTTTTAGTTTGTAGGAATGAAATCATCCAGTCTGCATCTAAGAATATACTCTATATTCAGTTTGTAGCTTTGAATTGACCACAAGCATAAGGTTCTACAAAATTCATACATAATTTTTTGACAGAAACAAATTTGATCTCATCATAAAAATTGAATAGTAACACACACATATTTGTACAAAAAAAGTTTAACATTTGAATCAAAATTTGTACCAATAAATCGGAGAAATGATCTGAATCTACTCGGAACCTGAGCTATGAATTGGTCTTAGAAACAAAACTTGCAGCATGATTAATTCTAAGGGCGTGTTTGGATCATGCCATCGTCATTGACCACAAATAGTAACACACATAGGGATAAACAAAAATTCTATCAAAAAACCCACAGCTTGCCATACCACACTTTAGGACCATAAAAGTGTGGAGCAACAGTATATTTTGGTTTGGCGGGCTAAGCTGTGGTAGCAAGCAAGCAAATCCCAAAAGTGTGGAGCAACAATATAAGTTTGTTTAAATTCATATGAAATACAACAAAATTGTAATTGATACATGTCTTGAACACCGCACAACAAATATATGCGCCCAAGAATTACTTATATTATATGAACGACAGCTTTCACTGAGAGTAGCATGACTAAGAGACATAACATAACATGAATCGTCTAATTATAACTACTGGTTTGAACTTTAAAAAGCAAAAAACAATGTCCAGAAAGTATAATAGTGCGTCCATAAAACTTGAGACGACTAGCATTGTTCAAAAAAAGTGTGCCTAAGACTGTCGAAGGTACGAACCTTATCCTAGAAGGTTCCAAATACAATACAGGACACCAATACCTTGCTATGTTTTCTACTCCCTCAATTCAAAAATTCCTGTTCAAATTAGAATTATGGAATGAGGGAGTACTTCACTAGATTACATATAGTTTTTCTTCTTATCCGCAGGTGGTCGGCTTCCATTTGAGGCCATCTTTGTGTCATGCGGGGATAGTTCACAGAAACCAACTGTTTTAATCCTTCATGGTGGCCCACACTCAGCATCTGTATCAAGCTATTCAAAATCATCGGCATTTCTCGCTTCACTTGGGTTTAACCTGCTTATCGTAAATTATAGGTAGGCAGGGTTTTTTTATCTAGAAAATTTCTCTGCAACTCTGTAAACGATGACAAATGGGTGTTTGTGCGGCATCATCATCTCACTTGTGCTTTAATTGGTATATAAATAAAATAGAGGTACGCTGGGTTATGGAGAGGAGGCTTTGCAGTCACTCCCTGGGAAGGTTGGATCTCAGGTGGGTACTCTCCAGTTATGTTGTTGATGGCTGTCCTCTCCTTGTGAACAAAATCAATCAAGTTTCTGAGCAGGATGTCCAAGATTGTCTTGCGGCGCTGGACCACGTGATCAAGGTGTTGGGTAACGCGACAGAAAACAAAAATTTTCGGTATAGCGAGCACGCCCAGAATCACTATGGAGATGGCATACAAGGTTTGATCTGATCCGTACCGACTCGTAGCGCAGCGGAAGAAGAGTCGGTGGAGATCGTTGGTGCAGATTCCCGCAGCTAGGATTTTACAACCTCCCAACCGCGAGAATGTACTCCCTCGTCGGACAGCCCTTCGGGAGGCGGTCGGACAGTCCCCCGGACGATGTCACGGACAGCCCTTCGGGAGGACCCTCGAAACTCGAACGGAAACTCGGACAGCCCTTCGGGAGGACCCTCGAACAGCCCCTCGGGCAAAAGATCGAAACTACGACCTCTCTACGGGGTTGCACACATACGGTGTCATCTATCCGGCAGGGCTTCGCCGTCCAGAACTAGTTCCTGCCGGAACCCAGACAGCCTTTCGGCTCTACGAAATACTTTTTTCGTGTGAGGGAGAAGAGAGAGCTAGCAAAGCATAGCATGTGTATGAGAGCACAAGGATGAGGAAGTGGGCTGCCCACTCACCTCTATTTATAGGCTAGCCAAGGGGTAAAGTTGTCATACAAAAACCCCAAAATGCCCATGGAATATCCCTTTCCTAAAAGGAATATGCCATATGGGAGTGCCATGTGGAGCACCATGGTGCCCCACCCATCTTGGCCGGCCACACCCTTGGGGGACCCCCATGAGGGGCTGCCTTGGCCCCCAAGGCCTTCTAGAAACCTTTTTGGAAATATCCAAAAAGGTGTTTTTCCACAAATATCCAAAAAGCACTTTCACTATTCACGACGACATTTTTCAGCGTCTGATCGAACTGAAAATATTCATGTGGGCTTAGAACAATTCTAGTACCCACCAAAATAATTTTCAACGCGAGCCGGAACAATTCCGGTTTAGTGATTTCATCTGCGAAAAGCATCTGAAGCGGTTTCGGCAGCTCCGGAACATTTCCGGTTTTCATTCCAGAAAATTCCAAAAAGTTTCCAGAACGATTCTGGCACCCTCTAAGAATTATCAGGCATGTGCCAAGACCAATTTGACTTTATGGAATCCCCTGAAACAACTTTTCTAGTTTCACCGAAATTCATCCGGTGACCTCTCTCTGCGGAACTTTTCCGGTGTCCGAAACTTTTCCGGTGTCCGAAACTTTTTCGGTGTTTTTCTCTCAGACTCCCTGTCTAGTATTCAACAGATAGATGACCCTTAAGCGTGTGACCCTATAGGTTCGGTGAAGCATAGACATGACCCGGAACCCCTTCCGATCAATGATCAACATCGGAGCCGTGGACACCCATATCGATCCCTATACCCACACGAATAAATATTCTAGTGAACCTCCAGTTGCCGTATGCTATTCCTGTTGCTTCGCGATATGTTACAATTACCCGAGGTGAGACATGTTGGCATCCCCGTGGATCAACAACTTGTCCACTATGCCAGTTACCTCGTTGCCGGTATTGTTCTCTTTTCTCGTTCCCGTGTTCCGGCATCCCCGTGATCAAATCACAAGGTGTCTGGCCAGACGATGATGGATACCGCAACACCGAGAGGGCCCAGAGATATCTCTCCAACGTCGGAGGAGCAAATCCCAATCTTGAGCTATCAAGTTACTTGACATACTTTTCCATGAACCCGTAAGCAGCCGTAATAGCCACCCTTTTACGGATGACGTTTAACAAACCCCAAAGTTCATGAAGCAAGCATGAAGAAACTCGATACTCTCATGGTCTAAGGAATCATGCAAACATTAACCATCTCTGTGTTATTTAACCATTAACTAGTGACGAATATATCTCATAGTATAACATCAATTTGGGTCGATTCAACACAAGTGTTCTACCAACATCGTGCCCTCAAAATTGCCGGCATAGCCATGCCCATGATCAGGAAAACAGGATCATCATGCAATACTTGAGCCAGTCTTAGAGGCAAGACTAGGAATACAATTTACCGTTTATTAAACCACACGTGCACATGAGTTTCCCTCCAAGCCTCGTTTTATTTGCAGACTCGAGAATCATTGCAGTTATAGCATGGATCATAAACATTCATTACAAACTTGGAGATACAAAAGTAACTGATATTACTGCCTCTAGGGCATATCTCCTACAGTCTCCCACTTGCACTAGAGTCATAATCTAGTTACATGGCTTCCCTAACACCAATGGCAATCCGGTGTTGCTCATGCTTTGCTCGTGGTAGAGGCTTCGTCATCGGGTCTGATACATTCAGATCCGTGTGAACTTTGCGTACTTTCACTAAACCTTCTTCGACATGATGTCGAATGAGTTTATATTTGCGTTGAATATGCATTGTCTTATGGTGCGAACATGGCTCCCTTGCCTGAGCCACGGCGCCACTATTATCACAATAGATCTCCACCGGGTCCAGAGCACTTGGGACCACACCAAGGTCTTCAAGAAATTGCTTGATACCGACAGCTTTCTTGGAGGCTTCTGAAGCAGCAACATATTCCGCCTCCGTCGTAGAATCCGCCACAGTCTTTTGTTTGGAACTTTTCCAATCAACTGCGCCGCCGTTCAATATGAAAACATAGCCAGATTGAGATTTGAAGTCATCTGGGTCAGACATGAAGCCTGCATCAGTGTAACAACTTACAATGAGCTCTTCATCACCTCCGTACACAAGGAGTAAATCCTTGGTGCTTCTGAGGTACTTAAGAATACCCTTGACTGCGGCCCAGTGTTCCAATCCTGGATCACCTTGGTACCGGCTGCTAACACTTAGCGCATAGGAAACATCCGGTCTTGTACATAGCATGGCATACATAATAGAACCAACTGCCGAAGCATATGGAATATCATTCATTTGTACTCGCTCATCAAGGGTCCGAGGACTCTGATTCTTGCAAAGCACTGTGCCAGGTGACATGGGGAGTAGGCCTTTCTTGGAGTTCTCCATGTTGAACCTTTTCAACACCTTGTCAATGTACGTGCTTTGGCTTAGCGCTATTAAGCGTCTTGATCTATCTCTATAGATCCTGATGCCTAATACATATGCCGCTTCGCCTAAGTCTTTCATTGAAAAACTCTTCTTCAATGAGTCTTTTATTTCGCTAAGAAATTTCACATCATTTCCAATCAACAATATGTCATCCACATACAAGATTAGAAATGCTTTTGCGCTCCCACTAAACTTCTTGTATACACAAGATTATTCATCGTTCCTGATGAAGCCAAACTCTTTGACCACTTCATCAAAACGAATATTCCAGCTCCTTGATGCTTGCTTCAGACCATAAATGGCTTTCTGAAGCTTACATACCTTTCCAGCATTTTTAGGATCGACAAAACCTTCTGGCTGTATCATGTATACATCCCTATCAAGGTTTCCATTTAGGAAAGCCGTTTTGACATCCATCTGCCATATTTCATAATCGAAATAAGCAGCAATTGCTAGTAATATCCGAACAGACCTAAGCATAGCTACGGGCGAGAAAGTCTCGTCGTAGTCCTCTCCTGGAACTTGCGTGAACCCTTTCGCGACAAGTCTAGCTTTGTGGATAGTAATGTTACCATCCGCGTCCGTCTTTCTTTTGAAAATCCATTTACAACCAATGGGTTTTACGCCATCTGGAAGTTCTTCCAAGTTCCAAACTTGGTTTTCGTACATGGATTCCATTTCGGATCTCATGGCTTTGTGCCATTCCCTTGAGCTAGGCCCCGCCATCGCTTCCTTGTAGTGCGCAGGTTCATCGTCTTCAAGAATGAAGATTTCGTTATGAAACCACTCAGGTGGCTGGATAGCCCTACCTGACCTGCGCGGTTCAGTTTCAACATTGTTTGAAGTCTCCGCATCATATGCGACAACTTCCGGCTCGGTTGTAGGGATAATTAGCGGAATTTCTTCCGGTTCCTTAGCCATATCAACGTCTGCCGAAGATTCACTAATCTCATTAAGTTGCACTGTCCTCCCACTTAATTCTTTGGCGAGAAACTCTTTCTCAAGAAATTGTCCATTTCTTGCAACAAACACTTTGTTATCGGACGGGTGGTAGAAGGAATACCCAATTGTATCCTTGGGATAACCTACAAAGTAACATTTGTCTGATCTGGGATCAAGTTTGGTAGGTTGTAAACGTTTTACGTATACCTCACAACCCCAAATCCTGAGATGCGACAAACCGGGTTTCTTCCCGTTCCATATTTCATATGGTGTCGTCTCAACTGACTTAGACGGTGCTCTGTTTAATGTGTGAGCGGCAGTTTCTAGTGCGTGACCCCAAAAAGATATTGGAAGGTTTGTAAGAGACATCATCGACCTTACCATGTCTAACAGGGTTCGGTTACGTCGTTTCGACACTCCGTTTCGCTGTGGAGTTCCGGGAGGCGTAAGCTGTGAAACGATTCCACGGTCACTCAGATGTTGGCCAAACTCGTGACTAAGATATTCGCCTCCGCGATCAGACCGCAGAAACTTGATCTTTTTGTTACGATGATTTTCTACCTCATTCTGAAATTCTTTGAACTTTTCAAAGGTTTCCGACTTATGCTTCATCAAGTAGATATAGCCATACCGACTTAAATCATCAATAAAAGTCACGAAGTAAAAATACCCACCCCGTGCGGCCGTGTTCATTGGACCACATACATCACTATGTATTATTTCCAATAATTCACCCGCCCGTTCAGGATGACCCGTGAACGGCGTCTTGGTCATTTTTCCCATCAAGCAAGCTTCACATGTGTCAAATGATTTAAAATCAAAAGACGGTAAAACTCCATCTTTATGGAGTCTTTGCAAGCGTTTCTTTCCGATGTGGCCAAGCCGACAGGGCCACATGAAAGTGGTGGTGGTATCAGCCTTCTTAAGGCGTTTAGCATTCACGTTAAAGACATTATTTTCACATTCAAGATTCAGTACGAAAAGGCCCCCAATAATGGGTGCAAATCCATAAAACATGTCCTTACAATAAAGTGAACAACCATTGTTCTCAGACTTGTAGGAGTACCCGTCGTGCACTAAACATGATCCAGAGATAATGTTCTTACACAACAACGGAACAAAATAACAGTTACTTAGTTCCAAAATAAATCCTGAAGGGAGACGTAGAGGCATAATGCCGACGGCTTGAGCGGCGATCCCAGCGCCGTTCCCGACACGCATCACGACTTCATTCTTTGCCAGCCTGCGCACCTTCTGAAGCCCCTGTATCGAGTTGCAAATGTGAGCAACCGATCCGGTATCAAATACCCAAGACTTAGAATTTTCGCTAGCAAGCAAAACGTCAATGACATTAACTTGTATAACAATTATACCTTTTCCGGTTTTCCCAGACTTCTTATCTTCCAAATACTTCTTGCAGTTTCTCTTCCAGTGTCCTGTGCCCTTGCAGTAGAAGCACTCAGTTTCATTCTTGGCTCCGCCCTTAGACTTGCGTTGGAAGCCGGTCTTACCGGCGCCCTTGCCTTTCTTTGGCTTGCCTTTCTTTTTGAAACTGGCAGTTTTATTCACAAGCAACACTTGCTTGCGATTTTTCTGCAGTCCTCCTTCAACAGATTTCAGCATGGCAAGCACCTCATTAGGTGATTTGTCCATCCCATTCATGTGGTAGTTCATGACAAAACCTCCGTAAGAAGGGGGGAGTGAACGGAGCAACATGTCCATTACATGCTCTTCTGGAAGTGGAAATTCCAGGGTTTTAAGCCTTTCAGCGTAGCCAATCATATTGACTACGTGCTCGCCAACTGAACTGCCCTCAGCCATCTTGGTCTCCGACATCATTTTCATGATATCAAAACGTTCAGACCGTGCATTAAACTTGTACAGAGCATCCAGATCTTTGATCATATCAAAGGAGTTATGGAATTCAAAACGTTTTTGAAGCTCTGAACTCATGCAAGACAGCATGAGGCACTGCACTAAGTTGAAATCATCATCCTTAGTGGCCCAGACATTTTGTATGTCTGCCACGGCAGTTGCCGCCGGCTTAGGTGGAAGAGGTCCGTCAAGCACGTACACTTTCTTAGCGCTCCTGAGGACAATCCTCAGGGCACGGACCCAGTCCGCATAGTTGTTTCCATTCGCAGCTAACTTCTCTTTCTCTAACATAGGGCCTAAGTTGAACGCGGTGTTGCGAGCCATTTGATCTACAACGGAAAACACAAGTTCATTTTAGACATTGTTCATAATGGTTTTGGCACTAGTGAATAAACAGTTTTATTCTAAAGTGCGCTCCCACTCAAATCAGTATCTCTCATAATTGATTGTGAGTGATTCAAGATCCGCATTTCAATTCGACGCCATTGACGGATTCATCACTGATGACGCGAATTTCAATCGGTAGGCCAACTTGCCAATCACATCTCTATGCGATTCTTGTCCATCTTTCGATGTGTGTGTTCCGAGCTCATGACTCTCATGCCTGAACGTCAAAGACAACCAAGTGATCTTGCTGCGAGGTCTGACCTCATCCGCCTCATTCCTCTCAATTCGTTCGTGCTCATGTGTACATGGCGCACCCCGAAAAGATACGAATTTCAGACGGTGCTACACTTGGGTGAACACTAACTACTTTGATATTTTTAGTGAGAGATCACCCTAATAAAAAGCGACTACCGCGCAATCAAGAAGGGTGCATCAAGAGGGATAAACATCTCAGGCAATTCATAATAGCATGATATGGTATAGCCCCTTCTGACGGAGAAGTCAAGTATTCTTCGTCTTCGGCATTCGCGTCGGAGTTCACCTTTGCGAAGATTGCCACCACCTTGTCGATGCACCAAATAATATTGCTATCTCTATAGCTAATAAAATAAGTGCATTACATAAGGTTGACACGCAGGTCATTAAAGTGCAATCATATGGCTCCAGCCATCATGCCGAATCATGACACGCAGGTCATGTTAATTACATCATATAGTCATCTCATACATAATCAAATTTAATATGAGCATTGCTATACCACATCACATGCATAACCATCCTGCAAAACCAAGTTAGACGCCTCTAATCGGTTCATGCAAAATTTTATTTTACGTGGCTTCTAAGGTTTTTACTTAAACCGCAGCTACCAACGTTTATCATCAAGTATGGTACTTCAAGTTGCTAGATTAACTTTCCAGGGTGTATGAAACACGAGACTGTAAAATCTCGAGCCCCATACTAAACTTCGTCATACGCGTGACCCCCGTGCAGATCATATCTGTATTGCCCTTCGTCTGCGAAACATCCATCTTTCTATGACTAAAGTGGAACCCAAAGAACTGTTAGCTTCATTGATCTGTCAATCAGCATACTCAGGAGCAGCATGAAAGGATCGCGGATTGCCAGAACTTTGTCAGATTCCACAATGCTGTCAAGATCAGGACTACGCAAATTCAAGGGAAGCAACAAGAACATCGAGTAACAGATTTCATCTGCTACCCGCACAAATAATTTTCAGCAATAGATCTCATCTACTACCTAATTATATTGTGCAACACCCATACATCTCTATGTATTCTAGATCATAACATGCATCTACTCATAGCCTGGCTCTTGATGCCACTGTTGGGTAACGCGACAGAAAACAAAAAATTTCGGTATAGCGAGCACGCCCAGAATCACTATGGAGATGGCATACAAGGTTTGATCTGATCCGTACCGACTCGTAGCGCAGCGGAAGAAGAGTCGGTGGAGATCGTTGGTGCAGATTCCCGCAGCTAGGATTTTACAACCTCCCAACCGCGAGAATGTACTCCCTCGTCGGACAGCCCTTCGGGAGGCGGTCGGACAGTCCCCCGGACGATGTCACGGACAGCCCTTCGGGAGGACCCTCGAAACTCGAACGGAAACTCGGACAGCCCTTCGGGAGGACCCTCGAACAGCCCCTCGGGCAAAAGATCGAAACTACGACCTCTCTACGGGGTTGCACACATACGGTGTCATCTATCCGGCAGGGCTTCGCCGTCCAGAACTAGTTCCTGCCGGAACCCAGACAGCCTTTCGGCTCTACGAAATACTCTTTTCGTGTGAGGGAGAAGAGAGAGCTAGCAAAGCATAGCATGTGTATGAGAGAACAAGGATGAGGAAGTGGGCTGCCCACTCACCTCTATTTATAGGCTAGCCAAGGGGTAAAGTTGTCATACAAAAACCCCAAAATGCCCATGGAATATCCCTTTCCTAAAAGGAATATGCCATATGGGAGTGCCATGTGGAGCACCATGGTGCCCCACCCATCTTGGCCGGCCACACCCTTGGGGGACCCCCATGAGGGGCTGCCTTGGCCCCCAAGGCCTTCTAGAAACCTTTTTGGAAATATCCAAAAAGGTGTTTTTCCACAAATATCCAAGAAGCACTTTCACTATTCACGACGACATTTTTCAGCGTCTGATCGAACTGAAAATATTCATGTGGGCTTAGAACAATTCTAGTACCCACCAAAATAATTTTCAACGCGAGCCGGAACAATTCCGGTTTAGTGATTTCATCTGCGAAAAGCATCTGAAGCGGTTTCGGCAGCTCCGGAACATTTCCGGTTTTCATTCCAGAAAATTCCAAAAAGTTTCCAGAACGATTCTGGCACCCTCTAAGAATTATCAGGCATGTGCCAAGACCAATTTGACTTTATGGAATCCCCTGAAACAACTTTTCTAGTTTCACCGAAATTCATCCGGTGACCTCTCTCTGCGGAACTTTTCCGGTGTCCGAAACTTTTCCGGTGTCCGAAACTTTTTCGGTGTTTTTCTCTCAGACTCCCTGTCTAGTATTCAACAGATAGATGACCCTTAAGCGTGTGACCCTATAGGTTCGGTGAAGCATAGACATGACCCGGAACCCCTTCCGATCAATGATCAACATCGGAGCCGTGGACACCCATATCGATCCCTATACCCACACGAATAAATATTCGAGTGAACCTCCAGTTGCCGTATGCTATTCCTGTTGCTTCGCGATATGTTACAATTACCCGAGGTGAGACATGTTGGCATCCCCGTGGATCAACAACTTGTCCACTATGCCAGTTACCTCGTTGCCGGTATTGTTCTCTTTTCTCGTTCCCGTGTTCCGGCATCCCCGTGATCAAATCACAAGGTGTCTGGCCAGACGATGATGGATACCGCAACACCGAGAGGGCCCAGAGATATCTCTCCAACGTCGGAGGAGCAAATCCCAATCTTGAGCTATCAAGTTACTTGACATACTTTTCCATGAACCCGTAAGCAGCCGTAATAGCCACCCTTTTACGGATGACGTTTAACAAACCCCAAAGTTCATGAAGCAAGCATGAAGAAACTCGATACTCTCATGGTCTAAGGAATCATGCAAACATTAACCATCTCTGTGTTATTTAACCATTAACTAGTGACGAATATATCTCATAGTATAACATCAATTTGGGTCGATTCAACACAAGTGTTCTACCAACATCGTGCCCTCAAAATTGCCGGCATAGCCATGCCCATGATCAGGAAAACAGGATCATCATGCAATACTTGAGCCAGTCTTAGAGGCAAGACTAGGAATACAATTTACCGTTTATTAAACCACACGTGCACATGAGTTTCCCTCCAAGCCTCGTTTTATTTGCAGACTCGAGAATCATTGCAGTTATAGCATGGATCATAAACATTCATTACAAACTTGGAGATACAAAAGTAACTGATATTACTGCCTCTAGGGCATATCTCCTACACAAGGAAGGGCTGGTGGATACATCCAAAGTAGCGGTTGTCGGGATCTCGCACGGTGGCTTCTTGACAACCCATTTAATTGGCCAGGTGAGCATCCTAGCAGCCATGAGACGCACGGTTGACTTCTTGACACTAGTTAATTTGTCACTTTTTCTCCAGGCTCCGGAGAGATTTGCTGTGGCAGTGGCTCGAAACCCTGTGTGTAACCTGTCACTGATGATTGGCACCACAGACATCCCAGATTGGTGCTACGCCGTGGCCTGCGGGACTGAAGCGAGGCGTCTTGCCTCTGAATCACCTTCACTTGATCATCTCCGCATCTTCCACCAGAAATCACCAATTGCCCACATTTCAAAGGTATGTCCTCGGAACTGGAGCAACATGACACGATTAAAAACATGTTAGGGTAAATAAACTCGATCGATTCTGATTCTGTAGGTGAAAGCGCCTTTGCTTATGCTTCTCGGAGGAGCAGATCTTCGGGTGCCCGCTTCCAACGGCCTACAGGTACGTGCATCCATTGCTCTCGACATATTTCTAGCATGTTACATCTTATCTAACAAGCTTGCCAACAAATATAAAACGCTGTTCTGCTTATACCTTCTTTCCGTGGTATTACCGGCCATTTCAGTACGCAAGGGCTCTGAGAGAAAGAGGGGGCGAGATGAAAACCATCATGTTCCCAGAGGACACGCACGAAATCGATATGTAAGCCGGATTAAACTGATTCCCCTCCCATTTTGGGATTCTTATCGTCGTTTCACCTTGGTTCTGGTTAATTTGGTTTGTGCAGACCACGGTCGGATTTCGAGAGTTTCCTCAACATGGGGGTCTGGTTCAAGAAACATCTGAAACAGATCTGAGGCAGAGAGTGTCGAGAGCTTCCTCAACATAGCCAGAGAACTTTAAAGCTTGTTGACGAATTTCTCTTTTTGTGAGGTGACTAAAGAATTTTGAGAACCGACAACAAGTATATATTTTTCCCAAATAATGAGGAAAGAGATTGATAAAAATGGATTGCATCAGTCTAGTTCTTGGTTGACGCAGCCTGGGCAATATGAGATTGGATTCTGTTTGTGAAGTAGTAGGCCTAGCCTGCATGATCAAAATGAACAAAACCAATTAACACTAGAAGTTTTCAAAATTGTAGCTTAACCCTGAAAACCCGCTTCAAAGTTGTAGCTTAAAGTTACTTGTCACCTTTCCCGAGCCTGCCTGTAACTTAAAAGCTGCACAACATATCTAAAGTGATTATGTTGGTCTTCATGGTCACCATGGTCAATTTTCAGCTTTTAGTTTGTAGGAATGAAATCATCCAGTTTGCATCTAAGAATATACTCTATATTCAGTTTGTAGCTTTGAATTGACCACAAGCATAAGGTTCTACAAAATTCATACATAATTTTTTGACAGAAACAAATTTGATCTCATCATAAAAATTGAATAGTAACACACACATATTTGTACAAAAAAAGTTTAACATTTGAATCAAAATTTGTACAAATAAATCGGAGAAATGATCTGAATCTACTCGGAACCTGAGCTATGAATTGGTCTTAGAAACAAAACTTGCAGCATGATTAATTCTAAGGGCGTGTTTGGATCATGCCATCGTCATTGACCACAAATAGTAACACACATAGGGATAAACAAAAATTCTATCAAAAAACCCACAGCTTGCCATACCACACTTTAGGACCATAAAAGTGTGGAGCAACAGTATATTTTGGTTTGGCGGGCTAAGCTATGGTAGCAAGCAAGCAAATCCCAAAAGTGTGGAGCAACAATATAAGTTTGTTTAAATTCATATGAAATACAACAAAATTGTAATTGATACATGTCTTGAACACCGCACAACAAATATATGCGCCCAAGAATTACTTATATTATATGAACGACAGCTTTCACTGAGAGTAGCATGACTAAGAGACATAACATAACATGAATCGTCTAATTATAACTACTGGTTTGAACTTTAAAAAGCAAAAAACAATGTCCAGAAAGTATAATAGTGCGTCCATAAAACTTGAGACGACTAGCATTGTTCAAAAAAAGTGTGCCTAAGACTGTCGAAGGTACAAACCTTATCCTAGAAGGTTCCAAATACAATACAGGACACCAATACCTTGCTATGTTTTCTACTCCCTCAATTCAAAAATTCCTGTTCAAATTAGAATTATGGAATGAGGGAATACTTCACTAGATTACATATAGTTTTTCTTCTTATCCGCAGGTGGTCGGCTTCCATTTGAGGCCATCTTTGTGTCATGCGGGGATAGTTCACAGAAACCAACTGTTTTAATCCTTCATGGTGGCCCACACTCAGCATCTGTATCAAGCTATTCAAAATCATCGGCATTTCTCGCTTCACTTGGGTTTAACCTGCTTATCGTAAATTATAGGTAGGCAGGATTTTTTTATCTAGAAAATTTCTCTGCAACTCTGTAAACGATGACAAATGGGTGTTTGTGCGGCATCATCATCTCACTTGTGCTTTAATTGGTATATAAATAAAATAGAGGTACGCTGGGTTATGGAGAGGAGGCTTTGCAGTCACTCCCTGGGAAGGTTGGATCTCAGGTGGGTACTCTCCAGTTATGTTGTTGATGGCTGTCCTCTCCTTGTGAACAAAATCAATCAAGTTTCTGAGCAGGATGTCCAAGATTGTCTTGCGGCGCTGGACCACGTGATCAAGGAAGGGCTGGTGGATGCATCCAAAGTAGCGGTTGTCGGGATCTCGCACGGTGGCTTCTTGACAACCCATTTAATTGGCCAGGTGAGCATCCTAGCAGCCATGAGACGCACGGTTGACTTCTTGACACTAGTTAATTTGTCACTTTTTCTCCAGGCTCCGGAGAGATTTGCTGTGGCAGCGGCTCGAAACCCTGTGTGTAACCTGTCACTGATGATTGGCACCACAGACATCCCAGATTGGTGCTACGCCGTGGCCTGCGGGACTGAAGCGAGGCGTCTTGCCTCTGAATCACCTTCACTTGATCATCTCCGCATCTTCCACCAGAAATCACCAATTGCCCACATTTCAAAGGTATGTCCTCGGAACTGGAGCAACATGACACGATTAAAAACATGTTAGGGTAAATAAACTCAATCGATTCTGATTCTGCAGGTGAAAGCGCCTTTGCTTATGCTTCTCGGAGGAGCAGATCTTCGGGTGCCCGCTTCCAACGGCCTACAGGTACGTGCATCCATTGCTCTCGACATATTTCTAGCATGTTACATCTTATCTAACAAGCTTGCCTACAAATATAAAACGCTGTTCTGCTTATACCTTCTTTCCGTGGTATTACCGGCCATTTCAGTACGCAAGGGCTCTGAGAGAAAGAGGGGGCGAGATGAAAACCATCATGTTCCCAGAGGACACGCACGAAATCGATATGTAAGCCGGATTAAACTGATTCCCCTCCCATTTTGGGATTCTTATCGTCGTTTCACCTTGGTTCTGGTTAATTTGGTTTGTGCAGACCACGGTCGGATTTCGAGAGTTTCCTCAACATGGTGGTCTGGTTCAAGAAACATCTGAAACAGATCTGAGGCAGAGAGTTTCGAGAGCTTCCTCAACATAGCCAGAGAACTTTAAAGCTTGTTGACGAATTTATCTTTTTGTGAGGTGACTAAAGAATTTTGAGAACCGACAACAAGTATATATTTTTCCCAAATAATGAGGAAAGAGATTGATAAAAATGGATTGCATCAGTCTAGTTCTTGGTTGACGCAGCCTGGGCAATATGAGATTGGATTCTGTTTGTGAAGTAGTAGGCCTAGCCTGCATGATCAAAATGAACAAAACCAATTAACACTAGAAGTTTTCAAAATTGTAGCTTAACCCTGAAAACCCGCTTCAAAGTTGTAGCTTAAAGTTACTTGTCACCTTTCCCGAGCCTGCCTGTAACTTAAAAGCTGCACAACATATCTAAAGTGATTATGTTGGTCTTCATGGTCACCATGGTCAATTTTCAGCTTTTAGTTTGTAGGAATGAAATCATCCAGTCTGCATCTAAGAATATACTCTATATTCAGTTTGTAGCTTTGAATTGACCACAAGCATAAGGTTCTACAAAATTCATACATAATTTTTTGACAGAAACAAATTTGATCTCATCATAAAAATTGAATAGTAACACACACATATTTGTACAAAAAAAGTTTAACATTTGAATCAAAATTTGTACCAATAAATCGGAGAAATGATCTGAATCTACTCGGAACCTGAGCTATGAATTGGTCTTAGAAACAAAACTTGCAGCATGATTAATTCTAAGGGCGTGTTTGGATCATGCCATCGTCATTGACCACAAATAGTAACACACATAGGGATAAACAAAAATTCTATCAAAAAACCCACAGCTTGCCATACCACACTTTAGGACCATAAAAGTGTGGAGCAACAGTATATTTTGGTTTGGCGGGCTAAGCTGTGGTAGCAAGCAAGCAAATCCCAAAAGTGTGGAGCAACAATATAAGTTTGTTTAAATTCATATGAAATACAACAAAATTGTAATTGATACATGTCTTGAACACCGCACAACAAATATATGCGCCCAAGAATTACTTATATTATATGAACGACAGCTTTCACTGAGAGTAGCATGACTAAGAGACATAACATAACATGAATCGTCTAATTATAACTACTGGTTTGAACTTTAAAAAGCAAAAAACAATGTCCAGAAAGTATAATAGTGCGTCCATAAAACTTGAGACGACTAGCATTGTTCAAAAAAAGTGTGCCTAAGACTGTCGAAGGTACGAACCTTATCCTAGAAGGTTCCAAATACAATACAGGACACCAATACCTTGCTATGTTTTCTACTCCCTCAATTCAAAAATTCCTGTTCAAATTAGAATTATGGAATGAGGGAATACTTCACTAGATTACATATAGTTTTTCTTCTTATCCGCAGGTGGTCGGCTTCCATTTGAGGCCATCTTTGTGTCATGCGGGGATAGTTCACAGAAACCAACTGTTTTAATCCTTCATGGTGGCCCACACTCAGCATCTGTATCAAGCTATTCAAAATCATCGGCATTTCTCGCTTCACTTGGGTTTAACCTGCTTATCGTAAATTATAGGTAGGCAGGATTTTTTTATCTAGAAAATTTCTCTGCAACTCTGTAAACGATGACAAATGTGTGTTTGTGCGGCATCATCACCTCACTTGTGCTTTAATTGGTATATAAATAAAATAGAGGTACGCTGGGTTATGGAGAGGAGGCTTTGCAGTCACTCCCTGGGAAGGTTGGATCTCAGGTGGGTACTCTCCAGTTATGTTGTTGATGGCTGTCCTCTCCTTGTGAACAAAATCAATCAAGTTTCTGAGCAGGATGTCCAAGATTGTCTTGCGGCGCTGGACCACGTGATCAAGGAAGGGCTGGTGGATGCATCCAAAGTAGCGGTTGTCGGGATCTCGCACGGTGGCTTCTTGACAACCCATTTAATTGGCCAGGTGAGCATCCTAGCAGCCATGAGACGCACGGTTGACTTCTTGACACTAGTTAATTTGTCACTTTTTCTCCAGGCTCCGGAGAGATTTGCTGTGGCAGCGGCTCGAAACCCTGTGTGTAACCTGTCACTGATGATTGGCACCACAGACATCCCAGATTGGTGCTACGCCGTGGCCTGCGGGACTTAAGCGAGGCGTCTTGCCTCTGAATCACCTTCACTTGATCATCTCCGCATCTTCCACCAGAAATCACCAATTGCCCACATTTCAAAGGTATGTCCTCGGAACTGGAGCAACATGACACGATTAAAAACATGTTAGGGTAAATAAACTCAATCGATTCTGATTCTGCAGGTGAAAGCGCCTTTGCTTATGCTTCTCGGAGGAGCAGATCTTCGGGTGCCCGCTTCCAACGGCCTACAGGTACGTGCATCCATTGCTCTCGACATATTTCTAGCATGTTACATCTTATCTAACAAGCTTGCCAACAAATATAAAACGCTGTTTTGCTTATACCTTCTTTCCGTGGTATTACCGGCCATTTCAGTACGCAAGGGCTCTGAGAGAAAGAGGGGGCGAGATGAAAACCATCATGTTCCCAGAGGACACGCACGAAATCGATATGTAAGCCGGATTAAACTGATTCCCCTCCCATTTTGGGATTCTTATCGTCGTTTCACCTTGGTTCTGGTTAATTTGGTTTGTGCAGACCACGGTCGGATTTCGAGAGTTTCCTCAACATGGGGGTCTGGTTCAAGAAACATCTGAAACAGATCTGAGGCAGAGAGTTTCGAAAGCTTCCTCAACATAGCCAGAGAACTTTAAAGCTTGTTGACGAATTTATCTTTTTGTGAGGTGACTAAAGAATTTTGAGAACCGACAACAAGTATATATTTTTCCCAAATAATGAGGAAAGAGATTGATAAAAATGGATTGCATCAGTCTAGTTCTTGGTTGACGCAGCCTGGGCAATATGAGATTGGATTCTGTTTGTGAAGTAGTAGGCCTAGCCTGCATGATCAAAATGAACAAAACCAATTAACACTAGAAGTTTTCAAAATTGTAGCTTAACCCTGAAAACCCGCTTCAAAGTTGTAGCTTAAAGTTACTTGTCACCTTTCCCGAGCCTGCCTGTAACTTAAAAGCTGCACAACATATCTAAAGTGATTATGTTGGTCTTCATGGTCACCATGGTCAATTTTCAGCTTTTAGTTTGTAGGAATGAAATCATCCAGTCTGCATCTAAGAATATACTCTATATTCAGTTTGTAGCTTTGAATTGACCACAAGCATAAGGTTCTACAAAATTTATACATAATTTTTTGACAGAAACAAATTTGATCTCATCATAAAAATTGAATAGTAACACACACATATTTGTACAAAAAAAGTTTAACATTTGAATCAAAATTTGTACAAATAAATCGGAGAAATGATCTGAATCTACTCGGAACCTGAGCTATGAATTGGTCTTAGAAACAAAACTTGCAGCATGATTAATTCTAAGGGCGTGTTTGGATCATGCCATCGTCATTGACCACAAATAGTAACACACATAGGGATAAACAAAAATTCTATCAAAAAACCCACAGCTTGCCATACCACACTTTAGGACCATAAAAGTGTGGAGCAACAGTATATTTTGGTTTGGCGGGCTAAGCTGTGGTAGCAAGCAAGCAAATCCCAAAAGTGTGGAGCAACAATATAAGTTTGTTTAAATTCATATGAAATACAACAAAATTGTAATTGATACATGTCTTGAACACCGCACAACAAATATATGCGCCCAAGAATTACTTATATTATATGAACGACAGCTTTCACTGAGAGTAGCATGACTAAGAGACATAACATAACATGAATCGTCTAATTATAACTACTGGTTTGAACTTTAAAAAGCAAAAAACAATGTCCAGAAAGTATAATAGTGCGTCCATAAAACTTGAGACGACTAGCATTGTTCAAAAAAAGTGTGCCTAAGACTGTCGAAGGTACGAACCTTATCCTAGAAGGTTCCAAATACAATACAGGACACCAATACCTTGCTATGTTTTCTACTCCCTCAATTCAAAAATTCATGTTCAAATTAGAATTATGGAATGAGGGAATACTTCACTAGATTACATATAGTTTTTCTTCTTATCCGCAGGTGGTCGGCTTCCATTTGAGGCCATCTTTGTGTCATGCGGGGATAGTTCACAGAAACCAACTGTTTTAATCCTTCATGGTGGCCCACACTCAGCATCTGTATCAAGCTATTCAAAATCATCGGCATTTCTCGCTTCACTTGGGTTTAACCTGCTTATCGTAAATTATAGGTAGGCAGGATTTTTTTATCTAGAAAGTTTCTCTGCAACTCTGTAAACGATGACAAATGTGTGTTTGTGCGGCATCATCACCTCACTTGTGCTTTAATTGGTATATAAATAAAATAGAGGTACGCTGGGTTATGGAGAGGAGGCTTTGCAGTCACTCCCTGGGAAGGTTGGATCTCAGGTGGGTACTCTCAAGTTATGTTGTTGATGGCTGTCCTCTCCTTGTGAACAAAATCAATCAAGTTTCTGAGCAGGATGTCCAAGATTGTCTTGCGGCGCTGGACCACGTGATCAAGGAAGGGCTGGTGGATGCATCCAAAGTAGCGGTTGTCGGGATCTCGCACGGTGGCTTCTTGACAACCCATTTAATTGGCCAGGTGAGCATCCTAGCAGCCATGAGACGCACGGTTGACTTCTTGACACTAGTTAATTTGTCACTTTTTCTCCAGGCTCCGGAGAGATTTGCTGTGGCAGCGGCTCGAAACCCTGTGTGTAACCTGTCACTGATGATTGGCACCACAGACATCCCAGATTGGTGCTACGCCGTGGCCTACGGGACTGAAGCGAGGCGTCTTGCCTCTGAATCACCTTCACTTGATCATCTCCGCATCTTCCACCAGAAATCACCAATTGCCCACATTTCAAAGGTATGTCCTCGGAACTGGAGCAACATGACACGATTAAAAACATGTTAGGGTAAATAAACTCGATCGATTCTGATTCTGTAGGTGAAAGCGCCTTTGCTTATGCTTCTCGGAGGAGCAGATCTTCGGGTGCCCGCTTCCAACGGCCTACAGGTACGTGCATCCATTGCTCTCGACATATTTCTAGCATGTTACATCTTATCTAACAAGCTTGCCAACAAATATAAAACGCTGTTCTGCTTATACCTTCTTTCCGTGGTATTACCGGCCATTTCAGTATGCAAGGGCTCTGAGAGAAAGAGGGGGCGAGATGAAAACCATCATGTTCCCAGAGGACACGCACGAAATCGATATGTAAGCCGGATTAAACTGATTCCCCTCCCATTTTGGGATTCTTATCGTCGTTTCACCTTGGTTCTGGTTAATTTGGTTTGTGCAGACCACGGTCGGATTTCGAGAGTTTCCTCAACATGGGGGTCTGGTTCAAGAAACATCTGAAACAGATCTGAGGCAGAGAGTGTCGAGAGCTTCCTCAACATAGCCAGAGAACTTTAAAGCTTGTTGACGAATTTATCTTTTTGTGAGGTGACTAAAGAATTTTGAGAACCGACAACAAGTATATATTTTTCCCAAATAATGAGGAAAGAGATTGATAAAAATGGATTGCATCAGTCTAGTTCTTGGTTGACGCAGCCTGGGCAATATGAGATTGGATTCTGTTTGTGAAGTAGTAGGCCTAGCCTGCATGATCAAAATGAACAAAACCAATTAACACTAGAAGTTTTCAAAATTGTAGCTTAACCCTGAAAACCCGCTTCAAAGTTGTAGCTTAAAGTTACTTGTCACCTTTCCCGAGCCTGCCTGTAACTTAAAAGCTGCACAACATATCTAAAGTGATTATGTTGGTCTTCATGGTCACCATGGTCAATTTTCAGCTTTTAGTTTGTAGGAATGAAATCATCCAGTTTGCATCTAAGAATATACTCTATATTCAGTTTGTAGCTTTGAATTGACCACAAGCATAAGGTTCTACAAAATTCATACATAATTTTTTGACAGAAACAAATTTGATCTCATCATAAAAATTGAATAGTAACACACACATATTTGTACAAAAAAAGTTTAACATTTGAATCAAAATTTGTACAAATAAATCGGAGAAATGATCTGAATCTACTCGGAACCTGAGCTATGAATTGGTCTTAGAAACAAAACTTGCAGCATGATTAATTCTAAGGGCGTGTTTGGATCATGCCATCGTCATTGACCACAAATAGTAACACACATAGGGATAAACAAAAATTCTATCAAAAAACCCACAGCTTGCCATACCACACTTTAGGACCATAAAAGTGTGGAGCAACAGTATATTTTGGTTTGGCGGGCTAAGCTGTGGTAGCAAGCAAGCAAATCCCAAAAGTGTGGAGCAACAATATAAGTTTGTTTAAATTCATATGAAATACAACAAAATTGTAATTGATACATGTCTTGAACACCGCACAACAAATATATGCGCCCAAGAATTACTTATATTATATGAACGACAGCTTTCACTGAGAGTAGCATGACTAAGAGACATAACATAACATGAATCGTCTAATTATAACTACTGGTTTGAACTTTAAAAAGCAAAAAACAATGTCCAGAAAGTATAATAGTGCGTCCATAAAACTTGAGACGACTAGCATTGTTCAAAAAAAGTGTGCCTAAGACTGTCGAAGGTACGAACCTTATCCTAGAAGGTTCCAAATACAATACAGGACACCAATACCTTGCTATGTTTTCTACTCCCTCAATTCAAAAATTCATGTTCAAATTAGAATTATGGAATGAGGGAATACTTCACTAGATTACATATAGTTTTTCTTCTTATCCGCAGGTGGTCGGCTTCCATTTGAGGCCATCTTTGTGTCATGCGGGGATAGTTCACAGAAACCAACTGTTTTAATCCTTCATGGTGGCCCACACTCAGCATCTGTATCAAGCTATTCAAAATCATCGGCATTTCTCGCTTCACTTGGGTTTAACCTGCTTATCGTAAATTATAGGTAGGCAGGATTTTTTTATCTAGAAAATTTCTCTGCAACTCTGTAAACGATGACAAATGGGTGTTTGTGCGGCATCATCACCTCACTTGTGCTTTAATTGGTATATAAATAAAATAGAGGTACGTTGGGTTATGGAGAGGAGGCTTTGCAGTCACTCCCTGGGAAGGTTGGATCTCAGGTGGGTACTCTCCAGTTATGTTGTTGATGGCTGTCCTCTCCTTGTGAACAAAATCAATCAAGTTTCTGAGCAGGATGTCCAAGATTGTCTTGCGGCGCTGGACCACGTGATCAAGGAAGGGCTGGTGGATGCATCCAAAGTAGCGGTTGTCGGGATCTCGCACGGTGGCTTCTTGACAACCCATTTAATTGGCCAGGTGAGCATCCTAGCAGCCATGAGACGCACGGTTGACTTCTTGACACTAGTTAATTTGTCACTTTTTCTCCAGGCTCCGGAGAGATTTGCTGTGGCAGCGGCTCGAAACCCTGTGTGTAACCTGTCACTGATGATTGGCACCACAGACATCCCAGATTGGTGCTACGCCGTGGCCTGCGGGACTGAAGCGAGGCGTCTTGCCTCTGAATCACCTTCACTTGATCATCTCCGCATCTTCCACCAGAAATCACCAATTGCCCACATTTCAAAGGTATGTCCTCGGAACTGGAGCAACATGACACGATTAAAAACATGTTAGGGTAAATAAACTCGATCGATTCTGATTCTGCAGGTGAAAGCGCCTTTGCTTATGCTTCTCGGAGGAGCAGATCTTCGGGTGCCCGCTTCCAACGGCCTACAGGTACGTGCATCCATTGCTCTCGACATATTTCTAGCATGTTACATCTTATCTAACAAGCTTGCCAACAAATATAAAACGCTGTTCTGCTTATACCTTCTTTCCGTGGTATTACCGGCCATTTCAGTACGCAAGGGCTCTGAGAGAAAGAGGGGGCGAGATGAAAACCATCATGTTCCCAGAGGACACGCACGAAATCGATATGTAAGCCGGATTAAACTGATTCCCCTCCCATTTTGGGATTCTTATCGTCGTTTCACCTTGGTTCTGGTTAATTTGGTTTGTGCAGACCACGGTCGGATTTCGAGAGTTTCCTCAACATGGGGGTCTGGTTCAAGAAACATCTGAAACAGATCTGAGGCAGAGAGTTTCGAAAGCTTCCTCAACATAGCCAGAGAACTTTAAAGCTTGTTGACGAATTTATCTTTTTGTGAGGTGACTAAAGAATTTTGAGAACCGACAACAAGTATATATTTTTCCCAAATAATGAGGAAAGAGATTGATAAAAATGGATTGCATCAGTCTAGTTCTTGGTTGACGCAGCCTGGGCAATATGAGATTGGATTCTGTTTGTGAAGTAGTAGGCCTAGCCTGCATGATCAAAATGAACAAAACCAATTAACACTAGAAGTTTTCAAAATTGTAGCTTAACCCTGAAAACCCGCTTCAAAGTTGTAGCTTAAAGTTACTTGTCACCTTTCCCGAGCCTGCCTGTAACTTAAAAGCTGCACAACATATCTAAAGTGATTATGTTGGTCTTCATGGTCACCATGGTCAATTTTCAGCTTTTAGTTTGTAGGAATGAAATCATCCAGTCTGCATCTAAGAATATACTCTATATTCAGTTTGTAGCTTTGAATTGACCACAAGCATAAGGTTCTACAAAATTCATACATAATTTTTTGACAGAAACAAATTTGATCTCATCATAAAAATTGAATAGTAACACACACATATTTGTACAAAAAAAGTTTAACATTTGAATCAAAATTTGTACAAATAAATCGGAGAAATGATCTGAATCTACTCGGAACCTGAGCTATGAATTGGTCTTAGAAACAAAACTTGCAGCATGATTAATTCTAAGGGCGTGTTTGGATCATGCCATCGTCATTGACCACAAATAGTAACACACATAGGGATAAACAAAAATTCTATCAAAAAACCCACAGCTTGCCATACCACACTTTAGGACCATAAAAGTGTGGAGCAACAGTATATTTTGGTTTGGCGGGCTAAGCTGTGGTAGCAAGCAAGCAAATCCCAAAAGTGTGGAGCAACAATATAAGTTTGTTTAAATTCATATGAAATACAACAAAATTGTAATTGATACATGTCTTGAACACCGCACAACAAATATATGCGCCCAAGAATTACTTATATTATATGAACGACAGCTTTCACTGAGAGTAGCATGACTAAGAGACATAACATAACATGAATCGTCTAATTATAACTACTGGTTTGAACTTTAAAAAGCAAAAAACAATGTCCAGAAAGTATAATAGTGCGTCCATAAAACTTGAGACGACTAGCATTGTTCAAAAAAAGTGTGCCTAAGACTGTCGAAGGTACGAACCTTATCCTAGAAGGTTCCAAATACAATACAGGACACCAATACCTTGCTATGTTTTCTACTCCCTCAATTCAAAAATTCATGTTCAAATTAGAATTATGGAATGAGGGAATACTTCACTAGATTACATATAGTTTTTCTTCTTATCCGCAGGTGGTCGGCTTCCATTTGAGGCCATCTTTGTGTCATGCGGGGATAGTTCACAGAAACCAACTGTTTTAATCCTTCATGGTGGCCCACACTCAGCATCTGTATCAAGCTATTCAAAATCATCGGCATTTCTCGCTTCACTTGGGTTTAACCTGCTTATCGTAAATTATAGGTAGGCAGGATTTTTTTATCTAGAAAATTTCTCTGCAACTCTGTAAACGATGACAAACGTGTGTTTGTGCGGCATCATCACCTCACTTGTGCTTTAATTGGTATATAAATAAAATAGAGGTACGCTGGGTTATGGAGAGGAGGCTTTGCAGTCACTCCCTGGGAAGGTTGGATCTCAGGTGGGTACTCTCCAGTTATGTTGTTGATGGCTGTCCTCTCCTTGTGAACAAAATCAATCAAGTTTCTGAGCAGGATGTCCAAGATTGTCTTGCGGCGCTGGACCACGTGATCAAGGAAGGGCTGGTGGATGCATCCAAAGTAGCGGTTGTCGGGATCTCGCACGGTGGCTTCTTGACAACCCATTTAATTGGCCAGGTGAGCATCCTAGCAGCCATGAGACGCACGGTTGACTTCTTGACACTAGTTAATTTGTCACTTTTTCTCCAGGCTCCGGAGAGATTTGCTATGGCAGCGGCTCGAAACCCTGTGTGTAACCTGTCACTGATGATTGGCACCACAGACATCCCAGATTGGTGCTACGCCGTGGCCTGCGGGACTGAAGCGAGGCGTCTTGCCTCTGAATCACCTTCACTTGATCATCTCCGCATCTTCCACCAGAAATCACCAATTGCCCACATTTCAAAGGTATGTCCTCGGAACTGGAGCAACATGACACGATTAAAAACATGTTAGGGTAAATAAACTCGATCGATTCTGATTCTGCAGGTGAAAGCGCCTTTGCTTATGCTTCTCGGAGGAGCAGATCTTCGGGTGCCCGCTTCCAACGGCCTACAGGTACGTGCATCCATTGCTCTCGACATATTTCTAGCATGTTACATCTTATCTAACAAGCTTGCCAACAAATATAAAACGCTGTTCTGCTTATACCTTCTTTCCGTGGTATTACCGGCCATTTCAGTACGCAAGGGCTCTGAGAGAAAGAGGGGGCGAGATGAAAACCATCATGTTCCCAGAGGACACGCACGAAATCGATATGTAAGCCGGATTAAACTGATTCCCCTCCCATTTTGGGATTCTTATCGTCGTTTCACCTTGGTTCTGGTTAATTTGGTTTGTGCAGACCACGGTCGGATTTCGAGAGTTTCCTCAACATGGGGGTCTGGTTCAAGAAACATCTGAAACAGATCTGAGGCAGAGAGTTTCGAAAGCTTCCTCAACATAGCCAGAGAACTTTAAAGCTTGTTGACGAATTTATCTTTTTGTGAGGTGACTAAAGAATTTTGAGAACCGACAACAAGTATATATTTTTCCCAAATAATGAGGAAAGAGATTGATAAAAATGGATTGCATCAGTCTAGTTCTTGGTTGACGCAGCCTGGGCAATATGAGATTGGATTCTGTTTGTGAAGTAGTAGGCCTAGCCTGCATGATCAAAATGAACAAAACCAATTAACACTAGAAGTTTTCAAAATTGTAGCTTAACCCTGAAAACCCGCTTCAAAGTTGTAGCTTAAAGTTACTTGTCACCTTTCCCGAGCCTGCCTGTAACTTAAAAGCTGCACAACATATCTAAAGTGATTATGTTGGTCTTCATGGTCACCATGGTCAATTTTCAGCTTTTAGTTTGTAGGAATGAAATCATCCAGTCTGCATCTAAGAATATACTCTATATTCAGTTTGTAGCTTTGAATTGACCACAAGCATAAGGTTCTACAAAATTCATACATAATTTTTTGACAGAAACAAATTTGATCTCATCATAAAAATTGAATAGTAACACACACATATTTGTACAAAAAAAGTTTAACATTTGAATCAAAATTTGTACAAATAAATCGGAGAAATGATCTGAATCTACTCGGAACCTGAGCTATGAATTGGTCTTAGAAACAAAACTTGCAGCATGATTAATTCTAAGGGCGTGTTTGGATCATGCCATCGTCATTGACCACAAATAGTAACACACATAGGGATAAACAAAAATTCTATCAAAAAACCCACAGCTTGCCATACCACACTTTAGGACCATAAAAGTGTGGAGCAACAGTATATTTTGGTTTGGCGGGCTAAGCTGTGGTAGCAAGCAAGCAAATCCCAAAAGTGTGGAGCAACAATATAAGTTTGTTTAAATTCATATGAAATACAACAAAATTGTAATTGATACATGTCTTGAACACCGCACAACAAATATATGCGCCCAAGAATTACTTATATTATATGAACGACAGCTTTCACTGAGAGTAGCATGACTAAGAGACATAACATAACATGAATCGTCTAATTATAACTACTGGTTTGAACTTTAAAAAGCAAAAAACAATGTCCAAAAAGTATAATAGTGCGTCCATAAAACTTGAGACGACTAGCATTGTTCAAAAAAAGTGTGCCTAAGACTGTCGAAGGTACGAACCTTATCCTAGAAGGTTCCAAATACAATACAGGACACCAATACCTTGCTATGTTTTCTACTCCCTCAATTCAAAAATTCCTGTTCAAATTAGAATTATGGAATGAGGGAATACTTCACTAGATTACATATAGTTTTTCTTCTTATCCGCAGGTGGTCGGCTTCCATTTGAGGCCATCTTTGTGTCATGCGGGGATAGTTCACAGAAACCAACTGTTTTAATCCTTCATGGTGGCCCACACTCAGCATCTGTATCAAGCTATTCAAAATCATCGGCATTTCTCGCTTCACTTGGGTTTAACCTGCTTATCGTAAATTATAGGTAGGCAGGATTTTTTTATCTAGAAAATTTCTCTGCAACTCTGTAAACGATGACAAATGTGTGTTTGTGCGGCATCATCACCTCACTTGTGCTTTAATTGGTATATAAATAAAATAGAGGTACGCTGGGTTATGGAGAGGAGGCTTTGCAGTCACTCCCTGGGAAGGTTGGATCTCAGGTGGGTACTCTCCAGTTATGTTGTTGATGGCTGTCCTCTCCTTGTGAACAAAATCAATCAAGTTTCTGAGCAGGATGTCCAAGATTGTCTTGCGGCGCTGGACCACGTGATCAAGGAAGGGCTGGTGGATGCATCCAAAGTAGCGGTTGTCGGGATCTCGCACGGTGGCTTCTTGACAACCCATTTAATTGGCCAGGTGAGCATCCTAGCAGCCATGAGACGCACGGTTGACTTCTTGACACTAGTTAATTTGTCACTTTTTCTCCAGGCTCCGGAGAGATTTGCTGTGGCAGCGGCTCGAAACCCTGTGTGTAACCTGTCACTGATGATTGGCACCACAGACATCCCAGATTGGTGCTACGCCGTGGCCTGCGGGACTGAAGCGAGGCGTCTTGCCTCTGAATCACCTTCACTTGATCATCTCCGCATCTTCCACCAGAAATCACCAATTGCCCACATTTCAAAGGTATGTCCTCGGAACTGGAGCAACATGACACGATTAAAAACATGTTAGGGTAAATAAACTCGATCGATTCTGATTCTGCAGGTGAAAGCGCCTTTGCTTATGCTTCTCGGAGGAGCAGATCTTCGGGTGCCCGCTTCCAACGGCCTACAGGTACGTGCATCCATTGCTCTCGACATATTTCTAGCATGTTACATCTTATCTAACAAGCTTGCCAACAAATATAAAACGCTGTTCTGCTTATACCTTCTTTCCGTGGTATTACCGGCCATTTCAGTACGCAAGGGCTCCGAGAGAAAGAGGGGGCGAGATGAAAACCATCATGTTCCCAGAGGACACGCACGAAATCGATATGTAAGCCGGATTAAACTGATTCCCCTCCCATTTTGGGATTCTTATCGTCGTTTCACCTTGGTTCTGGTTAATTTGGTTTGTGCAGACCACGGTCGGATTTCGAGAGTTTCCTCAACATGGGGGTCTGGTTCAAGAAACATCTGAAACAGATCTGAGGCAGAGAGTTTCGAGAGCTTCCTCAACATAGCCAGAGAACTTTAAAGCTTGTTGACGAATTTATCTTTTTGTGAGGTGACTAAAGAATTTTGAGAACCGACAACAAGTATATATTTTTCCCAAATAATGAGGAAAGAGATTGATAAAAATGGATTGCATCAGTCTAGTTCTTGGTTGACGCAGCCTGGGCAATATGAGATTGGATTCTGTTTGTGAAGTAGTAGGCCTAGCCTGCATGATCAAAATGAACAAAACCAATTAACACTAGAAGTTTTCAAAATTGTAGCTTAACCCTGAAAACCCGCTTCAAAGTTGTAGCTTAAAGTTACTTGTCACCTTTCCCGAGCCTGCCTGTAACTTAAAAGCTGCACAACATATCTAAAGTGATTATGTTGGTCTTCATGGTCACCATGGTCAATTTTCAGCTTTTAGTTTGTAGGAATGAAATCATCCAGTCTGCATCTAAGAATATACTCTATATTCTGTTTGTAGCTTTGAATTGACCACAAGCATAAGGTTCTACAAAATTCATACATAATTTTTTGACAGAAACAAATTTGATCTCATCATAAAAATTGAATAGTAACACACACATATTTGTACAAAAAAAGTTTAACATTTGAATCAAAATTTGTACAAATAAATCGGAGAAATGATCTGAATCTACTCGGAACCTGAGCTATGAATTGGTCTTAGAAACAAAACTTGCAGCATGATTAATTCTAAGGGCGTGTTTGGATCATGCCATCGTCATTGACCACAAATAGTAACACACATAGGGATAAACAAAAATTCTATCAAAAAACCCACAGCTTGCCATACCACACTTTAGGACCATAAAAGTGTGGAGCAACAGTATATTTTGGTTTGGCGGGCTAAGCTGTGGTAGCAAGCAAGCAAATCCCAAAAGTGTGGAGCAACAATATAAGTTTGTTTAAATTCATATGAAATACAACAAAATTGTAATTGATACATGTCTTGAACACCGCACAACAAATATATGCGCCCAAGAATTACTTATATTATATGAACGACAGCTTTCACTGAGAGTAGCATGACTAAGAGACATAACATAACATGAATCGTCTAATTATAACTACTGGTTTGAACTTTAAAAAGCAAAAAACAATGTCCAGAAAGTATAATAGTGCGTCCATAAAACTTGAGACGACTAGCATTGTTCAAAAAAAGTGTGCCTAAGACTGTCGAAGGTACGAACCTTATCCTAGAAGGTTCCAAATACAATACAGGACACCAATACCTTGCTATGTTTTCTACTCCCTCAATTCAAAAATTCCTGTTCAAATTAGAATTATGGAATGAGGGAATACTTCACTAGATTACATATAGTTTTTCTTCTTATCCGCAGGTGGTCGGCTTCCATTTGAGGCCATCTTTGTGTCATGCGGGGATAGTTCACAGAAACCAACTGTTTTAATCCTTCATGGTGGCCCACACTCAGCATCTGTATCAAGCTATTCAAAATCATCGGCATTTCTCGCTTCACTTGGGTTTAACCTGCTTATCGTAAATTATAGGTAGGCAGGATTTTTTTATCTAGAAAATTTCTCTGCAACTCTGTAAACGATGACAAATGTGTGTTTGTGCGGCATCATCACCTCACTTGTGCTTTAATTGGTATATAAATAAAATAGAGGTACGCTGGGTTATGGAGAGGAGGCTTTGCAGTCACTCCCTGGGAAGGTTGGATCTCAGGTGGGTACTCTCCAGTTATGTTGTTGATGGCTGTCCTCTCCTTGTGAACAAAATCAATCAAGTTTCTGAGCAGGATGTCCAAGATTGTCTTGCGGCGCTGGACCACGTGATCAAGGAAGGGCTGGTGGATGCATCCAAAGTAGCGGTTGTCGGGATCTCGCACGGTGGCTTCTTGACAACCCATTTAATTGGCCAGGTGAGCATCCTAGCAGCCATGAGACGCACGGTTGACTTCTTGACACTAGTTAATTTGTCACTTTTTCTCCAGGCTCCGGAGAGATTTGCTGTGGCAGCGGCTCGAAACCCTGTGTGTAACCTGTCACTGATGATTGGCACCACAGACATCCCAGATTGGTGCTACGCCGTGGCCTGCGGGACTGAAGCGAGGCGTCTTGCCTCTGAATCACCTTCACTTGATCATCTCCGCATCTTCCACCAGAAATCACCAATTGCCCACATTTCAAAGGTATGTCCTCGGAACTGGAGCAACATGACACGATTAAAAACATGTTAGGGTAAATAAACTCGATCGATTCTGATTCTGCAGGTGAAAGCGCCTTTGCTTATGCTTCTCGGAGGAGCAGATCTTCGGGTGCCCGCTTCCAACGGCCTACAGGTACGTGCATCCATTGCTCTCGACATATTTCTAGCATGTTACATCTTATCTAACAAGCTTGCCAACAAATATAAAACGCTGTTCTGCTTATACCTTCTTTCCGTGGTATTACCGGCCATTTCAGTACGCAAGGGCTCCGAGAGAAAGAGGGGGCGAGATGAAAACCATCATGTTCCCAGAGGACACGCACGAAATCGATATGTAAGCCGGATTAAACTGATTCCCCTCCCATTTTGGGATTCTTATCGTCGTTTCACCTTGGTTCTGGTTAATTTGGTTTGTGCAGACCACGGTCGGATTTCGAGAGTTTCCTCAACATGGGGGTCTGGTTCAAGAAACATCTGAAACAGATCTGAGGCAGAGAGTTTCGAGAGCTTCCTCAACATAGCCAGAGAACTTTAAAGCTTGTTGACGAATTTATCTTTTTGTGAGGTGACTAAAGAATTTTGAGAACCGACAACAAGTATATATTTTTCCCAAATAATGAGGAAAGAGATTGATAAAAATGGATTGCATCAGTCTAGTTCTTGGTTGACGCAGCCTGGGCAATATGAGATTGGATTCTGTTTGTGAAGTAGTAGGCCTAGCCTGCATGATCAAAATGAACAAAACCAATTAACACTAGAAGTTTTCAAAATTGTAGCTTAACCCTGAAAACCCGCTTCAAAGTTGTAGCTTAAAGTTACTTGTCACCTTTCCCGAGCCTGCCTGTAACTTAAAAGCTGCACAACATATCTAAAGTGATTATGTTGGTCTTCATGGTCACCATGGTCAATTTTCAGCTTTTAGTTTGTAGGAATGAAATCATCCAGTCTGCATCTAAGAATATACTCTATATTCTGTTTGTAGCTTTGAATTGACCACAAGCATAAGGTTCTACAAAATTCATACATAATTTTTTGACAGAAACAAATTTGATCTCATCATAAAAATTGAATAGTAACACACACATATTTGTACAAAAAAAGTTTAACATTTGAATCAAAATTTGTACAAATAAATCGGAGAAATGATCTGAATCTACTCGGAACCTGAGCTATGAATTGGTATTAGAAACAAAACTTGCAGCATGATTAATTCTAAGGGCGTGTTTGGATCATGCCATCGTCATTGACCACAAATAGTAACACACATAGGGATAAAAAAAATTCTATCAAAAAACCCACAGCTTGCCATACCACACTTTAGGACCATAAAAGTGTGGAGCAACAGTATATTTTGGTTTGGCGGGCTAAGCTGTGGTAGCAAGCAAGCAAATCCCAAAAGTGTGGAGCAACAATATAAGTTTGTTTAAATTCATATGAAATACAACAAAATTGTAATTGATACATGTCTTGAACACCGCACAACAAATATATGCGCCCAAGAATTACTTATATTATATGAACGACAGCTTTCACTGAGAGTAGCATGACTAAGAGACATAACATAACATGAATCGTCTAATTATAACTACTGGTTTGAACTTTAAAAAGCAAAATACAATGTCCAGAAAGTATAATAGTGCGTCCATAAAACTTGAGACGACTAGCATTGTTCAAAAAAAGTGTGCCTAAGACTGTCGAAGGTACGAACCTTATCCTAGAAGGTTCCAAATACAATACAGGACACCAATACCTTGCTATGTTTTCTACTCCCTCAATTCAAAAATTCCTGTTCAAATTAGAATTATGGAATGAGGGAGTACTGTCCAGAATATGAACTCAATCTGAACCAGAGTATTAAATTGTTCCAGATAACATTCCAGAACCTAAAAAGAGATCTTCCAGTTGTTGTACCAAATGCCTAGGTAGTAAAGGTTTGCCTTCCCCTTTCCTTGCCTAATTGCACTGGTTTTCTGCAGAAGATGCAGCAGCACCAATTGCCAAAGCACCAGCAGCCAATTCAACATCAACAGTCTAAGCAATTCAGTATAGCACCTCTAATCAAACTAGTAAAGAGGCCCGCTTGTTGCGCTGGCTAGAATTTTTTTAAATTTGAGAATGAGAACCTGTTTTTTTATTTGCGCAAATAAAACTTGGAACCATATGTGATGACATTTACAAATATAAGACTTTCACGAATATAGTTTTGTCTAAGGTGTTTTTTTGTTTTTATATTTGATTACATATGATGTATCCATTAACATTTACCTTCTAATTATGCATGCCATGCTAACCGTATTATTTATGATCAATCATGTCAAGTAAATTATAGTTGTATCATTTTGAAATTTTTAGTGTAGCATTGTAATATATTTTTCTTTTAACACAAATTTAGTACTCCCTCTGTTCCATAATGTAATGCGTATATATTTTTTTCGAAAAACAAACTTTGACCAAGTTTATGCAGAAAACTATTTATATGTACAATACCAAATATATAAAATATGGAAATTAAACTTATGATGAATTTAATGATATATGTTTGGCATTCTAGATGTAAATATTTTTCGCCACAAACTTGGTCAAAGTTTGTGCGGTTTAACTTAAAAAAAAACTATATGTACTGCATTATGGAAGAAAGGAAGTAGTTCTTATTGTTTTCTGGTAAATTTGGCCATGTTTATAAGTATATTTTTTTACTATATGACGTTGGAGTGTATTTATATACTATTTGCGGGAAACATATTATTGTGTTTGTTTCTTCTCTGAAATAAATTGAAAAAACATAAAGCATAACATTACGCAATATGTTCTTAGTCATAACAAATCTAGAAGTACCGTCGTACATCTCAATAATATTAATCCATCTCGCTGAAAGCACTGAATCGTTGACAAATGTGACAAAATATTCAAGCATACTACATGTCAGTTATATAGTTGATAAGCATCAATGATTCAATGACACATCACTATTACAAGCAAAATGTCTTATAACAACGTGAATTTATATATGTACATCATAAAGTTTCTCTGCAAAACTGAGATCATGATATTCACAATCCTTCCAAACCCCCGCACATATATAAAGTGACATCCCTTCAGTGGTGGTTTGCTCAGGAAAGAAGATGTAGTTGTTGTCAGTAGCTGGAAATTCTTAAATTAGATTTTAATCCTTAAATTTCTCAGGCTAACAAAGTACATTGTGCTATATTATAGCAATCCAATGTATATGCCAAATGGTAGAAAAAACACTGGGAAATAAGAGCAAACCATGTGTATGCAAACATTTGGACTCGAAGATAAAACATGCTTTGTGTGCGTGTGTCCACACAGAGAACCAGTGTGTTTGTTCTTAGGCCAAACATGGGGACCCAATTTTCACAGAGACACGTCGTCGAGCTCCATGATCAAACTCAGTCTATGAGTCACATGTTACCAAGATTATTCCAAGCCCAAAATATGGGGAGCCCACTGGTCACAGAGACATGGCGAGCTATGAGTTCGAGCTCAACCAGCGAGTCACGTGTTGTGAAGAAACAAGAAGACAATGACAACATGATTCGACCGAGAACCCACAACAGCGAGGCGATAATCAATGCACCACTTGTGCATGCATGCACATCACACACCTCGTGACAACATCAACCTGCAGAGAGTTCTACCAAGCTGACCAACATGCGGGTCCTAAGCGGACCCTACGAGGGGTTTTAGTTCTTTTTTCTTTCGAAAAGGAGCTTTACTTTTCTATTTGTGGTGCGATAGAAGGATGTAACGTAAAAACCCTACTTAAGCTACCAATCCCGTGAGAGAAACAAAACAAGATATTTTATCATTTGAGTTTAAAATCATTTGCATATTCATTCACGTGAGAGACATTATTCAAAAATAGAGATAAGACTGAGCACTGTAAAAAGGTTGAGACACACAACAACTTTGATTAATTTTGTTTATAATAATCACGTGCCCTCTGTCATCCTATGAATGCGTCATGTTTCCATCTTTCAATTCTCTCTGTAAATGCATATACTGCCCTTTCTCTCTTCCCAGCCCGACAGAGACACCGACATTATGTCTATGATGAGTTTGTGTTCGGCTGACGGCATACTGACGAATATATATGATGGAAGCTACTCTAGTGACTCTGATCTGCGCAAAATGTCATCGTCAAAGTAATTTTAACAACCTTTTCATTTTTCTCTCGTAATTCGACATTCATGCCACAAGGTTACATCTTCGTAATATGAATTAAAGATGTACAGGATTATTTATACTAAACTTTAATGTTTTATTATTTTAGTTTGTCGACATACGATCTTATGCACTATATTTTGTTATTACTTTAGTAAAACTAACCATATAATAATGCCACCAAATATTGAAGTCATTAACATATAACATTTTAAACACTTGCATGCAACTTAGATAATGTTTGAAAGTAATGTGATGTTATTTTTTAAATTTCTTTTTGGAGATAATGCTCATGGAAAACCCATTATTCAATCGAATATCTCTACACCGCAACAAAAATGTAAAAAAGCAAAAAATAATAACACTTGACTCATCCATGCATTAGTTTGTCATACTCAGAAATGTAGATATATGTATGTGTTGACGTCCATTCAGGTGTTCTAAAATATCTCGACGGAGGTTCATGGTATTAACAAAATATCTTGGATGCGAGTTTTCAGGCTGGTTGAGAAGCAAAGTAAGTTGAAAGTTTCAAAGGTACACAAGATTCTTGGGAGGGGTTTGTCCTTGTACAGCTGGTTGGTGTTATTTCAATTTTCTCTACTCCTAGTTGAGGAGTTGGTAGGTGGTATCGTCACTTCATACCCCCCCCCCCCCCCACCATGATCGATTCCCACTTCCCCACCTGTTTTTTCCACCGAAACCCACCTGGTAATTTTTATAAAGAAAAAAAATAACAAAAAAAAATCCCGACCTAATCCTCTCTCTCCCATACCTCCCACATCGCCGCTGCCGGCCGCCTCCCCGATGCCTCCCTGCACGGCGCCGCAACGAGCCTCCCCCGCGTGCCTCCTCGCACTCTTGCATCTTCTTGAAGGATTTCAAACCGATATGTTTCACTGAACAGCTCATGTTTTTGTGAACAACGAAGATGGAAAACTCCTCGGAACCCCGCCTCTCTCGTGATCCTATACAGGACAGGGGCGATCAGGTTTTTGGGGAGCGCACTCGCGCGACTGCTGGCAGCAACTACTTCCCGGACGATGACTTCTTCCCCAATCTCGGGAACCTCTTCATCAACGACATGGGCGACAACACCAACGCTGACGGTTCTGCTCCCGCTGCACCGTATGCAATTCTGTCTTCTCTATTTTGAGATCATGCTAGAATTTCTGTTTCTAGTATGTGCTGTATATCTGCTTATCCCACTGTGATCTGCGCTCTGAACCATTTGAATTATGTCAGCTTCCTGTTGCAATGTGCCCTCAAGATGGATGTTTTTCTGGTCTATACTGCTCATCCATCAATCCATGATGTCTGATCCTTGGCTTTTTGATCATTGTACGACGGTATTGACATCTGCTTGGACAAGTACTGAAGTAATACTGTCAATATATGTGTTAAGGTAGTACATAAATATAAGTTGCCAGCATGCACCTTAACGGATAACTTCTCATACATTTTTTGTTTTGTTCCATTTGGCAGTGGGGAAGTAACCAGAATAAGTCCAGAAGGCGCAGATTACTCATGGAGCGCCCTAGTGAGGGTCCATATAATCTTCTTATTTTCAGTGCTAACAACGTATGTTTCTCTTCTGGCCGTATTAGTGTCAAGTAGTCCCATCGACCCTCCTTAAATCAGGTATGGCCGTCGAGCGTCAATAGAGGATGATGACACACGCGCATGGGTTTGGGACGAAGTTAGGAGTCCGCTGACAGCAGCCAGTAACAAGGTTCCTTACCGATGTCTGCAAATTTCTATGTTGTAGACATTTTCTTTGCTCAATAATTTTCTCAAACACGCATTACAATTTTTCACGTGCCGCGGATAAAGGCTTTGTTATCTCATCACAAGTTGAGCATACTCAGAATCCCGGTCCCTAACCCATCTGACAAACTCTCTGACGGTATCACTTCATCATGTAAACAAATGTTGTGAGCTATTAGCCTATTATGCCATCCTTCACTAGATTATATATACTTTTTCGTATCCTCGGGTGGTCATCTTCCATTTGAGGCCATCTTTGTGTCCTGCGAGGATAGTACACAGAAACCAACTGTTTTAATCCTTCATGGTGTCCCACACTCAACATCTATATGGAGCTATTCGAAATCATCGGTGTTTCTCGCGTCACTTGAGTTTAACCTGGTCATTGTAAATTATAGGTAGGCAGGTTTTTTATCTTGATAATTTCTCTGCAATTCTAATAAATGAGGACCACTGGGTGTTTGTGTGCCATCATCGTCTCACTCACTCGTGCTTTGGTATAAATAAATAAAAAGGTACGCTGGGTTACGGAGAGGAGGCCTTGCAATAAAAAAAAGGTTGGGTCTCAGGTGGGTGGGTACTCTCCAATTGTGTTGGTTGATGGCTATCCTCTCCTTGTGAAAACAATGAAATTTCTGAACGGGGTGTCCAAGATTGTCTTGCGGCGCTAGACCACGTGATCAAGGAAGGGCTGGTGGATGTACCCAAAGTAGCGGTTGTCGGGATCTCGCACGGTGGCTTCTTGACAACCAATTATTAAGAAACGTTTTCTTCTGTGAGGCTACTAAATCATTTGAGAATCAACAGCTAGTATTTTTCCTAAATAATGAGTGTAAAGAGGGTGATCTAATCTAATCTCTCCCGCAAAAGAAGAAGAAGAGAGAGAGAGAGTGATAATCTCAACTTGTTTCCGAGTACAAACTG